>OX381710.1:54629624-55829624 GCA_947462335.1 Harmothoe impar | reverse complement strand
GAAGGATCTAACCATGAATTATCGACTCAGACTTATACAGGGACTTACCACTAAGCCAGACATTTGGGGAAAACAGTCAGCCTTATAAGCTATCCACACCAACATCAGGTTGTGTGCTATCAGTTAATATACTAGTGCAGGAGGAATGAAGGGGCAATATACATTACAACAGGGTACATAAATAAAACTACAGCCAGACTCATATGCTAAGGGCCACGGCGGGTGCTGCTACTACCAGTTTGCTTCTAGTGTTCCCTCTCCTTTCATATAGGTGCTGATCAAAGGTTGATTGTGATAGTAAAAGATACATAATATATGTGGATCCTTTATTTATAATCACAGTCCCATAAAACATCACTTTTGAGCATCCGTTAAGTGAAGCCCCAAAGCATGTTTGACCTGTGTCTTTGGCAATAAAAACATTTTCAAACCTAAAGTTAGAGTGGGCTACCATGTGTGTGGTAGGCACATAGATGGACTTGGGTGAGATTCATAATGGTAACATTGCGGCCGGTTTGGGGGATAGCTATGCAGCTCACATAGCAGTGCATCTGTGGCTTTTGAGTATGATTGTTTGACAAATGGAAAAGGCAAGTTCTCCTTATCTAGGAGCAAAGCACAACACTCCCCTTAGAATATAGCCTGCTGTGCTTGCATATTGTATGAGAGAGCTTGTGCATAATTGATATTGCCCAGAAATCAGACTGTAAGCAGACTTCTGACAACGGAAAGACATGCTTTAAAATGGTCAAAGAGCGCCCATGGGTATTACCTTATCAGTGGTTAATTTCAAATACCGATATAATCTTTATTAAATATTTATCACTGAATATTTCCACTTCATTTGTAAATTACTTTCATTTGTTAAGGGATGGATATTTTGGCAATTTAGAATCATATTTACATTTGATGTGCCAGCGTTGTTATTGTGGGCCCTTTCCCAAGACAGTTGATATCTAGACAGTTGAAACCATGCAGCCTATGTACACTGTAAGCTCAGGCTTACAGCATCAATAAAGTAAATAAGGGAGCAAACTTGGCTGTAGAGGGTGCTCGTGTAGCAGAATCATATATCTCCCAGTCTAGACATAGCAGAGATATATAAATATCGGCATTTATATGTCTGCCTATGCTATCTATTCCAGGGTAGGATTGAAGTTTCATATCTCTGATGCATTATATCTATATTCATCACCAATGTTGTATGACCAGTGAGTAATGGGTGCAATCACAAAGTATGTTGATTCTCAGGGCATTGAAATAGCAAGCACATGTATGTATACACAAATCATGGTGGCTCTATCGGACGTCTAATTCATCTGTATTCTGACAGTTCAAAATAAGAATGCATTATAAACTGATCGAACTTCAATACATTGCGATGAAGCCAGAATATAACATGCTGCACTAAAAGCCTTTTCAACTTTGACCATGAGTTTGGAAAATGGTAGTTTGGTATTTGGTATCTATAGGAGCCTCATCCAATGACAGTGCATATTCCCAGCAGCATGTACTGACATTAGAACTTTTAAGCAGGGTAACGGACAAAGGCAGAGCAAAAACAAACCATTGTAAATCTCGATTTGTGTGTCTGTGTATGTTCAAAGTTAGGCGTTTTATGCACAGTATGTTAACGAATTATCTTTGCAACGGCACTGAAGGGACCCTAGGAGCATCTTCTAGCAGGCTTATCCTTCTGCATGCTTAATTAATGTGCTGTGGGCTTTGTCTTCACAGTCATGAATGCAGTCCTGGCAAGTGACACGTCAGGTGCATCATACCAACCCTATGGGATTGTCACATTCCCTAAGTGTCGGCATATTGCTTTCTGTGTTGCTTTATGTGTTGCCTAAAATGTATAGTCGTAATTACACATAAGAAGTTGTATTGTTATATATATCTCAAGCTATCCAAAAAGGAAGAATGTGGAATCTGTTAATCTATAACATCTTCATGAAGACCTGCTTATGATACTGTTCTTAAACTACCTTTCTACCACAATAACTGTCTCTAGACTGTCTCCGGATCAACACCTATCTTGCCCTACGGTAACAAGGTGTCAATTCCAGAGACTACAGGCCACAACCACAACCACTAAAGAGGAGAACGATCTCACCATTGGGTAGCATCTCAGACCTATTCAGGGACTTACCACTAAGCCAGGCATTTGGGACAAACAGTCGGCCTTATAAGCAAGCCAAGCCCACACCGCGTTGCCCACCATCACTCAGCGGACCGGGGCAGGAGGAATGAAGGGGCAGGGCTAATAGACATTACAACAGGCGGCGCTGACAGAGGGAATAAAGAAAACCACAGCCAGGAGTCATATTCCGCGGGCTCAATGCCCGAGCAGGGACACTTTTATAGTGGCGATAAATTAATTAGTGCGCAAGCCACCAGGGGGCCTACTGGTAGGTAGCAGCATGGGACGGGGGCAGCTGGCACCAGGGGGCGTGTATATGAGGAACCAGAGCACACTGCTGCCCCCCGTGGGTGATGTGAGAACCAGTGGTTCAGGCTTGTTGCCACTGTTTCCTCTGCTTTAGACTGGCATGCCTGATCCCGCGTACCTAGAATGGGAACGCTAGTGGGAGTGGCCAGGGCAGGTAGTCCAGCCTACCTCTGCTTTCGAGCAAGGAACTCGCTGAGGCAGGTTGGGATCAGATGCCAGTTGTTATGGCACGACACTGATACATTCGCAGATGTTGCACCAACAATTGAATATTCTTGGGCCATCACT
The DNA here is from genome assembly GCA_947462335.1 of Harmothoe impar. Taxonomy (NCBI): domain Eukaryota; kingdom Metazoa; phylum Annelida; class Polychaeta; order Phyllodocida; family Polynoidae; genus Harmothoe; species Harmothoe impar. The sequence goes on along the minus strand of OX381710.1, from coordinate 55,826,884 downwards.
TTGAGCGTCAATTCGTCAAATAATTGGGCTAGACATGCATGGTAGTCACTTACCTGGGTCAAGTCATCGGTGTGGGTCAGGAGCAGAAAGTTTGCTGAGGAAATGAGGATACCGGTAACATTAGATAGAGAGCTTTTGTATAAATACTAGTTGGTTTGCTTACTGACTGGGTTGTCATTCATCATTATTACCTACTTGGGCTATAATCGGATGTTTTATGCACACTTTATATAGGAAATGTATGGCTTACTTTGACATATGCAGCTATGTGGACGGTGGGCATGAGGCTCTGTAGGCTAGAGGTTGTCTATTGGTAAATATTGCTCTGTTTATAATACATAGTGGTTAGCCAGCGTCAAACGGTTGAGATTTAATGTAAAGGATATCTTGGGTAAATCGTCGAATACCGATTGATAACTTAATGTCAGTGTTGACTTGAAACTGCCTGGCAGACGGCACAGTGGAACTTACCAATTTCCAAAGTTGGGGCCCTCTACTATGCAGCTTTATAGGGAACCTAATGCTACAACAGATATGCAGCTCACATAACAGTGTATCTGTGGCATTGTACTCTTTTCATTTGCAAATGGAAAGGGCATGTTATCGTTACTTAGAAGCAAAGCACAACAATCCCCATTGACGCCTACTGTGCATACATATACATATGGTGAGTGAGCTTGTGCATAATTGATATGGCCCAGACACCAGACTGTCAGCAGAGAAAACAGCTGCCAACTAAATCCACATGCACTAAACTGGTCAAAGAGGGCGCAGCTTTATGAGTGATCAATTATAAATATGAATATCATCACTGAACTTTATTTGTGAATCAATTATATCAAACCAGTAAAGGGCTGATGGTGCACTACGGTCATACGGACGCTGTATGTTATGTCTTTTATTAACTACGCGTACTGGCAGGACCCACAGTATTCACCCTGGTGCCTGGCATGTATGGGAGTCAGGCACCATGGTGTACGACCTCTCCATGAGGCTGTGCTTTGGTCCAGTCCCCGACCCATTGTGACAAGGCCCTCCGGAGAGCCCCTCTCTTATCTGATGGTGGACATATTGTGATGGGGTCTCTAGGTGAAGCCCTGTTTGTCCCTGATCCCTCAGCATATCAGGTCATTCTTATCGACCGCCTCTTTCAATAGACCCCGTAGTATACCCAATACTGCTACTCTATCCTAGTGATCGGGGCCCAAGATTCTCTGCTAACCCTAAAACGATTGATATGCAATCACGGGGTTGTCAGCGTTCATCTCAGCTGGATGTAGCTGCAGATTGGCTGGGATTCGGTGGTGATTTCTGCCTGCCCTGGTCAGCTTTCTGTTTTCTTTCATCTTCATATATCAACCACCCATGACGTTCGGCCGCCATCGCTAGGGCATGTCGTTGCCTGAACTGTGCCACTGGTCTGTCATCGCCTTATGCAAGCTTCTAGTACATCTCGGTCATTGGTACCAGTATGCCTATAGATGGACTGACCACTCATTGTACCGCTCGAATATCCTAGTCCCAGATCAAACACAGTGCATTTTAGAATAGGAACTATAATGTAAATGTAGCAGAGGCTTATTGGATATAATTATGTGTTTAGTTTACTCCTCAATTATCGATGGCACCATTGGACCATTATAAAGTCACAAGCATCTCCAGTTGGGCTAGTATTTCTTTTGCTTGTCCACCAGAGATTAATACTGGTCCGAAAGTAAGTTGTTGCTCTCTATAGTTATACTTTGCGCCACTGGACCTTTTTCCCCTAATCCAATCGTAAACCACCATCACGTATTTGAGTAGTATGTGATACATTATATCCTATTTCTCATCAATGATCATAAGAATTTGAACATAAGGGACCATCGCCACGTTATCAATAGGCATAATGTTATAAATGTAGTCTACGACGCCATTCTACACTAGTTTTGCGGCCACATGACAAACACATTTTATTACTGGCGCTGTATTCACCCCAGGAACGTATGATATTACTCATGTAAAATTCTATTTGTTTGTGAAGTGTCCATTGAATCTACACTGTTGTTACATAAAATTCGATTTATTTGTGAAGTTTCCATTGAATCTACACCGTTGTAATCTAATCTACATGTATAATATCTCACTTACAACCCTCAATTTGCTAGGATCATTTGATATTTACTTTGATATAGCTGACCATGTCGAAAGGAACTTTATAGTTGTGTATCTTTGATAACCTCCAGGCAATAGCTTGGAGGCTCTGTTATAAAAGTCGGCGTCAACTGATTGTTTCACAGCGCTCAGTTACCACCATGTGAGGCAGGATCTGTCCAACTCTGCCCCACGTTTGTAAGATACATGTACATTATGTGAACTATAGCAACATGGGCCCCCAGGCTGATGATCAAACCCCTACCATATCTCACATACCCATCACCCCAACCTCTATCTCTAAACCCCATACTTTCCCCAACCTCCACTCTCCTTCATCCATACTATAATCCCTCACCCCAAGCGACTCCCCACACCATAGTGCCAACATAAATCCAACTTATAGAATACCAGTACCATTGCGCATGTGCATCTTCCTATTTCCGCTTGTAATAAACATGGCGACTTGAGGGTTATCTTGTGCCGTGACTACATACCAGGGATGAGTGTCATACCTCTCAGGAGCTGCCCATAGATACCATCAGGCCATCTGATGCTTGTTTATTGCATTGCCTACGTATTGCTAAAGGGAACGGGTGTTTTTTTTGTACTTCTGTGTAAGAGGTCTTGTAAAACTGCAGATCTCAACAGATGCAGACAAATACCAATCTAGCCCACCATCATCTCAAGATGGCCATCGGTTGGCAGGTCAAACTTTCGTATCTGCCAAGCCGTCCTTTCGGTACAGCAAGCCAACATCCAGTTCATCCACACTACGCGGACATTTGACAGGGATCCCCCAAACTCATGTCGTGTTAGAAAGTTTGAAGATGACCCTTTTGAAGGTAGATGCTTTACTTCTGACCACTGAATTACAGGGTGAGACTTGGCGTGAGGGGGCGGGTCACGCTAACTTCCATCTAACTACCTAATCCTTCCATCTTGAAGATTGGGAAGTCATTTGGTGGATTGTAACAGCCACCTGTATGAGACTGGCCACGCAAAGCATGCCAGCTTGGTGGCTAAATCATGGTTAGCTCAGATAGAGATCCAGTTTGGTCACATTCATTCAAATACGAAGACAATGAGGTTTGAACTTCAGAGTAGGTGAAGGGGGCAAACCATGCAGGTATGCCCTTGGAGAAACCATCATCTAACGGAATAAACTTAATTCTTGGTGGTTCAAAACTAGAAATAACAAGACACACGGCTTCCTTCTCCACCTTTTAGCTACCATCAACTACGGCACTGAATAACCCCAGACCTGGAAACCTAAAAGGGTGTACAACCCCTATATGGTACCCTAAATTGCAGTGACAAGTGTTGCATGTAAATGGCCAATGGAACTGATGCAAATGGTGTCGCAGTGTCCCTCTTCCCACACCTCAGTGGCCGCCATGCCCCCATCAGCACCACTAGACATGCACATGGTGGGTAAGTGTTGACGTAGGTTGGGTGGGGTCACCAAGGATGTCCTTATCAGATAGCAAAGTGAGATTGGTGAATTTCCTTTCTGAAACATATATATGTATATAACATTTTGAAATGTAAATGTTCTATTTCGGAATGGGAGTGATACTTCCCAGTGTATGATATGAATATATAGATTTCATTGATTTATTTTTGGAGAGATATCAAACCTACTTCCTCATTACTTTGTAGCTTTTGAATGTAATATGTTACCGTAATAAAAGGGTGGTATATAATAGAGAATATATCAGTACTATAGTGGGTAAAGCTTACTATCTTAAAGGTTGAATGAGTCCGCACATTTCCTACTACAGATTTCATATGGCAGTAATTGCAGCTTTGCATCAAATATCTACGTACCCTTCCGAACCCAGCCACCAGCCCTTCCATCTACCTTCTCTCAAGCGTCCTAACCAACAATCAAAGCATCAAGACGTCGTCGTCCCAAGAGAAAATGAGTTAAATGAAATAAAGCAGAAAGATGGACAAAAAGAGTTCTTCCACTGACTGAGAGGGAAAAGGAATGACATTTTGTCTCGACACTTAAGATTGATCAAGCCCCATTCTGGTCGAGCACGGCACTTAGCCCTGAGTTGCTCTTGTCAGGCCCAGATTCGGGGGAGGGAGAGCTGATGCCTGTTATTGGGCCCCTATAAAAGGTCGCCCTATGAGCGCGGCCTCCAATGTGAGGGCCATTTTCAGCCAATACGTCCATAAATTCAATGACTGCTGACTGCCTACAGGAGGCGAGGAGCTGCTCAGTATTGAGGCCAAGGAGCGGTGAGCAGCTCAGCTGGACTGTCATCCTGTTACTGCCGTCACTGCCTCCCACCGCCAACCACCACTAAAACGATGACCTCCGAGGGATAGGGGTTACAGTGAGGGGTGAGGCTATTTTCACTGCTTTCCATGACCAGACCAGCCCTTGCTCCATATTTTTGTATTTTTAAGGAGGCAGTGAGAAGGGGTCCAGAAAGGGCAGCTGGTCGTAATTGGTTTGTTCAGATTGTGACAGGCGGGAGGCAGTTTGCGGTAGCTGGTGGAGGGCCTGCCTATACAATAAAGGATGGCCAGGTACTGAGTGCTGAGGTATTAGAACTGGGTTTAGGGCATGAGTCCTAGCCACATTCATCTGAAGGTATGCTCATGGACGTAATTATTAACGGTAGACAAAGAACGCGAGTACAATAAGCCAGTGCTCAATGACTGACTCATGCCTTTGCTTATGTAATCATATGTGCCCACTTATAAGGCAAAGTACTTATACCAAAGAAAGCTATTATTGAGGTTTAATGAGCAGTTTCAGATTATGTTCCAGTGAACCAGACTATAGACTCGCACACCATTAGCACCCTATAGGCACATATTTGTATTCTCGTGTTATAGTTAGACATGCTACACTAATATCCATATAGTATGTGGAAATGTGTGTTTTTCCCCTTAGTATAACATACACTATTTGATTTTAGACAGTAACCAACAGAAGGTGGAAAAACGGTAGATGGGTTGTTATGGTAAGACAGGGGTCCTAGCTGGTAGTTGATGTGTTCACAGCAGCTTCTGATGGTAGAGACCCTACTCCCATTTACAGCTCCCTCCCACGGGTACAGCCACAATAATGAATCAGGGGCAAGGTGCAATGGGGGCAGCAAAAATACCTGACAAATGATAGCACACTGACAGAGAAGACCAACTACCTCACTCCCCTGAGAGCACTGCTAAGATTACTACCAAGGAAAGCTCCTACCCGCCAATGGTACCTGCTGCATGGGAGGGGGGCACCACCTAGGTATCAGCCGAGTTCCTGCATGCTTGTTATTCTAGTTGCATTACAATTCAATAAGTACATTATACTGAATAGTTTGAAAAGATATTTTATTGGTCAGTGTTGCTAGTATTACAAAAGGTATACCAGTAGTGAAGACGTGGTGCTGTTCACTTGTAATTAGTTGATAAGGTCTGTGAAGGTGACTGCATTGCCCTTACACTAACCTGTTCTTTTCCATCTTAATTGTATAGTACAAAGCGCAATATCACCTTGACAATCAACATTTGATCTATAATGATACCTAATAGATCACAGTAATACAGATCATCATGATAGAACAGCACTCTAGCTATCATCAAAGGTACAGAAATATTAATCATCACAAGTAGAGAAGCATTAGTGTTCCCTACAGAGTAAGCTCAGATGAAAGTTGGACAGTAAAGTAAGTGGCTACAGTTATCAGACACAAATTGGACATACAGGTCTCAACATAAGACCCTGCATCAAATACCATTGTTCCCTCGGTCTAATTCCGGAGTACATAAATACATACTAACCTTTAACATTATCACAGAGCGGTTCACATCACATCTCTATTGTTGGTACAATAAATGGTCCAATTACCTTTCACACAGTCACAATCGTGTTACTCAGTTATAAGTACATAAACATGATTCAGATCATCCAGCTCACTGGGTGATATCATTCATAAAACAGCATACGTCTCACTTTACTGTCCTCCTGCACCATGCCTATTCGATACACAGTGCCTCCAGGCAGTGGGCTGTCTCTGTACAATTGTTCTTCAAGTCGCTGTTATCGCCGTCTGAACAAAATGTTGCTTTTTTCATATGTATGTACAAGGACGACCAGGTTCTTCCCAGTGGGCACAAAATCCTGTCCCATGTTGAATCAACGTTGAAACAACATTGAATCAATGTTGACAACCATTTATCAATGTCGATTCAATGTTCTGTGCCCACTGGGTTAGGCTACTTACAATGTTTGTACGTAAACAGTGACATTAGGAAATGGGAGGATCAGAGGGATATAGCTGGGCCCCCATAAATTTGCGAATGCCCTACAATTGATGCTACAATAAAATACACATGATTCCCGAACCATACATACCTATCCATATAGAACCATTATAAGTATGGCAGTAGGATGGGGAAATGGTGGAGGCGGGTGATCTGGGGCCCCAATCACAATTAACTAAGGAGATCGGACCATCTGAGGCCCAAGCATAATTAACTAAGGCGGCCCAACCACTACCTTTCTATACATGAGAGCATGCATAAGACAACGTTTAAAACTGGTTTGGGTAGGTATTTTCTGGAAGTATAGAAACAGTAAATCTACTTTTCGTCAATTAAAACAGCTACCACGGCAAAGATACTTTTACCATCCCTACTTATATCCCGACCGTTTGACACACAAACAGATCACCCTGCATCTCAACAGTGAACTTATAACACACAGATGGTTAAATTAAACCATGTATCAAGTCCATTATCTAGCATAACCCAGCCACATTTCACCTCTTCCTCAGGCACCATTGCCCCCAGTCACCAGCAGTCACAGCCTCAGAAGTTCCTCCTGTGGGGACAGTTAACCCTTTACGGGCTGCAGAGTGCTCTAATGCATTACACTCTTTGTTGTCATGATTCATGAATGCAGTGAGTCTATACTCGCCAGGGCTGCGTTCATGCACCAGTTGATCCTTCAGGGAAGTATGAACGCTGTACGGCCGGTTATGGCCGGTGCACTGCTTGAATGCAACCCTGGCGAGTTACTAACCAGCTGCATTTAAGCATCATTTCGATGTGGGACATAATTCATTGAAGCACTATGGTTCTCAGCCCGCGGGCCGCTCTGGGAGCTCCTCTCTGTGGGGTGGTCACGTGATGCCGAGCAGCTCTGTGTACCTATGGCGAGCTGCCCCTACACAGCTGGTTATACACAACTCTTACTTACATGTCTAGTCACAAGGGGTCGTGCAGATATCTAAGTGAATCTGTCTGTCTTTCAGTCTGTCTAATCGTCTGTCAATTTCGCTTCCAAACTTTGCTCTCCACGTCCTTCATCACCCTTCCATATCTATCTCACTATGCATATTCAATATCGAATTCAATAGCTAGTGCATGGTTATTAAGAAAAGGTTAAGATCTAGGATTGACATAGGGGGCGGGGGTTATAGTTCGGATGTAGGTAATACATGCACACATGGATACACTCACATGGGAGCGTTGACAAGAAAATATTTTCATTCCTAAAAACTTGTGATAATCTTAAAAATCGATAATCTTAAGACCAGAGGGCACCACTGTCTTGGGGTAGAAAGCACACCGCTGCCCCCTCCCTCTACATAGCTTATGTAGGCTATGATAGGCCTACATTGGTAAAGCTAAAGGCAATTGGGTTTGGTTATGGATTTGTTGCGATTTTCAAAAAAAAGAAGAACGAAATGGGGGTTTGGAGGCAGAGCCCCAGATGTATTCATTATTATTGCAAGTGCTAGTAGTGGCGTCATCTTACCAGTATGCAAGGCGATGGTGAGCAGAGATAATTTTAAAGAAATCTTAAATGTAATTAACTCTAAGATTGTAACCTTTTAGAATTACTGATTTTAAGATTGGAAAGATTTTCTTGTCCACGCTCCCGTGAGTATGTCCCAACGAGCGTAATACATGGTGAACATTGATTCTAAGTCATGGTCATTGTAACATCAGCTTGGTCCATATGAACCTGTCATCAGCTGAATGCAGACAGTGCCAACCCTATTAGAGACATTATTTCATAGCAATGATGAGGCATGTTTTTATTTCAAAGGAGGTTATGAGTGTGAATAAGGCTACTTGATTCATCAGTTCATAAGCCTTTGTTGATTATGAAATAAATTCACTATCACTATACTACCAAATGTAGTTTCTTGGGGCATGACCAAGCAAAATCTTGTCTCGAACATGAGATTATTTGTAATCAGTAAATGATATAAAATGAGTGGGCTGTAGTTGTTTGATACATTTTGATGTTGTGCACTGTACAGTGTGTAATATGCAGTACTTATCTGGATCTGTCGGTGACATACCCAAGAGTAAAATACTTCCAAGCATAATTATATGTTTTTATTGTTCATTATTTCCAAATTTTGATAACGGTTTGATGGCACTGTATATATTCATTGAAGTAATCCCTTTCTGAAAATGTTTAAAATATGACCTTTGAGTAACTTGTAAATTCTTCTATTAACACCCGTATGTTGGATTGGTATATTTGCAGGAGAACGACATGAACAAGCCGTTGTTGAAGAACTGTAACTTCGGGCAGGTGCGGCGAACCATCACCACAGATATTAACGGGCATACCATGATAAACGTGACGGAGTACCGCAAGGACTCATGCTGGGTCATGTTCATTAACTGTCTCAGAGGCAACTCCAAGTACCGCTACTTCAAGGCCATGAACAAGACCGGCTCCCTTAGTGTTAGCAAGATAGACTCCCTAGCTCGTATCATATTCCCCTTTAGCTTCACATGCCTCAACATTCTCTATTGGGCAGGGTTTCTGTATTATTTTTGATGTAAGGTAGTGTGATGTGAGTGAGAAGTGTGTGAGTGGGATGGATGCTCAGAGTGCTGTGTGTTTGTGGTGTTTGGGTCGAAGTATGTGTGTATGATTGTAGTCTTATCATGTTGCCCACCTCACCGTTCACCTATACAATCCCCCCATCATTACCCCTACCCAAAGTTCATCCTAGAAAGAAGCCCCATATTTATGATCATAGCTTGAAGCAGTGTCGGTACTTCAAGCTTCCTTTCACGATTCAACACACAATTGGATAAAGGTGACGCGCCGCCCCGTCTGGACGGATGCATCTTCATTGACTATAGAGCTAAATGGAGTTGCTTCAAATTATTATATTGTTGTATACAGTTCCCTTTGCCTTTATCACACAGGTATAGGGACTCTGGACCTGTCCTCCAGTCTCGTATTTAGCTCTGGAGGACGCGCTGATAGATACTTAATTGGTAATAATAAGTGTCTTTATTGAAACCCTTGAAAGCTTAAGAAGAAACCAATAACCAACTGATAACGTTCGGTTAAAGATAATAACGTGTATTGACTTTTTCTATAATTGTATCCTGCTGAGATATAACACGAAAGTGCAAACTGTGTGGAAATGATAGATGTCAGTTCTATTAAACCCACCATAGTGGTAAATCTGTATTACCCTACTTATATGAGAATATCGTACATAGCGGCGCACATCTTAAAGTCCACTTCTCCCAGTGTCAGAGTATCTATATTTGTATACATGTTGATAACGAAGTGTTCATAATGGAGTATAGGTTGATATTAATGTGATAACGTCGAGACATACCTTTGTATATAAATCACACTGCATCACACTATTCAGTATTTGTATATAATGCCATGTATAGTACTACGTTTTTTAGTCGGTGTAAATAAGTATAATGGAGGAAATCGCTGTTCACATCCCAGTCTTAACATCACCAGGTATGGCTTGGTTCTAGTATCTCCTATTTCACATCATTCCGATGCAGGTTTGAATAATTCGCCATAAGCCAGCGTTTTTTCTATAGCAGTGTCACAATGAAATGGAACATCTTGATATGAGAAGTGCATACAAGTCATTATACCTGTTAGAGACGGTGTAAAAAACATCGTAACTAATGGAAACGTGCTATTTTCTACGGGTGCAAAACAGCTGTGAAGAGACTCGGGGACTATTTAATAGGGAGCAGGTATTAAGCTGATTCTACACTGAGCAGACCTAAACTGCTCTCTTAATTTTAAATCCCCTACCGCCGGGCAAATGGAGGATTTTGATTCAGGATTTAAACTAAATTAAGTAGATATTGACGGGTTATCTTAAATGTGCGCAGACGTTCTGCACCCACCTACAATGGATAAGTAAGTTATACAGAAACCACCATATTCAGAGTTAGTAAATACTATTCGGTCTGTTGTTAGATCCAACCCAACCTTTACTTGTGGTATATAGAGCGCGTGGGCTGACAACAGTGGGTGGCAGGCATGCAACATCACTATCAAGTAACCATTTCCAAACGAGAGAGTTTTCTTTAGGCAGATACTGTAGCTCATATTGTTCAAAGCCAACTAATATCTTTGTTTTCCATGTCGATATAAGAACACTCCCTGCTCAATGTATATCCAGTAACTGGTTGCCGTTTGCCTGAAAAAGCCATTTGTATTTCACAACCTGCTTAGAGCACGCTGTGTTATATGCATACAGACGCTAGAGTAATGCTTATCCATTTCTTCTAGGTGATACTTTAGTTGTTGTTTCACCAAGCCAAATGACGACTAGTAAAACCACATCAGTTGGTGTATATCCAGTGTAGGTTGTTGTAAGTATATTTTGGTATAATGACAAGCTTCTTAACGGGACTGTCTTCATGGTTATCTCGTGTCACCGACTGTGATTCCGCTGGCGGCCGTAAGAGTGACGGGGGCGCCACCGGACAGACTCCATGTCAGCGAGCCATACCATATCCACACCCAGGCACGGGATCTAGAGTTTGGGAACTTTTGTAAGTGTCGCTGATACTGTACAATAATAGAGCATATCGCACAATACAAATTCACAAGGGAAAATAAATCAACCCCACTAGCATTTGTTGAATGGTAAATGTCCAGGAGAGCCATGCGGTTTGGGAAACCAGAACATGGCATTGGACATAATGTTAAAGGAACATGATATTCCTCGATATTCAGCATTACTTGTATGTTGACTAAAGCCTAACTATGCCATTGAACCCGCATCTGTTGAATATTGCCTTGAATGAACTATCTAACACTAGCTGAGTGTCCTAATATGCTGACGGACCCTAAAGGCAACCATAATAAGGAAGCATGCAATACCAATACAGACGGAGGGTGAAGTAGCATGCATTATAGCAGTTATAGTCACATATGAAATAATGATAATAGTACCAGGTAAATTAAGAAGCCTTCTACCGATGTACACAGCTATATTATGTCTACACTATGTATTAAGACTCGCCGCTCCCTAATTTCAGAAGATCAACCCACCTCTAAATGTGTAATGGTACAAGGCGGAATCATGTAGCAGATGTAGACAGAACACCCCTTGACTGTCTCCTCTAATCTCTACAATTGTATAAACTAGACTCAAGTGCTTCACAACTACAGCAAGTTCTGAGGGTGTTTTTCCCCTTTCATGTTGTGGTATCACTTTTTGTATATATGCTCACCGAGTAGATGTTGAGAGGAGCAGCTGTCGCAGCCACGTGGTGAAACTGACTGTGATCCCTGGTAGTGGCCGCCATGGCTGCAGTGGCCTGTCATTCCGCAGTCAGGGTTTGTAGCTAGTTTGTAAGTTGTTTGTAGCTGATGGACGTCGTCTGTGGCCCTGCCAATGGTGAGACTAGGTGCAAGAGCTTACATACATTTTTTTACTGTATATATATTTGTTGTGTGTGGCCGAGGCCCCAATACCACCACCCCACCACCCAGCTTTTCACAGTGGGCCTGGCAGCGTGCCCACAGGCATCATGTCCTAAAGGCACCTTTCCTGATGGCACAATGCCTCAAGGCACCACCTGCAGATTGCCCCTTGGACCTCCAGCCTGAGGGTGTCGTGCCCCAGTTTATAACAAACAAGCTATTACTGGAATATGGCAAAAATTATGAATTGATTTCTTTAACATTTATAGATTTATCTAAAAGCATTAAAAAAAATTACTAATTCAGAGCTTGCCGCAAGTTATCATCTACATCGGTACATTGCCCTCGGGCATTTGGTCCATAGGCATTTTGCCCACAGGCATTTTGCCCCACGGCATTTTGCCCCGCGGCACTTCGTCCCCAACTGTACCTCAATACTCAGTAAACAACGGCCTGTTATATGCATTCGTGCCAATTGTACTATTCATTGTTATATTTTGTAATAAATGAATAAAATCAAAATAGTCTTTTTGTCTTCATCGATTGCAAAAACAAACCAAATCAATCACATGATCACTGGGGCGGTGAACCAGAAGGGCATGGTAGAAACATAATTGTATTATTTACCCAAATAAAACACATAAAAAGGCCGACAAACACCTGTTCATCCGCCAGTGGACGACCTGCTTAGAATGTCCCAATATGGCTATAGCGTTACCGTATTGCGCCCGGGTTTGTACGGCAAAGAGCCAGAGTTTGTCCAGCAATCAGCCTAAGTTAATACGGTAGCATGCCTAGGTTTATACCTCAATGCGCTCACGTATTATACCTACAAAAGTATATATATATAATTCTTAGAATTTATTCAAATCAGCTATTCATATTGTTGAGTATACCAAGCTGGCCAGTGATACCTCTACATGTGGAGGATGAATTAAGTCATCCCAACGATCCGCTGGACAGAAGATTAATGGAGCATTGCATTTTATATATATCTGCAGGGCCCTGTTTCTGTAGGGGTAATTGATACATGTATATACACGATCCGACCTTGTATTTCAGCGATTTATCTGTTTATGAAGCCTGATTTGTTTCAGCATACAATATATGCTCCATCTCTTACGGTGTCCTCAGCCTACACATAGTCTCCATCCAAGTTCCCACAACCCCTTTACCCACGAGGTTTTGATAATATATGATCTATGGTACCATTCAGATTTGTTAAAGCAAGTCTGCTAAATGATTTGGTAGAGCTAAAGCAGCAGTCCTAACATGCCAACGTCTATAAGCTGGTCTATAGTATTGGCTTAAGAAGTATTAAAGCAACACATTACCCCTAAGAACAGTAACCCATATTTCGTCGTGGAAGTTAAACATTGGATAGAGCATGTGCTAATGCAATCTATCGAGGCAGGTGGTGAGACGCATGCATGAATAGTACCATCGGATGCCTAAATGGAAAGAGCCTCCAGGATGTCTGACGACTCCTTCAGGCTGTCCTATAATATGTATAGTAGACCCATGAAACGAAAAGTATACTGCAGGCCCATCGGACAACTAGCTATTCATTATTCAGTAGACCATTATAACCTTGAATAATAATTACTACTAACAGTGCTCGACAACTTATAAATTTCTATTAACAATTTTTTAAATTAAGACTTTAGTATTTTCTTTTTGATACATTCATCCTTCACCGAAATGTGTTTTCACCAATGGGTTATCACCCGGAAAAATGTGATGAAGATAATATACAAGTTGGTTGCATTACATTGTTAACCAGAAGAGATGACTTCTATGTGAAAAAGTGCTCCTCCTAGTCTGTGTGAGCCGAAATCTACTGAGGTTACATTGCTCAAAAGGTATTAAGGCTGCTAAAATACGAAGTAGTCGAGCAGAGTAAGAAGGAGCCGTTCTTTAAATTGTTCATCTATATTTAGAAATTTGCGGTCGTTGTAAAATCCCAAGATGACTTCCAAGAAAGTGTATTGATTTCGTTGTAACTGTTTGATATTATGATTAACAAGGAATAAAGATAAATCAAATGATAATTTAAAAAAAAACACTTTCATGGTAGATATCAATTTTTGTGAAAGTTATAGTTTTGAAGACGAACTATACAGTACTTAAATCGTGGGTCAACTTTTCAATTCAGACTGGTATGGTGTGTGTTGGCGATCGTATCAATTTACTTTCAATCAGCACTGAAGAAACCTGACCTGTTTTTATAAGCTATACTAATTTTGAAAGTTATACACCCCGAGACTCTTCCTGTACTACAAATACCACCGGGACTTATCTAAAGCGCACAATGCTACAGTTTAGTATTGCCGTGCAGATATATTATAATAGCTAAAACAAGTGTAGTAATACGCTGTGGTTGTAAACATGACCAACACGGCATATTCGTAATTAATAGCTCACTTTGCACATGTATGCTAAGTAAATTGCGCTGCTCTGATATCAACTGAAATATAGAAAACTCATTGCTGGCGGTTGATTTCAACCAATGACTAATTCAAGCTGAGCAGACATTCTCCTTTTTCCATCTTTCTAATATCGCTTTCTTTCCTTATAAATGCACATGTACATTCCCCGTACGCCCTCGATTCTTATCAACACAGCTCCGCCTCCGCCATATCCCGTAAGGGTCGCAAGTTGTGCTCTTACATTGTGATTCGCCAGTGAATTTGAATGTAAATACTCAGGCTATGACACGGGAGGGACCTTGTTCCCGGACTGTGGTGTGGCTGCTGGCGCAGGCAGCTCACATGAGATGTTGGTTATGTGTGGCCAGGTGAGGGAAAACGTGCCTCCAGCGGGGATTTTTAGTACTGGTTTTGGCCACCAGGAGGCAGTATATGGGTAAAACACTGAAAAATATACTAAAAAATCCTTGAGACCAATTTTTCATGGGGAATCCAGTGATATGCTTAGAATTATTCCATTTCCACTGAAAACGGCCCATTTTTGGCATGCAAAAGGAACATTTGTTGCCATGGAAACATGGAAAATTGGCATATATGGCAATTTTTGGTTCCCATGGAAACACTCCATTATTCCAAACGGGATTTTTTTGCCACAAATGTTTTTGACAATTTCACAAGAAACTCAGAATCGAAAACAAACCTCAGAAATTCCTTTTTTCCCAATTTTATGATAAAAACATCACATGTCTTTGGTTATTTTTCAACAAAACTGTATTTTTTTACACCATTCTTATTCATAAAAGGATATAGTGGATTTAGAGCTTATTTGCCATTTTCAGTTGTACACACCAACCCAGGTTTGACAAGCAGTTACAGCAAAACTACTCGGGATATTTTAGCTCAACATATCTAATTTTAAAGCTTCTAACACAAACTTAGAAAAGCCATTTCCACCCTGGAGGCACGTTTTCCCTCACCTGGCCACATGTTCTCGGAACGAAGCTTGTTCCCGGCAAGCTATGATGAGTGCCTCTCTGGTACCCAGCTGAATCTCGCGAGATATTCCGTGCACAGAACTAACATGGCGACGCCGGCGGATCCACCAGCACTATCGTACATAGCTTTAGCTAGCCCTTCACGCCCTGTCTTACATCTCTCACCCCATCTCCTCCTCCCAGTTCCACACGCCAACTCCCTTCACACAGTCTCATTAAGTAAGTTCCGGCAGGGCTTGGTGTGCTGGTCTAGCAGAGTTAACCCAATGTCCGTCCCCCTCCGCCCGTTACATTACCGCCCTGGAGGAAGTCACCATGCCCCATGGTCCGCGCATCCAGGGTCAGCACCTCCAGGTGCCCCACCCCGTCACCACAAGACACAACGCATTGCCTTCAACTTCTCCAGCCACCCCTCTCCCCCTGAATGCCTCCCCAGCCCTGATATTACCTGTCACCTCTTATCGTCCCAGCATAGGTCATATTGGCCTGTCCACCTCCCCTCTCCCTCAGCCCATACTAACTCCATACTCTGTATTTATATACTTGTTTTCTGTACTGTGGTCCCTCACGCTCATGTCCCCAATGAAGTTTCTGGTTGGGCCTGAACCAGCTGTCAATAGGGTTAAAGGTATGTGGACCTGACAAGGAGTGACTACTCTGCAGCAATGGGAGGCCTCCTACAGGGGTGGGGATGGATCCGTAAGGGACTGGAGAGGCAACCAAGGATTCTATATGCTTCTTGATGCAACTACAGGGCTGATGGACTACTGACTGCTGATGTCTAAAATAAAAGTAACACCCTAGGTGGAACAACTTGATTGACAAGATCCCTGTGCCAACCCCTCTGACTGTATCTATTGTACAATTTGGACTAGTATCGGTCGAGTCTGACTATACTGGTATAATTATAATCTTCTATAGTTATGAAAGTGACGCATCTAAAACCTCCACCTGATGCTATATAGTATAATCCAGGCAGTTGTCACAACGCTGAGTTAATGATAATCTTTATAAAGTATAGGCTATATAGATATGTGACCTCATTTTGTGCAGGTCCTTCCAAATACATTTCGCGATTCTAGAGTTTCTCTTTTTTTTCACACATTCAAAATTATTCTATAATATACAGCAAAATAACCATATGTCAGTATTTCTTTTGTGAATCTCTGGTATGTTTCATTTCATTGTCATTTCAATTCGGAAAAGGAAAAAGACGGCAAAATAATTCAATGAAAAAATTGAATTGAAAAAAAAAGAATCAAGTTATACAGAATTATGGTGGTAAAGGCAGAACTACGTGGAAAGTTAAACATTTGTCAATTTCGATATATGTTATGATCGGATACAATGATGTTATATTATATTATGTGTTTAAATGTGACATGTTTTATCAAATTATTTGTCAGTTTAGCTGGTTAGATACCGGGTAGATTCTTATATAAAACCACCTATCTGGAAGTTTCTGATTTAAGGCTACATATAACACACGTGTTAGTTCTTTGCCGCACATATTTGTACAAAGGAAAGTGGTAATAGGAGACGTATACATATTTATATAGATCCATACGTGTACACATTGTATAAAAGTCTTACATATCAGCACACAATCCCCACTAGTAAAAGGACCGGTGAGGCAAACAGCGGCACTGCTTTCTATTTGTCTTTTCCCCTATGCTTTCCCCCAGAAGATAGGTGTCCTATCACCCATTATCTGATGTAGCTACAGGGCAATACCTAGTAATACTTCAGTTTCCCTTCCTCATAAATCCCGATTTATATAGACGGATCGTTTTCCGGTACCACACTGCTTCACTTCACATCTAAGACGAGGCTGTAAGGAAGGAGTTGTCATTTGTTATCAACGGGAGGGGTGATGGGTTAGGGGAACGGTGCGCAAAAAAAACAACCCTTTTCAGAAAAAAAGGTTTGTACATAATATTATAGTTCATATGGACGGGCGGGGGCTATATGGTGGGGCAGTAAAGCTTCGGTCTGCTCTAGAAGGGGGGGGGGGGTGAAAACATCTGGAGAAGGACGTCCAAATGAAAATCCACTCACTCCCTTTTATTATATAATGTCCATGGTTGGTTATGAGAACATTATGTCGGAGTTGGTTATGTGTGGGAACGTGCAGCCACCTGGCATGTCCCTACCATTCACCACTCACCATTTATTACTTGTTGTATGGATTTGTGGTGTGAATGATGTCTTCAATGTTACCAGATATAGGGTGGGGGCCTACATATTGTAGGTCGTCTTGCACTGGATATTAGATATCATGCCCAGTTATGAGTTACACTCGATGACTTTTCTACAAGAGCTGAAACCTGAGTATAGATGGAGGGGTGGACATATTGGTCCACCCTTCAATAAGAATCTGATACACATATATCGTCGAACAACACAATGTGTAACACAACAGACACTTATAAATGGTTGTAATACAACACGTGATCCTCTATTCAATCCCCTTAGTTACTAAATATCCAGCAAATGAGACCCCCAACACACAGTAACAGGCAGAGATACACTTGATATGTAACATGTAACATGTGCTGTTGTTGTCGTGAAAATAATGATTTTGAAAATGAATATGTAATATGGACATATACTTATAATTATAACAAATTAGAACTTATTTCCACAACAATGGGAGTTATCAGCCCCTATCCTATGTACACTGGTCCCTGTGCTGTGAGCTGCTCCCGGCGTGTTTTTACCATCAGGTTGGTGTCTGACAGACGGGTGAACAGAAGACTGAGCTGCTCTCTGCTCCTCACCCCATTACTCACCTCCTCATGAGCTGCTCGCACCTCAAGCATCCACCTACATACTATCCAGAATCTCCTGATGCACATCCTTTGGTGATGGTTTATGTCTTATTGCTGACAGGGAGAAGTTTGATACAACTGGCGCATGCATCTCTGTGGAATAGTTGCCTGCTAAGCAGGATAGGGAGCGTCTTACAGTTCCCTAGCAGTGTGTATTGTATACTATAATCTTGTTTCGGTAGCTGGGATGTGTTAGTAGAGAGAGCCAACGTTATGTATACATATAGAAGTAGAAAGTTAAATGGTCAATGCAGCCTCAATTTATGAAGTGGATAAGTGGGAAAGGGAGTATTTCTAACGCTTCACGACTCTTTCCAGCCGGCTAGTGCATTACTGCACTAGCTTATAAAGTACTGATAGTGCGTACATGCACATTAATGGTATTGACTGGTAGCATCCTGAGCGTAACTTATGATCAATATTCCCGCATGTGAGATCTCATCATGGTAGCATATGTAAGGGAACAACCTGCAGGGATATTGTGGATTTATTACTTGAAAATACGTAAAATGCATGTTAATTCTCTCCAAGTTCTCCCTACCAGCCCATAAACCTGCACTGCAGCTGGCTCTGGAGCATTAACGTGTCGTATTCTGGACACGGTTGGGTAGAGTTAAATGTTCCCTTCTTGGAACCAGCGGCTAATAGCTGTGAACTAGCATTTGGTCAATGGGCCGGCTAGGATGTGTTATGAGATATACTTTGCATGAGACTATTCCTGTAAATCATTGATACAGCTTAATGGTTTCCAGAGCTGATGCTCATGATGTTGCTGACCTCTAACCTTGTGTTCATGTTAGAGGTGGTAGAGGTAGGAGGTAGAGACACTCTCTGTACACTCACCCCGGCCACCCACACTCCTACGTCTGACACCTCCCCACCCCCTGAGGGCAGCAAGTGACGCCAACAGTCACACACTCAACTATCCCAGCTATTTTAATTGGTGGAGGATGGGGTGAAGCCATGATACAAGACCTGCGGGGTGTATGTGAGTGTGAGAGTTGGGGAAGCCATGTCTGACCAGGCAGTTTTCCCCTGTCTGTCGGTAGGAGGGGATGTTTTGGGTTGGAGGGTCCACCAGTCCACAGTGGAGTGGTTCAATCGTTTGGTGGTTTATGTAGAGGGTGTCATGACGGTTGAAGGAGGGTTACCCTAGTACAGGGCCATGTTCCAGTCACGTCATCAGCTGCTCATGAATTTGATAACCTTCTGTGCAGTTGGACTTACCTTTGCCGCCATGAGCCCTTTTGACACCTATAAGCAGAAGAGAATAGTAGCCACACACAGAAAAGTAAAGGAGTTGCCACGACTCTGACAGCCAGCGTCA
This sequence comes from Harmothoe impar, assembly GCA_947462335.1. Classification (NCBI taxonomy): domain Eukaryota; kingdom Metazoa; phylum Annelida; class Polychaeta; order Phyllodocida; family Polynoidae; genus Harmothoe; species Harmothoe impar. The sequence goes on along the minus strand of OX381710.1, from coordinate 55,807,475 downwards.
CAGTTTGTCTCCCATGTGACACCTGTAGAGGAGAGTCAAATGAGTTTGACACTCCGTTCCTGAAGAGTCAACAGCAGTTGACCCATCAAAAGAGGGGGAGTCAAAATCGAATACATGAGTGCATGCAGGTCAGGTGGATTGTGTATTTATGCCAGGGTAGAGTGGGTGCAACAGGTGTATATAATTAGTGGGCAGGCCAGGTGAGGCCTGTGAGAGAAGTGAGTAGGTGAGGTTATTGCCCAAAACTGGTCAATAACAAGACATGTTGTAATGTCCACCACTTCTCCCTGTGTGAAAGGGCTAAGTTATATCTGCTTCACACTACATTCTACAGACCATTGGCCACACACATATTAGATGCCAACATCAGATCTATATGAAGTAGAAAGCAGTGCCACATATTATATCTCACACAGATAGTGCCCAGCCTTATTATGTTTAATTCCCATACCCACAAATATGGTGACTAAGCTCTATACTGTTGATGTTCTTGGAATGTATTGTATAGTTTGTCATCACATTTAATTCAGGTAAGTTAACTGGAAAGCTTATCCATTGACATCCCTTAACCACACTATTTAGACATAGTGGACCTATCTATAAAGAATCAAAACTGTGGGGCATGTAACCCAGCATGTAACAATTATCTAAAGTATAGACAGTGGCTCTGCCTTGTGGTTGCCACTGGTACCAAATTAGTCTTGGTTGCCCCATCATATGCAACTACTATCAGAGTCAACACATTTTTTATTTGACTCTTCATGAAGGACCAAACTACAAATGACTTTGGTGTGGGCAGAGTCAACTGCACTTGACTCTGCATTGATAGAGTCAAGATGGAGAGTCAATTTGTACAAGGAGCAAGGGGTATGGCTGGAGTTGCTGTGACCCCTCCACCAGAGTCATCATGACTCTGCTATCAGAGTCAACTAGAGTTGACTATGGTAAAAGAGTCATGGCGACGCCTTTGCTTCTCTCTGTGCAGGTAACACTTGTGTCGGTGTTTTAGTTACCACCATATCACGTGCTAAAAGGGCAAATTATAGCAAACCAGCCTCAACAAGACTGTGGTCGGAGAGCAATTTAGCACCATTTTAGAGAGCACCATTAGACAGCCATAGGTCAGTCTTCTACACAATAGTACACAGTGCTCCGGCCCGTAGTTTGTAGTGACTATCCCAGGTTAGTCATAGGAACATTGGTCAGGCATGTCCAAGTGCTATTCAAAAAATGACTAAGGCAAACCAACGTAGGACTAACGGCCTGCTACTCATTGAAGTGAAGAAGACTGAGGAGAGTACTGGCCACCCTGACAGTATTGTATTAACTAACCTACCCAGCTAACAGAAAAACGTTATGTAACGTTATGCCATAGTAAGGAGCCTCAGAGAAACGCTATACAACGTTAAATAACGTTATAAAATGTTGTATAACGCTTTTTGTTTAATGGGTATGTTGGTTGTATTCGGAGCCAGAAAATGACAAACTAGGTTAGGTACTATTGACTGATTTGTTAGCTAATACTGACTAAGTTCTGGAGCATACCAATTATCAGTGTACATCGGTTTTGTATAATCAAGCAGCGCTTCTGTTCTCCCCACCTCCAACTTGTGTGTATTTTCTCCTATGACCTATTGACCTATGTGTCATACATTCAGCGCATCTTACGGTGTACTGGGCCTTTCTGTGGACAACAGGATGGATATTGGTACAGATGACTTTAATAGCATGATTGTGAACATAACAATACATTGACCCGCCAGTGCTGCATTTAATCATCATGCCGACCATACGGGGTTGATACAGTCCTGAAGAGCCTTCACGTTTCACGATGAAATCATGCATCATTAAGTCAAATGGTATAGCACATTAATGAAGCACTGTGTGGCACTCAAGCACTCTCAGCGGATTTATACTACAATATACATCCTAATAAAATGCCCCTGCTGAGACGCCTTAAAACTCATCAAACTGGATCCACAATGATATACCCCAACCACCTTCCACGAGGAGTCTACCATACCGTGAGCTGCACTAATACGTCTAGCATGGCTCATCTCTGAGCTGCTCATTGACTTGATACTAGTAACCAGTGATACGGATCAGCTAAAAACCAGGGGTGTCAGTTGGACGACCTGTAGTACTTCATCTGTGTCTAGTTTGCAGCCACACCTTGTGCTATTCACGTCTGCCACTGAAGCAGCCGTTGACCGATGCCCACAGCACTGGAATATGATCGCTGAATTTCTGTCTCAACTCCTTTATCTATTTTGACGTGCCAGATAATTTATCTGAGATGTGTCAGAGATTTGAGGACCATACCGCTGCCACCCCACCCTATTACCCAGTATTGTTTTTTAGGTTCACATTCTGCGCATCTTCTGGTGTATACAGTTGCTTGTGCAGCCTTTCATGTCGGGTATCTGTCCGCACTAGCAGCCTGATTTGATTAAGTGATCCCTACTCACGGCCACACCTGAATGTGCTAATTTGATTTATGAACTCCCATTATAACAGCTAACGCCCTCCAAAAACAGAAGGTGGTTGGGAGCTGTAATTGCCAACCCAAAATAGTTGGTAAAAATGCTTCATTTACCCCATTAATGTTATAACCTCTAAGTTAGTTTTTTCATGATTATATTTCATCATGACGTTTGATACTAATCCAATATGTATCCAATGTAAATTTTGTTTCTAATTGTGTGTATATGTATTTACTTGCTGAACTTGATAGCCAGTAGAGATATTAAGTGTATAAAGATACGATGTAAATTTGCTACTGAGGCTTGTGGATATATAAGATGAAGCAGACACAAAAAGGTTACATTTTCCTAAACTCTATGGTGCCTACGGTATTAATGTCAGTTTATTTGTTCTGCCAGGTCGATATTTGCCTTACTTTTACAGAGGCGGTGCCTGCATGTAGTACAACCAAAACCCTGCAGTGCCAGGCACGGCAGCACCTGGGGGCGGCAGGTTTTACCAACCCAGGAACAACTCACTTGTACCTTGTAAAGAAGGCCATCCCCGTGAGAACAGCTCAGCATGGTGACACACTGCCTTAAGGCAGTTTAGTGTAGGACAGAAAAAAGGACCTTCATGAACACAGATTAATGATAACAAATGGAACAAAAGGAATCTGAGCCAGGGTCCAGCGCCATCAGTGATAAAGTGCAGTCTTCAATTGAAGTTCCAACTGACGGACACATTTGTAATTTGAACGGATCAATATTAACCATTAGGAAGTTAGTAGATCCTTTCTTTTCTAAAAGGAGACAAATATCAAGGACACTCGGAAAAGTATTGCATGCGTCTAGAGCTATGAATAGGAAAGTGATTAGTCAAAACGTTTCAACTGCGCCTGTAATATAGGAGCCGTCCATAAATGTCATCATTACTTTTTGAGAAATTTCATACCCTCCTCCATCGTTTTAGTCATGTTTTGACTGTATTAAAGTCTGCATGGGATGCTGAACTCTCCGCGCCCTCCTGCCCGCTTGATGTTATTTATGCCCCATCGGCCCCATACGATGTACTTGCCTTGTAACAACAGTTGAAATAATTTTGTGAAAAAACTTTTTATTGAGTGGAGAGCTTACATGATATCAGATTTGGCTGGCCGTTCTTCCACCTGGACCCATAGATAATGCCTTGTATATGTTAACAAGGCTAGTGTAGTTCAAAGCAAGAAAATATGAAATATGCAAAAGAGCCACAGATTGCAGGTATGAAATTAGGTACAAAGATCTGACATGTCACCAAGAGTGATGTGACGTGAACATCTAGCTGAACGCTCAGAAGTAGTACAACGGTTATCTGACCGGTATGTGTGTCGACGGATCTACATCTTCCCTGTCTCTGTTACATCTTGGCACTTTTGTCGACTACTTAGTCCCTCAGCCCGGGACAGCCCCCTTCTCAAACAACACTTTACGCACAGCCGTCCTATTGCTGCTCTATCCAGAGACTCTTGCAGAACCTCACCTGAAGGATACATGAACAATGACAGCAGTCACAACCTACCCGGTATAGGTTTACTCTGCATAAATCCATATACTATATCTTTATATTTGTCTGTAAATCTTGTTTACTGCACATGTATTACCTTTCATCTTATATTTGAGTTTGGAAGTAGTATAGTATGTATCGGAACGGGACTATAGTTAAGTACTGTTTATTACTCAATCGACCTGCAGCCAATCAGAGGCCTCCCTTTTGGCGGGAAATTCAAAAGCAGCCAATGAGAGGCCTCCCTTTTGGCGGGAAATTCAAATAGGTCACGTGACCGGAAGTGACCTACTTCCGGTCACGTGACCTTTGGGCGGGAAATTCAAATAGGTCACGTGACCGGAAGTGACCTACTTAAGAGGGTCACGTGACCACCATGTTGGCGGGAAATTCAAATAGGTCACGTGACGGGAAGTGACCTACTTAAGGGGGTCACGTGACTACTAGGTTGGCTTTCAAAATAAGTCACTTGAGATTTTGATGGATAAATAAATTTAAAAAAAGAAAAAAAAAGCAAGCTGAAAAAGCTTGCTAAAAAATAATTTAAAAATACGGCTCTTTTTTTCTAGGAGGGGGGGAGAGGGGCACTCTGGGGGGCACTCTTTAAGATGCATGGGGGGGAGGGGGGGAGGGGGGGAGGGGCAGGGTTTTTTAAGAGTGAGACTCGCTTCTCTGCCCTCTCTAAAAGAGAGGGCAGAGAGGCGAGTCTACTTACAATGAAAGGTATCATGATCGCGTTTATGATGATGTGCATCATGATGTGACTATCTTACAACCCTATGAGAAATAAGCAAGACATGGGCGTACTTACACGGGCTATTTGTAAACTAATGAATGTGACTTCTTCGTTAAAATCAGTATCTACAACTCTTTTAAGCCTAAGGCTTTTTCTTGAGTTTATTCTTTTGTTCAATTTCGGGCCCACCTCAAAAGAGGAATAGGCCCTCTGTAGCACTTGTCGCTTGCTCATCAATCAGAGCCGGGGTGTAGAAGGCCCCTGCCCTGTCGGGTACGTTCTCCCTCTGGTACGTTTTTGGTTAGTTTGGAGCTCTCAGTCGACTGTCTTATCCACCTTAAAAAAACCAGACTTTCGGTGTCTCATGATAAAACTGGTGCCTTATACTAAGCGCTGGATTACTTTCTCATTTTTTAGTGTTCTATCCGATGCTTATTTAATTTTTGCACTGATAAAAACGGTTAGCTTGTACAAACACGCGGTCTATTTAAGTGTTAAGTGTAGAAAATGAACAGAACAGTGCACAGAAAATAGAGCTACCGACTACATTTCGCCCAGTCACTCAGCGGAGAACAAAAGAACTACTGACGTAGTGTACCCGCTATTCCGACAGTTGGCGCCACCGTTATACTTTTCCCGCGTGCGACATGAAGCCCTGGGGCGGGTACTGGCTGTTTTGGTTGTAGGTACCGAAACATAAAAAACTACAGCCAGCCCAATGTCATGGTGAGACAGCTCTCTTATTTTTACCTTGAGTAGCGTCCGTAGGGCCTATGACAAAACCTAGTCCCGTACACTGAGCAGCTTGAGGTCTGAAGGCTCATACAGAAAAATGTGTGGGTGTGTGGGTGTGTGGGTGTGTGGGTTGCTTTACGCCTTAGTTAACAGCTATGGTCATTTCAAGAGCGGTGATGGTGATCGAATCTATTGACCCTTTTACCGAGACAAGGGTTCTTTTACATCCCACACTACATAGCAGAGAGACGTCTAGCAGCCCCTAGAGGCCCCGCAGGGGGCTCGAGAGGTGCCGTGGAGAAGAGCAGATATCCACGAGAGGCCACGCCAACAACCAAATTCTATCTTTATCCCGCGAGAAAAGGAGATAAGGGTCAAGGTTATGAACTATCAAAAGATTTTAGAGTAAATTAAGTTATGAGATATTAATATAATGTACATATCTAGGGCCCGATATAGGGCCTCTGCAGATCCCCCTTCAGGGCCCCGATCCATGAGGCCTTAGAAACGGAGCTGGGTCATGTAACCAAGGGAGATCAGCAGTTGTTGATGTCGGCGCTGCCGATAACGCTGGTAAATGACCGTTTTACTCATGTTTAGAGTCAGAATAGCTTGAGTATTACTTGAATATCGAAGAGTAGAGGTCAAATTACCCCAGACAAGGTGTTTCCATCTAGAAATTCTCGACAGTATTTCCGAAAATTGCAAATATTGGTCCCAGCCCCACGGGGCCCCATACCGAGTATTAAAAGTTTGAGATGCAACTTTCATTCATGCTGTTGACCAATCAGGGGGCTCTGTTTTTACGACCTTGACTACATAGTAAAAGTGATTGACAACGTCAGATATCACTTGACGACGTCAAATATCGATCTGATATTTGATCCCTTGATATTTGATTCAAAACCCACATCGAGTGGGATAAAGCCTTTTATCATCTTTTGATTGTGAGGCATACACTTTTCTTACACACAACAGCTGTCATCTATCAAGGGGCTCTGGATAGGGGGTCCCCATGTCGAATGTCGATCTTAGAAAATGACCATGTCACATGACAATGTCACTTAATAATGTTCATATCCCATGTCGATTTTAAGAAATGTTCATGTCACCTGTCACTATGATTTTTTGGGCCTCATGTCACTTGTCATTAGACCTCATGTCGTTTGTCGATTATAAGAAATGGTCATGTCACCATATCGAATTTAGCGGTCCACATCCATTATCAAGTGTCAGGGCATGTTGGCTGCTTGAACACGTAGTCTGTCATCACCCTTGTTTCTGTGCCTTATCTAAACAGGCAATTAGTGGCCGCTAGCCGAGAGTACCTCCCTGGTCGCCTCTCCCGAATCTGCTAGACGTCTCACTGATAGGAGTGTGTGGGTGTGTGGGTCTGTGTGTGTCTGTTCGGTCTGTGTGTGCACGCGTCTTGCGGACCACTGTTAAGCCTGTGGTTGGAGAGCGCGACATAGCCGCTTGCTACACTCTCTAAACAGAGGTCCGCAAGACTAGGCCGGATCGCGCTCTTGCTTAAAGGTGCACCTCAACTCAGTGCGCCTTTAACAGCCGCCCCAAATAGGTGAAGTTCTTGACGCGGCACAGCGCCTCCCACCAGTAGCCAATCAGCGCGCCGAACGCCGGACACACCTCCACCGTGTGAGCCTCTAAGTAGGTCACACGAATCATACTAAGATGCCGATCTCTTCTGTCGGTTCGTCGCGGTGGCCGTGAGTGATCGCACGGTCGCCAAGATTCACTGCCTTGATTGGCAGAGGGGGGGGCTGATTACCCCCCGTCGGATGAATTGCGGCGAAACCATAATCAATTTTTCGCTGTTTTAGATAAAAGAGATCCAGAGCTATCCGCTCGTCCAAGAATTATTTTTCTATCAGCCCGGGATCACCCTCAAATTAAGGCCTAAAGTCCAAAAACCCAAAATTTTTTCCCTATGGGATTTCAGTGTCTAAGCGTTTTTTGCAGCCCCAAGGAGCAGCTCACGGGCTCGAACCCTGTAAACGCTTTGACGCGCTTTCGTCGCCTTAGGCGACGTAGACCTACCCTATTTTTTTTTGGACCATGTTACCTGAACACGGATTATTTTTTTGTTTAGCCCAATGAGCTCACAGCTAGACTAGATACCTCATGTTTTGGATTGGAGAAATCAGCAGAGCAATAAAAAGCGCGGTGAGGCTAGTGTGGCCCCTGTGAGTTGTAAAATTGGTGCTAAATGTGGTAACCAGGCGGATGCTGAGTTCATTGATATTGTCCGTTAATGATACTTAAGGTGGGTGTTGTCTAAAGTTTTAATTGATATTACCAATGTGGCCAATAATGACTTCACAGTTGGGGCCCTCGCCCGCAGGTCCCAGATTCAGGGTATTCTTTGTTTATTGTGTGGCCCCTAAAGAGGGGCCGACTAACTCTTTAGAGTTAGTTAGATGCTGCCACTGTGCTATGCAACAGCAGCTATTAATTACGCTTCATGTTGGGCGGCATGGATCACTTGATGGGTGATACCTCAAAGCTCAAACACGGCAGAGCCGTGTGTGGCATGCGAGGACCAGTGGGTCAGGGGTGATCCGTTGCAAACAGAATGCTGATCCGTGTGAGGTTCTGACTTTCTATAGTTTTTTATAAAGCCTTAGATATGGTGTGGTATTTTTCATCTCGCTATAGTTTAGTTGGTATTTAAGGAAACCGCCTCATTTCTATCAGAAATACACAATATTGAATTGTTTTTTATATTTTAATATATTAGAAGCGCGCTTTGTTGCCTATGTAGCTCATTATGCGTTGAAATGTTCGCGAGCATCGTAGGAATGTACAAAACCCCTATTGTGGCACCATCTGACGAAAGAGCGGAGAACTATACTAGCGCGTTTCGTTATTCACATCTTTTGACAGGGACTTGGTTGGTGGCTTTACGCCCTAATTAACAGCTGAAGTCATTTCAAGGGGGGTGATAGTGATCGAATCTATGGATACCTGAAGGTGGAAAGCACACACCCTACACTTTTACCGAGGCAATGGTGGTGCTGCTCAAAGGGTGTGGCGAGCTAGACTGGAGGATGTAATAACTAAGCAGCAGAAGGACCAAAAAGACAATCTCGTAGTAGTAGGTCTACTTAGATCTTGAGTAGCCACCCTTGTGGCTATAATTACCTAGACTAGTTGGCTCTGCCAGCCTGGTCAAGTGAAAATTGGTAAGGAGACTATGAACTAAGCTAACATCTCATAAGTATTAGTTACCACCCCCTCACACCCGTTTAACAACGGATTCAGGGTCTAATTATGGAGACCCTAGAGTAAGATTAACAATATATCCCAATGTCTGTAGTAGACATTTACGACATGCAACCTGCCCCCTAGAAGGGATAGATCTGACCACAAGTCCGCAAAATGGGACTCCCCCTCTGAGAGTATCAAGGTTTGCGTATAGTCTCTTGCAGGTTAATCTGTTATCTACCCCTTTGTCGACTTCGCCAAAATCCTGGGAGATTCACTTTAAACCTAAGGTCTACCCTTTTTATTCTTTGTTTATTGTGTGGCCCCTAAAGAGGGGCCGCGGTGTTGATTAATTACACCACATGTTAAGCAACATGAGATCAAACCTTCCTCAAAAGCGACAAGGCTCAGAGTCCTGTTGGACGGGAACCCTGTGTGGCATTTCAAGACACCTGGTTGAGTGATCTGTTGCAGATGCCGTTCCGTGAGAAGTTCTGACTTTATATAGCTTTTATATCGCTTTAGATATGGTGTAGTATTTTCAATCTCACTATAGTTTAGTTGATATTTCAAAGAATCTGCCTCATTCTATCAGAAATACACAGCGTTGACATGTTTCTTATATTCAATATATTAGAAGTGTGCTTTGTTGCTTATTATAGGTCATTATGCGTTTAAAATGTTCGCGAGTATCGTGGAAATGTACAAAAACCCTATTGTGGCGTCATCTGACGAAAAGAGCGGAGAACTACACTAGAGCATGTAATGGCCAGACCAGCAGGCGGCAGCAGAGTGGTCAAAAGACAATCTCGTAGTAGTAGGTCTACTTGCATGTTGAGTAGCCACCCTTGTGGTTGTAATTACCTTGACCACAGGTCCGCAATATGGAGCTCCCCCTCTGAGAGTATCAAGGTTTGCGTATAGTCTCCTGCAGTTTAATCTGTTATCTCCTCCTTTGTCGACCTCGCCAAAATCCTGGGAGATTCACTTTAAACCTAAGTCCTACCCTTTTTTATTCTTTGTTTATTGTGTGGCCCCTAAAGAGGGGCCGCGGTGTTGATTAATTACACCACATGTTAAGCAGCATGAGATCAATCCTCCTCAAAAGCGTCAAGGCTCAAAGTCCTGTTGGACGGGAACCCTGTGTTGCTTTCGAGGACGAATGGTTGAGTGATCCTACCGATCCGTCAGAGGTTCTGACTTTATATAGCTTTTATATCGCTTTAGATATGGTGTAGTATTTTCAATCTCACTATAGTTTAGTTGATATTTCAAAGAATCTGCCTCATTCTATCAGAAATACACAACGTTGACATGTTTCTTATATTCAATATATTAGAAGTGTGCTTTGTTGCTTATTATAGGTCATTATGCGTTTAAAATGTTCGCGAGTATCGTGGAAATGTACAAAAACCCTATTGTGGCGTCATCTGACGAAAAGAGCGGAGAACTATACTAGAGCATGTAATCGCCAGACTAGCAGGCGGCGGCAGAGTGGTCAAAAGACAATCTCGTAGTAGTAGGTCTACTTGCATGTTGAGTAGCCGCCCTTGTGGTTGTAATTACCTAGCCTAGTTGACCCTGCCGGCCTGGTCAAGTGAAATTAGTAAGGAGACCACCCATTAACGTGCTCCACAGTCTTTAGACAGTTAAGACTATAGTCAAGACTGGAGAATTTGGCGAGACGCCCCTCTGGGAGGTCATAATCCTCAATGTTAGGTGTTAGCTCATTAACATCAGATACCATATTAACAACCCATTTAAATGTTCATTTTAATAGCAACTCACCCTATTCTGACAAAATCCTATTAGCAGGTAACCTCTGTGTAAACCATACTGCAAACATCTGCTACTTCCAGCGTCTGCCTCGTGACTGATAGTGTACAACAAGACGAAGTGGGCAGAGATTAGAAAAAATGAAGCTCTTTATATAGCCGAGAGAGCAGCTAATCTGGATGTTCTAAGCTTGTTTTCACCTAGAGCTCCAACCCTCTTCCAGAGAGAATCAAATCGCTTTTCACCTGAACCCTTCCACCCCTAATCCATCAGCATGAAAAGAGAATTAACGAGTGTAACGTGCGCTACATGTATATGGGATTATAGCTGGTGAAGAGATAAAGCCGAGTCACCTGTGTATACAAAGACTACAGGGGGTGATTAACGACAGGTGTGACGCGCCAGCCCGTGAACGGATTAAGCCAAAAAAAAATAAAAAGGTATGTTTCAGGTAACATGGGCAGAAAGACTGGAGTCGGTAGGTCGGATTTTTATTTTATTTTATTTTATTTTTTTAACATGAAAGTACTAGCCATCCTCCGTGGAAATTCTAAAAATGACCCAAAAAGTATAAAAATATGAAATTTTCTTCAAACTTGCTTAAAAAAACAACGTAGGGTCGACCCTGTTTTGCTAGGGTTGGTCGGGTGACCTGAAACAAACCTTTTTTTTTATTTGGCCTTATCTTTCAAGCTGACGCTTAAATTCAACTAGCCAGCCGCCGTCCACACCACTCACTGCGACAAGAGGAGGTGCTGTTGTTTTACACTTGAGTCGCTTACCACATGGTCTCTACCTCACAGACAGACACGCGCCCCCTGTAGCTTTTTTTTTTGTTTTTTTTTGTATACACACGCTAATCTCATAACCCCCTTATCCGTTATACAGGTAACGAGTATTCTCTTTTAAAATAGCTGCCAGTCAGCTTAGCTCTAGAAGCAAGAAGGCGTGTATAGGTGCCTTATAAGTCGGCAGGGGGTAAATACTAGTGAAAAAGGAAGGCAGGTGTGCAGGTAGCTTTTCTAACAGACACGTGTGTGCACTAAGCTGCTTAAGTCTAAACCCTCCCGCAGTAGTCAGGTGGCATGTGAAAACTTACTTAACTGATCTCTTACATTGAGTAGAGTCTCTGTGCTGAGAGAGCCTTTTCAGCCGTTTAAGAGGATTAACTAGGACAGGGTACATAAGGAGTGAAACGCCGAATAGCGGCTACTCAGTCTCGTGCAGCACAAGCAGCAGCATCTAGCAGCGGCTTCAGCAGCAGCTGCACGTGCAGCACAAGCAGCTGACAGCGACTTCAGCAGCACAAGCAGCACGAGCAGCACAAGCCGTAGCATTTGTCAGCAGCATCCGTGACATCGTCAGCAGCAGCCCCCATGACCTTGTCAGCAGCACAAGCAGCCAGCAGCTGCTGACAGCTGCTTCAGCAGCTGCTGGCAGCTGCTGCACGAGCAGTAGCACAAGCAGTAGCATCTGTCAGCAGCAGCAGCAGCAGCACAAGCAGCCAGCAGCTGCTGCATGAGCAGCACAAGCAGCACAAGCAGCAGCACCGACAGCAGCAGCAGCAGCAGCAGCAGTGTGGACCACTAAAGTCGAGATGAAGCCTAGTGACATTTGACATGAAGCTTGAAAAACACAGTGACAGGTGACATGAGCAATTCTTAAAATCGACATGAGATATGAGCATAATTAAGCGACATCGACATGCGCCATGGCTATTTTTTAAGACAAACATCATATGTCATAGCCTCCTCATCCAAACCTCCACTAGTAGTGCTCTATAAGCGCAAGCTGTAAACCCTCTCCTCCCCTCGTGCACACAGGCGAATTATCAGAGTCAGCCAATGGTGTCAATACCCCTCTCATACAAGGGTCGGGCGCTGCTGGACTATAATAGATGAGTCAAGGACCGTTCTACTGAGGGTCAGGCAGGCTAAGTCGGACATTCAATGACAGGTAGGTCTTTGACAACCTTGCTTGAAAGTCTGGACAGCATTGACAGACTGGGGCATAAGGATCTCGCATGGTCAGACTTTCAAGCAAGTTTTGCTAAAGTCGCGTTATTGAATGTCCGACCTAGCCTGACCCACAGTAGAACGGTCCTTGACCCGTCTATTATAGTCCAGCAGTGCCCGACCCTTGGCTGAGAGCAGTTTAAGCGCCATTGGGTGTCTCTGATATTTGCCTCTGTGTAAGATGAGAAAAAAAGTCTGTTGAAAGACTATATTTCAAGCCAGAAAACTGTAATTAGCTTTCCAAGTTGTTTATTTAACAATATCTTAGCCTAGCAAGCAGCTGTCAGATGTCATCTAAGAAAAAAAATGTGAGCTGTTAATAGATTCAAGAGAAATTAGTTTACAAATAGCCCGTGTAAGTACGCCCATGTCTTGCTTATTTCTCATAGGGTTGTAAGATAGTCACATCATGATGCACATCATCATAAACGCGATCATGATACCTTTCATTGTAAGTAGACTCGCCTCTCTGCCCTCTCTTTTAGAGAGGGCAGAGAAGCGAGTCTCACTCTTAAAAAACCCTGCCCCTCCCCCCCTCCCCCCCCTCCCCCCCCCCATGCATCTTAAAGAGTGCCCCCCAGAGTGCCCCTCTCCCCCCCTCCTAGAAAAAAAGAGCCGTATTTTTAAATTATTTTTTAGCAAGCTTTTTCAGCTTGCTTTTTTTTTCTTTTTTTAAATTTATTTATCCATCAAAATCTCAAGTGACTTATTTTGAAAGCCAACCTAGTAGTCACGTGACCCCCTTAAGTAGGTCACTTCCCGTCACGTGACCTATTTGAATTTCCCGCCAACATGGTGGTCACGTGACCCTCTTAAGTAGGTCACTTCCGGTCACGTGACCTATTTGAATTTCCCGCCCAAAGGTCACGTGACCGGAAGTAGGTCACTTCCGGTCACGTGACCTATTTGAATTTCCCGCCAAAAGGGAGGCCTCTCATTGGCTGCTTTTGAATTTCCCGCCAAAAGGGAGGCCTCTGATTGGCTGCAGGTCGATTGAGTAATAAACAGTACTTAACTATAGTCCCGTTCCGATACATACTATACTACTTTTGGAATCACTAAGTAACTACTTCAAGGACTATCTTTCACGCAACCAATGTAAGTGGGAGAACGCCCTTCATGTACTAGTTATGATTATTATAAATATCATAGTTTAATCAATAATCTATAACACCATAGAATATCATGCAGACCAAATGTGTACATTACAGTCAGACATAGCAAAATTTAGCATCGGCCTAGTTAATTAGCTCGGGGCATTACAATGTATAGTGTTGGGGAGACTATATCAGTGTCACTAAATAAAGGTAGTGGTACAGCTGCCTCCACTAATACAATATGTCAATAATCAGAAGAAATGACAGATGAGCAGTAATACCATCCCATCAGCAGCAATTCCCGAATATATCTCGCATAGAGAACGCCATAGTTGTAGCGGAACTATCCACCCACGCTTGCTAGCATAATGTCAAAGCAAAGAATATCACATGTTGTACATTTTGTATTGGGATTGGTACTTCTACAGATATACATATTGGTGTAAATGCTTTGAAATCTGACATGCGGAGGGTTTTCCTAATGAGGTTAAAGATCACAATAGTATATTTGCGATATTACCGCCAGCAGTGATTGTCACTCTGGTAATAACAATCAGTGATACACTGAATACACCAGAATAATATATTTTCATGGTATCTCCAATCAAGGACACATTCTAGACATAATCCATTAACATTATTGCAGAGGTAGATGATGGACATGAAAAAGCAGAAAAAGGGTAGGTTATAATTCTAGTCCTGTGGTTTTACCAATCAGGAAGTACCTAGCTTATTTCAATTGAGATGAAGAGGAATAATGATAATAAAACAGGTTTGATACTAATCTGACCATCCCTCCCACCACTGTGACACGCCACGTGTGGATACTGCATGTAGCGGCCACCATGCCTGCATGTAATGGGGCATTTAGTAGTGCCGTGCAAGCATTAAGGAGGGGGTAGAGGATGGGAGGGAACAGCTGACTCGGCAGAAACCCTACCCAGACTTGTTGCACTTGGCCTGAGTGACAGAGACGTTCTGGTAGTCTGACTTACCACCCGCTCCTCCACTCCTAAGCTCCTGCTGCCACTCCCACTGTAACTTCTTCTCACCTAGAGATCTGGCCCATTTCCAATCTAATTTAGATACCCGGCTTTATTTTACGCACTTTTTGCCTTATAGATACCAAGCCACAGCAAGGGCACAAATAGGTAAGGAACAGGCCTGTTGTTGGAGTTGCTATCCTGTATCAACATACGTCAGCAGATGTACATGTCCTATGTATATGTCAAGGACACTAAGAGAGCATGGTTTCGAATAGTCACATTTTGCCAAGGAATAACACATTTCTGCTTTAATCCAACCTTGACCTGCAGTTTCAAATATGAGTAACCTGTGACTACACATCAACAGCATTTATTTGAGACCAGTTGGTGATGCGTTAAAAGGATATTTGATACCACTCTACCCCAGCCCTCATTAAAGACCAACATGGTACAACATGGGGCGGGAGAGGGACCTTGAAGCAACTAGTCAGCAGGTTTCAACTAAAATATCAAAGTTGCACAAAACTGGTCGTCCACTGGCCGATTCAATGACCTTTGCCAACTGTTTTTCCTCGTTTAAAAGCGTTTTATTTGCGTTAATAGTACATTCACAAAAGTAATGCATTATTTATTGTCATTCCTAGCATATTATATAAATTGCATCTCCAATAAAAACCTATTATTTGCTTGAATAATAAACACTTACAAAAGTAATGCATCATTCATTGTCATTCCCATCATATATTAATTGTGTTTTAAACAAAAAGATATTATTTGCTCAAATAAAACATTTAATTAAGAAAAATGGCAGACAAACGCCATTCAATGACTTCCATGATACGCTGTTTCATCAGGGAAAGTACAGAGGTACCCAAATATTCCAACACATCGGTGGTATCTCAAAGAATGTTCATCGGCTCCACTGATTCTGAACACTCTAAATGTTAAATGTTGACATGGCGGCATGGCATGAAATAAGTTTGAAATAAGTGGGCTGCCCGAGCATGGTGGCCTGTCACGAGGGGCCACTCATGCTGTTCGTGACTGCCCACAGCTCCGCCTGCTGCCTGGTAGCATATTCGTGACTACTAAGTGAAGCCACAGTGGTTGAAACTGAGAGTTCAGGAGAGGTGATGACCTCTCTGTGTTCCAGATGGTGATGGCGACATGTCAGGATGGACAGGTGTGACGTTGTCATGTTCCCAGCATAAATGTTGTCCAGTTTCTCACCTCAGAAAATGGTGTTGATCCTAGTATTGATAATGATAATTTGATGTAAAAGCATATTATATAAGGAAAATGTTTGAAACGAAATATTTTCAATCAATGTCATTCTTGCTTCACGTCTATACATACACTAATATGCAAAATGAATAGTATAACCTCCAACGGTATGATAGACACAAAGGCTTATCACAAAGTCTATTACCCTTAATCAAGACTCATGACACTATGACACAAACGGGGAACCGGTAGACACCAACCTCCTAAGCAGTGGCCATTCGGGCCCGCTTAGAGCTGTGGGGCCGGAATTAAACTTAACTTATTTCAAAGAGATAATCATGAAAACCCCTTCTTCAACCATGTTGAAACCAAAATACTTCATTTACCACATGTTTCTGCTTCCAACGACATCTCACATGTCTACACTATACACAGGCATATTCCACAAAGTAACAAAATAATCTTGCCATATGAAACTTGACCAGACTAGACATTTTGACAACCTTAAAACCGTCACTGTTATGCAATGTTAGGACTAATTATCTCAGCATTAGTCTTGATCGTTGGACAACTCTTAGAAACCTGGCATTGCCTTGTGGGTAACCTGGCAGGTCTTCACTTACTCTCGTTCCCAAATCCTTCTGAAGGAAGGCTCTGGTAACAGCCAAATGACCTTGAACTTGGGATTTTGCTGGGTCTGGGCAACCCCTGCTGGTAGGCTGGAACCAGCAAACAGGAACTGGAAATGGAACCAGAATGTATGATGGTAGTTTTAGGCAGATTTACCATCAGCCTTTCTGGTTCCATTCCCTGTTCCTGTTCACTGGTTTCAAGCTACCAGCAGGGGTTGCCCAGACCCAGCAAAATTCCAACATTTGGCAGTTACCAGAGCCTTCCTTCGGAAGGATTTGGGAACGAGAGTAGTCTTCACTTTGCATGAGTATAACCGCCCTTCACATAGAAGGCCCTACGGTGTTCTTGCAGGCCGACTTTACAGTCCTTGGCATCCTTCTGGGGTTGTCCGTGGAATCCACCTTTATTTGCTGTCCTGGTTGTCATCCCCCTGTGAAGTGGGGACCTTCATGTCAAAGACATGAGGGAATAGAAAACCTTCATCGGGATCCTTCCATATATTAACATAGGGCAAACCTGACTTTTATATGGGGGCCAGTCCTTGAGGGACCTTGTCACAGATGGCCATAATCGCTATCCGGGCCTGCATGCTGGTAGTCTTCCATACGATCCCTCCTGAGGGAGCTCCATCCGAACAGCACAGTGTCTCAAAGACCCGGTCAACGAAACCAAGCAAATGAAACAGCACATGCTGCTATATGACCATTGTAGGGGTTTCTTTTTAAGCCCGTTCAGTCCACTGTTCAGGTCAGTGCTATTATATATTTATGTTTTGAGGGATAAAGGCCAGTTGATATTTCAGTGCAAATTGGCTTCTGAGACCAGTATTTAGGTTTTGAGGGATAAAGGCAAGTTGAATATAGGTTTTGAGGGATAAGGGCTATTACATCCAAGACTCCAGAATTATATAGGTTTTGAGGGATAAAGGCAAATTGATCTTCAACACCAGTATATATGGTTTATCTGAGTGAATATCAGTTTCTGAGATAGTATATAGGTTTTGAGGCATAAAGGCAAGTTGATATTTGAGGCCAGATTGGTTTCTGAGACCAGTATATAGGTTTTGAGGGATAAAGGCAAGTTGATATCTGAGTGCAGATTGGTTTCTGAGACCTGAATATAGGTTTTGAGGGATAAAGGCATTTATCTTGGACTTAAATAGGTTTTGAGGGATAGAGGCCCCAGCCAACACACCCTAGTGGGCCCTAGATGGGTCAAAGATGGACTGCCTTATGGGGCCCATATGGGCTGCCCATCTGGGGCCCAGAAGGGCTTGCCCAGGTTTGAAGTGGGCGGGCTATGTTCAGATCTAAGTGGGACCCAGGTGGGCTCCTTTATTTGGGGAACACATAATTGGGGGTGGGGGGTGGGGGTTGGGGGCCGGGGGCTGGGGGCACAGACACAACATTTTCTTTACCTATAAGCTTAGTTGTTATGTAGTTGATGACCATGTATGTTAAGAGTAGTTACCAACAAGTATTCAAGTGGGTCAATTAATTTATCTGCATTTAGTGTCATCTCTTCCCTTCATTTAGGGAGGAGAAGCAAAATCCTTTGATTAAGTAAATTGGTTAACACAGTCGGTTGACACAGTCAGAGTTCCTGTGAGTCTGATAGTGATACCTGAGGGAGCCCTGGGATTATGTTCTATAATCATATCCCGGGGAAAGGTGTCAGTATAAGAATGCTCCTCGTTTCTCTATTCGTATGCAAACTTGTGCAGACAATTTTGTATACTATGAACGTAATGTGAAAACTGTATCATTTCAATGGTTTTAAAGGAATTGTGAATTAATGGCTCATTGTAATGAAGACAAGAAAACGTCTATAGGATTTCAAATCCCATGTACTCTCAATGATGACATCTAGTGGTAAGCTCAGGAACAATACTTGCCCACTTAGCCCAGGCCTAGCCCAGGTGAACCCCACTCTTTTGGGGAAAGGTCTTTGAAACGTAATCATGAAAGTTGTGTTGGTAAAATTAGCCCAGAAAGTGAAGTTGATGGGTTGGCCAACATGGGGCCCACCTGGCAGCCCACACCAAGCCCATGGAAAACCCATGCAGACCTCAGCCCACTTAGCCCAGCTCTAGCCCAGGTGAAACCCAGGTAGACAACATAGCATGAGAAAAATAATTTGAACTTGCATTTTCTAGAAAAAAAGGTACAAGTGAGGATAAATTAAAATATCTGCAATGCAAGATATCCATTAAAAACTAAGTTCAGTACATGGGCTCAGCCCAGCTGGGCCCTATCTGGCTGCCCATGCTGAGCCCATGGGAAACCCAGGGATACCTTTGCCAAGTTGCCCATTTCCAACCCAGATGAAACTCACTTTTACAAAAACGCATATTATGTCAATTTAAAATGTGAATTAATTGAATATTTTCAGAAAAGAGTATGAATTGAAGGATTTGCAGTGCAAACATAACATGTTGATATTCTGGGCTGAGCCCAGATGGGCCCCATCTGGAAGCCCAGACAATTACCAGTTAATACCCAGATATGGTCTAGCCCATGGTGCCCAGGGACACACCCATATGGGGCCTATTTGGGTGTGTTGGCTGTACTGGGGGCTTTTGAGGGATTAAGGCAAATATTTTGAGGGATACCCAGTGGGCACAGAACATTGAATCAACATTGATAAATGGTTGTCAACATTGATTCAATGTTGATTCAATGTTGATTCAACATTGAACAGAATTTTGTGCCCACTGGGTAAGGGCTTTTGAGCTTTAACGCCAATTTTGAGGGATAAAGGCCCGACAGAGTCTTTATCCCTCAAAAGGGCACCATTTTGAGGGATAAGGGCAATTTTGAGGGAAAAAGGCCCCACAGGGGTTACGCTGCTTCTTCAAAGGATGGTATCTTGTCTACAGTATTCGGAATGCCTATCTTATTTTGAGTAGCATTGCCGAGCATAAAATAGCGGAAGAGGGAGGATATGAAGAGTCATGCAAAGAGCATTCCGGGTCAGGAATCCACGGTATATTCAAAATCAAAGACAGTTTAGCTCCTGACCTTCTCAAATAGTCCAAAATCACAGGTCCGCTTAGCTCCCCTCGTTTTATCAAAGATACAGTCAGGGAGAAGTCTGTCCCACTCAGCAGCATCCTTTAGTAATATAGGAAAAATGACACGCCGACAGAGCAGATTAGCTGCACCAGAAACGGGACGGTCTAGTAGAGATAGTATGAGATACAGAGAAAGAGGAAGAGGAAGTAAGATGGGAAGAAATGGTGGAAACCGTCGCCTCTCCAGATAAAAGTAAATTCAGACGTCTAGAAAAAGGGCATCTCTGATTTTGAATCTAAGGGTGGTGATTAGAGGTGTTACAAGTTGGGCAGTGGGCGTGCTAAGGAACACGACTGGTGCCTTTCTAGAGAGGTGGAAGGGAGTTCTCCTGATGATAACAGGAGTTGATACCCTCTAGCCTATGACTAGCCAACAGTGGAGATCAGATACCCCAATGTGTGTATCAAAGATGATATCCTGGCCTTGCCTGGCCCTTTCATCAGTACTGTCAGTAAGCCGACCAAAAAGGTGACGAGTGCCAGTCAGCCAGCCGGCAACATGTGATAGACAAGCACACTTGGCACTTTGAACGCCAGTGGATTGGGAGGTTGAACTGGTGGTGAGTCCAGCAGCAGAAAATACCTTAGCTTGCACATTAGTAGGAAGTGTGAAGTACAGCACCAAGGAGGAGGTTGGCATATCTGAGGTAACTCCAGAAGGTGGGAGTGAATTCCTCCCGGCGGCCAAATCACTGCTGCCCCGGTAGCATCAAAGGGCAGGGGTTTAGATGCAGGTGTCGGGTGACAATTACACCCAGCCTCTTACCACCACCACCTCCCCTGCTGCAGCCTCTCCGCCCCATGCACACGTCTACATGTATACAGCACACACAGCAACATACAGCATAATATACCTCAGGGGCTTGTTTCTCCACATTGTACGATTGCAGCTGTGTAGAAAACATACTACGATTTAGGACAGATTTGGAGTTATTTACATAATCATAGTGGCTTATCATACAGTACTTGGTATGCAAAAGACAAGCGAGCACCCAGCTACTTTGTTCAGGTCAGGCAGGTAGAGACTGAACCAAGCAACCTTAAGAGATATAAGCCCCAGGGAGCTTTGGAAAATGCAATAATTCAAAGAGGTAAGCATGTGCACAAACATGGATATTCTGTCTATCTGTTTATGCTAGAGTTATTCCTTTAGTTCTTGATTAACAACCAAGGTAATGATGTTTTCTTTTGCCAATTTTCCAACGAAGTCCTATCCAAACATTTGGTAGAAATCTATTCTGGGGATCTCACGAGTGGGAAGGGGCGGGACCAACACTCCAAACTAATATCTATCGGAGTCCTTCTAAAGGTTGAAATTATTATTGGGTGTATTTTGATACACATTGATGACACATAAGAAAGAGGAGAAGGCCTGTTGGTGGGGAACTATGCAATGTATCATTGCTGATGTGACATTTCAAGGCTGCCAACATTTCTCAGTCATACCGTCCATGACATCGAGAAGAATGCAATATATTTTGTAAAACATTCTCGATCCATAGACCCTTCAGATTCCCACATAATTCGAAATAAGAAGGTCCTTTGGGAAGCGAGGAGAGGAGGGTTGGGGACTTGATGTGCATGCTACCCACATATAGTAAGTCAGCAGCATCGGACTGCTAGGAACCTTCATTTGTTGCCAATCACCTGAGTCGGGAGGATACTGAATACATGGCCACATTACCAAGATGACGCAGGAGGAAACATCAATTATTACTGCTATGGGAAGCCGACTGGGTGACCCAATCTGTACACCTGTTTTTTGTATCAATCTCCGATAAGCATATATTATAAATATGATCTCTAATAACATTATACAAGTACAGGATATAAAGTAGACTGTATGTTTATAAACGTGTATCAATCTATGTACATTCTACCACCAGATTTGTCGTGACATGAGGGCCAAATATCTTTACTTAAGCTTTCTCTTAAGTGCATAATTATAATCATCTTTTTCTGCCAAATCTATAATTGATTGTGAAATAAAGCAGTATAGAATATAACAGAAGTGTATGTAGTTCAGGGGCGGATCCAGGATTTTGAAAAGGGGGGGGGGGACGAAATAGGCAATGTACTGGGGGTATTGGAAATTGTCAAATTAAAATATACAGAAAAATAGGAGGGGCGCACGCCGGGTCCGCCCCCCCCCCTAAATCCGCCCCTGTAAAGTTTTTGTAACATGCTCATACTCACATGAAGATGCTCGGCCTTGACTTGGTCTTAGCCATTGTGCTTCGTTACAAAGCCATTGAGTGACTCTTAAAATGTTTTGAGATCACGTTGCCGAGCACCACATGGCCATTAGTTTGTGCAACACCAACAGTATAGTTGTATCACATTAGTTTGTGCAAAATTAATGGTAAAGTTGCAGCACCCATTGCAATTGCTAATGCCCTTTATAGCTTCCAACAGCTGATCAAAAGGAAGTCCTAGGGAAGGAATTGTGTCCTGTTAATTCCATAACTGACTAAGAATTTTACAGCTGCTTGAGAAGATTCATGATATCATGCATTCATCCCCCCTCTAGTAATATAAGGCTACATTTATAGTGTGACGTTACACAAAACATAATGTATATCCGAGGTTAATATAGCTCGCCATACTCCTCCCTAGCTCCTTCCTCCACCACCACCACGTCTGTGAGTTACTATGTACGGCTCAGACTCACTCAGAGCTGCTCTTGCCTGATGTGCATCAATCAGCCCCTCCTACCAGTTGTCATACCAGTCCCCATCTCAGCATTAATTGGAGACGATGCGGAGGATTATCCCCATTACCGGCTGGCTTCATATCAATTCCTTTTTCATCAGGTGTTTTAGGGGAGTTGCTCAGGAGGCAGAATGAGCTGGGAATTAGTCGCCCGGCCGGCAGCATTGGGAGTTGTTAATTGGTGGACAGCTCGGTTATTGTGGTCGGGCGGTGAAGGGGGAAACCAGGTCCTGCAGACGTGGATGCATCTTAACAATTGACTACCTCCCAACAGAGGCCCCCACACCCCACAATCCACCCCCACCCACCCGCCCGAACCCACCCACCACGTCCCATCTCTCCTGTGATTCTCACCCACCCCGTAGCCACGCAGCACACAGCAGCCAGTAACATAGGACGTGTTATGGGACGTGATATGATGATACATCAATAATTTCCCAGCATCAAGGTTACATACTATTTGTAGGTCTCAGCTTTAATCTGGTGGTTCACATTTTCAGGATTCATATACGCATCCAATAAATGAGGCTAAATCCTTGGATATTAGGTGTAAATAAGGCCAATCCAAATAAAATGCTTGTTTCTCATTACATGGGAAATATGACGAGGGCGCTTTTTAAAGACTATTATTATCTTCAATTGCAATGGGCTAAATGTTTAGGGGGACCTTATAGATTCTCAGGGAACTAAATTCATGGTTTAGTAATAAAAAGATTGACAATCTACGCGAGTTGTAAATATGTTTGTTTTCTCTATCCCATTGCATTTGCTGCACTGTAAGCTTCAATTTGATATAAAATATGCCCATATTTGCCCATTTATTACCATGTTTTTCCATCAAAATTTGCAAAAAGAAAATTATGCGCGCTGTAATGAAAAATAAGTATACTATTTGGAGTGGCCTAATATAAGTATGCATGTTGATGTGATTTAAGTACAACCCAACCCCCATCACCAACGATAGCCAATGCTATCCCAGCTAATTACAAGACTTGCCTAGTGATATAGTGTAAGTCAACCCTATGTTCATACAGGGTGGGGGTGGGGGGGTCCAAACATGAAATCGTTGAATTCTAAAATGTAAATGGCTTCTTCTAGTGTATAGTTTGAAGGGATCCCATTCTCCATACTGAACACTGCTATACATGTCTTGATCTATTTTAATGACAAAGTTTTGTATCCGTCCGAAAGATAAAAAAAAAAGTTGTGTGGCCCTGTGAGGAAGTGTTTAGGGACAATAAAAACAGTAGTTATTTCCCCGTAAGGGGGAAGTAAGGAGTTTGGAGCAATAATCTAGACATACCAGGAGCCATGAATCACTGATAATCATTGGTCAGGGAGAGTCCCTTTTTGTGCCGTATCTCCTTATCTCTAAAGTGTCTAGGATGAATAATTCATTAATGAGGGCCTTTGGGACTGATTCGGGTTCTTTATATTCCACTTTTATAGCATTGGTTCTGAGAACGTTCTATTCTTTATGGTATAGTCCTTACAATCAGTGATTGTTAGGAGGGGCCTGTTAGTGTATACACATGACTCAAACTTACTAGACAAAGATCAATTTCCATAAAGGATCAGTTGTGCAATCGGCAGGAAATTGGCCGTTATAAATACATGTGTGCTGATGGCTTCTGCATGATGAGGCCGATTTGGACATTTCAGGTCCTTTTACAAAACACTGACAGCAGATTTTAGTCGGTATGGGTATTTCTGGGTCGCTTTCCCTGCATTTCGTTATTTTCCTCAGGAGAAAAACAAGAGCAATAAAGTTTGTGATTTAAAGAGTATTCTACTTTCCTCATATCGCTATTTCATCCCATTGTCATTTCAGGACAGTGACATTACATGACAGTTATCTCAACATCAACTCATACATGTATTAGGTTGTGTATGTAAGTTACATTATAGAAAGTACAAACTAAATCTATATCACTCAAGTTCCATCACCACACCCTACACAATAAAACTTCCTGAAAATACCAAATTTGACAAGATGACGACCTTTAATAGGTCATCATTGTGACGACCTTAAGTCAACACACCTGATCCATCTAGACCCACAGGTATCATAATGACAACTTTAGGTCGTCAAAATGATTGTGACCTTGGATTGTCAGAATGATGACCCTAGGTGGTTGATTTAGATATTGTCAATTTGAAGACCTAAATGTCCGAGGTTGTCCCAATGGCTACCCTATGTTGTCACAGATTAGGGTATGTAGTGACATATATACGTGTAGCTGCCAGTCAGTGTTAATTGAAGTACCATCTGCATAGCTCTTTTCACCATAAACCATAAAGTGGTGACAGGGAGCAGAGTGATCTCTATATCTTTTGGGTCCATAATTTCCACCCATTGACAGCTTACTTACTACAAGTTATGCTACTTAGTTTAATAAAGAATACACTGATACATATTCATACAACATTCTGCCGCTTGCCATTGTTGATTATGGCAACCTAGCTCATCACTCCTGACGAGGTTCCATGTCCCTTGGACAAGGTGCGATTTAACACATATTATCACAGCAATGACTATAATATTCTTAACACTACATGTAAATAGAGGGTCCTTTATTCGCCATATTATGGGATCCGGTCCTTGCTTCTGGCATTCAGATAGATTATCTGCATTGTGCTTGTCATACTCATTAAGTAAAAGCCACTTAACTAAACAAAAAAAAACTTTCGTCCATATTGCAGAGATGATGCTGTGAGTGAGTGAAGTAGGTTTGGCCCACCTGGGTAACGTGAAAGATAAGGTGGAACATCTGCCAGGATCCGCTCTCCCATACAGCCAGTCCCACCACAGCGGGCCTTTCCCACTGCCACTGTGCGGCGCCACCTACTGAGCATGCGTTTGACGACCTGCACAAATCACACGATATAGAGGTAGATCTAAGCAGACGTAAGGAATCCCCAACCCTGAAGTTCTGAACGTCCCTCATCCCTTTTTCCTGAAAACTGTTCAATTTGCTTTGATGTATAAAAAAACAAAATTGCAATATGTCTGTTTATCTAACATTAAAGCCTTGGAGAAATAGTTGAGATGTCAGAACATGATCATGTTTGTCGACTCTAAGTGCTACACTGGGAGGGCTGAGGAGAATATGACAAGTTTATCTAAGGAGATTTTCTACCCATTAGATCTGCGAAATTACTTGTCTTGCGTTCCTATAATACCAGCATACCACAACCTTAATCCAGATGAACATCTGAAAACTATACAGCATCCCTGAGGTGTACAGTCACGTAGAACAGTGTGGGAGAATCCATGCACTCACTCAAAAAATAAAGTTGTCTGCAGATTATTCTATGTGACAAGGAAGCGGGTGTTCTAACTACAGTTGTCAGATAAAGCACCTACTTGGCATGTGCCAGCCCAAAGCCTGGCGTATGCCAGCCCTAGACACGTCAACCAGGGCTTGATTCAGGATTCCCTCTGTAGGTGGTATCAGTATAGCATGCGTTATGTATAAAGTGAGGGAATGAATTGCATAATTTCTATGTTGATCTTAATCATAATTATGGAAATACATATTCATGCTTTGGAGAATCTTGAGAATTATCTTTTGGGGATGCTAGAAAAGGTAAAAGATTCAAAGTTTTGATATAATTAAGCCGAAACAAATATGTGGAGGGCATAGACACCTCTTTTGTGTATATTTCAATAGTACAAAAGCTGCAAGGAAACTCTAATTGGTATTGGCGTAGCCTTAGCGGCGATATACGTCTGCCGGTCCCTTCGGGACCGGAGTGAAAAGCAAGAAGAAGAACTAATTGGTATGACACATATATGTGTTAACAGTCTGTTACTGAGGAGTAGAAATACCCTCATACAGACTCAGGACAGGGCAGGGATTCCCCCAAACCTACATGCCTCTATGAATTAGCTATTACAAGCCTGAGAATTAGAGACATGGACAGTAATTATGCCCAGGCTCAGAACCCAGTGAGTTCCACCTGCAGTGAAGTAGAGGTTATAGTGTACAAGTTAACCCTTGCAGGGCTGCATAGTGCTTTAAGGTGCTATGCTCTATGTGATCATAATAGGGACCTTAAGCAACCCGGCCGTAGCAAGTGGGACGCAAACGTAAACACGGCCACGGCGGTACGGACGTCGTACGGTGTAGGGTGTGGGAAAAGAGGTTAAGCAGATAGCAGGCCTATGTGAACGTACACGTATACGTGCTCACCCCACAGACCGTGACCCCTCCCTCCCCTCCCGGCTGGGCCTGCTGGCCGGTCACGGCCCTCCCGATGACCGGCCCGGGCAAACCAGACCGTGAGAACATGCTGATCAACAACAGCCAACTGGAGTGTAGTTGATTGAGCAAACTCCACCAAAATCCTATAGCATGTAGTTAATACATATATATATAGCCGTGGTAAAGAGTACAATCAATTTGGATTGAGATTAAACTCATAAATGAGATAGGGAGATAGGCGAAATACAGGACGTACAAAACCACCTCCCCACGTTCACAATGCCCGTAAACACAGCCCGTACGTGGGGCAGGGCGCATGAAGTGATGACGTCACCACAACTCCGGCACAGATAGGTTAACGTTTACGGGCTATGCGGCGGCTGCTTAACCTCCCTAATGCATGAATCCAGCCTTGGTAAGTATACTCACCTAACTGTTAATAAATTTTCAAAGGGTCGGCGTGATGTATGAATGCAGTATAGACTCGCCAGGTTTACATTCATGCATCATGCTGACGAAAGGATTGAAGCACGTTTAAAGTAGTTTGCAGCCAATAAAGGGTTAACTATTCTAGGGTTGTGAATTTGACGACCCTAGACTCGTCATTTGGAGTGGGCCACCACCTGCACTAACATTGTCAGTTAGATGAGTCTAGTGCTGTCTTGTGGGATGGTAACCTGGTAGGTCCTCAGGTAGACAACCTTTAACTTGTTTATTTCATGACCGTCACTTTAAAGACCCTAAACTCATCTTATAAGACAACCATTTGACAAGTTTGGATCCCTTCATTTTATCAGTGCTGGTTCCTCGTAGCTTGCTATCTGTAATCAAGATATTAATAGTGTTTGAGAATTCTTCCCAATTCTGTTTCTAGCTAGTCAGAGAACTGCCTCGATCTCCCCGGCCCTCTAAATTTGTATCTAGGTCGTAAAGAAGTGGATTAGTGACGCGCTTTTAAGACACACTGTCTAGGGACTAGGGTACTACTGAAGTACACTCTACAACCATAAATGTGCTACCCACTTCCATGCACAACTGCTAGTAGACATATATATGCAGTATACACTGAAAAAATAAACTTGTCTCCAGACTTGTCGAAGTGACTATCATAAAATAAACAAGTCAAAAGTTGTCTAACCTATGAGGTTACCATCCCACAAATAGATTGTTGAGCTGGCAAATGTCGGGTTTTGGGCTGGCACATGCCAAGAAGGTCTTCTATCTCTTGCTGGAAGACCTGCTTCCTCGTCACTTAGACAAGTTTTTGACTCGTTTATTTTATGACCGTCACTGGGAAGAGTCTGGAGACAAGTTGACTTTTAGGGTGTACTGTTTAATGTAAAATGGGAAGTTTTGCTTCAGGTCAAGATGTATGCTGATTTATAATATGAGGAGGTCTATACATATTTGAGTATATCGGATAAAACCCTTTGTAAAAATGTGGGTGATGGTAGATTTGAGTAGTAAGAAATGAGAGCTGAACAAGAGGCAACAGTAAATAGAGTATACTTACTGTTACCTTCGGACGGCACCCCACAGTAAGTAGGGTATAGACTTTCACTATCTTAATGCACGACATGGTTGATAATGGGGGATATCGTGTTACAAATCGGCAGGGTAGCTGCAGTAGATAAAGAACTAGATATGGCAAAGTAAATGGTACTACAGTTTCCATTAATTACTATCAATGGGTGTAACCTTCGATATGATAAAGGAAAGCACACGAGACTTCCGTTTACGCCAGGCAACCTACAGAAACGTTTGCCAACACTGTTGACAAGACGTTATATTAAGTGTTTTTAAAAGCATTATTCTAGGTAACGGTGTGCCATTTTTGTTGCAGATTGAACTGTGTACAGTATGGTCACATCCCAACAACAAATTAGTTTACTCCAAACATATGCATGGATAACCACATTCATACTACACCTAATATGTTTGTGTCAAACCTACATGGTCATCAATCAGCATGGCAGTCTGTTGTCACAATATCAGGCAGATATACAAGCAGAAGGCTCTACCAATGTAGTGAAAGATCTATCCATTACATAGGTTGACGACAAGGTACTGCATTCTTCTATCTCACATTGAGGGGTCTACAGTCATTGGTTATAGACACATCAGTGACAACAATTCATAAGTTGCCTCTTCCATCTACCTCATCTACTTCGCAGAGTATGCTGGAACACATATCTGTTTTCGGAAGTCAAGCATTCGGACACTCAGCATGTCACCAACGTGGGGCTAAGAAATCAAAAGCAGTAAACATGACATTGCATCTTTATTCATGCATGAGAATGTATGAATTACGTACTTGTACGTAGCAGGGGCACTAGAAATGGACACACTAGCTCCGGACGTGTCACACCACACCTCGACCCACCAACAGGCAGAAGTTCAATATCACGCCTCCTGATATGGTACGGAAACCGGATATAGATTCTCGCTACAATTGCAAATGCGTGGTTCGCAGCGACCGGCAGAGGAAATGCCTGGTGGACGCGATGGGGGAGAATGGGGCGGGATGGGGTGCCAGGCGCGGTGTGATAAGGCCAAAAACAGGTTTCAGCTAACATAGTCCGAAAATCTAGGTAGGGTAGGTCGGATTCTTTTTTTTTTAATTCTTTTTTACTTTGGCCTGAAAAGTAGCCAAAAATTGACTCACAAACCTTAGTGTCCACTCGCCAACAACAGCCTCGACTGGTGGACTATCAAATTGACTCTGAAATAGCCCAAGAATATCTTGAATTATGGATATTTTTTCAAAATTGGATAACAATTTTTAGGGACAGCTCTCTTTTGCTAGGTAGGGTCAAAAACTGAATAGCAAACTTCAGTGCCGACTTGCCAACAACAGCCTTGACTCGTGGGCTATCAAATTGACTCTGAATAGTCAAAAATTTACTTGATTTTTTGTTTCAAAATTGGATAAAAATGTCTAGGGTCGGCCCTGGTTTGCTGGGTAGGGTCGGGTAACCTGAAACACATCTTTCTTTGGCCTAAAGAGGACGTTGTCTCATGTGGGACGGTGTGGGGATGGCCAAATGATCCTGGATTCGTTTTTCTGGGTCCCGTGCTCACTTGCGGTAATTGTATTAAAGTATACCATGCTCTACAAGTGCCGACTGTATTGAGAGATTATTATTGTTACAACCCATTGGTAGTGGTTTACTCCTCACAGTTATGTATTTTTCCACCGTATATACATTGAGGTTCCCCCTGGGGGGGACTACTCTAGCATGTATTGTATAACCACTGCAGCACAACTCTGAAAAGCGGTGATGGTGAATCTCCATTAGATCCTGAATAGGGGGAGGTCAGATGTTTTTTTAGGTTCCTGAGAAGTAGGGCGGTAAAAATCATATCATCAAATTGAGCAATTTTTCTTGCTGAAAAGAATGAATAAAATTGAATTTGTACAACATTCAAAGAGACCTAAAGTTGTAATAGCCCATCAAATCTCCCAACCTCTGAAAAGTAGGGCGGCCAATTCTCCCAACCTCTGAAAAGTAGGTTGGACAAATTTCCCAACCTCTGAGAAGAGGTGCGGTAGAGCGGCAGTTGCTATCTACCCTAAAAGACTCAGTACCCACCCCGGGGGTTTGCCATGGCTCTTTTAGGTACAATTGTGTTGTGCACTCAATCTCACGTGGCAATAGCCTTGGACTCTCGCGTATTGACTGAATTGGTACAGTATCGGCAATTACTTGACTCAAATCCGAGAGGGAGCAGGGGTCCAGTTTTGGTAGCTGGTTTGTACGAAGAAGATTTTTCTGGAGAATGTGAGCCCTTTAAGTGGAGTATACATGTTGAAATGATGGTTATTTTCAATTATTATTAGGATCAGGACAAAGACAAGGTGCGGCATATACCCGAGTTAAAAAAAAGTATACTAGAGTAATAAAGTTGCCATAATCAGACTTGTGAGGCTTATAGGATATTCCCAAGTCTAGTTGTGGCTACTACTACGCGAGTAGGGCTTATATGTGAGACTTTACCTCTGTCTTCTCTGATTCTTCTTATTGGAACAAAATTCATGTTTCCATAGCAACCCAGTAGCCTCTTGAATGTTCTTTTCACATTGCAAAATTAATGTAGAAGCTTTTCACCAAAAGTGAAATGTTTTTGTGTAATACTACTACTAGCAGTAATCTAAAGAAAAAATGACCCTGAAGCAATTTTTTGCTATTTCTCCCATTCAAGGCCATGCTGGTGCTTCCCTGGTGGCTAAACTTGATACTAATACTAGTATCCTTTCTGCGTGCCTGATCAAAGATGGTCTTGTTAATTATTAGACCCTGTAGGAGAGCCACACTGTTGCACTAGTGTATGTTCCAACGTGCAATAGTACAAAGCCATACCCCAGTGGGCACAGGACATTGAATCAACATTGAAAACTGGTTGACAATGTTGATTCAATGTTGATTCAATGTTGATTCAACGTTGAACTGAAATTTGTGCCCACTGGGACAGAGCAAGACTCGGTACAGGCAATCAAGGTAATTTGCACAGCCGATAGATCGTTTGCAAATTCAATATAATAGTAAAGCCGCCCACCCCCTCGGCCCGATTAGTCCCCACGCGTGTGCAACAGGTGTGTGGGGCCTGCTTTGCCCATAGGGCCTAAACACTGAATGCTGATTCTCCCAACTTGCATGGGCTTTAAATGTGTGATAATAGTATCCTAAGAACTGAAGGTCGCATATATAGCACTATGAAATACTCCTGAACAAACATACCTACTCATTTGTAGGTGTCATTATAAATTATAAGGCATTTCCCACCGAAATTCAGGAATTATTTGTGAAGACACCTTTTCTTTGAAGATTGCGGTTTGACCAAAACTGAGGCTTGTTGTGGAACTCTCCAGGAAGTCTACCTCCACCGACATATGTCAACAATGCCGAACGATATATTTAGAGTCATTTTACTATCAATATGAGGGCACAGTTGCATTCTCTTGGCCCTTCTTAATTCACCAAGTTCACACTATAGTCCATTTTAAACTCAAATAGAAAATGCCATACATCTATTGCAATGTGGATCATTGTTTGCAAGTCATTTCCGCCAGTGGCCATGTTTGTTTTCGTACAATAGTGTTTAATGTAATTACTAGATGGTGTTCAAGGTAAGATCCACCTGGTGGAATACCATGGAGCATGCGCAGATGAATCATAACAGCATGGCACCGGATTTAAGGAAAACAATATCGTCAG
Organism: Harmothoe impar; assembly: GCA_947462335.1. Taxonomy (NCBI): domain Eukaryota; kingdom Metazoa; phylum Annelida; class Polychaeta; order Phyllodocida; family Polynoidae; genus Harmothoe; species Harmothoe impar. The sequence goes on along the minus strand of OX381710.1, from coordinate 55,775,831 downwards.
TACATCCCAGAATTTGCCCTGCCCTCAATACAGGTAATGCCCTACATTAAGCTCATGAAGTATGCCCCATGGTAAATCAATACATGGGCATATGAATGAAATAAGCAAGATAAGTCAAAAGTATGCCGGACCGAAGTTACAGAGCATTCTGTACTCAGGTGGTTAGGCAACTCAGGCCCAACACACGTTGTGTGTGGGGCTTGAATAGACCAACCCACCCCCATAACCATACTGCATATGCCTACACACGGCTCCTATACGTGCTAGGGAGCATTCCTTAGTTACCCCCATCCCTTCCTCCCACATTGTCCTATGAAGTACGGCCCCTTCAATCATCAGTACCGTTTGATATTTTACATACAATGAATACATCTAGTCTCATTTGCTACTTTCATCTCATCTTATCCAAAATGTCAAATCCATTGACCAAAGATTTAACACTTTCATCAGCAAGTTTAGATACATAGATGGATTGATTACATTTCTTGTCACAGTACGATCGATATTGAATAACAGGATACAGAAGATAAATAATTCCTTCTAGTTGCTGTAAACTATGAGTTGGGTCAGAGCCAGAACAATCAACAATACCTGCACCTTGTACCATAGGTGATGGTTACCTATGTGAATAAGTCATATGGGGGAGAGGTTTAGTAGGCTTTTATGGTGGCTGTGATCTCTGACACTGGTACCCTGTTCACCCCACACTACACCACCACGCCCCTGGTGGTGTAGATCTGGGGACAAGTGGAGTTTTGAAGGGCGGGTTACATAGGGGGCAACTCGTAGTATGAGTTAGCGTTGGCTGAGGGAGCAGGGCATATAGCCTTGGTACAGGCAGAGAAAGGACTTGTCCATGTTGGAAGATAATGCCTTTGTTATTGTATAAATTCCACACAAATTCCTAATACTAATAGTAAGCCTCTTGAAGGCTATTTTCAACAGGTGAGATTTTTTCCTTATTCCATGGTGCTGACCTCATTCCATTCACGCCCTTTTATCCACAGTAACGCTTTGGCTTTTCAAGACGGGTTGACATTTTATACCCCCTCCCAGAGATGAACAGTTGAGGTCGAAGTTATTCCCCCTCCCCCTCCAAAAGAATATAATTCACGCCACACATAAAAATATAACACATATAAATAGGGACCTGCGCCCCCCCCCCCAACCTTCGGCACAGTTGTCGTCATGTCTGCTATCGTAAGTTCTCAAATATAACTATCTGTATGTTACAGTTCGTAGAATTTGACGAGGACAATGTAACCTTGCCACTACCCAATCAAAACTGAATCAGGTAGACCTATCTTGAACTCTATATGCATGGGTGCGGGGGAGATTTTAGAACTATATGTTTTTAATTCTAAAAAATGTCCATACTGCTCTGTAGTTTACATAAACAATACGAGAGACCTATCAATTATTATGTATATTACAGTTTGTTTGTTCTTGCTCTTACATCCAAGCCCTTAAGAATGATTCACGACTGCCTTTTCGAATTCTCATCATCCGATGAGACACTTTCCAGGTTACTTCTATCTAGCCAATGTAATCGGTTTATAAATATATTGGTCTCGTGAACTGGCCAATTCTTTCTCGCTTATCCTCTCCTTGGTTCTGTCCAATTACCTTTCTCTGAGAAGCACTCCAGTGTCAGGGTCGAGCCGTAAAAGGCCGCGATTGGTGCAAATCGGGCGGCACTGAGATGATAAAGGCTGGTTTTATTGGCCTGATCCCGTCAATAAATCAGTTGCCATGGCCGCAGGGCCATCTTATTGGACGCTGCGCTTCTTTCATAACATTGACGCTGCTAATAGGAAAGGGGCTGTGGATGAGGCGCCAAACGCCCTGCAGGCCGGATTTAGGAGACGTGGAGGAAACAATATGTCAGAGCCAAATGCCATTTACAAATGTCTGTGCTCCGGCCAATACCTCCTTTGTATTGACACTAGAGCAGAACACGGGCGGACGCAGCCCTGGGGGGCACAGCCTGGAGGCTGGGGTGAAGGGTAGGTGGGGCGGAGTGCAATATATTAACTCATAGAGCTGCTCTTCTAACCCGAGCTACTCCCAAAGATGCCTGAGTTTATTAGCCAAGAATCGACATTGGGCACGCCCTAATGGAAGCTCTATGGTGTTATTGAGCTTGTATGGTGGTCAACTTACAACGGGTCGGGGGAACCATGACCACATTGCTGCTTAGTTCTGGTGATATTGGCAGGGTTGGGGCAGTAAGTGCTTCGCACACCAACCATTAAGACGGGACAACTGAGTACATTAGTGGGAGTGATTCTCCCTTTAAGACCAATTGACGCCCAGAGTACACTAAAGGGGCAGAATATTTCAAACACACAGATCAAGGCTAACTAATGAACAGTGTCATTATTTTATTACATGGCTATGTAAAGGTACAGGCCGGCATCATTTTTAATGTAAACCTAGAAGATGAAACCTCGGAGAGAACCTACCTTCTCTGCCCTCTGCGTTATGAGGTATGGATAGAGACGGGACATAATGTGTTTTACACCTTCTATTCTTATTCGTGTAGATATCAAAATCAAACCAGATCAAATGATCTGACCACATGATTTCAATGAGGTTTTACTAGCGCAAGTAATTAAGCGGGAATCAGTCTAAGGCAACAACGGATCATATGGGTGAGGTTTACCGTAAATAAAATATAGTCTCTAATTTCTTAGAATAAACGCTAATTATAAGGTGACGTAGGAGATTGCATCCATGGGATAAATCTGCTGTATTTTCAGCCAAACATTGAGGTCGAAATGAACATACATGTATATGATAAAGTTATGATTATCCCTATTTAACTTAACGTCTTTTTGAGTTTCAGTTTTGATCTTCAGCGTTCCGATAACAGAGGGCCTTTAAACAGCTGTTCTGTTCTCTCCCCTGGAGGCTCATTCAGAACAACTGACGTGGTCGTAGGGAGCTGGTGACGTGACGAAATCTGTTTGGCAACCACTAGTAAAAAGAATTTCACAATAACTTCTGTTGAAATCTATAGTAAATACCACATTTTGCCGGGTACAAATACTCTCGTAAATTGCAAATATTGCAATATTGACGAAAAACGCAATATGACGGCTGACGAGTCTATTCTGAAAGAGCCGCCTGTGCTGCTTACAGCCTGCCAGTAATTAACGATCACAGCATTGAGATAGTAATCGGACAACAATGTTCAAATTAACCATAGCTCCACTACCCACTCCAGTATATATTGTGCTCGGATAGTGGTATATAGAAAGGGGATCAGTGCAACGATTGGGAGGGTTGCTCGGTAAAGCAAGCAGGCAAAAGAAGGATAAGATGTCCTCTATATCTATGGAGTGCTTGCAAGTTCTAAGTGAGCAACATGAAAGGTACATCCTCTTCAGCTGAGTCAGAAATGCATCCATGATGTACACAATATTCTGGGTAATATAGTACAGAGATTTGTCAGCGGAGTAGGAAGCATATGTTTCCTGGGTGGCACGGGGCCCACTCTCTGCCAGCTTTAAGAATAGGCTTACGCATGATGTTGAACATACATTTTTATCGCAATTGTATATTCATTTTATAGTCGTGTTTGAGCCCCCTTGAGTTATAATTTGGGGCACGGCCCCTCTGCCCCTATACTTTCCCTTTGTGAGAGATAACGTTTTAGAATTGTGTGTATCATATTGTAGTGTCTTGACAAACTGGGGGGGGGCATATGCAGGGCCTCCCTCCCTTGTGATTGGGGTGGGGGCAGGCCCCCTTCCCATTTCCTACACCACTATTTGCCTTGTGAGGGGTGGGTATGGAATAAAGTCAATGTGTCCACTGTCTAGGTTGTGCCATAGAGTGCATTGTGAAACAGCACCCTGATGCTGACCAAAAGTGTATGGCAGTAGAGGACGGATGGACAATGTCCAAGTTGTACCATAGAGTGCATTGTGAAACAGCACCCTGATGCTGACCAAAAGTGTATGGCAGTAGAGGACGGATGGACAATGTCCAGGTTGTACCAAAGAGTGTGTTGTGAAACAGCACCCGGGTAGGGACCAATAGTGTATGGCAGTAGAGGATGGACGGACAATGTCCAGGTTGTACCAAAGAGTGTGTTGTGAAACAGCACCCTGGTGGGGACCAATAGTGTATGGCAGTAGTCGATGGATGGTCCAGGTTGTACCAAAGAGAGTGTTGTGAAACAGCACCCGGTTGGGGACCAAGAGTGTATGGCAGTAGAGGACGGACAGACAATGTCCAAGTTGTACCAAAGAGTGTGTTGTGAAACAGCACCCTGGTGGGGACCAATAGTGTATGGCAGTAGTCGATGGATGGTCCAGGTTGTACCAAAGAGAGTGTTGTGAAACAGCACCTGGGTGGGGACCAAGAGTGTGTGGCAGTAGAGGATGCACGGACAATGTCCAAGTTGTACCAAAGAGTGTGTTGTGAAACAGCACCCTGGTGGGGACCAATAGTGTATGGCAGTAGAGGATGCACGGACAATGTCCAAGTTGTACCAAAGAGTGTGTTGTGAAACAGCACCCTGGTGGGGACCAATAGTGTATGGCAGTAGAGGATGCACGGACAACGCAGACAATGCCCAAAGGAGGCTTTCCTGCAGCTGTATCATCAGCAGGATATCACTCATGGCCTGATGGGGCTGAGCGGTGATTGGAGGAGGGGATGAGCTGAGGGACGCTGGGTCGACATGACCTTTGTCAGGCTGGAGGCCGGTCTGCACCTGAGGGGTCTCTTATCCTGCACACCACACTGTTTGACCACCTCTCCTCTACTGGCCTGTAGTCTGGGGGATTCTGTGTAAGGGTTTATCATGATGTGACCACCCCCTGAGTGTCTGTCTGTGTTTGTACGCAGCACCGCTGCAGCTCTGTAATCAATCCTATCTTTTACACCTCAGCACCTTTACACTACTGACAGCCATACCTCTGTATCATCGCCACACATCTCTCAAATCGATCTGAGCAGAAATGATATCATATAACATAGTAATTATAATAAAGAAATATATGTCATCCACGGTTGGGGCATGGCTGTCACCCTCACCGAGTCCCGCTACCTCATCCCTCACCCTTCTGCTATACCCTTTATGTTACTCGTCTTTGGCCGTGCACGTATTACACTTTGTGCCACCAGAGGTCAGCACCACTCAGCCGGCGTCAACAGTTGACGTCACAGATTGCTGGTCCCCGGCAGGCCTCCTTTCTGACACAGGTCAATCCGCCATCCCGCGCGGCACCAGCCTCGCCCTCTGCCCGATTGGCCGCCCCCGAGCCGCCATGTTTTACTGGCGGGGTGATGGGGCAAGGATTATTGCCCTCATGGCAGAATGGCCATGGCAATGTTGACGGTCCCATGTAATGGCAGAATCACTTGAGAGTTATCTGTAGCATTCAACGCAATGGTACACCTTAGGATAGCGTTACCCTTTGGCCAAAGACATATTAAACACTTTGTCGGGTGTGGTTAGATATACATTAACATTGGGTAACACTGTCGCATATGGATCGCTACTCAAGACATTCCCTGAAGAACAAAATGCTAGTCGCTGGATAGCATAATGCCAAAATATCAATGTCTTGTACATTTCAGCTTATAAGTTCATCTTTCTCTTTGGAACCTAAGTGAACAAGGTATTAAATCAGGACATGTGCACAGGTTATCGCCCACGTCAACGCCAGCTACCCCTAGTGGGCTATCTGCGCGCATGGGCAGAAGGTGATTTCTGGTGTCTCATATCCGGAGATGGCGGTGCATGTTGGGCGTCGGAGGCAGGAGGCTGCCAATTTCTGTAAGAGGGTGGCCGCCTTTGGCCTATTGCGGCGTTATGGTGATTGTAGGCTGGGCAGGCAGGGTGATGGGCAGCTATAGACGTTTACACACCGGGGTAGACACACATTACCTCCATCAATGCTCGCCCTCATCCACATATCAATCTTATATAAACATCATTGCGAGAGCTTGTCGTTTACATTTGCTCAAGTTTCATGTAAAAGGATCAAGGTTATATTGAAATGTTGATCAGTGTATGCTTACATCAGGCGGAATACAGCGGCGAATCTAGGGGGGCGCTGAAGAGCGCCGGCTCCGTTCTGGGGGGATGGTTTACGGGTTCTATTTAATGTAAAATGTGGCCTAAAAGCTGTTGGTGAGAAAATCTTTCTGAGAGTCCTGGATCCACCACTTGTGTTTCTTTAGTTGGAAAGACTGATCTCCTTTACATTGTAAACGCTAGTAAATAGGACAAGAGCAACGCCATCGCGTGTACCTCAAAAGAACCATTTAGAATAGGCTTCACTCTGCAAATTCACGATGCTAAATTCATGTCATCTCACATTTCTAGTCAACCTGAGTAAGTGTGAACGACTTTCCTCCATCTGGACAAATTTGAAACCATTGATAGGAGACCAGGACCATTTTTAAAGTCATTTTTAATCCTCCCACCCGTCACCCGCTTCGTCTCATAATCAAATTAATGACGGGGAACGCCTTAATGCGAACCAATCTGCTGGACTTGGTTTTTGTGAGTTTTTAGTTTGGTCCCCTGCCTCAGTGGACTTCTTTTCCCTGGCCATCTGTCTTAGTAATCTGCTGGTGTAAATGGTGAAGCAGCCTGAGTTTAGGCTGTATAACAAGGCTGTTTGATAGGCTCCAGGACAGGCTCACTCAACTGGAAGGCTCTGACAATAACTGGACAGATGGGTATAGGCGATAAGCATGCTGCACCTGACAAAAACAAGGCACATTAATTTTACACTAATCACAAAGATTGCTCATCAAAATGGATGATTCCCATACTTAATTTTTTTTTCATCTTCCGCTGAACGTCACGGAAATGGATAAACAAGGTACTAATATTGACTTGGGAAGGCATACATGTGTGAGTGTGTCCAATAGCGTTAACCAGTTAACATCTTGAGTGGTAGCTAATTACTGATGATTGAATTACTCTGGTATATGGTTTGGGCAGATAGATGATGGAAATGACGCACCACACCCCTATTTACTTCTCATTTAGTTTACTTCTACATTGTTCTAAGGCTGACACGATTTCCCAACCACCATCCCCATATCTTTAGTAGATTTAGAAATTTCTTATTTACTGTAATTAATCACTTTGGTGAATCACGATATATAGACCACACAATAAATGTTAATGTACTTTCATCAGCCACCATGTAAATGGATTGTTATGGCCTTCCGTGAACTGTCACGTGTATAACTACAAATTGATATTGAGTAGACATCCATAATGGAGTAGAGTTATGGGGATGATCAATAGAATTCTATAATTTCACGTGGGTATATTTATCAGGTCCGGTAAATGGAGGAAAACCCTCCCCAGAGCCGTTTTTTACACCAGTGTTAATTTTCACAACGCAGGTAGGTGTGAAAACACTGCAGGGCTCACTGCCTACTGGGTGAAATGGAGGAGCACAGAGGGAAAGTCTATAGAAAAAGCTTATTTATATGTGATTTCATGGCAATCACCTGTATGATTCACTATTCCCCATGTATGATTCAAGAGCATACACTAATCTATCTTATGGGATATATACATTTAACAGCAAATTGATAGAAAATTCAGCAAATGGGTTATAAGAAAACCGTTGCTAATTTTAGCCCTGCAGTGTTTATGCTGCAAGCAAAACCATAGCTAATTCTAGCCCTGCAGTGTTTTCACACCTACCTGCGTTGTGAAAAGTAACACTGGTGTAAAAAACGGCTCTGGGGAGGGGTTTCCTCCATTTACCGGACCTGTTTATTGAGATTGATTAATGACTATGGAAACTAATTGAACAGTGTTTGATGTAGTTAAATGCCTGAACAGTACATAGACAATTGATGACTCTGAATCGCGAGTTATCAGTAATCATTAAATAATAATTTGACTACATCACCGCCTACATAATGTTGGTCATTTGAAATATAAAGGGGGGCTGTCTAATTCTGAGTTGATCACAATACAGTTGACTGACCTGAATGATAGATACCATACAAATGGTAGGCATTAACTATTTAGATTAGTGATAATATATTACAGTTTTAAATAGTGTCGAATTGTGTCATAATTTGGGAATGAGTTTTCCCAAAAATGGGTTACCACAGAATCTGCATTTGTCTCTTTAACGTTGACATTTTTATTCACTATCCAAGTTTGAACAGCTCTGTAAACCCTATTTGATAGTTTGATTATCAGTTAACGAGGAAAAGAGGGTGTTAGCGAGTGGGAAAGTAGGGACTTATTACATTCTCTAATGATACTCAGATATTAAAGAAGATGTTATAAAAAAAAGCTTTATTCCATTCACAATCCATAAAATTTAAAATAACAAACAATGGGGGAGGTTTGGTTCAAGCACTCTATACAACAAACACAATGCATTATGACTATATGTATGCAGAGGTTTAATACACTATCTCTATTGAATTGGAAATGCTTAAGTGTTGAGTGAATCCTGCCCATCGTGCCCCTTAAACGGTTAGCCCAATTCCAAGGTGTCCTCAGTCAGTCATTTAGATTGTTCTTACTACAGTGCTACACATTATAGTAGGTGATATCGGGAGGAAGGGCTTACACATCTACTATACTCATCTGCTTACTGTATTTTGAACATGGATTGTCCCACTCTTATTAATGTAATTGCTCGTGCTGTCTGTTCACTTACATTGCACCTGCCTCTATTATCGCTCAGCAAGTTTCCCCGCAGGTCGATCTGGTTACAGAGTCTCAACAATTAGATCTGGTCTCCATAGAGACGCTTATTAGCGCCTGGGCCATGACGTGATAAATATGAGATGAAGTGTGTTGTGACTGGGCCCTGTATATCAATATAACTTGCAGAAGCCGAGTAATGAGTGACTATTGTTGACGTGACAAATTGATGAATCAGCAAACTTCTCGTTGGGGCCAATTACATGAGTTTCCCATTGTATTGATGCCTTAACCGTCTTAAACGGTGAGTGGTAAAACAACGAAGAAGCACTTCATCTTTGATATCAGCTTCTAGCTTGGAAATCAATTTTAAGACAACGTCAAATGCTTGCCTTGTATACACGAGGTGTTGTGAATTAGTGCTTAATGAACTCAGGAGCTGGTACGATATATATATATATATATATATATATATATATATATATATATATATATATATATATATATATATATATATATATCTTGACTAATTCATCAGATATTGTTGGGATCTAAAGCATAACACTAATTAAGTTTTAAATGAGAATATATAATTTGGATGGCATTCCATACTATATTCATCAGCAGTGGAATGTATTCAAGAACAGTTCGAGGAGGTTGAGGGGGACGTAAAGATATGACTTATCAGGGCCTTTGAGGGGGTGACCAAAAAGATCGGGACCCCTCTATTGAGGCAGGTTCTAGAGGCGGGGGTTAGACATGAAAGTGTGCACTTTTTCGAGCGCTCACCTAAAACTTCACCAACCGCCCCCTGTTGTTTAAAAAAAAGAGTACTCACTAACACTGTCCTGTAAGCAGAACAGGAAAACGCTAAATGAACTGGGTATTTTAGTAACACAAAGCACTGAGACGTATAGCTTGAACGCGTTGAGCGTGAGATCTGCTGCAGAGAAGAAACTGGGGACGTGGCTGGTTAATGATGGATAAGTGTGTTAGCTGGGTGTACCGCCGCAGGACTGCTACAATCTGTGATATACACCACCACAATGCATGTCAATTTCACCAGCACCTCCAGGCTCCATATAGATCTCCAGGCTACACACTCACACACATCTTAAAGAGGCAGTAAACGTACCGTTTTTGCCCTGTTCTGTCTTTTCTTTTGTTTCAGATTTAATACCAGGGTATTAATGGTCTCTTCTCATCTCCAAGGCGCCCATACGACGTGCAGTAACTATTATATAAAAAAGAGAAAATGTACATCGACAGACAGATAGTTAGAGTGGAATGGTCTTCCCTACAGGCAATCCTTTCCCAACTTGCTCTCAGTCAGCGCTAGTCAGATGCGTGGGGAAATTGTGGCTTTGTCCCAACCGGCAGGGCGAAAAATTCCCCGGTAATGAGTTGCAATGCATGCGTGCGCATCTGGCGGAATCGTCTTCGAAGCAGGTGACGTGGGTTTAGTCTGAGACGGCGTGTGTGGACAGAGCCCGGAGTAATAGTAGTACAATGATGAGACATTTTTTGACAGCTTATTTCATATATCAAATAAGTAGATCCTTGGTGTCTATGAAATTTAATATGCTCTTGTCTAAAAAACACGCAATATGCATATAACACAATCAAAACCATAGTACTTCATACTTATTGATTTACATTGATGTAAATTTTTATCAAATTTGTGTAGGGGTCAGATATTATACACACATATATGTTACACAAGCAAGGTACGGGTAGTCTATAGATTCAGTTTCTATGATATGGCATTTGTGGCAATACTATAACCCGTGTGGATTAGCGCACGAGCCCGACCCTATTAGGCACTAGCGAGATACTGGTGGCGCCATCAGGTGTTCCTCTGGTACCAATGGTATGCCCCTGGTCACCAGGGCCCAGTCCAGCCAAATCTCATGTCCGAGATTAGGGTACAAACATGGTCTAAGTAATATGAGTGGGTTGTAGCAAGACAATCCTTATGTCACCTGTCCATGATAGTGTAGTGGTTAGCACTGTGGCTTTGTGATACAAGGTGCAGGGGTTCTAATCCCTCCCAAGCCAGATGCATCTTTGTAACCCTTTATATTTTTTATAATTGATAGTTCTCCGGAGTTGGCTTATATAGACTACAGAGCAGTACAGAGAATTATGAGATAAAAAAATATAGTTTTAATATCTCACCTGGACCCATAAATGTAGAGTTCAATGTGGGGGAAAGGTATTGTTCTGTTTCCATTACCTATTACATTGGGTGCACCTCAATTTAACTATTTTCCTCCCAAAGCTATGAAAAGAAATAAAAAGGGTTACAAAGATGCATCTGGCTTGGGAGAGATTAGAACCCCTGCACCTTGTATCACAAAGCCACAGTGCTAACCACTACACTATCATGGACAGGTGACATAAGGATTGTCTAGCTACAACCCACTCAAATTACTTAGACCATGTTTGTACCCTGATCTCGTCCACAAGATTTCCCTGAGCTGGTTGCTGTAGGTTAGAGTGGTCAAACTGGTACCAACAAACATGGCGCTGTCCACAGGACATCCTGCTAAAGCGGAATATCGCTGTAGCCTATTCTGATTTGTGTGGTGAAACTGTCCAACACAGTCAATTGCAACTGAGTAACCCAAAGACATACATTTTGTTGTCTTTGATAAACAAAGCCCCTCAGAGTCGTTGATTTTCTCTGAAGAAAACAAGTGGCATTACACTATGCATTGGCTAACGGTCATAAATACCATGGTAGCATGAAAGGCCAGGGAGCTGATTCAGAACGACTGCCGTATCTGTCAGGCCGTCAAATATGTTACCGATAATGAAATATCACCTTGAAGAGAGGTATCGGCAGCGGCAAATCAATGCATAGTATCTGGTCGTCAAGGTCAATATTGTGGGTCTTTCACAATGAATCCTAGACGTAATGTACCAGGTGGTGGTACATTCTGACAATGGTACATTCAGGCAGTGGTACAGTATATAGTATGGGGTTTGGCGATTATCAGCCAACCTGTTGATTTCATATTTTTAACAATAGTATATTGTGAAACACTTTTGACAATTTACTCGATCGTCATCGTCAAACCCCAAATTTGTCGGCAGTATACCCCCAACAGATACGGCAGTCGTTCTGAATTAGCCCCCAGGGGCTCGAATTATAACAATGTACGATAGTCAAATACTATTACGACAGAACATTACCATTTCTCGTACAAAATAGTAGGTGTAGTACATTGTCATATGGGTAAGTTAAAGACATGTTCCTTTTGCAGTCGTAAGGTCATATATAGTGCATTTCACAATGCAGTCGTAAGAATATTACTGGTCATGAAGTCTTACAAAACAAGGGTAATAGCTGGTCGTAAGTCCTTTTTATGTCATTTCACAATAAACGGCTGAGACAGGGTCCAAACTCATCTCAGCCAATGATTTTTTCTCCATTTCAACCTTTAGAGATTCCAAACCCGGTGCAAAAGAAAGAGAAACATGTACTGCACTATGTCAATATGTTGTGTATTACAATACAATGCTTTATCAAGTGGATGTAATATAAATAAAACATTGGTCGTTATAAGAAATCATACTGTATTTTGTATACCGCATGGTGCAGTGGGATAACATGACAGCAGGATAGGAAGGAAATTTCCGACCTGGTTTATTTACTATTTTTATTATATGCTATATAGAAATATAGGGTGCCTGTCAGTCTACAGGTGTCATATTTTGAGTTAGCCTCACATAACCATTTCCTCAACTTTCTTTGTACGACTAGGTGGGAACTCCTCACCGGAAATGATGTCATATTGATTGGAAACACCCCAATATTGCAATAAATATTGAAATAAATTGGTTTCCCCCACATTGTACGACAGGGGCACATACGATTTCAATTATACTTTACAACTGCAGATGTTCCTAATCGTAAATCAATTTACTTCTGACTGTTTTTGAAGGAGATACTACTTCCTCTTGTGAAATAGGTATGCAATCGTTTTTTCTAAAAGTTGTAGCTTTACTTACGACTGTAACCCAAAAATTTACTTAGTAGTATAAACTTATGAATCGAGGCCCTGATCCATAACTTCAAAAACAAGCACCCGTTAACTTGTCAATGGTTACACGATATACATGCATCATGACAAAATATGCATCTAAATATAGAATTCAGTATTCGTTAATCAAACAATCAATCATCAGATACAATAAACATACAATATGAGTCTACAAAACATAATGAAACTACTAGACATGAATCAGAATTTAACAGTATGAAAGATATATCAATAATTATTAGATGTTGACCCAGTTGGTTTCCAAATGCAGCAATCGGTTTCCACAATTCGGTTTATATCAGAGTATTTTAGCGTTATAAAAAATCTCATTCAGAATCCCCATGTACAAACTGGCACCATGCATGGTTCAACATAATAGTTTTCGCGATACTGTAGTCTGTAAAATGTAAAAACTGAGTCTACAATAGTATGGTGAGGTCCAATGCTGCGTAGTTTCGTACATGTGTTATGATGTGTTCTGCTATCTAGCTATTGATGGCATTTCCAATTCCCATAGATGCCTTGATTGGTCCAATATGATTAATCGGCCTACAGGTAGATTACATAATTATCGTGCCAATCTCCCCTTACAGGGAATCGATGGAAATCACCTCTATACGAACTGCGTAACAGAGCCTACTTGGTTTTATTACTTAATCAACGGTGGTCATCTAGATCTGCGATCGATGAGTCATCGCTTGGCAAGTTTAATATGCATTAAAAACATATAGTGTGGTGATGGCCATTTCTGTATTTACCCTGTCCAATGTATACTAAAAATAATACTATTTCACCCATCAGCATAAAGAGTTACCATAATATCATAATTGCAACTTTTATCACCAGAGCCCGCAGGGTGCAGCTTCGTGATAACATACCATTTATAAGCTAGTCTGATGAAATAGTTGTATTTTGGGAGTAATGTGGACAGTAATTATGGAGTTGCATGTATTTGCAATTGTGACCCCACTGTGAGATCTCAGCTAGTCCCACGAAATCGGATACAAATGATGTCAATACATTGCACTGTGAACCTCAAGCTTTAGATATTGTTTGCATGAGGTTTTGTGAGACAAGCCGGATCGATAATATAGGTAAATCGCGTAGTGGAGGCTCAGCTTATAGTTGGTGGTGAGTAACTAGTCTATCACATAAAAGGTATCACTGCAGTAAAGAAGAAAAACAGAGCAAGAAGCGCAATACATCTTTTTTGCAGTACGTCCATTAGCACAGAGGGTAGATATTATATGCCAGGGTCAACTATTTGAAACACCTAACAACATCTTCATAATAACAATGATTAAGTACATCTATGATACTCCAAGATATGGACTGTTAGAGCTTTAGCCTAAACATAGATGCATCGCCGTACAAATAGGGTCATATTAAAGGAAAAAGTAAGGCAGTCTGACCCATCCCCTGTGGAGAGGCTGGAAGGATTTCCAGTGAGTCGGCCAGCCTTTATTTCGCTAGGCACGGTGATAACCAGGTCTAAGCAATGGCCAGGAAATGACCCTGCAAAGACTTATGAAGCCGGGGCCATTTCTCTACATGCCTCCCTCCACATTACCCCCCCACCCCTCCCACCTACCAAGGTGTGAATGCTCAAGGCAGGGTCAATTTTGGGGATGCCTTACCCCTCTGCTTGTTATGTAATCCCATTGAATACACCTCCCTCTAGGCCTTTCTGGTGTATTAGTAAAGAATACATATACAAATAGAATTTAAACTTCAGTTTTCTCAGCTGCTATACTTCTGGTACCAAAGTTCTTCTGGATTTTAGTAGATTATATGGTGGTTCTACTGATGGGGTGCTTTTTTTCCGTCACAAATTTGGCACACCAGTCACATTTGCATTCTTCTGAGAATAGAGAGCTACTCTCTCCCATGTCTGGTGCAAGTATTTAGTATATTACTAAGAAAAATCATTGGGAGATATTTTGAAATACTAAATTGCTAATACATATAGTTCTCCTTCCATTCATGATGATTTCACAATTGAAAAGTGAAGGCAAATATCTGAAATATCCATTACAAAAAGGCACTTACTATGATTTAAGAGCAGGGTCATTTTCCACAATGGCTTCATAAGCCAGGGTGAAAAATGACTACAGGTTCAAAGGTCGCTGGCATAGTCATTTTAGGGAGTTGCCAGCACCTGATAACCACCGATGAGATGTGACACTATGGGTACTGTGTACGGCCAAATCCGTTATAGAATTAGAGGTACACAATACAAAATGTGCTCACGTGATAGCTCTTATCAGTAACCAGGGCAGATGTCTCCTTCCTCCACGTACTGAAGACCTTTGTCCCGGCCCACGTTGGCAGGTGCTGTAATATGGAATCTGGTTTTCGATTTCTTTAGTGGAAAAAGACAAATTTGATTCCAAACCTTTTTTTTGGCTTCTGGTGAGAAAATTGAATTCACTGTTCAATTTGGGGTTTTAAGGAGGGAAATTTATGCTGCTGTCACAATTAGATTTCATTAAAGATAGATGTATCAATTCATGTTTTGCCTGTCATCAAAACATCAATTAAACTCTTCATGCATCTCCTTTCCCCCCGTAACTCACCTACACTGCTTTTCTCTCAGCTGATGTGGATTTCCTTACGAATGGAGGCCAGAGTACTTTCCAACCCCACTGCCTCATAACACTAACACAGTTTCTCTCGTCACTTAATATTTCCCTTTTCTATCATGCATTTCAGCCAGTTTATGAATAATGATAAATTTCATCATTCATCTTTCATCATTCTATTCAGGAATTAGCCCTTATTTTACCACGTCGGAGAGATCGTATGATACTATATGGACCGGACCCCAGACCAAGAAAAATTACCACACAAAGATAAAAGATACCACCTCTATATTTTGTGTACCTCTAAGAAGGGCGTTAAAAAAAAGATTTTATGACAGATGGAAGAAACTGAAAAAATCTCAAAGATTGTGTCAATAAAAAAGTATTGAAACTGAATGTAATTTATGTTTTTTGTATGGCCAGAAACTCGAAGGTCTACCTGCCTACCAGTTTATGTTGAGAACACCCGAGTTGTTTTGTCGCAAATCAACAAGATGATTTCTTGTAGGGTCGGTGTGGACGCCAGTACTTATTTAAGGCTTATTTCATGCAATAGAGAAAAAATGTAGACGTGCAGTTGAAATTCTGCCAAGTTCAACTTAACAGTTTGCACACAAGAAAAAATTCATGTAAATTCCCCTTTAAGGTAGAAGCCAGGGTTCGGTCAATTTTGATCTACCAACAATTTCTCTTAATCACTGGGGACTATATTAGTTTGATACATAATGATATAATAAAAGCAAAAGAATCAATACTTCATAGTGCTAGATTTTGATATATTGGCAATTGAAGATAGGACACCCCTAACAATAGCTGGCTATGGGAGAATCCCTATTTTTTCAGCTTTTTTCAACTTTTTGAAAAATTGACCAATAATTTCTCAACCAAACTTATCAGATGTTTAGAGGAGATCATTAGTAGCACAATCAATTCAAAGAAATTAGTTGTCATAGGTGAAACTGAAGAGCCATGACCGATTTAGGAGAAAAACATAAATCTAGAAAACCATAGCCATCTGTACATAAGATCATGTGATACATTTTACTATCAAAATAATAGTGATTCATTGATGAATTAATGCAGTTTGGCAATTATTGAAATATTTTCTAGTTGGACCAAACGCCTATAATAGAGGAGCACACATCTTTTAGCAACAATGAAAAGCAGTGACAAGATGTGTAGAACACTATGATGTGGCATATTAAGGGTTAGTAAAGGTGAGTTAGGACATATACAAGAGAGAAATATGCTTTTATCATGATTATATGTAGTTTCATTTTTTTTGCCACCAGGTGCCGTATGCGTAGACCCTGGCTTCTACCTTTAACTATACAGTCAGGCGTCAAGCTGACGAGGGACCGGCGATCCTCGGCCAGCGGCCACTATTTTGATCAGTTTACAAGAGGATAAAATGTATCCACTCTCAATCTGGAAGACGCTAGACTGTATAGGAAGGGCCGTATTCAATGGCCCCCATTGAATATGATGTGTCCGTATTCAGTGGGCTAAGAAAAACCTGGATTTCTTCATTAAATGGCTTCAAATAAGAAAATAAATGCAAATGCCAGCTACATTGATACCTCTCTGCTGTATTTCAAGAGTGGGGGCTGGGCATATCCCACGAAGCCGCAGGCTGACGGCATCAATTGGTATTGGCATTTGTCTTTTTATTTGTAATATATTGTACTGAATTTAGATGTCCGTATTGAATTTAGATGTCCGCGAGTGTCCGGTTGGACCCCACGTAGTAAGATAAGGATTAAAGGGGGTCTTTTGAAACGTAATATAAAAATTATACAATGAACATGTACACTGGGTTGCTAAAAAGCAAAACGGGATATGGCATTGATGTTTGGAAATATACTGATGATACAAAATGTATAACCAACATGACCAGTAGTAAAGCTCATTACCATCAGTATTACAGCGTTCATTATAGAAGGGATAGGCTCAGCCAAAGGGCAGCAGTCATGACAGGGGATGATTAACTTGAGACACCCTCCTCTTTCGGGCCGTGTCTCATCAATTATTCGTCCCACAGAAAAGGACAAGGTCAGTCAGAGACCTTTTATGATAGAATGTGTCAAAATTATTCATGGATACACAACACATATTAACCAAAATATGAGTGAGATGAAAAGTCGTCCTCGGGGCATAACCCATCCGTCATGGAAAGTGGAATGCATAAGTTCCTCTGGAGAATAACATTAATACAGTAATAAGTAGAACTTACGCAGTAAATGGTACAAATTCCTAGTCCTTTGTAGAATCCCAAGGTATGGACACAGGGTCTGAAATCAGAACACAATACATGTATACAGCTGCTCTACTGAAACCTACAATAAATACCCTCTTGATATCCATGGGTTGAGAATTATGCAAAGAACCTGCAGAAACGTTTTGGAAGAAATCTAAAACTTTTGATCCATTCTACACAGCTACCCTAACGTGAACCTAACGCTATCCCTAGCCATTCCACTATACTAATCTACATACATTTTGAAAATGATGTAGACGGTGCGTGTACAACTGGAATGGGCGCTGAAGTACCATATCACAGTTATAATGCATAAATAGCCACTTTAGAACTTTTCTTTTAGTCTTGCCAATGTACCAAAGCAAAAGTATTCAAAGTACCCACTTCCAGGTTTTAAAAGAGGGCTAACTAGTTCTGGTGCATTGTCTTACCAATGCTATCAAAACCTGCCTTGGAAAGGTTGCCTTTGTTGATTTGAAGCCATCTGCTTAGGTTACCCTGCTACCTTATCTAGTTATAATCTGTAGCCGGATTGTCATATGCAACGATCATCGATCTGGGAGGCTGGCTGTAAGCCATAGACTGCCCCGTGGCTCTATTGTGGATCCTCCCCGTTTACTTGTTACATTATTATGTTAATTAATAACATCCCAGTGGGCACAGCACCACCTACTAAACGTTTAGTAGCCATCTTCCTGCAACGGGTGCACCGTTTACTAGCTGGCTAATTTGGTGGCTAATGCAACACCTTGCAGCACTTACTAGTTGGGTTTTTGCAGCCCTGCAAAATAAGCCCTTAGTAGTAGCTGCTTATGCAGCACCTTCTAACTGGCTAATTTGGTGGCTAATGCAACACCTTGCAGCGCTTACTAGTTGGGTTTTTGCAGCCCTGCAAAATAAGCCCTTAGTAGTAGCTGCTTATTCAGTGGTTATTAGTCACTGCAAGTGCAGTTACTATTAAGAACTGCGAATGCAGCACCTGCTAGCTGGCTAATTTGGTGGCTAATGCAACACCTTGCAGCACATACTAGTTGGGTCTTTGCAGCCCTGCAAAATAATCTCTTAGTAGTAGCTGCTTATGCAGTGGTTATTAGTTACTACAAATGCAGCACCTGCTAGCTGACTAATTTGGTGGCTAATGCAACACCTTGCAGCTCTTACTAGTTTGGTTTCTGCAGCCCTGCAAAATAAACCTTTGGTAGAAGCTGCATATGCAGTGGCTATTAGTCACTGCAGATAAGCTACTATCATGAGCTTCAAATACATCACTTAGTAGTTGACTACTTGGTTGTTAACACTAGTCAACCTGGGCAAAGGTGTGATTTAATGCTGTAGTATTTGACCTTTAAGTAATATACTATTATACACAAAAATGGTGTCTCAATCAAATTTGGTTGTAATCTATGTTATAAATCATGCCTAAGTTTATTTAAATTTTTAACAATTGATGTAAGTTCTATGTTTAAATATTTAGCACATTTTGGTATACACATGACTAGTGTATGTCATTAATATAATGATATCAAAAAGTTCAAAGAGTATAAAAGTTCAAAAAAGGAATACTGCTGCCACCTACTGGCAACTAATTCATGCCTCAGCAACACCTAATAAGCCTTTATTATGCAGCAGCTAGTAAGCCCTGCAATAGCTGCTCTTAATAGTCAGTGCTTCTGCAGCCCTGCATTTTGCAGCTACTAATAAGAGCTTATTAGCCACTGCAAAAGAAACAGTTATTAGCCTATGTTAAGCAACAGTGGTCTGGTGAATTCAAAAGCTATTTAACTCATCCAATCTTGGTGACTATGTGATTTTTATTGATTAAAAAACTCAATTTGTTCATTAAGTATTTGAAGAAATTGAAAATGAGTCACATGCATTGATTCTATTACATTAATCAGGGATATCTAGGTCTGTGGAAATTGCTATGCATAACATAGTGTTTGCAGCCCTGGGTGGATGTTTAAGGAAAATCACCAATTAACCCAAATCCTGAGGAATATCCTGCTCATGATTTAACACATATGTTATTAGGCACCACATGGACTGATAGATTTTAATATTTAGACACCCATTCGAGTTATAATCCTCATTTTCAGTTGTCTATGGGGATTAACACTAACTTGAGATTATGTGCATTTTGTGAAATATCTAGACAGCGATAGCTGTTGGTCATATGAAATATAGAATACTGGAGGGGTAAAGCATGATATGACCATGTCTCATTGAAAAATATTGTGTGGTTTCTGTGCATTCAGGAGAAAACAATGAGTGATAATAGGGGATATTTAAAGCACATGGTCTTCAGCAGCCCTGCATTTGCAGCGATTAATAAGAGCTGCTGTGCACCATTTACTAGCCACTGCAAGAGCTATAGTGAGGCAACAGTTAATAAGCCTTTCTTATGCAGCAACTAGTAAGCCCTGCATTTGCAGCCCTTAATATTCAGCGCTTCAGCAGCCCTGCATCTGCAGCTACTAATAATAGTTGCTTTGCATTGGCTACTTTGTACTGCAAATTCAACCCTTTTTAAGCTGTGTCAGGCAACAACTAGTAGTCCCTTAAATGCAGATACTAGTTAGCCTTGCATTAGCATCCCTTAATAGTCAGTGCATCTGCAACCCTGACTTTGCAACTACTAATAGGGGCTGCTATACACCATTTACTAGACACTGCAAATGCAGCCCTTATTAAGCTGTGTCATGGAACATCTAGTAATCACTTAAAATGCAGATACTAGTAAGCCCTGCATTAGCATCCCTTAATAATCAGTGCATCTGCAGCCGTGCATTTGCAGCTATTAATAAGAGCTGCTATGCACCTGCTACTAAGCACTGCAAATGCAGCCCTTATTAAACTGTGTCAAAAGAACAGCTAGTAAGCTCTTAAAATGTACCACCTAGTAAGCTCTCCATTAGCTGTGTTTGATAGCCAGTGCTTCTGCAGCCCTGTTGTTGCAGCTGCTTATAAACGCTGCTCTGCTGCAACTAGTAGCAGTTGCATTTGCAGCACTGCAATGCACCAGATAGTAATAACTTAATACGCACTACTCAGAATTTTGCCAATCTAGCCCAAAAAGGTTGATGGTTGCATGAGTGACTAGTAAACGTTGCAACGCAACTAGTCACTCAAGCAACGACTAGTAGCTGGTGCAGCCGGATGGTGTGCCCACTGGGATGCCTCATCATCGCGTTTACTGTGATATGTCTATGTATGCGGACGATGTCCATCCAAATTTTTAGCCCACAATTTTCTTACCTCCTAATATATCAAAGCCCTCACCTGTGTCCTCACCTTGAACCTATAGGAAGTCGTAATTTAATTACTGGTTACATCTCCTCGTCCCACACTGCGCTAAGTCCCCATATCCTATCCACACACGATTGGTCGTAACCCTTTGATTTATTGACAATTGGATATCAGATATTGATTATCTTAGGGTGATTATCCTTGCTAGATTAAACATACAGCGCTGAGCAGGTCTGTAAATCCTGCTCAAGATGCTCAGACTGATTAGTGTCGTGAGCAGCTCCCCGTCATAATGAGCAGCTCACCCCGACCTCCTCAACTCCCCTATTACCACCCACAGTACGCGGCCTCACTAGGTATTGTGGCATTGAACATGTTCCCTCCATGTGTCTGTATGGTATTATAAAAAGCAGCCGTCCATAATGTTCATTGACCACAATCCCAACCCTAGTCCGTTTAAAGCATTGCTCATACACAATTGATGTATCATAATGTTGGCCTTTTGCATAACAAAAATAACCATACTATATTCCATTCCATGTACAAAGCTTTTGGAAATATGTGTGTTACATCAAGTAATTTTTTTTCACAAGTTTAACATTCTTTGATCTATTCGAGCTAAGCCGATCAGCAGCCAGTCGGATCTCGCATCATAATTCTTGATAAGTGTATTATTTATATCAGTTATGCTTTGTCATAACCATAACATGGTACATTATAATAGCAGTTTGCCATGTAATTATGTAGTGAGCGCTCACTAAAATGATCTTCATATTGATTATGCTAATCAAAGTATTTTGAGTTAATTTCACTTGACGGGATCTCAATACATTCCCCTAGGACGAAATAGATATCATGTCTCCCTCATGACTTTGATCCAGGGTATATAAAACGACTGAGGTGCCTTTTGTGATATTGATAATGGCCACAGGAGACGCATGACGATGGGGATCAAGTTCTCAAACTCTGAAAGCATAAACCTAGTGAATATAGTAGTGAACCCTGTGGGGTGTTTCACAAGGAGAAAATAGATACAATTAATTTTACATGTTTTCTAAGACCAACTTAATATCACCCAATGTTAATTTTATCTTGGTGTTTCACAAGTTTCAATTGTATCTATGGTCGTATACTGAGATACAATGGAAGATAATAATGCGGCTTGTGAAACACCAACATAAGACTAACATTTGGTAAAAGTTAGTCAACCTTAATAACCATGTAGAATTAATCTTAAATACGCTCCCCTTGTATGATGATCACATAGGATCAACATAAGTGTTGTTTAAATGTGTATAACCACACAGCCAAAAATAATTTTCTTACCCCAAGAAAATACTAGAATCAAGATTAAATTTTCTCGATTCAAGGAATAAACTCATTCTGAGTTTTCACATTTATCTTGTTTTCAGAAAGGGGAAGCTAACAAAAATATCTTATGTTTTTCTTGTATTCTTCTAGAAACAAGTATTCAAGTTTATTTTTCTTTAGGAATTTTCTTGAAACTGGTCATTTGTGCACCCAACAAGATTATATCTTATATTCCTGAAATAAGAAAGTTCTATTTCTAGATTTAAGATGGCTATGTCTTGAAAATCTGCTCAGTTAAGAATTAACCTGAAACCATGTGCCCAAAGTGTCAATTAGGGCGAAAAAATATGCAAGTATACTCTATTATGTGATGGTTATGACCATACTTAATGCCTTCACAAATTACTTCTATTATTTGGGAATTTTATAGGTGTGGAATGTGAGTTCAGTTAGGTTCCATAGGGATCAAGTATACAGACTACTAAATAAGAATTATTTTCTTAAATTAAGAACATTAGTTACATGTTGTGCCACAAGAGGCCACCACTATGCAATACAACAACTTTCTTATCAAACAGGATATACATTTCTGCCTCCAATTAAGTCCCAAAGAAAGAGAAGAGGGTAAAAATATGTGGGAAAAGTGGAGAATTGTTAGGGATTAATTTGATGTAAGAACTCTTGTTCCAGTGAATAAACTATAATAACTATAGGGATACATGATAGGAGACACCATTTGCTTGATAATATCATTTAAATAAAGGGAAGGATAACCTGTCCCATTACATGAAGTGAAATGACTTTGAATATAGGTCTGTTTGCTTAATCTTCTATTGTAGCTACAAAAAGCTGCATTTAATCTGATGAACCTCTTTCTGATGCTCTGGCATCAATCCTTTCTCTCTAAGACTAAAATTAAATATAATCATACCCATTTCCCAGGCAAGAACATCTATCTTGTTTATTTACTCGAAATAAGAAATTAAAACTTACTTAAGGAAAAGGTTTTCTAGAAAAAAGGTCCATTCCGTAGGAAAGATTTTCTTATTTTGAGAAATATGTCAGGAAATTTCATCTTGATTCCAGTATAAAATACTTGATTTAAGAATTTCTTTCTTGTTTGTTTTTCTTGTCTGTTTTTCTTAGTCTAAGTATATTAAACTCAACCATGCTGTCAAGTAAAATTTTGTAATCCTACGGACAAACTTGTTTTAAGTTTATTTTACTTAAAACAAGAAATATTTTCTGAAAATGAGAAAATTATTTTTGGCTGTGCAGTTTATTTTCATCCTGAATAAACAGATATTTGCAAGGATTATTGCATGAAAAAAACGTGAAAAAATATGTAAGGAAAATATTAGCGGGCATGGTATGAGCTCTAGGCTAATATGCATTGTGAAACACTTATACATTAGTTGTATCTATATTGTAGGCCAAAGACCCTGACTTATCATCTTGGTTGTAGACCTTTGTGAAACACTTTTTATAAGCAGTATACAATTGATACAACCAGATGTCGGTCTTAGTGGTTATATACAATTAACACCTCCTATAGAAACACTTATTCTACAATTAATTGTATGTCCCCCTTGTGAAACACCCCACTGCACCGTCTATTCTAGGGACGTCTTATTTTCCCGATCCCTCCTAAATTAACAGTGGATCCATGTATTCTGTCTGACTTCATAAAGAAAAGTGTGTTCCACCATCTGCCTTCTTAACAACCATCCTAACTGAGGATTGAACCCTGGACATCCAGGTCAGCAGTCTGGTAACCAGTGCCCCTGGTGAGCAATTATGTTTAATTGATGTTGATGACCTTTAAAAGAGCTTGCACTTCTGAATAAAAGGGAATAAAAGTATGTACTCACTGACTGTCTTCATGTGTGTGTCAAATAGGTATTCTCCCTTCTTGGGCTCAAACAGTTACATGGTTCCATGCCCCGGATTAGGTACAAACAGTGTAGTTCCCATGTGAATGCAGGATATCCTGTGAGTCTTTAGAATATGACTGAACTACCTGGATGTGCAAGTTATCCTGGCCCAGTGCATTGGAGGTAATTAGGGCTTGGGTTAGTCTGGCTGCAGTCTGACGTTATCTTGAAGTGGGCTTCTGGGTCAGGTGGATAAAAGACTGCAGGCTACCTCTGATATAATGATAGAGAATAGTCGGAGAGAAAGTCAAGAGGATAAGGCTTTTATCTCGGCAAGGCCAAGCCGAATCTTTTGATATAACTCATAAGGACTGGGTTTTCCACAAATATTCAGAACGCGATAACTCAGCAACTGCTGTTCTCATTGACTTGATTTTTGAGGTATTCAAAAGTTTAAGACCAGCTCCTCATTACCAGATGTATTTACAACATGGTTCGGCAGATCAAGGGTCAGGGGTCGGGGTTGAGGGGGCCATGAGCGCCATATATGGGGGAGTGGTAAGGATTGACCATATTTGAAACGGTTGAAAAGGCTATTTCAAACCCCTCATTTTGATATAGCTATGTGTTACAATGTCAGATCTTAAGAGAACAGGCTGATCCTAGAATAAGTTATCGCTATGCTCATTTGTCTTAGGCCTTTATGTGTAAGAGGGTAAAGTAATCATTTGACGGTTGAAATTCATCATTATTTTTTGAAGCAGAATGGGCAGTTTCACCATAATAGTGCTTTCTGTGATTCTCTTACTGGACACAGTTCTGATAGATAGAGTGGCAACAGAGTGGCATGAGAGGAAGATAATTATATTGATTAACAAACCTTGATTGAGGAGATCGTATAAGGCAGCGCTAGAGAGTGCCCTCGGTGGGTGCATTCATAAACAATGTATGACACCTAATTGGATGGACGGCACTTTAGTCGTGGTGCTTTAAGTATTCAGGGACCATAAATCTATGAGGTACACATCCATCCCAACACCCACAGCACACGTCCATGAGCTGGCCAGCGTGTTAGGTGTAGCCACAGACATGTGTAACGTTCCCCCTTTACAAACGTTTGCAAACTTTATTAGAAACGTTTGAAGGAGACCATTTAATTACAGGTTCGCTCACAAAGGTTGTACTCCAACCACACAAAACCGTTTGGAAACGTGTGGAAAAGGTTCATCTGTTAGCTATATATAGTTCGTGATATTGCTTAAACCTGCAAGTAATTTCGTTATTATAGTGCATCCCCCTAAATCGTATGCTGTTAGTTTTTTTTAAGAGTTTGCAAAAAGATAATAGTGGTATATGTACATTATTGCTCTTAAGTTTTGTGTAATAGTATGTGAGTGAGATTGCGAATAGTTTAAGCAGGCAGATGCAGAGAATCCTTGGACGCAAAATGTGCAGAGAATCCTTGGACGCAAAATGTGAGTAAAAATGGAAAAATGAAGAGCTGAGGTGGTGGTCAAAACCAATCTCTGAAAGAGATGGGGAAGGCAATGAAAGAGTGTAAGGGTTAAGATAAGTCTCGAGAGAAGACTAGTTAAAGCAGGATCTCACAGAACAAGAGGCAATGTGTGTAAAGCCCGTGTTCATTCATGGCTGTGACTCTAGGCTGCCCCCTAGTGTCAGTGGAATGTACTAACTGTAGCAGTCGAGGGGGTTGACAGGCTTAAGGAAAGGCTGCGGCACCGCATGCATGAATACATTTAAGAAAAATTAAGAACGCTTAAAGTCATGGGTCTATACAACCTGTCCATGATATTGTCTGAACTTGAAGTCTTTTACATGTTTTTTTTGTGTGTTATTTAATATTGAATTCCAACTTTCCTGCCTGAAAGGAGGCCACTTGCACCTCCTCTATTTCATTCTGGTTCATTTCTAGAGTGGTCATTATAGTATCTTACAGGTGGTACCAACTAGTATGCGGTATACAAATACAGCACACCGATGATGAACCTAGGTAAGTTACCACTGACTGACCCCTCAGTCATTTTTGAATACAACGTTGTCAGTGTGACTAACACACCTATGACGATCCTAGGATAGTCAGTACTGACTAACCCTTTCAATCTATGGATTTTCAGTGTACCCTACCCAAATCATATGAACATCATACATTAAAGCCCTGTGCTGTCAGTGATGGGTTAAGTAGAATGGAAAGACAGATGGATGAGCCATCTGCTAATGACTCCGAGTGTATGGCAGGTCTCATTATCAACAAATGATGTACCATGGGATTACTGTTCAGTTTCTGGTGATGTTGACGCCTGTTGTTGATGGACGGTAATCCAAATAACAGTATTAACCTAGTCAGATGTAAGGAAATGTAAATTTATGTATGCAAATTAAAACTATCTTATATTGGCCCTTATCAAAGTTGGCACAGCACTTAAACAATGTTTCTTTAATACCCCAAAATGATTTATAACCCTTTCCATCTTATAATGTACTATTTATTCTGACAACGAGTGAAACATTTTAATATTTAGTGCTGGTTTTAAACTTCAGGGTGGGATCACTAGGTTGTCAGCTGTCAGCTGCTACAGCAAAGGCTTCCAGAGCACAAACAGCACCTATTGGCTGGTGTTTGACTATGTAGTTGACTGGTTTGGTGTATTGAAGTGCTGGATACATGCACTTTGCTGGAAGCAATTTAGTCTTCCTCACCTGCATGTTTCTTTGAGTTAAGGATAGTTTAATTGAGTTAATAGAATCATTGCTATACGACCGAACTACCGGCAATGAGACTCTTTACATACAATGGTACATATATATAATTAAAAATTACCCTCTATTAGGTATATTTCTATTGCCATATTGATACAAATTGCTGCGAGAGAAGAATTGCTTCTTGGACAGAGAACTTATTCGAATACACCCGACAAGCTACTGCTGGAGGGGGACTATATAGAAAACCAGTACGCAAACACGTAAACGTATCTAAAAAATATGATATAGGAGCTGATACATTGTTTAACCTTCCTGACGGAAGTCGTTTATAATGTCAGCCCAAGTCACGTGCCTCATTTAAAGTATTTGTGCATCAAATATTAGCCCATTGACTGCAAACAACAACGTACTGTACCTCGTACACTATAAAGAAGACAAAGAAGAGATACGAAATAAAGAGGAAAGCTGAAAACCTGAAAACAGGTTACCCTGTGCGTCAGGTCTCCTTTATGCATGCGCGTTGTCAATATTGACTAAGATGTCAAATTTCTTAACTCAGAAGGAGCAGGTGCAATAGTGCAGGCATAGGCCTTGTTCTAGTCGTGAGGCTGTACATTTGAAATGCTAATCATGAACCCTTGCACGGTCTGATTGTTGAAATAATAATTTCCTTTCGTGTTAGCTTGGTGCCATGGTGGCCATGCCCGGCTGGTGGCCATGTTAGTCAAAATTAGGTTAATCAAAAAGCTCCCTCTTTTTTTCTTCTCCTCTTAGCGGGATTTACCAGTGTTTACACATAACAACTTATGCTTAAATGGGACTGCTAGATACATCCCAAATTTACGTAATACTATCCATTCGAATTAGAACTTCTAATATTGTCGATAGGGTTTGGCAAAGCAAAGAAAATAAAAGAAAAGGAGGAAAGGTAAGAAGAATCAATTCATAAAGAGATGTATCAAGGTAGTGCTAATGTCAATGAAAGTCTGATACATAGATAGCATAGATCAAATACAGTTTTAGCCAAAAACTATTTCGTGGGATAGAATCAATAATCCACAGTTTTGCTGTGAATTTTCCTAATCCTTTGTACGTCATAACTCTTTGGGCAAGAGTACCACAAGCTCTAGCAACGCCAAAATGACTCACTATATTATTACAAACCTAAATCCATGTTGTGCATACACACGTGAAGGAATTGCTCTTACCTGAGCAGATGGAAGAGAAGCGCAGTGGTGCCATCTCGTGCTTTGTACTAGAACTACGTTGTGCTCCAGCAGAGCTGTAATCTAGCTAGCGTTTTTGAGGTTACTACTGGTTACATCGTTGCTATAACATGTATGAACCTTCTTATTTATAGAGAGTTATCCATCTGTGCACCTGTATGCACAACACCATCAGTTGTTCAGTTGATTATTAGAAGAAGTATAATAATGCTTCAGAATCAATAACATAGGTAGTGGAAAATATTCCTACCTACGATATGATATTACTGATATGTACATGTGCATTAAAATAGTAAAGCAAAAGTACATTACAGTGTATTCCCAAAACTGACATAGACTTATTTCACCTTCAGGTTTGTAATCATAGACTAAAACATTTGAGTCCTAAATTGTCCCATCCATCCTCTTTCTACACCCCCCCCCCTTTTTGTTTACCCCATTCATATGCCAACATGTTACCCATTCTGACTAAAGGACCATGCCGTACACACTCCCATCATTGTGTACTTGGGTACAGTTCATGTGTGCATGTGTTGGCTGTGAGAAATTATTCAGGTAGCGATATCATTATTAATGTCCATCTGACTAGACTGACAGCTTGAGATACACCCCTGGTAGCTGCTGCCACTACAGGCACTTAGATGAACCAACCCTTCACCAGCTGGTCTCATGTTGAGGCTTTGTATTTGAGACACTAGGCGGCAGCAACACCTCGCCTGCTTCCCAAAGAACAGTATAGTAACCATAACGTACACATGGCAAGGTTCATCACTCCTACTCAGATGCTGCCTACTCCAAGGCAACGTTCTCGTACGAGTGCAATGGCAATGGTCCGACTAACCAAATATAATTTAAGAACCACCTGGTTAAACATTTCAACAAGGTAAAAGGTAGTGTCGGGACTTTCAGCACCAACTTTATAACACTATACAAATACAACTACGCTATACAAATACAACTACGCCCCTAATCCTTGAAAACAAGCTCTATAATTATAACTGAAACTTCCTTATATCCATTCTTCTTTGAATAGGCTACACGATTCTACCATTAACCTCAATTATATGTTGCATGACGAAACATGCCAAAATGATTCACTTGTACATTTTCTCACTAAGTGGCCGATTAATGTAATTAAGGATTTTGGAAATACACGACCGTTACATGACAGGGGTATGTATCCCCTAACCCATCACCTTGCAACTAAAGTACAGTTGGGTTAACAGAAGAAGTCTTGCAAAAAAATCTCAAGCGGAACTTGTATCGTGCCATTTTTGAATATTGACTCCTGATCCCTACAAGAACTTCAGTTTCTTGAACGTTTTTTGGACATTTTTACTGTGGCATATTCCCTGGAATTTCTTGTTTTTTAGAACCAGTGAAACTCAAGAAATTCAGAATGTTCCTAGAACAGTTTTGGGTACTTCCTATAATGAGTGAAATTAAATTCACATCATTATTCTACTTTTGGAACTTCTTATTATTTTCATAAGTAAAACAGAAGTGATAGTGATACAAGAAACATCACTATTGAAGATGTCACTAGGAACATTCGCTATTCTCGAGAATCTTTGGTGTCTATCTTGTGTAAACAGCTTGTGCTTTTCCCAGACCCAGCTAGATACTACGTTGTGTCATTTTTAACTTCTGTTTGGAGGGTAGGGGGTCAGGAACTCTGTAATAAAATAGGCAGGATATAAATTCAAACAATAAATACCCAGAATCCTGGGACTTTCTCAGAGATCTGGGTTGCCATTTTAAATTTCAGAAGAACAAATTTACAAATACAAATATAAAGAGAAAGTTATACAAATGAAATGCGTATAATGCACTACAACAAGCAATTGTTTCCAAGCAATTGTTTTCAAGCAATCCCCTCGTCCATAAAAGAACCTGCCACTTCAACTGATTCTCATTCTTCCCTATGTTACCCTCTTCATTCATTCGTTCCCCCGAAGGCCACGTGTTGATAAAACTTCTAATTTAGGCTGCCTGACTCCTTTTCGAGGAAGAAGTCAGCCTATTCTTTGACTCCTTCTAGAGAGAGCACTGCAGATTTGCGAAGCTCATTGTCACACAAGTCTTCTATCCCCAGACCTCTTAACACGCAGCAACTTTGGATAGAGTATGGATTCTAAAAATAAACATTAAAGCTACTATATAAGCTGACTTCAGGTAATTTTCTCATTTTAGGTTGATTACATGATCCATATTTAATTGCATGCCAGTATAGAATGTTTGGAGGCTCTCATTCATCATTCAGCATAATGAAAATACAATATGATTATTGTCACAAATGAATAGCTGTCGGCGTACAGAAATCAAGACCTGTTAGGGGTGTATTATAACACCATGCTCTGAGGGAACATTAATACCATACTAGGAAAGTGGTTGATGAAAGCAATTGCAATGTTATTCTATAATTTAATTCTGGGATGTTTTAAAAGGTATTGTATCTTTAACATGAAATTCACATATTTAACTCCTAATCTGTTAAAAAAAACAATTGATTCAGTTTGGCAGAAATATATCTGTTGTCTTATCTTTGTGCTCCTTGATGTATTTTTTAAATGTTTATTATGTCCCTCTACTTTTGTCGCTGTCATCGTTTTGTTTCTGTTGTTCATACTATTCTTCTTCATCCTCATATTCGTCTTACTAATCAGTATTTTTCCTACCATACGTTGCCGTTGCTTTAGGTGTAACACCCAGGTGTCATGTTAAAGCAGCAGCTTTAGCTCCAAGCATCGAATTTTAGATTATAACACATCAGCAATCTACACAGACTTATATATGGACAGGTCAATTTGTAAATATTATGGGTGCTTCTTTCTATATGGAAATAGGTGAAATATCTCCTGTGAGAATAGCAGTCAACCAACTGTAAACCAGATAACAATACCACTCTGCTAATCGCCTACCCAATGCTGCCTCCTGGTAGGAAATAGTAAACTATGTTGGTAAGATCAGCAATGAAAGACTTCCAGGTAGCAGGCCACTCCGTGCTGCCACCTGATGTCATATTTTAACACCAAACTATCAAAGCCCACAGAATATAAATGGTAGTTGGAATTAGAGTCTTGTATTGCACATATTAAGGATCCCTTGGCAAAATAAATGGCAGATTATAATAGGGAAAGGGTTATACATGTACAATCATCTGAGATACAAATGAAGAAAACATAGATTTGAGAGTGCCAAGTGGTATAGCAGCTTTAACACTACCAGTATGTTGGTGTAGGTAATTTATGTAATTAGAGCTTTTAGCGGTTCACCTCCCGAATCAACAGCAATGCGCCCACATGCCTTGTCTGGGTGTGAACAGCCAACATAATATTGTTTTTATTGATAAGTGCTAGGGAGCGATGGTAGAGGTCCAGTGTTAGAGACAAGGGCATCAGACAGAGGACCCTGGTAAACACCATCGTCAATCCAATCCACTTCATGGCGGGTGCCTCTAGCAAACTGATATCTATCTTTGTACATTTTTTTTTGTTACTGTCGTCGATACAATATGAATTCATAAACCGAGTGCACCGGTGAATACAAAAGGCATCGATAATTATATGTACAGATACATAACCAAACTTATTTTACTTCACGTAATACATTATGTAACTGAACCCTTGTACTGCAAAGTATTAAACTTACACACTGCCACTGGATGTGTTAACTTGCACACTGTCACTGAATGATTTAATTCTCATTGATGTTAAGTGCTCCATGAAGGTTATTCATTTTTAGAATAATTCCTCATTGTTTATATACCTTATCGCCCAGTGCGTGGTTTGCCTAATGAAAATACTGAGTAAACACATCTTATGACATATTATGTTATTGTCAGTTCACTGCTGGCTTTCAGATTGGTAATATTCTTTATGCTAATGTATATTGTTTTCCGATGTGTGATTTGCAAAATATATTGTCATATATCTTGTAGAAATGGCTTCCCATGATTGTATATTTGGGTCTGACAATACGACTGACGGAGGGTGGCAGGTTGTCTGTCCAATCCTCCCCTTTATTCACTGACATGCATTCTGGTGGTGGTGTGTGTATGTCATAAGCATGTGTTTAGTCACCAAAACACTCATCACACAAACCCAACATGTAAACTGACAAAGATATGCACCTATAGCTTCCACATCAGTAGTATTTATGTCATTCCTGTTAGACATATTATAAATGGCCTCAGGCCCTTTTGATATCTCAGATAGTAAAGGGTGGAACATAGCAGTCCTGCCATCGCATAAAAATAGCGATGAATGAGTGGCTTTCGGTAAAGAAAAAACCTTTTTGCTTAAATAGTTTCTGAACAAACATATTACAATCTACTAGAATATTGCAGACTCACATTTCATGATACTGAAGGTAGTGAGTGACCTGATAGAGTGGTGGTGTGATGTGTCAGAGAGCAGCTCAGTAAGCAGCTCACCCAGACCAGGGGCAGCTCAGGGCGGGTGGAGGATGATGGAGCTGTAGGAGTAAGGGCGCGGACTACCTTAATGGATGAGGAGGTCTGAGACCCTAAAGTGGGTTTGGGTGCTGGTAAATGACCATGTGAATGCAGAGTAGGTAAAAGTGGTATACATCCTGTGATTGTTTCATCATGCAACCTCCTGGTGCCGAACTACACACCTAAATGGGGTGTTTCGGCATCAGGCCAAAAAAAAAGGTATGTTTCAGTCAACATGGGAAGAAAGACTAGGGTTGGTAGGTCGGATATTTCTTTAGATTTTTTTAACATGAAAGTACTAGCCATCCTCCGTGTAAGCCCTAGAAATGACCCAAAAGTGTAAAAATATGAAATGTTCTTCAAAATTGCACAAGAAAACATAGGGACGGCCCTGTTTTGCTAGGGTCGGTCGGGTGACCTGAAACAAACCTTTTTTTTTATTTGGCCTCAGCAACATCCCAAAGTTTCATTTCCGAACCAACCCCTTTGTTTGTATACAAAGGTTATTCCAGATACCTTAAGCTACCTATATGCAGGTGACCAGAATTCCCTCTGATAATTATATACATGTACTTTGAACCTTAAGGATAAGATCGTTTTCTGACCACAATCACATAATTTGAGAATGGGGACATCATATTGGAGAGTGCTAGTGAAAGATGTGTAGATTACCTCCAGACATTACAGAACCACTGCCTCAGACTGTGTCTAGGGATGAAAGTTCCTAGATTAATTAGTAGATCTGACCCTCAGGCCCTATGCTCCTGTAAGAAATTAAAATCTAGACATAATATTAATAAAAAAGATCTGCCTTATTTGATGTTTACATACTGAAGGGTTCAATACAAAGTTATGACACCCATGGGAGTTTTACATGACCACAGGAGGCTGAGGTTAGGGTAAACTGCCCATGTGTGGCCCTGTTGAGGAGATGAAACCCACAAGACTGACTTTGATACAAGATTACATGTAGAAAGAGTGATCCAATCCTCATGAAGTATGCAGCATTTTTCATTGGGATACTGTTTGGAATGCTATAGACAAGTCAAAAATATTGATTTCTATGTGATATATTGTGAAAATGCTGATTAAAGTAAGGTACCCTTTGGACATTGAATTGGTACCATGACTCGCCCACCTTGTACCTTGAGTGGCCCACTCCAATAAAACACTGTTTATGCATCTGTAACTTGGTAAATGTGGTTACAATGTTATGTTCGATTAGAATATAATGAAATATAGCCTGATGCACACTGTTAGCACCAATAGCAAGCCTATGAATACGCTTTAAGCCTACTCTCCTATCTTGCCTTCTAGGGGACTGCCTTCTGTTCTGTTAACCTTTAGGCATAATAATGCCCATTTCTGCTTCTGGGGGCATAGTGTACCACTGAACAAAAATAAATTAACATTCAGGAACTTTTCTATGTATAACATTATTTTATGTTCTTATATGGTTCACAAAAAACGTCTACATTTTATGAGCCACAGCATGGTTGCTAAAGGTCTCAACTGTGGGGAGACCGGAACCTGGGACCTCTAACACTAAAGTTCTAAGCCCTGCCTATGTAGCCACGGAGGCGGGACAAGTGTGGGGAGTGTAGAAGTACCCCCATTTTTTGTTCACTCAGCACTAAGCTGTGGCTATAAGGTATAACCTATCCAAATAGGGACCTTTAGCAATCCTGACATAGCTCATGAAACATAGACATAAGGTCCCTTATTACAGAGGGCCTGGATCTGAATTCCCAAGGTACATACTCACACAGTCTCAATGTCCTACAAGTATAGCTTTCAGCAGTTCTAATACCATATCCAGAATAGAGTAGGGGTACAGCAGTAGCCTAGCATACAGAAGATCCTGGGTTCGATACTCAATGGAGCAGTTTTTCTCTGACCAGAAATCAGTTTGATTTCCATGTAAATGTATGGTCAAAATAATGAAAAAACATTTTTCCCACATCATATAATGTCTTTTTATTTATTGGGTTATAGGGGGCAATCCATTTATTTTGTATTCAATTTTCAATTAGATTTCACCCTACACCTAGCATAGCACAGCATAGCCTACACTGTTGGTGGGCCACTCATAAGTGTGTCTCTCGGCCACTTTAGGTACTCCTGTACTGGTTACAATCAATCAGCAAAAACGACCTAATTAATATAGGATTTTTACCGAATGAATATGATATGTCAATGTAAAGGTAATATGTGTGGAAAATGAGGTAAAAGTTTGGATCTTACTGGAAAACTATAGGCACACTGTTGAGGTATAGAAAATCCTTTTCTTGAAAGCTATCAATGAAAGAGGGCTACATGTCACACATACATGTCATGTTTGGCACTCTGTAGAAAACACTGTGGCTACTCTATAGATGATATAAACTGTGATATTGGTACATAATTGTCTGTTCTTTCATACCTGTATGGAGCGTTTGGAAAATATAACCATAAAGACTGATGTATAGAGGTATAGATGGGCCACTATAGGTACTTGTCATGCAGGGGGGCCACTCAGGGGCGGTTTACCCTAAAGGTTCAAATACACAAGGACAATTGTATAAGAGAAGCCTTTTCTATAGAGGCTATGGGGCTATGGCTGTGTCTCATCAAATCGGGCCAAGATGCAATCTATGACCAGGTGCAGTCTTTGACCGGTGCAATCTTTGACCGGCTTGATAGAAAACGGTTTATTTAGGGCAGATGATGAAATAAATGGCCCGAATAAGTTTAAGCATGTTCAACTTGGCCTGATTTTGTGAGGCACAGCCCTATGGCAAATGGAGCAAGGTATATGTTGATGTAAAATTACCAGTCACTCATGCTAGACTTATGTATAAACATTGTAGGAGAACAGATTTTTTACAAACCCGAATCTGTTCCCGTGCCCTGGCTTAGTCACCTAAGTCAATTAGTGCCCCCTCCCCCCTCATGCTAACTAATCCAGAAATTTGTGAAAGGAGATGATGTCAGGCGAGTTTCGTGGTCAAGTGTTCAGGACACACGCTCCAGAGTCCAAGGTTCAGATCCCGGTGAAACCAAGAATCTATCTTGGCTGAACCCCTATATTGCACCTAAAACCTAGCACACCTATATACATCCTGTTTACACTAAACTACTGCAAGGTACTGGTAACGTACAAACAGATCTGTTAATTTCGCATTGACGATATTAAATGCTCATTAAACCTCACTTTTACCTAATTCTTCGCAGTCCTTAAGCAATGTCTCATGGATTAACTGATAAATAATGCCTGAACAGGCAATAAAATATCTCATTGAGTGAAGAATCATTAAACAGGTTAAAGCTCTGATGATGCGCCTCTTAGATAAAGAATCTCTCATTGAGTAAAAAGATATCTCAACGGGTAAATAACATCTCATTCGGTGAGGATGTTTAAGTGGTACAAATTGCTGATTAGTATTTTTCCATCAGTCTGGTGGCTTGATGACTGGGATCATTCATTGTTCAAAAGCCGGTTGTTGTGGTTTGCACCGAATACTGTATTTGACTCTATTAGCACACATCGCCTTTGATAGGCCAACATCTATCAGTTACAACGCTCCAAAATTAAGTTATATAATAATATTGATAATAATTACTTCAATTAACCATTCTTCTTGTGTTTGACATCATTCTTTATGGTATTTTCTTATTGTGATTTTCAGGTAGGAATAGACTGAATGTAGTGGTTGTATACAGGTTGTGATTGCAGGCTAAATCCAATGGTGTTATGATGCACCCCTAGCAGGTCTTGGTTTCTGCGAGCCGACAGTTATTCATTTGTGACAATATATTGCAGCTTAACTATACTAAATGATGAATGAGAGCCTTAAGTTCCAACTTTTCCTACCTGCATGCAATTATATGGATCATGTAATCAACCTAAAATCGGAAAATCACCTAAAATTAGCTGACATAGTAGCTTTAAAGATACATTACCACCTAAATCGACCCAAAATCAAGTTATGAAATAAACCCAATATAGACTTCAATTTGTCATTTCCTTATCAACTGACAGGCCCTTTATCATCTGATCCTACCCTTTATTTAACCGCATGCATTTTGGTGGTGTTGGTGTGATATCATTGTGTTCAGTTACCAGAACACTCATCACACAAAGCAAGCACCCACTGATGATGAGGGAAAGGGTAGCATTGGACAGACGTCCTGGCACCCTCTGTCAAGAATAGCAGGAACTACATCTGCTAAGATGCTAACCGCACTAGTTGAAAGGGTGAAAGTAGGAATTACTCACTGATAAGTGCAACATTGTCTCCTCTCGATGATGATCTTCATAGCATGCCGTCCTGTATTAGCAGGAGTTATTGGAGGATGAATCTACTGTTTACCACTGCCTTAAAACAAAGATCTCAGGAGAGTAGGAAATCAGTACCCAACCTCTAAAATATCCACACACATAGCGCCACACACAGATGGCTAATTCAGTAGATGCAATTTCCTTTATGCCAGATACCGGGCGGTTCCCTAGGTCAGTGTGTGCCTTTCATTGTCTTGGAATTCACAGAGACATAGGATGTACACACAAAGGAAATTACCCTATAAGATATCACATGAGAAAGACTATCAATGCGTCGCTGTAACTTTGAAATTAAGTTCTGCCTTCTTTAACAGGAGATGAGACTAGAAATAAAGCATGATTGATTTGCTTCAACATGATTTTGACCTTATCTCTGCCTACAGGTTCAATACTTTAAGAAGACAAACACATATGTGGCGGGCCTGGCTTAGCTTACCTTGGATGACCAATCATATAGACAACATTGCCCATCTATTAGGCTATGGCAGTAAGAGAAACCAGCATTAGGGTAGATTCACCACTTTCGGACGCTCGTTGGCAGTGGCAATGTGACTCATTTTCTCTGGACTAGAGTTCTGTTAATATTTTACTTAGAGGGATGATCATGATATTTATGGAAAGAGGAGTATTGGGACATCATGGCCAATAACAAATTATTGCATTATATGTAAATTGAAATGAGCTATTTCTCATGAAAGTTAGGGAATTTTAAGTCCCAATATCACCTGAAGTCGGACACTTTGGGTTTCTATCATTTTCTTAGAGTAATAGTGAATGATCTGTCTTACTAATATAGCAGACATACTGTAGTTCATTGAGCCTTTATCTAATATTTAAGATATTCAACACATTCGCCTTTGGAATATATTTTTAGTACTATTGAACATACCAAATGTAGAAATTCTACATATACTTCACTCATTCCGATATAAATTAGTATTAAGCTGCCCCATCAATCTGAGAATATATTTTGAGTGACATAGATTTGATCATATTTACTGGGATACCAATAGTTTTACATCTTCTATATTTTAGAGGAAAAGAAAACAGCAAGGTACAGTTGTGTCCGGCTCAGGGTGTAATCGCATCATATCTTTTGAAGGTCTCTAAATGGTTGTTTCTGTTTCATAAGTAATATGTTTCTGCTAGTATGGATGTCAGAATATATATAACCTTCTATATAGCTCATAATATATTGATTATGTATATATTAAACAGCCAGATTTAGTTTGAGAACACTCCTGTCCGACTTAAGGTACTACTTAATTTTACAAATCAGACATTAGCTCCTCACCCTAAAATAGGCCCACTTGAGGACTTGATTGCATACATATATGATTGGTTTAAAGACATGCCATTTTCCTTTGTTGGTAAGAAAAACAACTAGATTTTATTCTGATGCCAATACAAATGTCAAATAATTGAGGATAGATTATGCTTTTTAATGCTAAAGGTGTCCGACATGAGGTGTGTGTCCGTCTTTGGGTGAATCTACCCTACTTAGTGCCCACACATACAAGTGTATTAGCAAAAGACAAAAGTACGGGTATGATGAAGTCGTGTATAGGGTCTCTTTTAAATGATCATGCGCAATACAGTGGGATGTTACTCTACTGTCGTGAATAGTGAGTAGCAAAACTTCTGAATCATGTGTGATAAGGACCTAGACAGCTAAGTACTGGACAAAAGGAGCAACAAAATTATATTTAATGTAACTATAAAACTCTGGTCATGAATATGAATTCTGAATTCAATGTCATAAATAAGGGAATTGAAGAATTTATATAAAGAATATGAATGACTTAACATGGCAATTCTGATGAACCTTGCAATCACGTCTCAGGTCTGCATGTCTTTTAAGTTAAATCCTATGGGGAATATTTTAAGCCTGCTGGGACCGTAAGGATGTGATGGTTCAATATTTTATCATTCTTCCATTAAAATAGTGTTTCCTTCTTTCCCATGTGTTTTTTAGGAGGCCAGATTCCCCTTTAATTAAAGGTAATGTGCACTTTGAGGAAGAAGTGTCTTTAAAAGCATCAGTACAGACTGGCGTAGAAAAAAGGGACTGGGGTTTAAGATAGGTTTTCCACTAAATTTCACTTAAGTATGCTTAAGAAATGAGGGAAAATGCCATCACCAACAACTGGGATCATGACATTTTCTCTTAAGGTTGTGTGAATGAGTGAGAAAGAGCTCAGCTAGGTCAAACTTCTTAATTGAATTTTACCCCGCCCCTTTTGTAGTTAGTTAATTAATGGTCTTATCAACCTCACTATTGTGAAAAATAAAGTTTAGATAAGCTACCCGTATTGTTATTGAGAAAATTAAGTTATGAGAAGTAGCTTAATCGGATATGTGATGGCCCTGTGCGCATGTGTGCGCACAAAGACTGATATTCAGGTCTGGTCTTTGTACATTCTTCTCTCGTTTAAAAAGAATTAAGTAAGTAAAGTACTGAGTATAGCCTTGTGGCAGAATTCATCAAGAAAAATATGTGTATATAATTCATGTTGAACAAGCCACCAAGGTTATACGTGCACCCCCATGGATAAAAATGATTTACGTTATCATTGGCTCTATACGGCACAATTATGAAGCCTAGTAACATTTTAATAATATAAATATTACCTGTAGACTAGTAACTTTCGATAGTTAGAGAATTCATACTGGACAATTCACATATTCTTTGGACATTTCGCCACAGTGCGATCGTTTCCCATTGAGAAATGGGCCCCTGTGGAATAGCCTAGCACCAGGCTGCAGACTTGATAACAGTAAAGAGGTTTCAAATGATCAGCCAGGCTGGTACACTGATATTCTTAGGCTCCCTATAAGACCAATCTCTCAGTCACTAGTACCTAACGATGACGCGGCGATGATGACGTTTTTTTTTCAATTTCTTTTTTTTTTTTGGGGGGGGGATGCCCTGAAAGATGTGGAAAAGCAATAAAAAATGGGGGGGGGGGCTCCCGGCAATGGGGGTTGGCCTCGGTCCTAGGGGGCCCCCGGTCAGGAGGCCCCCGGTCAGGTGGCCCACAGTTAGGTGGCCTTTAATCCAGGTGACCTTTCTCCGTTTGGGTTGAGTGTGGTAAGGATTTATTGGACAATAAGATCTCCATACACTGGGAGCTTTTCATCTATCACCAACTGAATACTTTTGAGCAAATATATTCGACAAATAAAGAGGCAACTATATATGATAGAATTCTTTCAAGCTAATATCTAGAACGGATGTGTATACTGCACATGCTGTGTAGCATTCAGAACAATGTTTGCCTTTAAATAGACAGGTTCTTTGATATATGAGCTTGACCCCCAAACAATATTCTGAAAAATAATTTGAGTTTAGCTACTACTTGTCGACATTCGTAAATAGTCGACATTCACCACTGGATGGATGTAGACTATTGTCGACATTTGCTCTCAATGAATTCAGTTCACGTCCCTACCCTGATCACCCTTCACTGTCCCCTGAACAGAAAGACGCACCAGGAATATGTGTTTATTTGAAAACAACTAATGCATAACCTTGTAACCGATCGTTCATGAATTAAAATCTTGAGTGAAGTCGATTCATAAAATGTCACATACAACAACATATTTCATGAAGTGCTGTTATGAATGGCCAAATGTGATAGTGATTACAGCAGTTTTGTGAATAAAGTTATCAGAACCCATTAGAATATTTACATATCGACTTTGTATAAGGTTGCAGGTAATGAATGCCGGTGGTGTGATGTGTCAGGGGGCAGCTCAGTAAGCAGCTCACCCAGAACAGGGCTGGTGTACAGCGGGTGGAGGATGATGGAGCTGGTGTGGTTATGGATGGCACACTACTTTACATGATTCTCTTATGTTTAGGTCTGAGATCCTTAAGTGTTTTTTGTGACTCTGCAGGTACATGTCCATGCGAATATAAATGTAAAGAATACACCGTGATTATAAAAGTCCCTTGCACATGTGGATAGTTTATTTCTCTCCATCTTGAAATTAAAATTGACAATAAGTTTCAAGTTAAAGCATTCCAAAGCTGCAACTCAGCCAATTTCAAAGTAAAAATTAAGAAGTTACGAACGTGAAGGGGAACCTAATGCAAAATAAAGCAAGCTTCGAACTTTTAGAAATAAATCATCCAGATTGACATAAAATCAAAAGTCAACAACTAGACTGTCTGTGAAGGTTTTAGCCAATGATTTCTCTTGAGCAGTACTTACAGCAGTCTCGGGAATCTCTATATAGACTCTGTTCTACAAAGGGTCTTTAGTATCAACCTTAAACAATAATTATGCTTTATCAGTGGCGTCACCTATTAGTGCATTCTGGTTGTTGCTTTTACATGGTCATGTCACCCAGGGTATGATATGTTCGGCGAGACGTACACGTTCCTCCGAAAGAATTCTATCTTCATTTCTAAATTGTAAATTGCTATTGTGATCATAGTAATCTCTACGTGAACTTCCTCCAGTGATTTAGGAAGGTTACTCCATAGATATTTTGGTACTAGTAGCCTCACCGTCACCTCTGTCAAACCTACACATGAGATCTGGATATCCAGATGAATTCTGTATAGTTTGTTAGTTAATACATGTTGCAGACGGATTTCACTAGGTTAACCAATGGGTATTTGACAGGAAGGGACATGGGAAAGTAGATGGCGGGCGGGGGAGTGTCAATATAAA
Source organism: Harmothoe impar (assembly GCA_947462335.1). Classification (NCBI taxonomy): domain Eukaryota; kingdom Metazoa; phylum Annelida; class Polychaeta; order Phyllodocida; family Polynoidae; genus Harmothoe; species Harmothoe impar. The sequence goes on along the minus strand of OX381710.1, from coordinate 55,734,447 downwards.
GGGTCTCCTAAGAAATCGACCATGAGACAAGCAGTTTCTATCTCAGCCATTTACCAATAAGTGTGTTTCTCCCAGATACCCCCTCCAGATAATGAAAATATTACTGACGGGTGTGCGCTTGTCTACCTAGGTATGATAGCTGTGACACTATTGACTATAGGGGTCAGACTAGCGGATAAGGTATTGGCACATCGCGGTACATAGCCTTTACCCTAAAAACGAATTGACATGTTCTAATTATCACATTGTAGGTCATACTAACATAGTTCAGTGCTCCCAAATGTTGTTGAGGTTTACGAAAATGATTCCTTTGTTGCAGGGACACTCTGTTTCTGTTCGCTGGTGTCTGCCGTGGTCTGTGCTAGTATGCACCGATCTGCTCTTCTCTCCGCTCTTCTGTCGCTCTCCGTTGCTATAACTACTGCTCTTCGCCGCTCTCTGCTGCTTTCTGTCGCTCTCTGCTGTCCACTGCTCTCTGCGGGATTGAAAAAGCACAAACGAATGAAATAGATATAAACAGATAGAGTTATTGGAAACTGGACTGCATTTATGATTTAATGACATTTTGATTATAGTTATCAGTGGATAGATAGGAACTTCAACCTTTTCTCAATTATCTTGCCTCCACATCAAAGAATATGCAATTCTTGTAAAGTCACCTTGGCTCCACGGTCCATAACAAAACTTACCAGCCTGTTTGTGAACGAAGTTATCTCAACCCATTAGAATATTACAAGTTCACATTGTATGAGATTGCATGAAGTGAGTGACCTGATAGAGTGGTGGTGTGATGTGTCAGGGAGCAGCTCAGTAAGCAGCTCACCCAGACCAGGGGCAGCTCAGGGCGGGTGGAGGATGATGGAGCTGTAGCAGTAAAGGGGGGCAGACTACTCTCATCATCCTCTGGGAGGCTCAGCTATCGCCAGACATGTCATCTTCTACCAGACACCAGAGCGGGTATGGGTGACACTGCAGATCCATGCTCATATCGAAATATGTATATATATATATATATATATATATATATATATATATATATATATATATATGTATGTATGTATATATATATATATATATATATATATATATATATATATATATATATATATGTGGATCAACAAGGGAAAAGGGACCTCCGCGGGGGATTTTTAGTACCAACTTTGGCCACCAGGGGGCTCCATATAGCCAAAAAGGACCAAGATATAGCAAAAACCTGTCTATACTACTTTTTTATGTAGAATATGATAGGCCACGTTAGAAGATTCCATTTTTGGTGAAAACATTCCATATTTGGAATGGAAAAGAACGTTTTTGGGCCTAAATTGGTGTTTTTGCACACATTGGTTGCCATGGAAACATGATTTTCATTCTAAATCGAAAATTTTAAAACATTGAATGAAAGAAGGCCCCAAAACAATTTCTATGCTGAAAACAGAATGTAAATACCATTTTCAGATCAAAAGTTGTGACCAATTGTTTGAAAAAGTTTGGATATTTGGTAATTAGCATAATTATGCTAATTAGATAGGAATATCTCTAAAACAAAGGAAGATAGAGCTTACTGGCATTTAAGATTGGACAGTGACCACCCATATTCAGAGAGCCAGTACTCAAAAACTAGAAGTGGTACCTGCTTATAAAAGATATCACTGGAAAGCTGATGACATCAATTTTATTATTGAGTTTTTACCTTGGAGGACCCTTTTCCCTCGACTGTCCACATATATATATTTATATATATATTGAATTCTGGAGTATACAAATAAGCACAATGCATCATATGGACTTGGGCTGGATTAAACCTGCCTATTTAATATAACATACATATATGACTCGACACAAGCAAGCAAAAGAAAAATTTCCACAATATATAATGAGAACCAAGGGAGCAGTGAGCTGTCCAACCTCTCCGGGCGGCGCTCTGGCATGAACAAAGGCGGTAACCAACGTACATAAGCAGCCTAGAGACAGAACATAGGGGGCGCCCCTTACCGGGTAACATGAACTTGGCGGGCGAACAACCTCGCCAATAGTGGAGACAAGGGACTCGTATCCAACCATTTATACATATATATCCTTAGTGCATGAATTCGGTATCTGCCAAAAATAAAGTACTGTAGGTCATTGAACCAGCTTACTTGTACCAAGCAAAATTTGCCTAGCTTAATCTACCCTCCCTAAGCAGAACGTACATTATTGCCAAAGCTGATGTGGTTTTGTTTGTGATAGTTAGGGCAGGACACGACTTCCTACAATTAGTGAGAGGGAATAGTGAATTACATCTCATTAGACCATCTGTCAGTTACTGCCCAATCTCTACCATGACAGGAGAGATGGGCCATATCACTTCACTGTTCCCCACAAAATCGCCTTATTATTAGGGTTACTTAAATCCTGTTCCTTTGCTTCCACTCCAGTTAGACTATCCTATACTTTCTAGGTTAACACCTTCCATTTGCCTCCTGACCTTGTATGCAACTCATACTCTTGTTCCCAAAGGATGATGTATGATGGTAGTTTTTGGTAGTTTTACCATCAGCCTTTCTGGTTCCATTTCCTGTTCCTGTTCGCTAGTTCCAGCCTACCAGCAGGGGTTGCCCAGACCCAGCAAAATCCCAACATTTGGCAGTTACCAGAGCCTTCCTTTGGAAGGATTTGGGAACGAGAGTAATCAACTAGGCTCAATTTTGACGTTTTAACCCCTATATGTTTGGTGGATTAGGTAACTCATAACATTACCCAGTGGGCACGGCGTCACTTATAATTAAGTGACTCATAAGTACTGCACTGCAGTGGGTACTAGACAACAGTGCTAAAAGGACTTGTATAACACTAATGTGCAGCACTTATTAGTCACTTTCATTCCAAGCCGGCACCGCCTCGACCTCTGTTCCCGAGCGTCATCGCTGGCACCAAAGGTTGATGGGGAAAGAAGTTCGGTATACTTGGTGCTGTAACATTAAACGTGTGGATGTGTACCGCTTAGGGATCCAAACTCAACATACAGGGGGAAGTGATGCGGTCATGGCCCCTTAGATACCAGCGAGGTCGCTCGGACATGTCTGAGGAAGAGTTGGGGGCCAGCTTGCTTTTGTTCCTTAAACCAATACAAACTCCATATATAGATTCAGCGGATTATGCAGTAAATTGTATGTCAGAGGTCATCATTTTTATTTTCCTCTCCAAGATGGCTAATCTAATATTACCCACAATATAGTATCCTGACACATAGACTATTGTGTACATGATGTACCCCGTAGTATAAAACTGTGACACTAACTAGATTATAAAGAGGTAAGAATCATATGATTATATTGTATACGTTATTGGTATGAGAGTCAGAGTAATTGTCCAAAGATCTTATATCATAATTGCATATCAGTCAGGCCAATAAACTTTAGATTTCTTTTTGCTTCAGTGAGTCCACATAGAAATCATTTATTCAACACAAAATCACGTTTGAGACCCGGTATATATTGTGTTGACATGAGGCAAAAAAGATTATGCTGTCAATTCAGTATGCCATGTCATATACTTTTTTGCACATACAAGTTCACAAACTCGATGCCCGCAGAAACATGCGCTTAAATACAGGTTCAATCGATCTCTTACACAGTGGTGAGTGGGAGGACAAGAGAGGTATTAGAGCAAAACAAACAAGAATTGCTCACAATAAAGATACCTAAAGCCCCTTTCATAGGAAAGGCCTGAAAGTTCGTATCTCTTATCTGCAAGACTAAAAGAGATAGACTCCGGCAGGAGGTGGAAAAGGAAAGATCCACAGACTTCTCAAACACGATTATAAAGCAATACATTTTATAGAATCTGGCTTCAACTCACCACTCATTCGTAAACTAGGAATAGAAGGACGCTTAAATTTCTGGAATGATAACATCAAAATCCATGGAGAATAACATCAATGTAAATGAGTATAGGATCATCCTTTGGGCATTAACATCGGCCGATAATGTAGTATGTATTATGGAAGAAGTGACTTTGTTGGTTTAAGATACCCCACTGACAAAAATGTACACCTCTCTATAGGCTAAGCAGGTAGACCTTACAGTCCCTCTCCTCGTTGTAAATGGCGATAAAATGACAAGTCGATGGAGAGATGACTCAGTGGGGTGTTTCACGTGGGGAAAATAGATACAATTCATTTTACATGGTTTCTAAGACCAACTTAATATCACCCAATGTTAATCTTTTCTTGGTGTTTCACAAGTTTCAATTATATCTATGGTCATATACTTAGATACAATTGAAGATAATAATGCGCCTTGTGAAACACCAACTTAAGACTAACATTTGGTAAGAGTAAGTCAACCTTAATAACCATGTAGCATTACTCTTAAATATGCTCCCCTTGTATGATGATCACATAGGATGAACATAAGTGTTGTTTAAATGTGTATAACCAGTTTATTTCCATCCTGAATAAACAGATATTTGCAGGGATTCTTGTGTGTAGTATGACACATATATATTGCATTAAAAAAACATGAAAAAATATGTAAGGGAAATATTAGCGGGTATGGTATGAGCTCCACGCTAATATGCATCTTGGTTGTAGACCTTTGTGAAACACTTTTTATAATTACCACTGCTTACACTTAATCAAAGTAGAGCATGAGTCTAAGTTAGCACAAAGATAATGACACTCCACTTGGGCTTGGATACCTGCCCATTTATTGTAACAGAATAACAATAACAATAATAACAAAAATATAACAAAAATTAAATCCAGTCTCTCTTACGCTTACACCTTCCTCCTCTGAAAGCTTCTCTGACAATGGCCGATATGCCGTCTTTTCGGAAGCAACTCAACCTTGCGCATGCGCGCGCTATGTTACCCGGTGGCTCGTTCCCGCCACTGATAATTATAAACGAGAAATACCCTGCCATTTCTAGGCACATAAGCAGTATACAATTAATACAACCAAATGTCAGTCTTAGTAGTTATATATAATTAACACCTCCTATAGAAACACTTATTCTACAATTAATTGTATGTCCCCCTTGTGAAACACCCCACAGAATACACTGTTGGGTTTGATGCATATTTAGAAAGCTCATTGCTGGTATACAAATTTATAGCATGCATATATAGTTACTATTTCATAAGATCATCTTGTATGTAAAACAAAATCCAGAATCTGTCAGTGGGTCATGCTGTCATGGTGACACTATCAGTACCTATAGGTCCATGCTGATTCCCATAGAGTCAGCGGATCTTATAGATACCCTGGCAACATCAGTATGGTCATGAGGCCATCCTCATTAAGTTGGTGGGTCATATAGATATCCTGACAATGTCAGTAGGGCTATGAGATAAATTAGTTCGGCTCTAAACCTGCCCTAGGTCAGGGAAAGACCACATGTCCTCTTTGACAGTAGGGTGACATTTTCTGGTAGGTAGAAATATCCTTCAGTCCATTAGATTTGGAATTACAAACCAAAGCATTGTTTTCTTCTTGGGCCAGAGGCAGAGCGTTGAATATGGAGGGGGTGGATGTTCTAGGGGATAAACGTCCTCGGGGTTAAATGTCCCTGATCCGGAGTAGATGGCAAGTGGATAGAATCTGATGTACGGAGGTAGATGTTCAAGGCAGGGTTTAGCTGTCCTGTTACCACTGAGTTCATCACAAATACTTTACAATTGCCTATAATGATAGATTAAAAGACAATTGTCAACGCAGCTTTAATTTAATCTTCAAGTATTACCTCCCAGTCAGTACCCACGCCCCAAGCCACACATACACAGTCCTCCCTAGGCAGTGTAGCTAATCGCCTCACACCCCGTGCCGTCCACATACCCTTATCCTAGATAGTGGGGCTCCTTAGCCTCCAATATAGATTCAATCGTTCATTTTGTGATAGAAGCATGAGATTTGGTCCAGATATAGTTTAAAGTATGCTTTTTCATATTAGGATGGGAGGCCTTTGGAAATTTTATTTTTTCAGGTCGATTTTGACGACCCAAATTAGGTCAAATTTAGAAGGTGTAAATATGCACATGATATTTATAAAAGATAATTCCATACAAAATTGCATTATATCTATCATCAAAATATGGCCCCATACATGCAATAACAGGCCCATTTGCTTAATTTATATAATGTGACCTAGTTTGACCTAATTTGACCTAGTTTACATATTGTCCAGTAAAAGCAGTGGTCAAAGTGAACAATGTTGTTGGAAAAAATATGTCAGTGGTTTTCCACTCTTTGATATGTCCTCTGTCAGGAAAAAATATGTTTGCCAGTCTGTGTCCCTGAAAAGTGTCTGAAATCAAACATGGCCACTGTTAAACTAGGTCAAAGAGGAAAATCGTCATAACTATGGAACCAATCAAGGAAGAAACATGTTTAATAGCTCTATTAACATCAGCATTTCAAGATCTATCCATTGGCATTACTTCTGAAGGTCAAGGTCACATACATTTACTAGAAATTTAAAAAGGTTGCCATAGATGAGTAAAAAGTGATGAATTTTCATGTAAATTGAATATAACAATATCAATCTGAACATAAAAGTAAGTGAATCATAACATTATCTCTTTATTTTCTCAAGTATCTTCACCACATACTTTAATCAGTATCATGTTGTAACTGAAATTCATTCAAGATGGTAGTTATTTATAAGGAACTGAAGGTGAGGAAAAGCTGCAGCAGAGAATCAGCTGGAGATATACAAACCGGTAGAAGTTTAAATTGTTATTAGCCTTGTTGCTTTGACATTTGCTTCTCCCTGATGAGTTTGACATTTGCTTCTCCCTGATGAAATCCATGTTGGCAACCCCTAAAATAGGTTTAGGTATCAAAGCACAAAAGTAAGTTAAATAGAAACGCATAGGCCTGACGACTGACTCAAATTCTTTTCACTAAATGCCCTGTCGTTAGCTAAACCTTTCGACTGATAAAAGACATTAGTCTAGAGCTTACCCCCCTTAGACACCAGTTTGGGACCAGTTTCTTGGAACATTGGTTGTGTTACACAGCAATGGTTATACCTTTTCACACAGCAGCAAACCTTAAGCAGAGGGTCAGACTTAGCATGGTTAAGTGGTTAAGAAAGCCTTGCTCTGACCCCAAACCATGTACACTAAACCCTGCTGTTGCCACTGATCAGTTCTGCCTTATGGTTCCATTTTCCAGACAGCTGGTATATTGATGCACTTTGATATACTGATAGTGCATCGATGCACTCTGAGAAGGGCAATACTGGTATTACCTGATATTGTCCAGAGTACTGCCCATACTCATTTCCCCCGAACATGAGATATTTTAATGGTATGATGTGCAAGGAAATACCTGTATCTTGGGTATTTACAACTTGAGAACATGTGTGATGAGCAACACTTCTCTTCATTTGTTGATTATCAACCCATGAGTCATTGCAGCTGATTCTGGCCCATTAAAGGGCAGTAGGCCTACTCTGAACACTTCAAACCAACAGGGAGGTGGCTGGAAAGAGTGTTTGTGATACTGCCCTGGAGCAGTACTTTCTATAAACACATGCTGCATTCGAGACATTCACTGCCCTAAGATACTGTAAATGGTAATATTAGCACATTGACTTGATTATTGTTTAGATACCTGTTGTGAAACTCCTGATACTTCAATGACCCATGTCAGCTTGCATGGATTTACATTTGAGACAAACAATATCTTCTACAATTTCCCGATTTTCTGTATTTTCTCACATGCAATGAACAATGAAGTCCTCCATGTTTAGTTTTGCATACAACCACCAGTTGATCACTGACACTGGTTAGTGGATTAAGCTGCACCCTGTGCAGTAAAGCTTTTATAGCCTGGACATGTCAACAGCTCTGAAAATTTAGCATATTCTGATAATATCAAGTGAAATGTAGTGTGCTCATTAAACAAATGTATTACTTGGAGAGAAAACTGCTCCATAGGGAAGTAAGATATTGTTGAGCATGACATGGCTGGTAAAATATGTCCATAGAGCCACTCAGCAGGTAAGAGGAGGAGTTCAAGGAATTGGAACAGGAAGGTTAAAACATGAATGTTGTATTATGGGCTTTGAGGTGTAGGAATATTTAGGATATTTATCTTCCAGGGACACATAGATCCAGGAGGAATTTCATATTTGAAAATGGTGCTCTGGAGGATTTTAAGGTGTGAACTTTCTCATCCTTCAAATGGTTAAATGGGAAGAGCCAACTTGCATACTGAGAGGGTCTATTGAACAGGCATGTATAGTGTGGGCTGATGTACCATTCTGCATCATTATGCTATATCTCTTAGAGGTGTGCCAGCTTGACCGGATCAGTCCTGATCCGACCCAGCTAGTATTACCCGGTTGCAGCACTGCCTGGTTACTAACCTGGCCTGGGTAAACTCGACCGGCCAGTGCTACCTACCCGGCACGGTTGCAACTAGAACTGCGCAGTTTCTTCACTGGGAGCTCCACCTACGAGGAGACTCACTGAGACTTCCTAGGTAGCTGCTACTGAAGACTCCACTGACAGAACCTTCGACTGGACTCTGCTCCCCAGATAAACCATCCACCCATTGGGTAGAAGCAACCTGGTCCAGGTTCTGCCATACCATCTGTGATGTCTCTAGAGGTACACTGAGTGTAGCCATGACCGTGCTTCATATATCTTTATATCCTGAATAAAGAAGGCTATTTACAACTGTACAACCACTTGTGTTGTTCATTGGGAGGTAGCTGCAAGTCATACAATCCTTACAGTTCCCTAATAGTCAGATACTTGGACGGTTCCCCGACAGTCCCTAGTCCTAGCCTACCAACCCAAGTATTGGGATCACTACAATATTATATCAAATGTCATCCTGGATTGAAGTGGCACAGATGCACCAGGGAATTATTCACTAGCTTGAATCTTCCTACATGGTAAATTGACCGAATATATTTAGAAGGCAGTAAGTGAGAGCTTGATACCTTTCTCTTCTAGAATATAAGCACAGTTTCTCAATTCAATTTACCATTGTCTGAATGCTTCTAGAGTGATCACCTACTTCCTCACTGTTCTTGTAATCAATTTATGTTGTTACAAATAGCACTGACAACTACTCCAATCAATGATTTTTACTTGTTGCTGACACATAGGGAATGGACAAAACAGATTTAGGCATAACAATTTAAGTTTCTACCGGTTTGTATATCTCTAGCTGATTCTCTGCTGCAGCTTTTCCTCACCTTCAGTTCATTATAGATAACTGCCATCTTGAATTTCAGTTACAACATGATACTGATTAAATTATGTGGTGTAGATAAAAAAAGAGATAATGTTATGATTCACTTACTTTTATGTTCAGATTGATATTGTTATATTCAATTTACATGAAAATTCATCACTTTTTACTCATCTATGGCAACCTTTTTAAATTTCTAACAAATGTATGTGACCTTGACCTTCAGAAGTAATGCCAATGGATAGATCTTGAAATGCTGATGTTAATAGAGCTATTAAACATGTTTCTTCCTTGATTGGTTCCATAGTTATGACGATTTTCCTCTTTGACCTAGTTTAACAGCGGCCATGTTTGATTTCAGACACTTTTCAGGGACACAGACTGGCAAACATATTTTTTCCTGACAGAGGACATATCAAAGAGTGGAAAACCACTGACATATTTTTTCCAACAACATTGTTCACTTTGACCACTGCTTTTACTGGACAATATGTAAACTAGGTCAAATTAGGTCAAACTAGGTCACATTATATAAATTAAGCAAATGGGCCTGTTATTGCATGTATGGGGCCATATTTTGATGATAAATATAATGCAATTTGGTATGGAATTATCTTTTATAAATATCATATGCATATTTACACCTTCTAAATTTGACCTAATTTGGGTCGTCAAAATCGACCTGAATAAATAAAATTTCCGAAGGCCTCCCATCCTGATATGATAAAGCATACTTCAAACTATATCTGGACCAAATCTCATGCTTCTATCACAAAATGAACGATCATTTGGCTAAGGAGCCCCACTAAGAGCTGCTCCCCCTCACCGAGCAATTCCTTTTTACCTCCATTCACCACCAGCCAACAGCAGTCCCCACGACCAAAGAGGCACTAATGTGATGATACGGAGCCGGCCTCTTCCCAGGGGTAAGGCGATCGAGTGAGGCTAATGTTGATTCAGCGGTGCCAGTAGTAAGCCCCTATAGCCCACCCTACCCTCTTGCCGACATCCTATGCAGGGAGTTTGCATACATTAAACCAAGTCCAAAACTTTCTGCATCAAACCCAAGTTCTAATATACTATAGTCATGGATACAGCAGTTAGTTGATACTAAGATAGACAATCCAACGATAAGCCTAGCAGAACAGGGCCGACCATGGGAATCTTTATCCATTTCGAAAGAATTAGGTGCTTCAGAATAACCATACTGGCTTTACAATATCTTACATTCCTTTATAATATGAGCTGTGTACATATGGATTTGCCGGTCTGTTGATGGTTTGTAAATGGTGTGACTAATATGAAGATATTGTCTAAAATATGCCAAGGGTTCTCAATATGAAGACTGAGGGTGACGATGGTAGATACAACACAACACAGCACAGCACAGCAGTATTCCATTTGTCAGATAGCTAATCAGTAGATGTGTAATTGACCAATTGGCAATGTCAGTCGTTAGATCAATATCGCTTAAACAATATTTCATGTTATAACTCATATCTATGGTATGCTTGTCTTCATCCAATTATTCCACCCAATGCGAAGAAAAAACAAATTGAAAGAAAGACTCATTCTGTAACTAGTCCACATTAAATTTGTGATTGTCATGAAATCTAGTACAATACCATGCGATGTAAATTGATTGCGGGAAATGCATGATGTACATAGGCCATTGTATACATAAATCGAGCAATGGACAGCCGTTACTCACCGCTCTCAATTTAAAAAGAAAATCAGCTATGTCGAATAAATTGATATGAATCTAGTACCTAATTGTGACTGCTAACACTTCATAAAACCTCATTCCTCTACGTCCCGACTACATCCTCAACTATGACTAGCCCTGACCTCAATAACTTCATGCTGGCGCATATTTAAAATGATAAACCACCTGAGTGTGTTGTAAGTGGCTGGTCAAGGAGGTGTAGGAGAGCAGTCCATCCACAGCATAGTGTTACCCACCCCCGACCTCCGTCCTCACACACTCAAACCCAGGACTGTTAATCCATTATCCTACAAAACTGCCTTCATCCTACAAATGTTTTGACATCATGCTACAACACCGATATGAGGGAGGTGTTGTAGGATAAGGCCCTAATGATACAACATGGTCATATATTGCAAAATGGATGGCCTATTAGCCCCTTTTTAAAATTAAGCACTCTGTGATAAGCTCACCTACTTGGATCTACTTACTGCTCTCCCAGACCTCACCTGGGCAGCGCAGTAGTACTTATGTTGATCTCACTTCAGCCTGACATAATTGACACATTAAGCCTGACATGCCACTCATGTATGAAAGTGTGATTTTGACTCCCTTTCATTTGATAGTTCAGCTGCCGTTGACTCTAAAGTTAAGGAGAGTCATACGCACAGAGCCATGTCGACCGCTTTACCTTTCTCAATGTGTTATCTGTCCTACAAAATGAAGTATGTTCATGAGGGCACATTTGTAGGATAAGGTGTAACAGCCCTCCTCTGTGGGATAACTCTGACTAGGAAATTTGTGTTATTGGACGGTGAAGAGAGGGGGGTAATGCAGACAATACTCATAGTTAATCTGACTATGGCAGTGGCTACTGTGGGCGGCTTTCTCCTGGTTCCACTACTCTCGTTCCCAAATCCTTCCGAAGGGAGGCTCTGAGGACAGCCAGTATGACCTTGAACTTGGGATTTTGCTGGGTTTGGGCAATCCCTGCTGGTAGCTCGGAACCAGTGGACAGGAACCAGAATGTATGATGGTAGTTTTACCTGTATTTCCCATCATACTTTCTGGTTCCATTTCTGGTTCCTGTTCGCTGGTTCCAAGCTAACTACAGGGACTGCCTAAGCCCAGCAAAATCCAAGTTCAAGGTCATACTGGCTGTCCCCAGAGCCTTCCTTCGGAAGGATTTGGGAAAGAGAGTACTGGTTCCACGTGCACACAGGAATTGAGGGCAGTGCATTTGTGTCTATACACTCGCCATCTGAGGTTTGGGACACTCCATTATTGGAGTGCAGTGCCACATATTATGTCCAGTGATCTGTGTTCAGTGTAATATGCATTAGTTAAATTTTGTTTCACTACATCTCATTTTAATAACTGCCACTAATGAAACAAGGTGCCCCTTGTTGGGGAGTGTAAGATCCCTGAATGCACGTGCCTGGTTCTGTCCCTTACTGATTCCTTCTCTACTGCAAGAGGCTGGCTCTTCAGCCCACTCAGCCCACATCCCTGTAGCATGAGCAGCTATTACATAGAGTTACTGCCTGAGGGGATGTGTCTTTCATATGCTACGCGACCCTGTCCAACAAGAAAGCGCCCACCCCAGAAACCTTAATCCAGATTTAAATGATGAAATATAGAACTTTTAAGGGGTTTAGCGTTTTATTAATGGTGCACAAGTAAAAGCCATGGTGTACTACAGTCATCGCCTCAGTTCACAAGTCAAATTCTGGATACCTTTAAGGCCTCATTCTATAATTCTGACCTACATACCCCAGATGTCCAGATCATGGAACCTGAAACACAAATATGTCTGGCCCGATTGTCTGTTCTGGTATTCAGTCTGAGTGAAATCTAGAGGGTAACACATTCAGCACAAGTATCGACTTATACTTATTCGACTTATACTCATTGTAAATCATAAGTATATGGCAATACATTCAAGAGATTAAGCAAGAAAGCCCAAAAATAACTATGGTACTTCTTTATAAATATAGTTTTGAGACATTAGTCTGATTCAGTTACAAGTAGCCACCAAACCGGAAATAAGCAGACACCGGAAGTTACACAGCAATCCCTGCTTCCAAGTTCTCAGTTTAAAAGTTCACTGGTGTGTGTTCCTCCTCCTGCCCTCCCCCTCCGCCGCCTCCTCCAGGCCTACTCCATACCTCGGAGGCTGGGCCACCACGGGGCAACCTTTAGGATCGATGTCAAACCAAGAAGGGGTGGCAAGCCCCAACTAGAAGGCCTCCTGCCCCGCCGAGCTGCAATCCTCCCCTCCAATCCCAGCCACCCTTCCCCTGCCCCCCACTGAGGCATCCACTGGCAATTCATTGCGATTTTCAAGAAGGCGATTGATTAGCGGCTGGGAGATAGGGCCCCGGAGGACAAGGGGGTAGCCTAGTGATATATTCTGCCACTCCCTTCTTGCCTGCCTCCCCTGCCCCACACGCCGGCTGTGGTGGGAGGGCCCCTCACTGAGGTGATTGTTTTACATTACCGGCGGCAGACGGAGCTGCAGCCCTGCGTCATGGGCCCGGGACACAGCGCCACTCGGCTGTCGGCGCCGTCCGCCGCGTCTCCTCCCCAAGCTGGCAGTAAGAGGTGAGTGCACAGATTGATACTTTACTGGTTCTGCATGCTGGTGTCCTGCTACATTCAGTTGTAATTTACTCACTGCAACTCCTTATACACACCTCATTATATAAATGAGGAGGCATTGAGTGACCCAGTGGTGCCATGTGGAGTATCACCTAACGTCATAAGAACAGGGAGGGGCAACACCACCCATATACCCATATACGACTCCCATGTCAGGTGGGGACATGGGCGTCTTGTTCTGTGTTCCCAAAGTGGAATGGTCTATGGAAACTTGCAATCAAGAGAGGTACACCGTCTTGTCCATACAGTGGCATTCACGCTATGTATCCATCGGTTAGTATACGACCTCCTTAAAGTAGATATTCCTTTAATGACACACACCTGTGAAATCACATTATACAACAAATGGTACAACGCAGAGATAGATCACATACATATTCTTTCTTCCACGGATATCTGTCGACATATCTAGGGATATAGATCTGTACTATGATCTACCAGTCTGTCAATGTTCAACCCGTTCTATTGGTGATGCGTGAAGTTGTGTTGGTAATAACGTGACAAAGGCTGGTCCACGTGTTGATTAATAATGAGAGGCTCATATTCTATAGTTAACACAGATCCCCTCCCATAGGACTTGTATTGAGATTAGTGCTTTAATTGATTTATCAGCGTGACGTAGCTGTTAGCACACCATCCTCGCCCAGTGTTTACAGCAGCAGAGATTTGCTTGTATGGGAACGGGACACGTGTAACAACAAGAGCCCTATATTTTTTAATCAAGTCCACTTATCTAAAATCGATGTCTTGAGGAGCACAAACATAAACGTTGGCTCCTTTTTGTAGCGTCGTTAACTCCCCACCTATCTGGAGGCTGTAAATTGTCTTTTGACCCAGCGTCTGATGGTGTGCTGGTTTTATGCCGTCTAGATCTATAGGTAATTATCCTCCTGTCCCAGCAGAGCTGACAAGAATCCTAATGAAGGGGAATTGTTTCACAATCAACGAGAATCAGGAAAACATAGATTCTACTGCTGATGTCATTTGTGGTCAAAGGCAGCTTGCTTCATTATCTGTCTATGACATTGGACCATATATCCTGAATAGTTATGGATGGCACCGCCCTCAGACGTTTTTACATATTTTGGGCAACATTAAGATACAACTCATCAAAATTACCACCTATACTTAAGAAACACTTCCAGGATTTAATCTATATCATGCCTCCCGCATTTTCAAATAACAATATGGCTACATCATAGCTATTCTGAATCTACGTCTCGTGAACACCCCTCCCCTATTTATATGCAGGGTCATATTTATAAGATCCTAAAACTCTAGGTTGCTATTGATGACTTTGTGTCTTATCTTATCTCTATAGATTTGCAGATACTCCTCGGTTTAGGCTACTTTGTATAATGTTTGAAATACACCAAATACAGGGGTGTATTGCAGAACAGAAATTGATGTATTTTTTCTTTAGCAACACTGGTATAACGAGATTATTTGGGGGCTATTTTAAACTGTATTGCCAAAGGAATTCTATAAGAATTGTCACCAAAACGAAGTCCTCTGAAAATATGATTTCTTATCTTCATCAAATACATGTTTTGATTGGTTTAATTAATGATTTTATTAGTGGAAATATATATTAAAGTACATATTTATCACTGGGTATGGTTAATTCAATGGGATCTAGATCTTTAACAAAATATTTCAGTGTAGGAAGACATTTGAGGCCATCCTACACTGATCAATAGAAACAGCCTTAAACTACATCAAAACGAAGATCTCTGAAACGAATTTCCTATGTTTGTTAATTTTGTGCACGTTTTATTCTAACGAATTCGTTTCCTGTTCTGCAACAGACCCCAGTTTACCTCCATTATCAATAAGTACCACTGGGTACTTCTCATACAGAAAGGGTATATTTCCACTTCGCTTTATAGTGATAAGTAGTAAACAGGTAAAACCAGGAAGCCGGCCAGTTTTAAAGCAGTGAGGTGAGATCTGGTCTCTGGGGCCAAGGAGCAGCAAATGGATATTTGGAATAGGGGATGTCAAGTATCACTTTTATATCATTGTAAAGTGAGGAAAATATACCCCATGGGACGGTATGGAAACGTTCAGAAATGACGTCACCTGCTAGGGTGTGGGTGGGTATTTGGGTTTAGTAACAGATAGTGACATGGGAGTTGGGTGGGGGTGTCAGGATCTGTGTAACATCACTTTTTGTTAGAACTACAATATCAACAAAGATGAAAACAACTGACCACGGAAATGGTCATTATCTGTAACAGTGAGGGAATAGAAACATATTTCAGCCCCTCTAGAACAGGGGGTGGAGGCAAGAAAATTTCTAGTCACTCACGTGTGGCAATACCCCCCCTCCCCCTTTGAAGAAGGGACTGTGTTATATAATGAATGTATAAGGCCATTTAATGCTTTCTAATTCCCGAGGACTGAGAGATATGACTAGGCAGGCATTACTTGCAATGCGAGCTTTAATTTGATACCAATTATGCCAAAAACTAACTATTTTTATCACGTTTTTCATGATATATTAGCAAAAGAGAAGAATTTTCCTCCAACCCTGATTTGATTTTTATGACGCGGGCAGTGATGAGAAACCAGGTGTTTTTTGAGTGGTCTTCTAATATACTCGGTACTTCAACTTTGATGTGCCAAGAAGCACTAAAGATGGATCAATTGGTTATTTGTAAAAAAAAGTTTAAAAAAAAGTATTCATGTAATCTGCCCATCTATCATCCCTCGGGCTGGATCTGCAATAGTGCCAATGATACATCACTATCAATTGCGGGCCTTTGTTTAGCATGGTTCCGATGAGGAGGGCTCTTGCAGACCATCTTTCATAAAAGGAGCAAGCCCCTCGTTTCCTGAATAGATCTACTGCTAGGATGTTGAAACAACAATAGTTCATGTCTCCATCTGCCTACAAAGGTCCATCCTTCCCACTGTCAGTCATTTCCCGTTACCAGTGTATTTTCTTGTCAACATTCACCACAAGTCCCTTCCTGTTAACATGATTGCCAGAGAAACAATCTCATTAATGAACTTCTCTCTCTATTGGACCACAGGGGGTTGAGGTAATGAGGGGAAAGAAACCAGTTTAATTGAACTTCAGTTTCACATTATTCTGGGTTCCCGTCGCAGCAGGCGATTCTGATCTGGTGTTTGGAAAGTTTCCTATAACATCTACATTCTTCGAGCACAATCTGACATGTGTAGTGACGAGTGTCTTCGTGGCATTGTCTGTTATCTACTCAATTGGAGACTAGATTGGTTAGGGGGAATCAAAGAAAGAAAATTAAGCATCGGTCATTTAAAGATAGGGTGTGACACTTAATTGTTTCTCCCCTCGGCCCTATTGCACTGTTATCAGAGTAATCCTCTATTGTTATCTTTGCAAACTGCTAAAGAGAACGTTCATATTTCATAAACAAATAGATAATACACAATATATTGAAATAGTGGTGCTGTAGCATTCATAAATGAAAATTCATTATAACCGGTAGGTGCTTTTATTTTTGAAAATGTATACATATAGGATAATGGGCTCATGTAGAGGTTACTGGGCTTAACTGCGAGAAAGTTAACCTTGCTAAATCGGCAATAGCCCCTTGTGTTCTCTGGTGGCAATTAATTCGTACAACCCTTACAACAGGACTTTAGTGGAACGTATTTAGTGAAGTATTTTGTCAGGAGGCTTACACCTACTCAGGCAGAACATGCCATTCTTAAAGGTTCAAACTGGCATCTGTATAGCACTCTAACTCACGTTAAGCACCCGTGAAGGTCTTTCCAATCGTCTCAACATTTCAGGCTTACACGCAGCCTTATGTCACATAAGATTTAAGGGGGCTTAAGCAATATAAATGAGACACTTGTGATAAAATGAGACACTCTATGTGAGATGGAAGTGTTCCACTACGCTACAATCTAGCTACCATCTAGCTAGCAGCCACTCCCTCAATGCCTGGCTGTTAAGCAGTATTAGCGCGGAGTCAGTTTCTACCAGCTGGAGGTGGAGTACTCAGAGGTGCTAATTGGTGCAGTGATATATGTTGTGGCGGCTTCTGTATAGTTAGGGATTGATCATTTTTCAACGTGGAAGGATTGCTGGATAGGGGGGGGGGGGTCGCAAAACAATGTGGAGCTCTTGAAGGGGGTGGGGAAATTTGGACCCATCTTGATGAGGGGAAGGACAAAATGGTATCACCTTGTAGGAAAAAAGTCCTTGCATTAGATTAGATAAATCGCGCTAAACAGGCAGCGTCCACCCTGCCTTCCATCCTGCCTGTTGTTAAGCTGACCACTCCCTCATTCCAGTTCACACCAGGAGCAGCCATGCATTAGCATACTTGTTGGTATGGGTCATTTTGAATTAGCTATACCTCTGCTGTCCAATGTAGTGTAGCTGTTGGCTATTCAAGATAGTTGTCATCTAGGAAAAACTCCAGATTCGAAAATAGGTTGTTAGAAATTACTCTTTATTCATTTGACATATGGCTCATAATCATACAGACAGATGGTGATATTCAAAGATGCCTTTCAACAACATGTGATGTATGAACATACAGGAGTGATACGCTCACGGTCTTATTGACAATTTCTCTACGTCCAAGGCTCTCTCCTATCTCGGTGAACTCCGAACGAGCCGGACTCCACAATGGAGATGGACGCAGGGTCACAGGGGTAGGAGCAGCAGCAGGACAAGTCCACAAAGTACAACAGAGTTCTAGGAATCTCTGTTGTGGAACAACCAGGCCGGCAGGAGTGCACAGCAAGACTGAGCACCCGAGTAGAAGAACCCAGGGGTTTATATACCGGGGATTATATAATTCCACTTCATAACTCGTAAACACTTGAGTTCCCGAGGAATTCCGGGTAACCTGAAACCAGTTTCCTCCGCCCCCACGCGGTACTCGAACAAGTTTGGGTCACACATGGCGGTCCCGGCTCGGTGCATACCGCCAGGTCGCACTCCAACAATCCTCAGATGCCGGATTATGTAATCACATGCTGGGGTCTGGATAGGAGTGTGGCCCGGATACGCCACAATAAGCACAGCCAAACAAACCAATCCGGTTCTATAGAAATAGTACAGCATCCCACTACACTAGGATGGTGAAATATTGATGTATGATTGTTTTACCCATGATTAGTTGCCATGATAATGCCCTGGATCTATAACTACTTATCATTGATTATCATAGTTAGAAGTATCTGCAATGAAAATGTCACATATCTACGAGCACAGCTTAACTAACTGATTAACTGATAGAAGGTTTTAGATGAACAGAAGATACTTAGATTCCTTGATGGCATTGTTTTATATTTCCCAGAATCAATTATTCAACAAGATCTCTCAGAATCAATGGAATATTGATTTAACTCGTTTGGGCCTTGGACGGGACTTCTTTACTTATTTGTTTGATGTGCCAGGCATCCTCTGTTAGCGTTATAGTGGTAATTATGTATGTGTGGCCAAGCTCCTCCGTCGTTATGCGGCAATTAGCTGTGAACAGAAGCTGCAATAATTAGACTTTAGAAAAAAAGCAGTTAACTGATATAATTAAAAGAACAGGCTGTATCTTACGATGAGACATGTCTTGTGTCGCAGACATCTCCCCCCCCCCTCTCATAAGTATTACCCGGTACCTTTAATGTGTGAGGTGACAACCTAGATCATTATTTATTATGTCTCTGAGGTGATAGCTGCAATGGAATTAGTGATATGCCATTTACTGTACACCGTCAGATGACGTCTGATACATTTGACATCACATCTTACATAGCTTGTTTTGGATGATATCTGTACTATAATTATGTAGATCGATTTTATGAGAAAGAGACGCTCACAATAAGGCCCGGATGACTGTATAGCACTGGGTTATCAGTTATGACATTTGACAATGCTGTTAACAATATGGATGCCCCATGTGGGAATGTAATGACAAAAAAGCTTTGAAAATGAATTTGGAAATAACCTTGCTCTTAGTCAGGTTGCCCAGGTTTCTCATCAACCAATGGTCCACTTTCCACAACACCTTCAAGTTCTAGTATAAACCCCAATCAGTGCCACATACAGACTGGTGTAAGGCGTTTAGGAAGACAACTGTCTCGTTATAGGCTACTGTAGGTTTCCGACACGGAAACAGACAGCTCGTAAATAAATTGGAGAACATACAACTTCCTCACCATGGCTTCTAACCACAAAAAGTAAAGGAGTCGCTACAACAGCCAGAGTCGCACTTTGTCTCCCACGTGACACCTGTAGAGGAGAGTCAAATAAGTTTGACTCTCCGAGTCAAATGAGTTTGACTCTCCATTCCTGAAGAGTCAACAGCAGTTGACCCCTCGAAAGAGCGGGAGTCAAAATCGATACTCGAAAACATGAGTGGCATGCAGGTAAGGTAGATTGTGTCCTTATAGCAGGGTAAAGTGGGGGCAACAGGTGTGTATAATTATTTGACAGCCCATGTGAGGCCTCGAGAGATGTGAGTAGGTGAGGTTATTGCCAAAGAGAGGTCAAAAACAAGATATATTGTCATGTCCACCACTTCTCCCTGTGTGAAAGGGATAATTTATATCTGCCTCACACTACATTTTGTAGACCATTGGGCACATATTAGATGCCAATATCAGATCTAAATGAAATAGCAAGCACTGCATTATATCTCACACACTTAGTGCCCAGTCTAATGGCTATTTCCCTCACCCACAAATATGGTGACTAAGATCTACACTATTGATGTTGTTGGAATGCATAAGTAGTTTTCATCATATTTGATTCAGGTAAGTCAACTGAAAAGCTTTTCCATTGACATCCCTTAACCACACTATTTTGATGTAGTGGACCTTTCTATAATGAATCAAAACTGTGTGACATGTAACACATATCTAAATTATAGATAGTTGCTTTGTCTTGTGGGTGACACTGGTACCAAACTAGTGTTGCTTTCCCTACCAGGTGGTTTCATATGCATCTATTATCACATTCAACAGATTATTTATTTGACTCTTCATGAAGGGTCAAACTACAAATGACTGCTTTGGTCAGGGTCAACTGAACTCCTCTCTGCACCAAAAGATTCGAGAGATAGAATTAATTTGCATAAGGAGCAAGGGGTATGACTGAAGTAGCTGTGACCAGCTATACCTCTGCTCTCTCATAATGACTCTGCTACCAGAGTCAACTAGAATTGACTATGGTAAAATAATCATAGTGACGCCTTTACTTCTCTGTGTACATGTATGCAAACAAGCTACTCACTCTGGGCTACACATCTAGACATACATCTCCCTTACTATTATATGGGCTGCACATGGAAGCAGACAACTCACTCACTGTGGGCTGCACATGGAGGCAGGCAACTCACTCACTGTGGGCTGCGCATGGAGGCAAACAACTCACTCACTCACTGTGGGCTGCACATGGAGGCAGACAACTCACTCACTGTGGGCTGCACATAGAGGCAGACAACTTATTCACTGTGTGGACCATGCACACACGGATGCAGACAACTCGCTCATTCACTGTGGGCTACACATGGAGGCAAATGGGGCTTTTGACCACGGGACCTCGAGATGCAATCCCATTTGTGGTCAAAGCCACATTTTTCTTGTTTCTACCTGGTCCTTGGGATTTTCCTGCATGTTACATATACTTTGAATAAAACTGTTGGTACATTAGACTTGGCAGGTATGTGGTAGGCTTTGAAACAGATTATGTTATTATGTGTATGCATTATGATTATAAAGCTTGGTAAGGAAGACCTGTCAATCTCATAATCAGAAAATTTATAAGGAATGTCAACCAATATATATTTGGTCAGGGTCAACTGAACTCCTCTCTGCACCAAAAGATTCGAGAGGTAGAGTTAATTTGCACAAGGAGCAAGGGGTATGACCGAAGTAGCTGTGACCCCTCCACCAGAGTCATAATGACTCTGCTACCAGAGTCAACTAGAATTGACTATGGTAAAATAATCATAGTGACGCCTTTACTTCTCTGTGTACATGTATGCAAACAAGCTACTCACTCTGGGCTACACATCTAGACATACATCTCCCTTACTATTATATGGGCTGCACATGGAAGCAGACAACTCACTCACTGTAGGCTGCACATGGAGGCAGGCAACTCACTCACTGTGGGCTGCGCATGGAGGCAAACAACTCACTCACTCACTGTGGGCTGCACATGGAGGCAGACAACTCACTCACTGTGGGCTGCACATAGAGGCAGACAATGTATTCACTGTGTGGACCATGCACACACGGATGCAGACAACTCACTCACTGTGCGCTGTGCATGGAGGCAAATAACTCACTCACTGTGGGCTGCACATGGAGGCAGGCAACTCACTCACTGTGGGCTGCACATGCAGGCAGAGAACCCATTCACTGTGTGGGCCACACACAGATGCAGACAACTCGCTCACTCACTGTGGGCTACACATGGAGGCAAATGGGGACCATTTGTGGTCAAAGCCACATTTTTCTTGTTTCTACCTGGTCCTTGGGATTTTCCTGCATGTTACATATACTTTGAATAAAACTGTTGGTACATTAGACTTGGCAGGTATGTGGTAGGCTTTGAAACAGATTATGTTATTATGTGTATGCATTATGATTATAAAGCTTGGTAAGGAAGACCTGTCAATCTCATAATCAGAAAATTTGGAAAGGAATGTCAACCAATATATATATCCTGAATTGCCAATGAACAAAATGAATGTGCTGTTGGTCTGATTAACACTGAATCTGCTGTAATCTGGTATATTCCTATTAACCATGTTAAAAAAGTATCGATATTGACCACAGGAAGGTAATTCCAAGTTATCCTAACTTTAAATTGCAATTCCTCAATGTGTCTCTGACAATAAGGCTGCATGATTACAATGCTCTAATGACAAAGCTGTATATTACCCCCCCCCCCTCCAGGACATATCGTTGCAGATGTCAGATACATATGTGTATGCAAATATTAATCAAAGTTCAGAAAGGTATCAATTAACCACAATCACAAAAGATACCCACTTGGCAGAGGTTGCACATATCCTACCATACACTGAATAACCCACCTGGCCTGATACTGTAAACGAACTGCTTGTAACTCTACTCACACTATAATCAATGTCTGTCTAACGATGATCAATGAACCTGCAAGGTTCCACAACTGATATGACAAAACGGATCAGTGTCTCCCCACGGATAGTTAGTATACGTGTCCGATATCACCATATAAATACTAATCAAAGTTGATGTTGTATCAAGATACCAAACACAAGAGGTACCATCTTGGCCGAGTTTATCTATACTCTACACCGTAATGGTGAGACAAAAATACGTCCTTTTATACTGTAAACCAAAAAAACTACAGAAGATCATAGTGCTCAGCTATATCTACTTCCAGCAGTGTAGTCTCTTCCCTACACTGATTGAACCTGGCGTAGGGGGGGGGGGGTGATTCCAACATAGGGAATTAACACTGAACTTGTTCGGATGAGACAAAAGATCAGAGTAACCTGGGAATAGGTTGTTTTCTAAAGAAGCTCCTGGAGAGTGTAGCAATCTGTTGTAACAAAGAGCAGCACCCTACAGACTGCAGAGTTGACACAAAGGTTTCTACTGTACACATCCTTTATCTTCACCATGTGATGTCCATAGTTATTTATTCAGACCTCTGAACGGCTAACAACTAATAAGGTAGGCACTGGATATGACTAATGTGCAGGACATGGGGAGTAGAGGGGAAAGAACGAGGTATATTCTAAGGAATGGCAAGGCATGCATTGACGAATGGAGCCCAGTTTGTAAGCATCCATGTATGTATAGGCTGACATATTACAGTGGTGTTCAGTTCATCGTGTATTGTTCGGCCAAACACGTTATTTGTCATTAGTTACGAGACAATGCAAGATGGTCGTTACACGGAAGATATATCTAAATGCACTAAGGGTAACTGAACTGGATTTGGCCATTACAAACAGTTGCTGGTTGTTTGGTGATTCCATTTCTTCTATTGAGAATCGCAAATAACTCAGGATTATATTAGTTTGATACATTGTCAAGTAGAAAATGCAGAGAAATACCCATATCTCACGCTGCTAACTTGTGGTATGGCTAATTCAAAAAAAAAGTGTGCCTTTTATACACCTATCTTTCCTTTGGCCAATGGGGAAGTTAGCAAACCTCATTATCATAAGGGTAATGACTAGGTAGCACATAAAACCAGGCTAAATAGAAACGGGATTTTAGCTGATGGAAATGGTTGGGAACTTTTACTTTTGCGCCCCCAGGTAGCGTACGTGTAGGAACCCTAGTTTTTTTTAAATGGTTTCCGCTGGGATAATCCATAGTAAGGTATATATATATATAACGTGATTCATTAATGTGTTCATGTTATATATGGGTTGCCGCAGATGCATTATGTGCTTTATAGAGTGCACTTAGTCTCTAGGATTACACGGGCATATAGAGTAGTCTAAAGAGTAATACAAATGATAATATAATGACTCAATTTAACAGCCTAGGAGTCTAGGTTCTTCATTGATGGCCTTTCTGCAGGGTATGCTTATTATAAATTGTGCAATTAAGTAATGTTCTACCACAAAGCAAGAGTTCACGACACAATACCATCTAGCAGTTGAGCTTTTAAATTGCTCTCGGGAACGATCGCACAATGAACGCCCCAATGTTATCACAATCACAAGGAGTGTCATTGAGCCAATCCATGTGGCCGTTTACAGAGATGTACTGCCATGTTGGTTGTCGCTGATGGGACAAGCCTACCGTTAGTGGTGATTTAAAGGTAGTCACGACATGGCGTCTGGGGTCTGTGATTCCTGACCTGATTTGTGGCAGCTCCGGCAAAGGAGGAGACATGGAGGCTGCTCCTGTTCATTTACAGTCGGAGCAACCCTTTTTATTTTATTAAGCCAATATTGTGTTTGCCTGTGGATGGGGTGACGAGGGGAGTTAGAGCGGGAGGCTGATGACAAACGACATGGCCATAGAATAAAATGGGGTAGTGCAAACGGGGAAACATATCAAGGGAGCTAGAGTGGGTGGGAGGGTGAGGGGCGAGTATTACATTCAATTGGGTAACATAAGGGCAAAAGGCAGGACGCAGAGCTAAAATGGGCATGTAAGGGAAGCCAGACATATTTGAAAAGGGGACTCTGCACAAGGATGCCGGGAAGAGGAGGAGGGAAGCTAGAGGTAGGGGAGGTGCCTGTGAATGTGTAGAGGTGACCTTTGACTACAAGAGTATTGGGAATGCTGGTAATGAGGCAATAAAATAGTACTGTGTGCCCTGCCTTGATTGGACTACCAGGGGTGAGGTAGAGCCAGAGGACAGACAAGTAGAAGGCTAAAGGCCTCATCGACATACTGAGGTGGGCAATAGGGCTCTCTATATTACTCCCCTATAACATCCATGTCAATTTCACAACATGCTTTGGAACTTATTTATGAGGTGCGAAAACAACATTAATATCCACAGTATTCTCTCCAACAACGGATTTTATGGTTTCCAATTTCTAATCTCGTCATGAATATTTGAGTTCCTCCAGGAATAGTTACATTGTTTCCATGGATATGGTGTATTTTATGATAGTAATATAAAGTTCTCAACTTTACAATTATGATAAATAGTGATACGATTCATTCTTATAAATATCTAACTAAGTATTTGACAATTGCAAAATTGATTTCTTGCAGTTGCACTAGCGCGAGGAACGTTCTAGTTAGGCAATATATCTCCCAATAATTGCTTTAGTTTAATTGTTACAAGTTTAAAGATGAATGAGGCTGGTCAAAATTATCATGAACATGACTACTTTATACATCGAGTATTGAGAGGGGATAGATTGTATCAGCCATGAAACGACATAGTTAGTCACACGTAACGAGGATGAGTAGAGAGATGGCCTCGCCATGTATGCATTTAAATGTCGTTACTCAAACAATATTTACATAAAATGTGCATCAACCCCTACCGACACTGACGTCAAACCGGTCATCAGCAGCAAAGTCCATCGGGTGTAAACACATGTATGCTGACTTCATCCTGGTATCGAATTTTCCAGAGGAAAATTCTCTAATAAAAGGCATTAAAATGAAAATAAATTATCTTTATGAATGTATGCTTTCGCAGGACATACCATAGTGATTCTGAACCCTTGACCTGGTAGGGGTGGCCTGGAGCTTACATAACTTTCATTCAGAAAAGGAAACTACTAGCTTCTATTTTGTCTTTACTTCCAGGCTTAACCTCAAGACGTAGTAACTCTTCATATTTTTCATCAGAATAAGTGGTCGGTCAGCACAGAGAGGCTCCCAGCAGCTCACACTCCGTCATATAGCTCACACTACCCATGTTGGTATGGACCATTTAATCACAATACTTCATAAAATCGGTATTAAATTCATCTTGTTTTTCTTCCCCCCTTTTAACCCTCATTGTTTACACCAGCTCATTGTCCCTGATATATTTACAGAGAACCAAGACTTTCCGATGGAGTACTGCGTCGGGAACCTTTTTTCATTGCCATTTCTTAGTCTTCCTCTTGATAATAACAATAGCTCAGGCCAACATGAAACCATTAGCTACACATCTATGGTAAACATTGATTTAATGCACATATATATATATATATATATATATATATATATATATATATATATATATATATATATATATATTTATATATATATAATATATATATTAGTAACTTACAGGAGATAAAGGGACAAGGCAAGGCAATAGCTGGACTTGGGCCTGTAGAAATACACACGGCCTATTTATTACAAAACAAAGAAAAGAAAAATAATATTGGCCCCTGCAGCCTGCCTGGCCAGGTTCTGGTCAATGGCCGACCAGGCAAGCTACCGGCACACTGGAGGCTAGGAACAGTGGCGCCCCCTGGTGTGTCACTAATACATTACACAATATGATTGAGTCTCAACATTAGTAACTTACAGGAGATAAAGGGACAAGGCAAGGCAATAGCTGGACTTGGGCCTGTAGAAATACACACGGCAGACTCCAAGTAAGTAAATGAAATAAACAATCTACACCGAGAAAGATGCAGATAAGCAACGTGATACAATCTGGTCGGTGTCTATCCTCATAGAGTAAGGTTTGGTGAGATAAAGCAGGGCTGCCATACTGGCCCAATCCCCTGCTTGCCTGATGTCTTCGATACTAAGTCCTAGTCTATACATGTACAGCGCTCCCGCCCGGCGTAATGAGTGCATGCCGGCCCGTTCTGATTGGAAACCGGCTGATTTCAAGAGTCGTTTCAAAAACTTCAATAACGTTGCGTAAGTCACCGGGACTCGGGTGGCGCCCCTCTGAAGCACAAACACCGGTGCCAACAAGTCCGTGCTGGGGAACTCTTTCAAATGTCTCTGAACCAAAGAAGCCGCACACAAAGGGGAACCCGGTGCGAAAGTGATAGGTACTTTATGGACCCTCTGGCCGTATTGGATTGTCTTTGAACTGGAGATTGCCAGCTCTATGCCCCAAGCTGTGGAGCTAACTGCTCCTCGTCGTAGATAATGTCCCGTCGTGTCGGTGGCTGTGTCAGGAACTAAATTGCTCTTCCTGAGCAAACCACGGTAACTCAGTGCCAGACAAGACCATAGCACCCTGTCTTCCGGGTCACTCATGTCCACAAAAGAAAACATCTTCAGAATGTCAGCGAGTGAGAATGAGGGCCTCACTGGTTCTGGGTCGCCCAGAACTCTGCGGACTCCAGCCAAAGTCATGATAAAGTCGAAGTTTGACCGAATCGGCTTCGCGTCATAACCAAAATAAGAGTTCAAAGAAATCACTCCACTGATATAATTCTGTATGGTTGTGTAAGATAAGCTTTTTGACATGTACACAACATACCTGCACATATGTGCGGTGTCCGTCGGCAGAGCCGGTATCAAAACTGATTGACTGAACTTAATATAACGTTTCCATTGGGAGCTCTTAGTTTTCCAAGTGTTCGGTGCCCAAGCCTTCGACCTGAGCTCCGCTGCTTCCCGGTCTAGCTGAAGCCTCCTTTGGACCACCTCTACAACAGAGGAACAAAGGCAAACTATTAGCGTCAGTGGCTCGTGACAGGGTATCCGCGAGCACATTATCCTTCCCTGGTAGATAAACACCCACTAACTGACAATTACTAATCACACACAACCAAAACAATTTTCTCAATAAACACATAGCCACAGAATTCACACTTTTACCCTTATTCAGGGCACTGACTACCTGAGTGTTGTCTGTAATACAATAAACTTTATGGTCCCGCCACAAATGGCTCCAGCGCTCTACTGCCTCATATATTGGGTAGAGCTCTCTCACATTGATATTCTCCGGGATATCCATGGTAGGATGAGGCCTACAGTGGCCATGAATGTCGTCTGTCATGACGATGTCATCCAACCAGTGTCCACATATCCAGTCTAGATCGGTGTACGCACCATACCCGATCCCTGATGCATCAGTGCAGATCATAGATGTATGGAGCGGGGGTTGAATAATCTTCGCTGAACCGTTGAACCACCTCGCGAACTGTTTCCACCATTCTAGATCCTCCTGGAACGACGCGGATAAAGTCACATAACGCTTCTTCGCGCTGAACACACGTAGCATAGACACCACCCTGTGGGAAAATGTCCTACCCCCCCGGACTAAAGTAGAGCAGTGGCTTAGCACACCACATAAGCGCTGGAGTTGGCGTTTTGTCGCCCTGCGGCGACCAGCAAAAAATGCCAACTCAACATCTAACTTGTCCAACTTGTCCTGGGGGAGTCGTAGCGACATCTCTAGCGAATCCAGTTCCACCCCTAAATAACGCTGAATCTGCGCGGGGGACTGCACCTTCTTGTACGAGATATAGAATCCCAACGAGCGAAGTGTCTGGTGCAGAAAAAGCTGTGCCTCCTTGCACTGCTCGTACGTGTCGGCCATTAAAAGAAAATCATCTAGGTAGTTGACACAGAAATAACCGTAGGCATTAACATAACGAGCGACTGCATCCGATATACTATTGAAGATGTGCGGCGCCACTCTAGTACCAAAGCTCATAAAATTGTCCTGAATAAACTGGTCCTGTCCATTCACATTCCAAACCAGACCTTGGAGCTCTCTATCACATGGCCGTACCAATACCGTGCGGTACGCGCTTCCCAGATCTGAGACGGCCATGAAGCAGCCCGGAGTCATGTGATCTGAAACCGTGTCGATGGAGTTGTAACTGAATGACTTGAAGGTGGTGTCCATGTAATTGTTAATGCTTAGCAAAGATGGGCGGCTTGCATCTGTGATAGGCCTATAACCTCCCGATGCTTTGTGAACCGCTCCCATCGCGTGCACACAATGTGGCGGCTTGTCCACTATTGTTAACTTCCCACTCTCCAATTCGGTGCACATGATCTCGTTGATGGCCTCAAAAGCGTCTATTGTCGCCGAGCTATAGTTTAAGCAGAAATAACTGTCTATCGCGACACCCGGGTCGGTTAACTTAAAACCATGGCAAACACCATCCAACAAAAAATGGGAATTGGGGTCCCAGTTACCGCGGCCATAGACTTCTGAAGGGCCACCCGACAACATTTCCCGCCAACCATTTAACTTAAACTGTGAACGGACACTGCTCAGGAAATGAGGGGCCGAGGAGTCCCATAAAGGGGTGTAATTACTATAATTATCCAACAACTCCTCTATACTAGCCGTGCACATAAGGTCCCCATAACTACTAGGGTACAAAGAGTCCAGGTCATAATTATAATCACAGTCCTGACTGAAAACAGCTGGGAGCACTGGTGAAGCTACGGTGCGCGTACACGAGAAGTTTATCGTCCTATCCGCAGACGCGGGCGTCTCGTGTGCGTAACTTGCCGAGTCTCTCGTCGGTCAAGGCCGACCTTGCTGTTGCTGCTGTTGATGATGCTGGTGTGGCTGTTGATGCTGTTGCTGCTGCTGGGGCTGATGCTGACCACCTTGATTGTCATATCCCCCGCGGCAGTCTCTACTCTTGTGCTGACCGCTGCACTCTCCACACGCGTGCTTCTTGTAGCAGGGGTTGAAGTTACACTCTGTGTTGTTCCACTTCCAGCAGAAATCCGGGGGCCAATCTGACATCTGGCGATCAAAACGAGGGCCACGATTGCGGCGACGTCTGCTGCGACCCCCGCCCGAACCCGACTGACTGGTATCCGCATGAGGGGATGACCCCGCGAGCATCCGTTTCACCACTAGCATGTGTTCTGCACTAAGATGGGCTTCTACTGACCTAACATCACCTGCTACAAAGTCCACCAGATCACCCTTTATCACTCTTGAAACTACCTCATGGTCATACCTAGCCAGCTGGTCGGGACCAAAAGCTCCACCCTGGCCCTTAAGTGTTATAAACCTCATGTGGGATCTATAGCCTGCAAGTGTGATTCTGGGCAAATTGGATCTGATAACAAAATCCAGAACACCATTCATACCATTCATCAATTCCTGAAAACTCATTTCATGGTACAACTTGTCAACATCAATATAACAGTCTGGTCTCAACATGTTAGTTGACCTCTTCCTCTTACTAGTATCAGACATCAATTTCAGATTCTTGAGCCAATCTGTATCAGGTATACCTTGAGCATTGGTCTGGGTGCTGAATAGACCATTGACATCCCCCTCTAGTAGGCCTAGTGCAGCTGTAGTCAGTCCAGCACTAGCCAAACCAGACTGGAGAGTGTGCTGAGCCGGATGTTGAACTTGGCCCAACTGCTGTTGGGGCTTGAACATGGAGCCATCCTTGTAGTATAGCTGTGGCTGTTGAAGCTGTTGTGGCTGTTGGGGCTGTTGATGTTGACACCATCTCAGGTAGGCTTCATAAGAAGTGTCAGTGACAGTGTGAGAGGGGGGATGAGTGTCACCCAAACCAGGTGCCAGTCCCTCTACCTGGCCCATCCTGAATGAGTGCTCCACTGCACCCCTACCCCCAACATTCCCAATACCGCCAGCGGTAGCTCGATCAGCTGATCGTACCCCGGTTGACCCACTGAGATTGAAATTGTCAAAGCTACCGCCCTCAACAAGTCCACCCCACGGAGGTTGCGCGCCTCTCACCGGGGGTTGCGCGCCTCCTCCCGGCTGCTGCGCGCCTCTCCCTGGGTGTGTAAGAGGATAAAGCTCACCTTGCTGCTTTTTAATGGTCAAAAACTGCTGGAAATCCGCTAACAGAGCATCTTTGCCGCTGTCCGCGATCTCACCGCCATGCTTGTTGACATCCGCGGCCGCGTTCGAGTCTACACCGTGGTAACTGATCACGGCCGCTGGTCCCCGGGTGTCCGCGTGAGGGGCGCCGGCAACCAGCCGCGTGTCCGCGTCATAGTTCCTTACTGGGGCGCTTCTTTCACTCTCGAACGCGGCCGTCGCCGAGAAACCCTCCACAGCGCCCCGGAATGCGGCAAGCGCCTGGTGAGTCTCTTTCTCTATCAAACTGTTACCTGCCCGCAATGTGGCAAGCTCCATTTCCGCAGACTTCAGTCTCTGATCGCGTTTCAAGGCGGCTTCCCTGAGTCTCTCCTGCTCTGTGAGAGCCTGTAACTCCTGTAGGCGCTCCTCTAGCTCTGCTTCAGGATCAGGTGTCTGCCGCCCGGCCTCTGTGGTCTGTTGGCGGGGAGCCCCGCTCTGCTCCCCGGGGGCCTCACCCCCGGCCCGTTCTGCCTCACTCCCGGTCTCGTCGTGGTCCGCTGACTCGCCTTGGCCCGACCTAGTCATGGTCGGGGACATTGGCGGATCTGGAGTTGGCTGTCTCCTCGCATTAGGTGTTCCACATGTGGGGCACACCTTATTGTTGCCATTAAAGGTGGCCCCACATTCTAGGTTGGCGCAAACCACCATCCTGCTGGTTAGTGCACACTAAAACTGCTAGTACACACTAAAATAATATTGGCCCCTGCAGCCTGCCTGGTGTGTCACTAATACATTACACAATATGATTGAGTCTCAACATATATATATATATATATATATATATATATATATATATTTGTGTGTGTGTGTGTGTGTGTGTGTGTGTGTGTGTGTGTATGTGTACTATTGTAGAGCAAAAAAGGAGAGGTGCCGACAAAGAGGATGGCTGTATGGTATGGTTTATGCGTTTCATCTTTTTGCGAGCCACGTTTTTAATCAAGACGAAATATGACTTTGAAAGAGAAATATCACTCCTGATGTATGGTGGCAATCACTATCTTGGACTACGATGTCCAGATAGTTCACATTGGTAGATCCAAATTAGTTGTTTTATAATCAGCTGGTAATTAGCTTGGTTATTCCTGCCTAATGTATCATGATGAATCTGCTCGTTACATGATCTATATTTCTAGGACTGGCTACTAACGTGATGTCGTTATTATATTAATCCCCGAGGAGATCTACTACACACATTAGAGTCGAGGCCACTCTGCGAGGCCTCCTATTTATTAGAGGGTATAATTAGGGTTTATGTAGTAGATAACCCACAAGGACCTGAGGGTATGTGAAAATAACCACCACAGACTGACTGGTGCCCTCATAGGGAACCAGTCACTCTACCATTTACATAACTCAGGTCTGAGGGGGTTGTCTGACCTAAACCTCGGTCATGTGGGGTTATGCCATAAAACCAAGGTGTGAAGTCCTTTGTCTTAGCCTACTCTCGTTCCCAAATCCTTTTGAAGGAAGGCTCTGGTAATGCCAAATGTTGGGATTTTGCTGGGTCTGGGCAACCCCTGCTGGTAGCTTGGAACCAGCGAACAGGAACAGGAAATGGAACTAGAAAGGCTGATGGTAAATCTACCTAAAACTACCATCATACATTCTGGTTCCATTTCCTGTTCCTGTTCGCTGGTTCCAGCCTACCAGCAGGGGTTGCCCAGACCCAGCAAAATCCAAAGTACAAGGTCATTTGGCTGTCCCCAGAGCCTTCCTTCCGAAAGATTTGGGAGCGAGAGTATGTCTTAGCCCTGCACCATGGTTTAAGCAACGTATACGAACCTGATGCGATGTGATTAATCATAGTGTAACTTTACAATGGAGAGACCTGAGCTCGATTTCAGAATATTAGATTATCTCATCCATGTTAGTACAGAATGTTGACTTCATCCATGTTTGATCGACATATAGCGTGCAGGGAAATCTATAATGACGTATATACACTGACGGTATTATGTTTGATTTCACACGACCGTGGAGGAAAGCAATCTTAGTAAACAATGCACGGTTGCACAGCTGCTGTTGTGAAGCATATGCAGGTGACAAGAAGGACACTGTCCTATGTTGTCTTCTATAGACAAAGAAGTGCGTGCAAGGAGTGTCTGTCATCTCATCTATCCCCACGTCGGTTATCACCATCACAGTCCATCGGTGTCCACTGTGTGGGGGTGGTGGGGTGTTGGGGAGCTGGTTGACATTCTGCTACAGGTGTTCTCAGGGTCAACCTGGAGTAACACCAGCAGGCACTGATAAGGAACCACACCCAGGAGAAAGGACCAGACACCAACAGTAGACGCTGTTATCACCGTCCAGTACCTCCTCCCGTCCCCCTATATTATGAGGCGGTATGGGTACCCCAATATTAAGGCATGTTTTGTACATTGTACATGAGGGATGGAGTGGGACATAACAATTACATATTCTGATGAATAAATTCAATATAGAACGCATTTCCACCCCTAATGAGGTATTCAAAATCAAGAAAAAAAATCATTCATAACCCTTTCCCTATTCCCCCTGTAACCCCGCCCAGCATTTAGATCCAGGCTAAAACTAGGCTATACGGATATATGCCTATGCCGAGACCATGCACTTGGTCACACCGAATACAATACCGTCTACATCAGCCATATGCAAAGGATATCCTTGTCATCTTCATGTTGGCTACTAGCTCTACTGACCATTTGCACTCGCCGTGAGAGGCTGTCCGCACCATCTCCCCCTGGCCTGTAAGTGAATCCAAACAGGCACACTTAGAGAGGGCTCCAGTTCGCCGCACGGCCACTAGGGTCCTCCATGACCTCTACAGCCGTCAGAGTCCCCTCCCGGCGTCTCCTGGAGTGACACCACTTAGTACGTCACGAGAGGGGCGCTGTGACGTCACGACATGTACCAAGGTGCCCTACATACTGGTCACTGACAGGGACGGTGTAGAGATTGAATACCAACTCTTAATGGATAGATGCCTTTAAGTTTAACCTCAACTGGTAGTACATTTCCAATAGCATCTCAATATCTCCCCTAAAACATCAGAGTAGCATCCTCCATAAGATCTGACTGGGAGATTGTCTTCCTCTTTCAATGCTCTAAGTTGGAATTTAAAGCAAGCGTTGGGCCTGTCATCGGAGCAGGCAGCCAGACTATCCAGTCACTGAAGGGATCCTCTCAGTAATGCACTAGGATGAGCGACGCGAGTAAGTAGTATAGTGAAGTGGACGTAGGTGGCAGGCACAATGCTTTCCATTAGCAGAGTGAGGATGACCCGAATTGGTACAAGATGTTACTTAGTAGCCAATATTAGCGGCTGTCTTAGGTCACTCTCTAGCATACAGGTGGTATTAAAACACGCAAATGTATTATGGTGAACAATAGAAATAGTGCAAGAATGGAGGATGCTCAACCGTATCAGTTTAAGTCTCTCAGATCAGGCTTCTTTAGCACAGTGATGGTTAATGATTTTGCTGATAATAGATAAACAAACACTAACCTGCTTATATTTTTTAATAGGTAAATAGAAGTAGAGCTTCTGGGGATAGTGCATAGATGCAGCGTAAGGCCCTCTCTTAAAGGTAAAACCGAGGATTGAGTAAAAAGACATGGAATATTAAGCACCAATTAACTAATGGCTGATGTTAAAGGGACTGTCCGGGAACGCCGCAGCATTAACCATGACACTAGCACTATGTTAGCAATGACTAGGAACACCTGGTAACCATTATACCATTGTTTTTCTCTGCACATGATTACATGGGTTTTTAGTGGAGGCTGGCATGTATTGCCGATAGATTGCATGGGCTGTAGTTGACTAATGTAAGAGGTGACAGTTGGTTCTTTGTTGGCTGTCAGCTGAGATTGCTATCTTGCTTGCATTATGTAGTATGTAATCATGGTGTATGGCGTGGCCTATGGTATATAGGTGTCATTCTGACATGAACACATATAAAGTCGGCCACTAACGAGCTATGCTTGTTTTATGCAATTGTGCAAATTACAGCCTCTGTGCATCTGCCCCCACCCACTGCCTATCTTTAATTGGCACTATACACCGCACGATACACCGTCTATAATACACTTTTTAAATGCTTTAACAAAAAACAATTAACAGTGATTACGTTGGGCTCCAAAACGGTGTTATAGTATCAGTCCATTGGGACCCCCATATCAAATGAGATTGCAGCCAAGCTCACAACAGGAGCCAGTATTATATCGGCATGTTATTAGGCTTATGTTTAATATGACGTTCACATGACATTTCACATGCCATTTACTTTTCATTGCTGTCGGCCTGGTACTATGACAAAATTAATGCCCACAATGTGGTTACATTCCACTTGCAAATCGCATATCATCACCTGATCAACTTTCATGACAGCTTGACCCACTCTGCAGGACCTCTGGCTGTGTAGGCTACAGATTACTGGAGTATTTCAGAATGAGAGAGATCAGTGGTCATTGTACACGTTGGTCATCACCCAGCATAACACATCTAGACCTTGACAATCTGACCACCCCGGTTTCAGGTAAACACGGCCGAATGTTAAATCTGCCAGATAGATGAAACGTATTTATGTACTAATGTATAGAACTGTCCCTGACAAAAAAAAACAGTCGGATAACCGATGTCTGACTGTATTGTGAACCCGATTCGATTGCTCGGAGTGAACAAAGCATCTGGTGTTGCTACTTACTAGCCGTTGTTTAAGTCATTATTAGCGCAGCCCTGACTGGCCATTCTGATTTGGAGGGCTTCGTTGATATGGCTAGTTCTTATTGATTTACATGTAACCATGTCTTTTAAACTACCTCTCAGATGTAGAGTTAATGAGAGGACTAATCCTTTAGGTGGCCGGTCAATCTCCTGTGGGAGAATAACTGCCTCTGGTTTCCAAAAAGTGCACAGGGAGGCATGCATGGCTTTTCCAATGATACCCTTTTTTGTGTTAGTGAACTCTATCAAAGGTATTATGATATTTCAATCTTCAATTTTTACCAGTTTTGGCCATCAGGGGGCTCCCCAGTAAACACAACTACGTTGGTCAGACGTAAATCTACGTTGATTTTTGGTTTGAACTACGTAATTTTAGAAGGTTTATGAACGTTGAAACGTTAAGGTTTATTTACCACTCTCAAACCTACAGGTCTGATTTACGTAGCTCAGACGTAAATCGACGTTCAACTGGGATTTAAACACATTACATATAATTCTACATAGTGGGATTCAGACAAAGACTTGTATTATATTGTAGACAAATTTACATTAACAAACAATATTCATACAACATAACCACCATTATGTCATTTCATTCTATTATAGAGTATATTCTTTTAGTTCAACTGAACAGCCTCACAGTATAGATCTGTTGACTAGTTTGGGCTGCAGAGAGGCTTTGTATTTCTTCTGTTACCACCAATGTGGTGTCCGCTCAGTAAAGGTGCCGAAAACACATATTCACGCCCGATACTTTAATCTACTCTCCTTTATATATAAATATTCTATTGAATACCGTTTATTTGCATGATATTGAATTCATAATTACTGAGAATTTACTGCTTGAATGTGGTAGATTTGTGAAAGAGCTGTAACATTCTCTCCATAATTGATAGTGCTGCCACCTTGTGTGAAACTGAGAAGTCATCTTCCCACTTTTGGTTGAAAAGTTACGTCCATTAACGTAGATCTACGTAGATTTATTACGTAGATTTACGTCTGAATGAGGTAGATAAACGTAAATGAGACGTCTACGTCTGTTGAACGTAAATAAACCTTAACGTTTTGACGTCTACAAACCTTCCAAAATTACCAATCTCAAACCTTTTGGTTGGAAAACTACCTAGAGAAACCTCTGAGCTACGTTGGAACTACGTAGGGTGTTTACTGGGTCCATATAGCCAAATAATGTCTAAGATATTATAAGTCTTGATCTATACTACTTTTTGATGTAGAATACAGTGAGCCACTTCAGTGAGAAAATTCAATCTCTGGTGAAAACTTCCATATTTGGAATGTAAAAAGAAAGTTTTGGGGCCTGTCATCCATGTTGCTTACCATGGAAACATTCTAAATTGAATTTGAAAAAAAGGTAGAAGGCCCCACAAGGATTTCTATGCTGAAAACATAATGTACATACCATTTTAAGATCAAAAGCTGTGACCAAATGTTTCAAAAAGTTTTGATATTTGCTAATTAGATAGATATAGCTCTAAAAAAGAAAGATAGAGCCTATTTGCGATTTAAGATTGGAGAGTGCAGACACATATTCAAGGAGGCAGTTCTAAAAAGCTAGAAAGGGTATACTAATGAAATATAGCACTGGAAAGCTGATGACCATAATCTTATAATCAAGTTTTACCCTTGAAGGACCCTTTTCCCTCGACTGTACACTTTTAAACCCCAGGGGCTATGACCCTGCTAACATGAAAAGTTCTGAGGCGCATTATCACGACGGTACAGTATACTGCCAATACTCCAGCGATATATAATCAGTTTAAATGACTGGCCTGCCATCTCTATTCCGACTACTCATTGTCAGTTTTAATCCAGCATGCCATCCGTTTACTATCACCTACGCGCCTATTAACGTTGTATTTCTCAAAGCATACACACGACCTTCTGCGAGGCCCAGCTCCTGTGGTTATTATTAGCCTTGTTTGAGGGGCAAAGTAAGAAAACACACTATCAATGTTGGCCACAGGTATGAAATTGACCATTATACGTCCGCACTTTCAAAATACCACCTGGCGACCTATTAGATAAGCGGCAGATCCAGGCACCTGTCTAGCCCACCAGCACTTCAAATACTAGCTAGGCAATATTTTATAGTGTGGAGGCTGGAACCATCAAGACCTACACTGCTAGAAGTTGATGTAGCTGAGCTAAAGAATACATATAGTTTAACACTATATACTACAGTATTAGTGTAGATGAACAGTAGAACTCACTGTTGGTTTACAGTATAAAAGGAGGTATTCATTGGTTTCACTATATATATATTGCACACCGTTGATGATGGTTTTCATAAGACGGTTTAATCATTTTAAGGGCCGTACAATGCATGAATGTACTATTGGCTCTCTAACAGCATGATGCATATACATATGCAGCCTTGACGAGTAACTCGCCATAAATCATGATGAACCTGCGGGTTTGATACACTCCCAAAGGGTCGGTACTATGCTTGAATGCAGCACTGGTGAGTTACTCTCCAGGGTTGCATTCATGCATCATGCTGACCAATTTATATTGTGTTAACGTAAAATATCATCAAGGCTTTGACGATGCATGGGTAAAGTGTGCTTCCCATTGAATAACACTGTCCCGTTTCATGAAATAATATTATGTTTCCATCTTATCTATTTTGGTGCTGCGTATTCAAGCGAGGGAAAATATTGTTACTACGATTCTGTGTGTATTTTAAACAGTTAAATGATGCTTAAAGAGCCATCACGGATTGTATTTAAGATTCAGATATGTCAACATAAGCAGCCACAGTAACAGGGATGAACATGCAGAAGTTCTCCCATAACAGCTGCAAAAGTTCCCAGCTAGGGGATAAGCATATAGTTACATCAAGACGATCCCCTTATGTTGGATGAGGAATTACACACTTGACACACGCCTATTACACTGTACAACAAATTTTCAAAAATTGAAAAAAACCGGGACCAGACTCAATTATTCTTATGTATTTTGACCTGGGGAATTCAAAAATAGCACTCAAAATTGTGTGGTAAGTCTCAGTTTTCAGATTTTCACATGGTCTTATTTGTATACCCAGTTAGAGCTTATATATACACTATTTGTTCAAAAAGTAGGAAAATGCTTCTTTTCATGTAAAACTCATTTTTAACTAGTTACATTATTAATATATTACTGATCTGTTATAGAAATAAATATTTTTTGTGGATAAATAGGTCCAAAATAACACTTTGAAACATATAACTAGTGCTTAAAAGGGTTGCTTTGTCTTCCTTTTGTATTCCCCATAAGGACCACCTCTGACCATATTCCAGCAATGAACCTGGCTAATGTTTCATGTAAAATTAGGTTTTATGATCAAATATCCTCATACGAGGATACCTTTTAGTAGAAAATTGGTTCTGAAAGGAATTTGCAAGGCCTGTTTTGAGGTTTGCGATATTGATGACATTTCCAATATTCTAGAGCCAATTTCCAATATTTTGACTGTGTCAATGGCTACCATAGTAACCAGAAACTGGCCTTTGTACCATTTTTGTCTAAAAAACCAAATATAGATATAAAATTTTAATCCTAAAGATGTAACACCAATGATCTATCATTGTATTCTGCATAAAGGGTTATCCGAGCAATTTTCTGTCTATTTATTACTCTTCTTGGGATTCTGGCACTGGTGGGGGCTAAAAACAGTAATAATAGCTTCCCTGAAGGTACCTCTTGTCAGAACGGGTCACAATCCTGATCTTAGTAGTTTAAAAAAATGTTATATCGCGATAGGATGAATCTATATATTTTATGGTATTTTTTCAATTAATATCGGTAAAATATCACTAATTTAGCTTCATATCAGTGTAGAATCCTGTTTTTTATGGTATGTTACCACTAAATGTGCTTCAGAGTCATGTTATCTCTGCCAGGCAAAGAAAATTGACAATTTTTTATGAATACTGTCCCTGCTGTATGTTGGTCGGACCATATATTCAGTAGTAGACCGACAAATAATCATGGTTGGAATATCTTGAAACTGAGACTTATGAGGCATTTTTTACCATCATTTTTGGATTCAGTGACCTCAAATTAGTCTAGTCAGGTAGGTCTGCCCCCCGTTTTTTTTTCGTCGTTGCACAGTGTTATCATCACTGCCGTCCTATGGCAACTTAGCCTCCTTACTGACCGAGATAATCAGAGCCGGAACTAGAAGTAATATGTCATTCATGCATATATTCATCCACGGGACATCTGTACACCCCCTGTATGTCTGCGTGCACTATACGGACCATGACCATTAGTTGTGACGTATGGGCATGCCCAATACTGTGATAAACATATCCCGTGGCAGGAGGTCTAGGGGGATCTGTATATCTCGGTGAGGTTGTGGGTGAGGGTGGGTATTAGGGAAAGGCGGCTTGGCGAGCAATTAATTGTCATCAGGATATATTGGAAGTGGCAGTAGGAGGTATTGATCTGCGCCTGAGCTGCTCAGTACTGCACGCCGCCTGGAGGACTGACTGACAGGCCTCCTCACTGCCGGGGTGGGGGGTGGGATGTAGTAACTAGTGTGGGCAGCCGGGGTGGGCAGTCTGTGTTGAAGGACAGGTGAGGACAGTTTGTGTATGTGTTGGGGGGGGGGGTGACAATGGGTAACTTATGAATCTATGAGTATAGTCAATCTCATATATAATGCAATGTATTTGTGGTTTCCCACGTCGTATGATAGCAAACACTGAATATTGTGCAAGTATTCAGTCTATGATGACCTTTAGGTCTCTCATAGACTAATATTGTGTAAAGGACAGAATGGGCTCCACGACCACTTGTGGGCTGATCGTGGATCTCATTGGAACTTTAACGATCACACCACTTTGTTCCACTAGTGAATTTAGCAATACACATTTGTTTTCCAGCGATTACCAACAATTACCTTGTGTTAAAGGAGAGGAAATTACTAAAATATCCATCCCCAACTCCAGCATACACCCTGATGATATATTTATATTGATTACGTTATCTGTGGTATACATTTATCTGATGATCAACTAATGTGGAGGGTATGTGATAAAAATGCAAAGCTAGGGATGAGCTGGAGTGTAATTAGATCAGCAGCTGATACGGAGTGTGCACAGGCCTCCCATCATCACATCCCAGCAAAATGAAAATACAAACCAGCTCCAACCCTAAAGCCCATATACAATAAACCAGTGCCTCTAAATTTCTGGCTCCAAGGTTGTGACAAACAGAAGCATGCCCTACGGGCACCAGGCTGCCACCCTCCATACAGACCCCCTCACCCTCCCATCTGTCCAGTATCCAGTCCCAACAGTAGCGGATCAGCGTCCAATCCTACAATCACACAGAGGTGGGTGGCGCGGACAGGCGCGGGATGGGTTGTCTTGGGTATCCAGAGGTCGCTGGATCAATTGAAAGCGCCTGGATGAAGAAACATAGACCCTGGTCTGGGTGAAAGCGGAGAACGATAAGGAAATTGGATGTTTTTGATTTATTTCCAGCTTCAATAGGATGAGGTGCTTCATCTAGGGGTGGCTCATTTCTCTTTGTCTGCTCTCTTTGTCTCTCAGCACTCATCCCCAAGTTTCTCTGCTACAGCCTCTGCCTGTTACTTCCTTGTTAGTTTGATATATAATTCCCACCCCGGATTCCCACCTTCCGCCTTACCCTTTCCCCGGCCACCAACTGTTTCCCTATTTGTTATTCTATTCCCATCAACTATATGGTCTATGACCAACCAGCTAGCTTAAAAGTATTCTTCGGTTCCGGCCGTCTTTTTGTGATTTTCAATTCGTTCCCTTTATTTCCATGCTTACTGATGTTTTCTATCATTGTTTGTTGATATGTGTTGTCATGGACATCTGTTTTGCTTTTTTGGTTTGGAGAACTATTTCATTGCTTTCGCAATTTTACAAAGTGATTATAGACAATCTTTTTCATTCCAAATAGAACAAACAAAGAAGTCCATTGATAGAATGCTTCACAGGGATTACCGTGGTCAAAACAGAATGAAAATACCACTATGGATCAGAATCTGGATCAAAAAAGGATGAAAGGTGGATATATAAGGGTTCACGAGTTTTGGTCTGTTGTCTGGGAAATACGAGCATGGCTTATTTCACAGGGGCGTGAAATACGGTCTTCTTTGGTTAAGTCAATGGGCCTGCTGTATTCCATAAAAATAATTTTCTAATTATCATAAATATACTAAATACATAGAAGTGTATTGAAAAAAACCCACAGTTGGACTGTCTTCTGGATGCCCAAAGTTGTCTTATCCTAGAAGAACATTCTACCTGAGAATTAATACACAGAGCTGCACGGTAAAGTCACTGAGTCAGTGGTTATTGCAAGAGTGGTGCCTGTGGCCATCGTGCAATACAGCCCAAGCACCACGAGTGCAATAACCACTGACAAGCTGAGTTTTAAGAGACACTCTGTATTTTTATTTCAGGGTATTTCGATGTAAAATAGATGCATAGTCTATGTTTGTTTACTTCCACGATGTCTGTTTACTTCCGTCGGCCGCGATTCTGAATTTCGTGCAGGTCATGTCACCCTTGGAAGCGTGCAATACAGGCAGAGCCTGCAATATGCCTGAGGGTTATTCAACGCTTCACTCGCATACGGGGCTTTACCCTTGATAGTGCGTATTCACCATGAAATAACACCATGTATTACCATCCTCTACCTTAGTAATGCACGGTAAATAAAGTGCTGATTTGTCACACTGAACACTATATCCTTGCATTTTTGCAGACATAGAGCATAGCACCAATATCATATAATCAACGACTCCATGTAATGCATGCTGGTGTACACTTCAGGAGTGACTCGTCGTGATACACCACGTATGACACAAACAAGAATCACTAGTAACCTCTGAATACACACCTGCTAACGGACCGCCCTTTTCATTTCCCTACCCCGTTCTCATCTCTTCACGTCAGCATACACCCCTTCCTTCTCACTATCCTGCCCTTCCTGCCCTAAGTTCCTACTGCATTCCCGCACCGCCCCTCCCACTGCACGAGTCTAACCAGTTACTCTACCCCCTCCGACATGCTCTTTCCCCCTTCCTGTAGACACACACATACACTCATCTCAAAGCTTTATTGAATTTGACAGATTCTGTTAAGGCCCTGCACGGTCCTCCTTAACCGTCTTCAAACCTGAATAGTGCCCCTGGCGCTTATTGGCCGGAAGTGACGTACTTCCGGTATGCTGGTGTGCCATTAAGGGGCGTCACAACCTCCTTATACGTCACTTCCGGCATCAAAGGCCCCCCTTTTTATTATGTCAGCGTCAAGTGTATGTGTATTTAGCTTATTGATTAGTGACGGCTTTGATAGATAATAGTCCTTTTGATCAACAGGGTCTTCAATCTGGGTCAGTATCTTCACGCTGGAAGCAATGATCAGTGGGCAAGGCATGGACAGGGCCGTGTGACAGGCCAAGTAGAAACCTCACATTTAACGTTTGGGGCACCTGACAGGGAGAATAAGACTATGGTGTACAAACGATGTCTATTCGGGTTGTAGTGGTTATAGATAATTTGTCAACAGTTCATAGCGGCATCTCGACGTAGAGAAGTAGGAATGTTAAGATGACAATGGAAAATACTTGTTCTGTACACAATTGCCCCACACTTTGAAACTAAAAAAAACATCAAAGCACACATGTTTAGAACCCATATGCCTTCGACAGCAATGTAGGTTTTAATCACTTTCTAGAACAACAGGTAAGGGGAATCCACTGTTGGATCAGATAGCACAAGTTCAGTGACACTAGCTATCCACCATTGATAAATGCATGTGGATATTTACAGTTATATATGTTCGGTGTCAGAGAGCACCCTATTCCCCTATCCCGTTCCCATATACATCAGATGAGAATATGAAACCAGTTACTGATTGAACAAGGGTACTAAGTCTACTGAAATTTTAACCAACCATTCTTTTGATACAACAGTATAATTATATATGTATTCGACGTAATAAGCGCCCTCCCCCTGATAAGCGCCCACCCCCCTTTTTCAGATTTTTCCCAGATTTTTTAATGTGTTTCTGCAATTTTGTTACTCATTTTCTCACCTGTGTGTAACATGGAGCACTTCACACCTGTGTAGGTGTTAAGGTCAAGCCGAGTGTGAAGTAATAAGGGTGTAATAAGCCTTATACATGCCACTGAGGTCCGTACATGACAAGCATGGGGGGCGCTTATTAGAATGAATATTTGAGGCTGATTTATACACTTAAAATAATATTTTAAGCGCCCGGGGCGCTTATTACGTCGAATACGGTAATTGCAACTTCATTCCCGGCTAAGCCAACTTGTTGGCTCTAACTATGATAGTGAAGTCGAGCAGTTATAGCCGCTAATGTATTTGACAAGGAGATGCATTGATGAGACAAGAGAAGGGATAGATACAAATGTCAAATGAAAACCCCAAAATGATCTCTAGATCATAGAGATAGCAGCTCATATGCAGTCGCAAGAGGAGAAGACAACATTCTGGAAAGCTGTAAAAATTGAAGAATAATACACAGGGAGGTGATCTGAGCGTCTTGATGTCAATAGAAGACTGGTCAGGGGCGGCATGTGGCAGGTAGCACAACTCACTATACCCACCCTGTCCCTCATCTGCTGCACACACAGCTTTCACATATGGAGCCTACACATGAAGCAAAATATTTCTCCATTTTAGGCCACTCCAAATATACATGTTTCGCATCACTGTGCACGTCTCGTAAATCGTCCTTTGGGCATATTTGGTATCAGAATTAAAGCTTATAGTGTTGCGGATCCAATGAACTAGGGGAAATATG
This sequence comes from Harmothoe impar, assembly GCA_947462335.1. Classification (NCBI taxonomy): domain Eukaryota; kingdom Metazoa; phylum Annelida; class Polychaeta; order Phyllodocida; family Polynoidae; genus Harmothoe; species Harmothoe impar. Next base: position 55,690,145 of record OX381710.1, on the reverse strand, counting down.
CATATTTACAACGTTTGCTGATCCATAATATCTTGATTGTTGAAATATAAATTTAGTTTACTAAGGATCCACATTTACTCACCCATTGGGTCACCAACAAAAAAAAGCAAAGAAAAAAGCGCCCTAGTCATTTTTATCATGGCTTGGTGATGAGAAACAAGTATATTATTTGGAGTGGCCTTATCAGCATTTTTTATTTTTATCATGAAATCTAAACCTGAAAAAATTTGATATAGGTGGAACCTATACGGATTGATATATACTTTCTTTGGTCGGCACAACATTACTTTATTGGTATCAAATGAACTTTCATGAGGTATGGTGGCTCGCCAGAAGATGCCTGACCTAGCTTATAGCACAGGCAGGACCCCACATGGAATGGCAGACGGTGAACGGCAGCTTCAGCCTGCAGGCGTGGGGGGTCCTCAGGAGGCGTGTTTTCTCACATTACAACGTGGGGATGGGTAGGAGGATGGGTAATACATTGTATGTTGAGAAAAATCCAAAACTGATGTGGTCCTTCCAGCAAAAGGTCTAAATGAAGAGTTTGGATACAAAACGGTATAGAAATCCATCCAAAAATTGAAGTATAAAATGTTTTTGTTAAGACACCCTAAGGTCAAAAATATTTTTTTTGTAATAAGGTGTATCCTTCGCAGGCCCTTATGAAAAATAGTTAATCTTGGGAAAATAGTTTGAGTATTACATCTAACCCTTCCTAACCCAGACTCAGATTTCTTCTTCAGACAACATATTTTGGAGTTTATTGGTACACATATCAGATGATACAGATAGCATATAGTATATCATATGGTCTGTCCATTGGTACATGAACATTTCTGTAACCTATTGAGCAGTAAGCTGCTCCTGCTCTTCAAACACATATCTGTATTTGGACAAACATGTGGTGCACAGAGTTGTACCATTGCAGAGTGAGGTAGGGAACAACCTCGTCAATTCTGTTAACAAGAATATTCCCATGACGGACCTTCTTGCTTTACCCCGTTGCACCCTGGACAGGCTCCTGGGCCGAAAGTGCTGCACACTGCCACCTGGTGACCGGTGTGTATTAGGACGTCAGTTCTGCCCCCAGGCACCGATAGTGGCGCCACCTGGATATAAATCCAGCTAGTCTCTGGAGTCGTGACCTCCCACCACTTTTGCGCGCATCAACCTTCTCACTTCCACATAAGGACTATACGGCAATGAAATTCTCTCTGCCTTCTCCTTGCCTACACTGATATTCCTAGGCTTCCTATACGCCCAACCTCTCGGTCACTAGTGCCTAACCTAGTTAGTCATTTTTTGGATCCCTATACGCCCAACCTAGATTGGTTATTATTGTCAGGTTGGTCACTACTGACCAACCAACCTTAGTCTTTTTAGTTCCAGGGGGAGCCACTGAGTGGTCATCACAGGTGGCCCCAACTACTGGTAAACAAATACAACACACCAATGAAAGGGACCGGGTAAAGCACCAGGTTGCACCATGGTGTGAGGGTCTATGAATGCTGTACAGAGGAAGTTACCCATGGACATGGGAGACCCCCTTACTCTAGCCCACACTGTGAGCCTCATTTTGGGAGTTTTGTGATGTCATGTGATCCATTTGGAAGAAAAAAGATGGCCAATAAGAAGAGACCAAAGGTTATCACAGTTATGTAAGTTATCTGGCCCCTGTGATTTAATAACATAATGGCACCATTTAAACACTGCAAATTGACATCAAATATTGAATCACCAAAATTCACCGCACCATAGGGGTAATTCTATATTACATGCTATTGCATTTCTTCAATTTTTAGTTTTTTTGGTTAAAGCACCTGAAAGCACCGGGACATCTAAATGTTGGTGTCTAACTAGCTATCTATAGCTCCTTATACACTGATTTGCCACCTGTAAGCTCTAGGATAGTACCACATTGTTACATGATAGCATATATGGTAAACTATACTTAGATGATTGGCCCTATTCATCGATTTTGATACATTGCACCATTATGACCATCCCTCCTCCAGGGTTCCCTATCTCTCCTCCAGGGTCCCCCACCCCTCCTCCAGGGTCCCCTATCCCTCCTCCAGGGTCCCTCACCCCTCCTCCAGGGTCCCCTATCTCTCCTCCAGGGTCCCCCACCCCTCCTCCAGGGTCCCCTATCCCTCCTCCAGTGTCCCCCATCCCTCCTCCAGGGTCCCCCACCCCTCCTCCATCTCAACCTTTCCCCTCCTGCAGGTCCCCTATTCCTCCCCCATTTGTACCTCCAAGGTTCCTCATCCCTCCTCCGGGGTCCCCTTTCCCTCCTCCAGTGTCCCACATCCCCATGTATTACAAACCCAACTGATGGTATCAGATGCTACCTCCAGGGTGACTCCTTTATTTAGGCTGATCATCACTCCCCGGTCTTCCTATCCAACTTATATCCTGCTTGATCACCATCTCTGTGTCTCTCTATCTCTTCTATCTGTTCCAAACTGAGTATTTTCCATACCCATTGTGCATGTTTTAATGTTACCTCCAGGGTCTTATGCATTCCTCCAGGTATCCCAATTTTACCACATGGTCTTAATCCTTCTTCCATTATGCCACATACCTACTCATTCAAATGTAGTTTCCCACCTTTGGCATCACTAAATGTGCTAAGACGCCCTACCTTGTGGTAGTCTGCCCGTCAGCAGAGAGCCAGTCCCAAATCACAGTTTCATATACCAGATGCACTCCCCATATCCAACATTTCAAATCCATTTTTCTCAGCTTCTAATCAAGTTAGAAACAAAAATAAAACTGATTTGGAATACCTATAGCATACTGCAACAGATATAAGGGGAGTAAAAATTGTTTTAGGGTTTAATCTTTTTTGGCCTGTCCCTACCAATGATGGACCTAGGTTAGCCACTACTGACTGACCCCTTGGTCATTTTTGAATATAACTTTGCCATTATGACTAACACTCATATGACCAACCTGGGTTAGTCTGTACTGACTAACCCTTTCAACCTATGGATTTTCAGTGTACTGCTTTGCCACATCCGCCGGGTGGCCTTTCCACTCTCTCTTCCCAGAGCCTCTTTCCCTCATCTCTGCCACAGCCTTAAGGACTCTTTAGTACCGCTTTCCTGCCTTTCTATCCACATCACACACTGCCTGTCCGCCATACAAAAAAAAGTTTATTTTCCCGCTAAATTTACTCTCTTTGAAACGTGAGAGTCCCCCAAAATACAAAATCATATGGAAGGAGAAAGGATCAGGTTTTGCCGAAAATTTTCCCTCAGGGGTTTTACATTGTCCAAACCCCTCAGGGAGTCAGACAGGACATAACCCATCGTCAACTCCGGCGGGAGAGTCCAACTGGCTCTTGAGGGGGAGTCCAACCTCACCATACTCTCTTTGAAAGGCAGTTAGCCAATACATGTACTTGTCTCCATATGGGTCTCCAAAGGGAGCCTTTTAGTGGCATATACCTGACTCTAGGGAGAGAGTCAATCTGAGGCTCTCTTCCCTTTTGCGGGTAGATTCCTTCTCTCATTCCCATGCGGGGTGGTAGTGAAACCTCCCATTCCTCCTGTCTTTCCTTCTCCCCTTCTCCTCCCCGGTGCTGTTCTCGTACGTTCAGGTATCCAGGTACCATTTAGCTTATCAGGTATGTCTGTTTGATATGAACTGTTTCGGACAGAGTTGTGTTTCTGGTTGGGTGCCCGGCCTGTTGTACGGCATCAGATATCAAGTTGTCAGAAACCATCTGTCTGTATCAGATGTCAAGTCAGAAAGAATTAAACCAACCAACACTCAACGTGATTCATGTGTAGACGTTATCACGATACAACGTTTCAAAAACGAATACTCGTGAACAAACCTGGCCATAACCAAACAATTGTTACAAAGTTAAACAGGAGGCTGACAATTAACGCAAACGGGGAACAGATTGGACGATGGGCGAGAGTTTGATTTAATAGGGCCTTGCTAAAGTTGGCCACAACACGTAAGGAGGGAGAGTGGAGGGCTGGCGGTGTGGATAGAACACCTTATATTGGGAGTGGGGCGGAGTTGGGCATCAGGGGTGTATGGATACCTAGGGGGAGAGCCACTGGACGACATGGGATGTGTCGATAAGGGGTTGGCTGCTCATGCCCTGCATGCTCCCTAGCCGGGACGAATACAGTATATCGGCTTCCGAATGATGGCTCCAGCCTTTTGGTCATCACCACGTTATACCTTTATATCATCGCTATCCACTTCATTAAACCTGATCATCAAAATGTATCCAAGCTTTCACCTGAGTGTGTCATTCCTGCGAACTAAAGTCAAGGTCCTAGAGTCGCCTAGGACGTTATATTTTTGTGACCACCCATGTATGCGTGTCTCTATGGCTCAGTACCTCTCCACCTATCTGCCTGTCTGTATCTCTGTCTGCCTGCATGTCTTTGCCCTCTGTCTGTCTGTGTGCTTGTCTATCAGACTATATGTCTGTCTGTCTGTGTCCATCTCTCCTTCACTGTCTCTCTTTCTCTTACTCTCTCTGTCTCTCTGTCTCTGTCTCTGTCTCTGTCTCTGTCTGTCTCTCTCTGCCCCTCTCACCTCATTGGCCTCCTCTCTTACTCTCCCTGCGTCTTGTACTTTCTCCCCCCCCCCCCCCGCCCCCACTGCCCCTATCCACCACTTTCCCCTCGTCAGTCGTCATCGCCGCCCCATTGGTGGTCGTTGGCCGCGAACAATCCTAAACCGCTAAGCTTTCGGGATCCCCTCACGACCCGCTGGAGGGAACACAATGGGAACTCCAGTAGGCTTTAACTGCAGCCTTCGCCTTCTCCAGTACCCGGCTATTTTCCGTTTGGGGAGACCCGGCTTGGAGAGTGACATTGCCGGTGGGGTGAGAGTGTTGAGGGTTGGGTCACGTGGGGTGGGTGTGCTGGTGGCGGCACCAGGCGGCATTGGTTTGAATCAGTGTATGGAGTTATGGAGTGGAAATAGGCAGGAGAATCAGCCGAGAATTAGACCGACCTAACCTGGAGGTGGGAGAGGTGGTGACCGCATAGAGGCAAGGTTAGGGTCAAAGGATTACCCCAGCACCAAGTCACACATGTAACTTGTAAGTGAACAGTTGTCTTTACCCATAGTGTTAAGGTAGTAAGTTTTTTCTGTAATACTCAGATCAATATAACAATGATACGGGAGATTAGTGTTCTTAAACCACGGAGGGGTAAGACAGAGCATTCCATACCTTGGTTATATTGCACAGCTTCACATAAAGTTCAGTGAACCTCCTTGGACCTGAGTCATGTAATAAGAACGATGGTAGAGTGGATGATGCTCCAAGAGGGCACCAGCCAGTCTGTTGTGGTTATTTTGACATACACTCAGGTCCTTGTAGGTTAACATTTACACAACCGTGACCACAAGTAGCTAACGTTACAGTTCCCCCAATTAAGTTATAAGCAGTTATAAGCTCTAGCCTTACCTCATTGATTGACTGTTAAGGTAGGCTAATATACGGTGGAGCTATTCTACACAAAGCAGATTTCATACAATAACGCCTTTCGCTGATTCTGGAGGCTATTTGATACAATGTAGCTTATCTAATACAACGATGATCGTGTGAGATGAAAGAGCGGAAATCGTTAGAGCGCACTTCTCTTTTCGAAAAATATAAGTTATTTCATATGCCAGGTCTTAGATACATGGCGCAGTACCATAGATTAGACATGGCTAGACGAAACATTGCCTTTGATATCTCAGACACGTTTCACTGAGGAGAAATCCTACGGCATACCACAAATACACATATGGGCACCGGCTGCCAAGACACCTGGAACCAACCACAATACCCCTTCAGGGGTTCATTAACAACCCAGATCCATCAAAAAACTATGAAACATTTGCTGTGTTCGGTATCAGGTTGTCCGCTTATTGCCGTCTGTCCCCTACCTTAGACTCTACCCAGCCAGCAATGGTCTCCAGGGCCCATTTGTGTTTTACTTGGGCCATCTGGGTTTGCCCATATCTGGGTTTTCCTCATTTATGTCCAGGGCTACCAGTGAGATTCCAAATGGACTAAGGCCACCAACAATTTTTTTCTAAACACTTTGAAACATACTCATCTTTGGTTGTTGTTAGAAAATTATTATTTAAAGTACCATTTTCATGGATTTGTGTCAAAGTGGGTTTTGCCTGGGCTTTATCTAGTTAAAGCGGGCTAAAAGCTCCTGAGACTTCAATGGGAGTAAACCTGGGCTGCTAGGTGGGCCCCAGCTGGGCTTAACCCACAGACAAAACTTCAAATTTAAACATTTAACTATACATTTGAAATACGTTAATTTGGATCCATTAGCAGTGATTCTTTGAAATTAACATTTTAAATAAAGTTGCTATGCTGTTATGTCAAGATGGGTTTCACTTGGGATGGATTCAGGCAAAGTGGGTTAAAGTGTCAATGGGCTTTAGATGGGCATTGAATATATCATGAGTTGGGTCCCATTTGGGTTAGCCCAACACTTAACTTTCTGGGCTCAGGCCATCAACTTAACTTTCATAGCTACTTTTCAAATCCCATTCCCTGTCATGGATGGGATTCATCTGGGCTGGACCTGGGCCGAGTGGGCAAGTCATGTTCTTGAATAAACCACTAGATGTCCTCGTCGTAAGTGATACCACATTAGTGTTCAACAGAGCTTTTTACATTTGGATTACAAAAGCTTATGGATTCTCAATAATTCCAGAATGGCTAGGAATATAACAGATTTCATAATAGGTTTTGGAAATGCCATGCTTTATAACCCCGTTCTGCACACAAATATGGAAACAAGCAACACCCTGATACAAACCCCTGTTCCCTGAATGTCATAAAAATACATAATCCTGCCACTGACTGAGTTCTCACACACAGGCTACTCGCATGCTGGCTGCATCACATAAGGTAAGAAATGTGTCCAGCCCAAGAATAAGTCAGCTAAAGGATGCATTTCTCTACCCTCTGAATAGTGGAGGAAGAGATTCCTACCTATATATGGAGGAACCAACTTATCCCGGAGATAGGCGATAACATATCAAATAATGGCAAACAACTACAGTAGAGGTTCACAGTCCTATATCCCCCCCCCCCCCAAAAAAAAAATAAAAAAATTCAAGCCAGCCCATCTGGGCCCCACCCTATATCCATATGGATACGCTTTATTAAAATCTGGGCAAGCCCATATTGGTCCCAGCAGTTAGCCCAGGACAAAAATGTGGTGGGCCCCATATGGACAAAGTGAAGTGGGTCCCACCTAACGGCCCACCTTTAGACATGTATGGGCCCCAGTAAGCAATGCTGACTGGGTAGGTTGTGCCAGTAATGCGTTGCATTTTAGGCTGTTCTTCGCGAGAGCTGATCTGAGGTAGTCTGTCACAAACCAATTAATTTGGCGCATACCGAACGCACAGGTAGTGATACGGTGCACTGTAAATTGTTAGCCCAGAAATACGTCCTTTTATTTTAAAAACCAACAGTAGATTCTACTGCCCACACATGTACAGTGAGTGAGTTTTTTAACGCCATTTCGACAGCTAAGGTCACATCTGTAGCTAGAAAGCTAAATTAGACATCGATTTTACATAAAAGTACAAAGGAGAGACAGAAAAACAGAGATGATTATTCTTTTCAGATGGCATAAGGAGGCCCCCTGCCTATGTACACTATAATACCATAGTATAAATGCTGTAAAACTACGGTAGATTACACTGATCAGCTACATTTACTTCTAACAGTGTGGGCTATGTGTCTGACTTTCAGTACATGGTAGAGATATGTTAACACCACATGCCATCTCTATAATCTGCCAGGAAAATCCCCAGTCATCCCCAAGGTACACAGTGACAAATAACGAGCACACTGTCTGTTAATAATGAGATCATATAATCTCAGGCCCTAAATCCAGGACAGTTGACAGAGCGTTCTGTCATATTTCAGTTATCCTATTTACACAAGCGATTAGGTAGGAGAAAGTGTCCTCTAAGTATTCATACGCCGTATCCAAATCGATACCCACTATATGGAGGATGATAGTAGCTTTATTGATGTTTATATTGACAAGGAGTCTGCTCCTCCCTGTAGAATAGTTCTTATATCTATGAAGGGGTAGCTTTATCAAGGCAGTCCCGACCCTATGATGGTCAAAGATGGTGGATACGCTGACATTGTACAGGATAAAGCTGGGACTGGGTTGGTAGGTAACGATCCCTGTGGGGGTGGTTCCGCTGCTCTGCATGAGTCCCATCGATTGGAAGATATGGACGCTAGGACTGTTAATCTATTATGCAAAAAGTACTAAAATGGGTCTTTTCGAAAATTGACTTTTCTGTCTTTGCGTTTGTAGTGATTCTTATTTTTGTAATAAAAAGAAGAGTTATTAGATGCCCCGCAGGAAGCCCCCCTGCACATAAATGTGATTGATGTAGTTATTGGAGAGACTGTTCTGCAATTCCATGTTTCTTCTGCTTGGACATGATGCGCCATGCAGGCTGACGAATGGATCGGCAAAAAGCGTTTATTAACTATGGTTATTCAAAGGCCATTTGTTTGTTTTCAGCCTCAGACGCTCGCACAAAGAGCTATTACCTTTTTCACCGTTCACATGAAACCTGATGAGATCTGCATATTTTCTTCGAGTGACATTCACCGGAAATTTGTTAATTGCATAAGAGGATAAGCTCAAGGTATTGGAAATCTTTGAGGCGCACCAAAAGAAAATGTCAGTATCCCCCACAACGAAATCACCGTCGGAAGCGCATGTCGCTTGGAAAATGAGACGCTTTTCACATTAGGACGTTTTCCATCCAACTTTTGGTGAACTTTCTTTTCACACCACAAATTCTTAGTAATTCTTGCACTCGCCAAATTGAATCTGTACTTTTTGAGGGCCATCATTAATTTTGTTAAATTGATTGAAACAACCACAACTTACACTAAACAGTACGGTGCTTCATTATCATTTTTGGCACTGCCTTGCCATCGAGAATGACATGAACAGGCCCATGAATGTTGAGTTTTAAGTTATCTACTGCTTGTTGTTTTTAAAAGCACGACCTTCTTCTTAAAATAGCATAACAAATATAATGATTGAAAATGGATGACCATGATATTCCAATTGTCTAAAAATGCTGATGCCGTGAACAGCCACAGTGTTTTAAGAAAACAGCCACAGCGTTTTAACAAAATCTACTATTTTAAATCTACTATTTTAATTTAAAACGAAGTTGTGTCAACATGTATTGTCCACCTTTCAACCTATTTGCAAACCAATTTGTGACAGTGACCCTGACATCTATGCTTAAAGGCACAGATCTCGGTACCCCTCCACCGACAGTCAGGGCGCAGTCGGCACAGGTACTCAGCCCTATTTATAGGGGAGCTTGGGCTTCAAGCATCAGAAACAGGGATAGTGGTCATCGAAGGGGACATGCATGCAAGGAAAAAGGCAGAGATAAGGCTGGCAGTCACTAGGATTTCTTTATGAATTGGATATGCAACCAAATCAGACATGCAGGATAATTGTTGTGAATTGAGAACATATTTTTGATACTTCCAGTATGTCTACACACATCACTATATAAATGAAATAATATTTAACGGTTCGAGCCGCTACAAAATGTAATTAATCAGCCTGAATCATTGTTTAAAAATGGTGACCCTAGAATAAATGGTGTACGTTTGACATCAATGGTTGCCAGTGAATGACCGTTTTTTATATTGGATATTTTTAACAGTGCACACAGATGGGCAGGTAACCATGTAGTCAGGTAGTGAACAGGTAGATAGGACGATGGGCATGAAGGGAAGTATTCAGGAAAGCATCTTGGCAGGTAGATGAGAAACAGGTACACACCATGGGTAATTAGGGAGGGGGTGGGTGCACAATTTTGTTTTCAACTTGACAGTTTGACATGGGTGAAATTGCATGTTGACATTTATTCAAAACCTGACGTTTGAATTGACAGCTGAACAATCATTGATGACAGAAAATAAAGGTAAACTTTATTTTCCTTCCATTTTGAGGGAAATGTTAATTTTTTTCCAATTGCTACATTCACGGCTTCCATACAATACAGAGACACCGACATATATTACTTCCATGGTACATCATCCGAGATCAAACCTAAAATTCTGTTTATGTCCTACCACGAGATAGCTACCTGAACATAGTTTTATCATAATTATATAAGCTATATTTGCGTGTTCAAATGCTACCTTGTTACTAATATTACGACCTCTTCCAGAAAACCACCATCTTGCACAAAACGGTACTTTCCTAAAGGCCTTAAAGAAGTGAGTGTGGTTTATCAGAATAGTGAAAGGTCAGGTCCATTTTGAACCTACTTAAACGAGTGGATGCCAACTTTTAAGTTAAAAGTACCAAAGTGCTATTACCAGCGACCAACACCACACTGTGACATTTAGAGAATGATGTAGTAGTATCTTTAGGTGAGAAGATGAAAGACATCATAGTAACTATTAACATTACGAGTTCAACTCCGTCAGGCCATTCAAGTTATTTGCATATTTGAGATTTCAAAAGTTTTATCAGTGCCAGGTTGACCTCAAAGATCACCTGATTCTTCTACTCTCAGTGAATCAAAGAGCACGTCATAGTGATATGTATGTACATGTGCCAATACTATAAGCCTACTATTATATAGAAATAGGCTGGGCTTACCAATAAACGTCGAGTTTGGGCAACTATACACAATAATTCTATACATTGTATGATAGGTTGACTCCAATTCATACACAACTGTGTCAAAACGGATAGTCATTAATGTAAATATTGCCTTGAAACATGAGACTGCATTTAAAGAAGCTTTCATATTGTTCCCTTAACTGAATTCAATTATATCCATGCCCATGGAAGGATAAAAGGGCCTTTATAGATCATCTAGCTCTTACAAACCTAGCTTATCTGATTATGTAAGCAGAGAGAGAGGTAAGACTAATGACATGTCATCAAAGTTACTCCTCCCCGTACCATCGCGTTTAAGCGCCTGGTTTTGAATAAGCACCAGTCTTGAATAAGCGCCCGGGGTATGGGGGTGTTGAAATAGCTCTTAAGCACGAAATATGGATCTTGCATAAGCGCCTGTCTTGTATAAGTGCCTCGTGTAAACACCCCTCCAAAGTTATAAGCGCCGGGGCGCTTATACACGACGGTACGGTATTTGAGCATCAGGGAATTCAAGTGGGCTGCCCGATGCTTGATCAACCCTTAATCAACTCCATACATTGATACACACGTCATAGAAATAGCAGTGTATACTTGTAGGAGCTTTTCTTTAATTTTAATAAATCAATATATAATGATTATATTATATTAACCTTATATCTCGGGGAGAATACTGGTGTGTGACACGAGGGCAATATAATAGTCAGCTGTCGACCACTGAATACAAAGTGATGCTATACAACATACTACTATTGTGCCAATATGCAGGGTATCCCCGGCCGGATTATGCGCTCACCGAAATTGCAACAATAGATCTTCAGTGCTTCTCTCTAGTCCATAGCTAACCTGGTGCATTCTGTATGACCAGATCTAAGCCTTCCTTGTAGCTATCTCTGTGTGTCCTGCACGTTATATGCCGAACAGAAGGTGTATCATGTAGGTGTGAGTGGATCATCCCTTTTGGCAATAACACCAAACAATCACCCGGCCCACACACCAGGCTAACCTCCTAAGGCGCGTCTTAAGCTTCTCCATCAACTGATGAGAGCTGTGGGTCGCTGCCGACTAGATAAGTAGTGTAAAGAGGCCATAGATACAGGCTACACCCTATAGTCTACTGCTCGTTGGAGGAGGCGTTAGATCATTTCTGTAGTCGAAGGTCAGAGGCAACCAGGTGTATGCACCAATAAGTGTGACAGATAGGGCACCAATACGACACCAGCATCCACACCTTATGTTTATGGGAGCAGGAGTTGAGATAGTTAAAACGAATGTGAAATGACCGATCTATTCCACTAAAGACTTGGTTAATAGCACTTCGGAATTTCATTCAACATTTATTGAGCTCAGAAAATCCCCCATTATTTGATAAAGATTCACTTGAATTAGTGATATCATCTATTCACTAGAACTATATATGTTTCCGCACACCAGGAAAAGATTAACAAAGCATAAAACGATAGAGTTAACTGCTCCCAGTAGGTCGTAGAGCAACTCACACGTAGCCCTCTATGAGCAATCTGTGAGGAGTAAAAAGCGTTTGCATCTCATCGCCTCAATGTCTGGTGCCTGGGGTGGGCACGTGCTCGCACGTTGGCTGCACTGTTCAACAGCCCAGCATGCTATGTATAGATTTTAAATTGATTCTATAGCAGGGAGTGACTCTGGCGGTGTTTAGGTATCATAAACACACGGTAATTTGTGTATTTGGACTGAGTAAATGTTCACCCTGTGGGGTACTTTTCCAGACCCCATAAGATAACAATCAGTGTATCCTTCCGATCCTCTGTGTACGTATCCCACGACTTCTTCTTAATCCACCCCTTAATCCACCCTAATCCCTGCCTGGTCTCCAAGAACTAAGGCTTCTGTTTCTCTAGCCGATCTTTTTTTCCTATTTGCTGAACTCTGAGTGTGTGTGGTTTGTCAATCCAAGCATCATTCTGAGAAGCCTACTTTAGCTTCCACAACTCCTCCTAGCTCTGCCATTATGTTTGCTTCCCTGAACCCCTTAAGGCCTCCTTAGCCTGGTCATGGCGACCCCAATCCCGGTTCGTTCCTATTCAGCAGTATTACCCCCATGTCCAACCCCATTAGAGAAACCATGTTAATCTCCAACTTCATTGCTGTACTTGGTAACCCTTTCAGATTCCCTCATTACTTTCGTCTTACTAGATCTCATTACTTTGACATCCCTGTAGACATCGCCATACAAACCTCTACTCATGCACTTCATTTTAAACATCTCCTCAATCACTTGTTTCTGTGGGTTGTATTTTCTTATGTTAATTGTTGTGTCATCCCCTGTGGCATGCCCCTTGTCTCCCCATTCCCAATTATTTTCACTAGTTATTCTAATTCCTCTCAATATGTTCAATTTCTTATGATCAGATGATCCAGTCGACTGGTGCAATAACTATTTTCTTTTACCCATGAACCCTCGTTTGTTTCCATTCCCAATGCATGTCTAACCTAATCGCTATTTACTCAGGCCTTCCCTTTTCCATTTAGCTCTTTCTCGTTTTTCTTTTCACATATTCCTTTATTTATGCACTGAAAGAAACACGCCTGGGTTGTTTACCAACATGAACATTTTATCCCCAAATTTGCTTTCCGCCAATCTCAGTCCCTATTTTCACCCTGTATTGCTGGTCTCCACTGGTTGTGTGGCTCCTGACTGTGGCTGTGCACACTGTATGGCCGACACCCCGGGTGCTTGGATGGCACGAGTCCCAGTTGCCTGTGGCTGAGTTGATCCCAGGTTATATCTCCCCCGGGACAGGGCCACGGACGGCAGTCTTAATGAGTCGCCCTGAGCTTCTGGTGATTACAATCCAATGGCTATTCATCCTACAAAGAAAGATTTCAATTGACTTGCCGGAGGGTTTTTATTTTGAACTTGAAATAACTGCAAGGGCATAATGACATAAATGATGTCTCCATTCTTTTCGATATTGATTTAAAAACAAGTCACGCCCACCCCAGATAATTATTTTCATTCTTGTACATACAGCACACTCCCTAACAGGATTCCAGTTCAGAAGCACAGGAGGTGGGGATACGATTATCGCCCAGAACTATTTGAATAATGCTGTTTATAATTTGCTTGTCCCCTGTAATACAGATGACACAGATGTATTACTTAGATGTAGTAACACTTGTAAAAGGGAGTGTCTGACCAACTACGATTGATCAGTACCCCTCTTCAACACCCCTCCCCAAATCTCCCCCTGCCATTCCTTGTCCTATCCCAGATCCCCTATATCTCATATGACCACACCTAACCGGTGCCAGTTATAACAGAGCTGGCTATACGCGCGTCCTGCTGAAAGTTGACCCAGGCAGCGGCTGCAGCAGGAGGATCCCAGGCTGGCTGGCGTTACGCCCTGAGCAGGTGTGAGCCTCCCCCAACTGCATGGAGCCTCCTCCCGCCTCTATGGATATGCTCATTTAACGCAGAGGCTGTGGTGGAGGAGGTAGGTCTGCTCTAGCTGCCGCTCATTGCTCAGCCTGTGTGTGTCTTACAGCACTGCGGCCCTGTCTGTGGGTGACTGGAGTTGTGCCTGTGTTGTGACTGGTGCGGCGCAGTCTGTCAGGCTGCTAGGCCCACTATGTGCCTTTAACCTTTCTTACTGTGGCCGCCATCTGCTCACAGAGCTGTCCATTGAGCCGCTCTTTATGTGGGTTAGGCAACCATTCATCTCCCTGCACTTCTCTTTAACCTCTTAGTCATCCCGCTGTTTTTCGTTTATTCTTATTCGCCCCCCCCCCCCGTCCTCTCCTCATTTTGCATTTTTATTGCGTCTCATAAGGTATTACGACTTGATTCAACGAAGCAGCTGATTCTTATTGGTTGTTTTCTATATGATTGCTCTTTGGGAGTGCTAATATGATTGGTTCTCTATTTCAGCTTTGTAGTTTCTTCTTGTGTTATAGTTAATGACCTCTATGCACTATAACATGCTCTTTACCGCCTTCCCTACTTCTCGGGCACGTTTAGGAGGTCTTCCCCAGTCTGATTGGCTGTTCCACATCCACCACCACCAACCTGTGATCTCTTAAACTTCCTGAGCCCACCACCACCACTCCACCATTCACATGCCACCACCCCACCCACCCACCACCACTACTACTCCATGTATAAGTTCCACACCACTCTCCCACACCACCACACTACACACGTGCTCTGTACTACAGCACCTCTCGTCTCACGTGGCTACAACTTGGTACTTTGCAGGTGAGGAGGATGAGGAGAACCAGGAGTTAGCATCCACCGCCCGCGGCTTACGGATGCCTGTCCCTACCGGCCGCCGAGGTGTACACTCACCAGCACGGGAGGAGCAGTTCACAGGATGTGCTCACCTCTGCTCGCCGGGCTCTTCCTGGGGGCCATCTTCTGCTCAGGTGTGGGCTACCTGCTGGTGCGGAGCTTCATCCCCGCCCCACCTGCCGTCATACGCCGCCCGCCACCCGCCGCCACAACGACACCTGTACGGACTACCACAGGGGTCCGCCGCCGTACGCCACTTCACGACCGGCGTACGCCACCCACCGAGAGGCGTACGCCACTCGGACGCCACAACCCGCCGTGTGATAGCCGGCGTACGAGCGGCGGAGGGGAGTTGGCTTGTTTGATGGTGTTGGTGTGTGGGGCGGCGTGTGTCAGGGGATCTTCTGCCCTGGTCACACATAATAACGTATCTTCTTTACTCAACCAACTGTTGAATGGTTATGACAGTCGTCTCAGACCAAACTATGGAGGTAGGTGTAGGTGGCCACTTATACAAGTGACAACCCATCTTTTTGTTTTACTGAACGCTGTCAGGTCAATTTCCACCTACATGAACCTTGTCCACTCACCAATACACTGTGGTGCTATTACTGACACCTTTGTCTATTTCACAGACAGGTCTGAACTACTTTGAGTTGTTTCCTTTTCTACATGACATTGTATGGAGTAAGTTGTTCCTCACACCTACCACTCATTTTACCTCCAGCCATGGTTTTGTAAGCCTATGATACTGACCACAACTTGAACTCATTCAATATAAAAGGCAAATAACAATTATCACTGAAATTTTTCACTCATTCTCCTTTGTGACGAGATAATGAAGTTCCATGGCATGTCAGATAGTTCAAAGCAATCTGACTTACTTGGTAAATCCACAAGTGCCTCTAATACCCACTTACCAGTAATGCCCGAGTAATACATCTCCCTGAGCAGTTGCTGTTTTAGGGTAATGGATCCCCTATAGCTTATTCAGTGGGGATTAGAGTGGGATTTGAGGAGTTAAGCCTGGGTTATATAAAGGGAAATGCAAGGGCTTGTGCACAGGATCTGAGGGTTGAGGTAGAGGGCAGGAAATCACAGGAAAAATGGTTGTATACCTACCCTTTCTGTTACTTGGCAAAAGTCGTACATTTAAAACTACTTGTGAGTCATACTGCAGCATTACGTATCATATATCCTCCTGGTTTGCAAACAAATATCAGATTGATTAATGAAATACTAACTTCAATTGACTAGGCCAATATGGGCAAGGTTTCTCAGAATGATATAATGTAGCTGACAGGCTGGACGATCTAGGTTGATGGGATGTTAATTATGAATGACTTGGTCTATACGTATCTTCATACAGAGTTTGATTGAAGTCGTCTAGGGTCAAACAGATTACACTCAACATGCTACATCGCCTGCTCACACATCTAAGGCCACGGCAATCCCAATGTTCTACGTCGACATAATAATGATTATGAGATTTGATATGACGACTTTTGAGAAGGTGGAACATATCTCTAACTGATTAAGAGTATTGTGGGAAGATTGATGAATAAAAATATGCTCTGAACAAAGGGGAAGGACGGATAACGGGCTATATATCATTAGTTTTAATATGCACTGCGAATGAGGGAAACCCCAGGGAAATGTCATATCTAGTGAAGAAAGGGGAAGACGAGGTAAATGGAAACTGACGTATATCAACAGCTGATCAAGATCAGGATACAGTGTTTATAATAATTATGTATGTTGGGAGGGTGGGGAGGAGCAGGAAGGGAGGGTGGGGAGGAGCAGGAAGGGAGGGTGGGGAGGAGCAGGAAGGGAGGGTGGGGAGGAGCAGGAAGCGAGGGTGGGGAGAAGCAGGAAGGGCGGGTGGGGAGGGGCAGGTAGGGTAGGTAGGGTGGGGAGGGTCTGGAAGAGTAGGGAGAGTGGGGGAGGGTCTGGAAGGGGCATGTGGGTGGAAGAGGGGGTCTGCAGCCGGAAGTGCCCCCAAGACGGCTGCGGCTGATTGGTTCTATAGCTTGGTTGTCAGCAGCAGCTCCATTTGATTGGCTGCTATATGGCAAGGTGGGGACCAGCATGTCTAAATCTAGATATGCACCTCTTCCCTTTCAGATATATGCGCGGTGAGCTCCTTCTGATTGTTATAATCAGAACACTCTGTCGAACCCAAAATCTTGCAAGCACTGGCAATACTGCAAGTCCAGATCTGTCCAGGGGCTTGCTGAATGTAAGCACAACAGCACAATGTCTGACGATGGCTAGGCAACTGGTTAGTGCTGGAACATTCAATACTACGGGTCTGAGAGGAAAAATTGTTGAAGAATGATATTTCATTAAACTATAATACATGTTACTGGGCATTGGGAACAACGGAAATGATCCCATTATGAGGTATTGCCCAGCGGAACGGGGATAAGAGGAATGGATGTACACCTAATTATAATGAGGAAAATGTAGCACCTCCGGTGGGACTCGAACCCACAACCTCCGGATGTCTTCCTTCGAATAGGCCCCACAGAGCTATTTGCAGGTAGAAGTCCGGCGCGCTATCCATTGCGCCACAGAGGCATGTGGCACAGGAGATAATGGGCCTGATTCAGTATGTATAATGTTGGGAATTTGATACAAAGGAATGGTTTGTACTAGTTTAAATTGTTTGTTTTAACCTTAATTTATTGAGTCAAACCAATTAGTTCAATTAGGAAAATGGAGGATATACAATAACTGTCATGACGTTTCTGTGACGTTTCTATATTATTTGTAACCACTGCATGAGCATGAGACATCTAGGACTTGGAACCTTTGGGAGAGATCCGGATACTTCTAGTTCGTCGTGACTAGATTAGAAACCTCCTACCTAGTGCCTAACCACATCAGCTTGTTGTTGTAGCCCCAAGTCAAATTACTCCACCAGACGGACTATTTCTGGTAAAGCAAAAAGGTTAAATCAATTACCTTTTAATTACGTCTAGGGTGTTTAAGGGAACTATGTTCTTGTGCTTCCCTGGTTCATTCTGTGGCCGTGCATCAAACTTTTCACAAACTTCCAATTTGTAGGTTACTTTTCTCATTTGGATCAACCTAATGGAGTGCGCTTTCTACAGGTCACGTTCAAGTTAGTCATGACATTTATTTAGATCATTTTTCATGTTACTAAATGCATCACCATTCTGTTTTAGTATTGGGAATACTCTAAATAAATGCACTGCTGTCTGCTGGTCCATACGCACCAGTGTTAATGATACGTCACTGAGTGATCATGTCGTACATAATGAGTACTACAAACTTGCCTGACTTTCACATGAGGGTGGTTTCAGCGACAATGCATGACGCTGACTTTTCTGAGTGTGCGTGCTTTGATTCCAGGGGTCGCATGTATACATTATTATATAATCTAATCTAAGGTATTGGTCCTTACTCCCTGTGAATGCCCGTTGGCTATTTCATGTTGATATGACCATAGTTCACTATATTTGACGTCAAGTTGGAGGGAGGGCGGGATTTTCGCGCGCCAGCGTAGGAAACAGGCATTTTTCTTACCCACCTCTTTGAACTGTACCAACGGACGCTCTTTTGCTTAAACGAGGTGACATTTTTCTGCCTCCCTCTATTCCGTAGGGGTCAACATTTTCACCCCCACCCCCATCTGTTGTTAAATAATGGCCACTCCCTAACACCCTCCTGGGTGCTGCAGGTAGCCTACGGCCTGGAGGCGATAAGCTACCTGTCTACAGGGTATATCTCAGCCCCTATACCTGGTTACAACCCCTACTAAACAACCCCGCCCACCACATCAGCACACCCCATCACCATCATTCCCATCTCCATCATCATTATGATTATTCACGAGTGATGGGTCAATGCTGGGTTAGGAGCCTCTGCATCCAGACCGGATGGAACGGTCAGATGTTATTAGTATGTGGGTCACATCGGGCAGAGAGGATATCGGGACAATAAAGGCTGATTTACCGAGCCATATGGCCAGCAGTGCAGAAGGGGCTGGTAGGAAGGGGGTGCCGCTAGGATGGGGAGCTGGAGGGCGAATAGAGGTAAGGTCAGGGTATAGAGGGTAGGGAACGTGAGGGGAGTGAAGGAGGGAGAGTGGGCCAGATGAATGGCGAGAAAGTAACAGGGATGGCTATAGTATAATGAGACAGATAGCGGTAGAGGGATCTCAATCATGGAGAAAGAACGGGTTCGAAAGGCACCGTAAGATTGACAAGAGTCCAATCAAAGATCAGATTTCACTCGAAGCAAAGATGAAGCAGATACAATGCACACAAGTATGTATAAGGGCTGAACTAGACGAAATGGTTCTAGGCACCTCCTCGCCTGGAATTCTCCTACAGTACACGGAGTTCACCCACCCCCACCCAGAAATCTCCCGCCTGGAATTCTCCCACCAGGAATTTTTCCCCGCGCCGAATGCCCCTCCCCCGTAGGTTAGATTCACCACTTTCGGACGCTCGTTGGCAGTGGCAATGTGACTCATTTTCTCTGGACTAGAGTTCTGTTAATATTTTAATTAGAGCGATGATCATGATACTTATGGAAAGAAGAGTATTGGGACATCATGGCCAATAACAAATTATTGCATAACATGTAAATTGAAATGAGCTATTTCTCATCAAAGTTAGGGAATTTTAAGTCCCAATTTCATCTGAAGTCGGACACTTTGGGTTTCTATCATTTTCTTAGAGTAATAGTGAATGATCTGTCTTACTAATATAGCAGACATACTGTAGTTCATCGAGCCTTTATGTAATATTAAAGATATTCAACACATTCGCCTTTGGAATATATTTTTAGTACTATTGAACATACCAAATGTAGAAATTCTACATATACTTCACTCATTCCGATAGAAATTAGTATTAAGCTGCCCCATGAATCTGAGAATATATTTTGAGTGACATAGATTTGATAATATTTACTGGGATACCAATAGTTTTACATCTTCTATATTTTAGAGGAAAAGAAAACAGCAAGGTACAGTTGTGTCCGGCTCAGGGTGTAATCACATCATATCTTTTGAAGGTCTCTAAATGATTGTTTCTGTTTCATAAGTAATATGTGACATGATCTGCGAAAAAGGCCCTTAGTGCAGGGTACACTAAGGTCCCTTTTCCCAGTACATGTCACATATGTTTCTGCTAGTATGGATGTCAGAATATATATAACCTTCTATATAGCTCATAATATATTGATTATGTATATATTAAACAGCCAGATTTAGTTTGAGAACACTCCCGTCTGACTTAAGGTAAATGTACTACTTCATTTTACAAATCAGACATTAGCTCCTCACCCTAAAATAGGCCCACTTGAGGACTTAATTGCATATATATATGATTGGTTTAGAGACATGCCATTTCCTTTGTTGGTAAGAAAAACACCTAGATTTTATTCTGATGCCAATACAAATGTCAAATAATTTAGGATAGATTATGCTTTTTAATGCTAAAGGTGTCAGACATGAGGTGTGTGTCCGTCTTTGGGTTAATCTACCCTACCGGCTTTAGTAACCATTCAATAATGAGGCAGTATGATGTACTAGTACATGTAGATATATAGTTCTGTGTTAAATGTGTTGGGTGCTCTCCCCTCTTCCCCCTCCATTCTCGACTGTTTCTTTCTACACACTAGCATATACTCGTTTGACTTAGTTGAAGTGGTTTCTGTTTAGAAAAAAAGACATATCCCATACAATCTTAAATAAGCACTTGTTAAGTTTCACATAATCGTGAAAGGTTATAATGTACGACTAAACATATATAACCCACAATCTTAAAACCATATCCCACATGTTAGAATACTCTAAAATCTATGTCTTACATAGTCCTAAAATTTAAGACTTTGATATTATGGGGTAGAGTATGAACTACACAATTTATATCATTGACCCTAATAACTTTAGTCTTGTGTGTCACGAGGGAGGGGGGCGGTCAAGGGGTGGGGGTCCAGGGTGGTAAAATTCATAGGGGAAGATTCCGAATTTATATGATGGAGAAGGAAATGGACAGGGAAGATCAACAGTAATGGTAGACACTGGTAGAGAGACAGAGGCGAGGTGATGAAAGCTTTTCTTAGAGAGTGCCCATGGGAATGGATGACGGTGGATATTGGGAATGGAAATAGTTCAGTAGCGGTGAAAGCCGGGAGTGTATTGTGGAGGTGGAAACTAGTGCATAAAGATGGGCACCATTTGTGTTTGTGAAGTTCTAGTTTGTGTGCGAGGGAGAGGGGGGTATAACTTAGGGGTCATGTATGCAGCTAACTGCTCTACCTTATCGTATTAGAGTCCATGCACGACTGGTGAGTGACTCCCTGGCCATGTTGATGCTAATTTCATGGCAGGCAGGCCATATGGAGCAGCTCCAAGTGGTCTGGTACAGTCACGATCAGTCATAAATCTGTCCCCTGGAGCCTGTCCCATTCATAGCCTGGTCCCCTCAGCCTGCAGCCTCAATTCAAACCCTGCTCCATACACATTTACAGCAGCACCGATGGCCTCCATCCTAAGGGAGTGGTCATTATTCTAAAGCACATGGGCCAGGGGAGGCCGATTTTTGTATATTGTTTCTAGCCCCTTTCTTAACCGAGTTCAAATTTATCGTGGATGACCCCTTTTAGCTAGGATTTTTCGCAGGCATCCAGATTTTTCCAGCCCCCCTCTCAAAGCTTTGCAAGGGATCTAATTTTCGTACACACAGAACAGTAAAGGAGTCAACTGTGTCTCCAACGTGGCTCTTATAAAAGCCAACTTAAGTTGACCCATCACATAAGCAGTGTCATAAGCGTTTTGCCTCTCTATTTTACCAGAGCCACGTGAGAGACACAGATAATACCTTTACTTTTCTCTGTGTAGTACACCCACCCCTCTCAAATCCCATGAACCCACCTCCACTCCTTTTGAAAGCAAATGACCACTCCTTTAACATCCCATGTATATTGATGGGCGCGTGCATGTTAGTGCCCCACAACAACGCCGAGAACTCTACTAAATAACTGTTAGTACAAGTGACTTTAGTGTTTCCGCTGACGTTGATTCACAGTTTGCCTTTAGGGCCGCACGTGAAGTGGTGAGGAGGGAAGTGGTGAGGGCCCAGCAGGGCAACTTGTGTTTTTATCGAGGTGTTAACTCCAGGTCTCGTTAACACGAGATTACCGTGGCCATTGACACCACCTGATGAAATGAGTGAATGTTATACTCTGATGGATTGATGGAGCAATATAGAGTGTACGTTTGGGGTAGTCTCCTCTGCAGTTTGTGGAGAGGGCACATTCTCAATAGCAGCGATCAGCTTCGGTCGACCTTGAAGCCTCAAGTGTAAGCATTTGTAAACAGTTGCATCTGCACATCTAAAGTGACCATCGAGGATGAGGAAAAGGTTTAATTTTCAGAACACTAGGTCCATACCATATGACTTTCAAGATCATGAGAGCGGGCTGGCTGATGGCAAAATCCCAGCGAAAAGTTCCATCAACAAGGTTTTACTCAAATGGCAATGGCTTCTTTTAAAGTCAGCTTAATGGCTTCAATAAAAAAAGGAACATTTTTCTTTCGAAATCTACGACATGGCTTCAAGTCTGGTAGAAGCCATTTCGTGGCTTCTGAAAGTCACAAATTAGGGTCATCAAAAAGACACAACATGGCTTCTGACTAAAACCTGCACCTTCCTAAAGAATATAAACATAACAATAAAAAGCAACCTATTGGCGCAATTCAAAAGCAGTATTTTGGTGCCAATAAAAAGTCAAAACATGGTTTCTATGAAATGCCACAGTATGCCTGATTTAACTCAATGAAATGCCACAATTCAATAGTAAAGACACATAATTAGTACAACATGAATGCAACTTCACTGCATCATTCTTATACAAAAACCGACAAATATAATATCATCAGACGCCAACACTGCCAGAATATATGGCTTCAAGAACCCACAATGTTGCTTGTTCATACAAGCTTCAAGTTTGACTTGGCTTTAGAAACATCAGCCTATAAGTTTGAGGTAGTTAAGGTTATCCACAATATTCCAGCTATTTACCGCTTCCTATTTGGAGCAGCTCGGGGGTATAGTAGACAGAATAGTGAACTACAGTAGCTAACTGCAGCCCAGGGTGCCATAATTACCTGTGACTATAGTACCCCCAACGTCCTATTGTTAACACCCTGCCCCCAAGCACACACGTGGATACATGCCCGTGTACTGCCGACTGAAATGGCGCATCAGGGAGGTTGATCTTTATCTACTAGGTGCGCGTGATATCGCAGCCTTGATTAGCAATTTCCAGACAACTTATTCTGCAGGGACATGTTTCCTTCGGGCCTGTCTGTGGACAGGTTAGGGTGAATGTGCACCCCCCAGTCGTACTGACCATCAAAGGAAAAACAGTGAGTCAGGGCAGCCCCTATAGCTCCTACCCAACAACCAATGAACCTTACTGATACAACACTGATAAAGCTAGCAAAGTCTACTATGCAATTTTTATGTGAGCCATTCAGTTTGGACATTCTAAACGATAAAACCTTCCATGATACATTTCGGGATTATTAACGATGTTGTTTTCTCGGCTCAAATGTCAGACATACTAACTCAGCAATACGGACAGGTTAAAGTGACTTCCGTGAAGGGCGTTGTCCAGAGAGTATCCAAATAATGTAGTACCGAGTCCACTTGTAAAGGTTATGGGAGAATGTAATGATAACACTATCCAAACTGTCAGCATGGAAAAATTGATATGAAACTGAATAGCTCCCCAGATTGAGTAGTTCTCCGTTTAGCACGTGTTTATGGGCATTTTGTATCGAGTTGGGAAATTGCGTGTCTTTGTCCTTTTCCTCCATCAAGGTAAAAGCTAGCTGCTACACAATATTTTAGCAATCAACTGCATCACTGTGGTTTAAAATAACATGCATCAAAAGGATCTTCTGAGTAGTAGGCAATCATTAGGTCATTTCACCAGTCTATTTAACAGCCTAACAGCCAATAGAGTTGCTTTTTATAATACATATTACGATTGTCAAATAGTTTTAATGACAGGTAAATCAGGTTCAGCAGGGCAGACCTTCTATAATTGAGCTTTTACAACTTGACTCCATCTTTCTGTATGGAATAATCATAAGTGTTTAAAATGTTGTTTCTTTTGTCTCTCACTTTACATGGTATAGAAGTGGAATGACTAATGTGACTAGTGTGCCTATATATTCAAAGGAAAGACACATAACCAATCTGCTTCTTGATTGTAATATGGATATTTTTCTTCTATGGGCACTGATTTTGCACAGTGATGGTATCCCCCATTGACATACCTTTGAGAGGCGCAACTTGTTTGTGAAAGATTTATTGTCAATAAACCTGTTTTCAAACTCAAACTCAAAACTCAATCATACTTCCAGTTTTTCTTACCATTTATATTACGGTGTAGGGTTAAGACAAAGGAGTTCATACTTTGGTCATATTGCTTACCCTCACATAACCAATGTTTAAGCGATACATACACGATGGCATTGCACTACCCAGTAAACACCCTACGTAGTTCCAACGTAGCTCAGAGGTTTCTCTAGGTAGATGTCCAACCAAAAGGTTTGAGATTGGTAATTTTGGAAGGTTTGTAGACGTCAAAACGTTAAGGTTTATTTACGTTCAACAGATGTAGACGTCTGATTTACCTTGATCTACCTCATTCAGACGTAAAAATTCTACGTAGATCTACGTTAAAAGACGTAACTTTTCAACTTCAATTGGGTAGATGACTTTTCCATATCACACTAGATGGCAGCACTATCAATTATGGAGAGTATATTACAGCTCCTTAACAAATCTACCACATTCAAGCATTAAATTCTCATTAATTGTGAATTCAACATCATGCAAATAAACCGCATTCAATAGAATATTTATATATAAAGGACAGGTGATTAAAGTGTTGTGCATGAATAGGTGCTTTGAGACACTTTACTGTGAGGACACCACATTGGTGGTAATGGAAGAAATACAAAGCCTCTCTGCAGCCAAAACTATTCAACAGATCTATACTGTCAGGCTGTTCAATTGAACTACAAGAATATACTATGTAGAATGAGATGAGATTGAAAATTATAGTAGTTACTTTGTATGAATATTGTTTGTAAATGTAAATTTGTCTGCAATATATTACAAGTCTTTGTCTGAGTCCCACTATGTAGAATTATATGTAATGTGTTAAACATAGATTTACATCTTCAAGAGCTACGTAAATCAGACCTGCAGGTTTGAGATTGGTAAATAAACCTTAACGTTTTGACATTGATAAACCTAATAAAATTACGTAGTTCAGACCAAAATTCAACGTAGATTTACGTCTGACCAACGTCGTTGTGTTTACTAGGTAGTAACATGGACTAAATTCAAGAACATTGTCTGCTTTATTTTTCTGGAATTACAAATAGCTATCTATGCATGACAAAATTTGTCTTTCTCTTTATCAGGTCCTGCGACAATAGTTAAAGCAGATATGAACATACGGAGTATGGGTCCTATATCAGAGGTGGATATGGTAAGTGACATTTATATTCTCTCCAAACATGAAGTCCTGTGCAGGCAATCATAACGGTATTATATTAATAATACGGTACTATATTTCCAATTATAACTGATAGGGGCAGGGTCATGAAGTACGATTGAAATGTGTCCTAATGACATCAGGTATTGTCTGTATAATGCGTATGGTAACCTAATTTTAGATGCCTTTTGCTTTTTTATCTAAGAGCATAACCTATCTTGTAAAGGGCCTCCGGTGCACCTGTCATGGTCGCAGCCATCATGACTTTTCCATGCATGTGCACTACTATGTTGATCGATTCATAGCGCGCCATGCCCTCTGAAACAGGAGCTGTTTTAAGTATATTCATGCATGGGAAAGTGGGTGGGTGCCAAAGCTAGGAGTGGGGGTTGGTAGTCGGACAGGTGTAGAGAGAGATATGATTCGAGGTCAGGGCAGAACTACATACCATGAAAAAGGCATCAATTTGCATTGCAGAAGAGCATTGCCCCACAGTGACCTCCTACAATAGATTTAGTGACCTGAGTTTGCTGCATATTCACTAAGACAATCCCGCCATGATGAAATCCTTCATGTCCATCTGAAGTCTTCATCAGAGAGACAAGGGAAAACAAATGCAACTGCAAGAACAAGATAGGGATACCTTAGCATACAGCACAGTTCTTACAGTTCAAAACACTTTTACAAACCTGTTCAGTCTGAACTATTTTCAACTTAATTAAACTATAGCTGGCATGTGCGAACCGTTCAGATCTACTTGTTTTAAGCACCTTAAAAAGCAGCTTGACACATTCAAATTTTCAGAAGCTTCTCATCAAGTATAGTTTCCCAGTTAGGTACAAACAGGGTTGAATATTTTTCTGACTTGTGCCACTTTAACATGGTTTGACTTGTTACAAGACCCTAGTGTAAACCTAGACCAGTGCATATTGATGACAATGCACACCAAAACTGTGCTGAGTGTACACACTGGCGGTGTGATTTACATGCTGAAGGAAACGTCAAACAGAAACAAGAGCACCTCTTAATGGGGCTCTGTAGAACCAGTTGTACTATTTGTGATGGGCAGTGGGGTAGGCATGTCAGAGAGACATGTTATGACTTCAGCTGCTATTTATGGCTATGGTCTTTGATTACACTGTTTTCGGAGATTAGTATTTGTATTACCCATTTTATATAGTTCAGCTTGACAAATTGATCTGCCAGATCTTTAGCAACTGTCCTGCAGTCACCATTAGTATACTATCATCTGACCAGGGACATTATGATGGCCCATTGATAAATAGTCAATCACGATGGCTTCATCCTCTAGCTGCATGGATTTGGCGGTACAGAACGTGTACACAGACCAGAGGAGTAAGCAGCCCAAGCCTAATATGGCAATCTCCCTCAGACGTGTTTAGAGACTGGAATCAGAGGAGCTCTGCAAGCAGAGTAGAGCAGGCACAGTAATGTGTCTGGTGACAGCACCTCTACCATGTCTCTTCCAGGGAAATCATGAAGAAACATGCTAAAATAAAAGGGAGGAAACACCCTGAGCAGATAGTTGCTAAGTAGGGAGGATATAGCAGGCTGGCCAAGCTCGGGGCGGCGAGCAGCTTAGGCCGTGAGTTATGACCAGCTCGGGACGAAGCCTATCAGTTACAAATGAGGAACTCTGCCGACTCGGCCCCCTGACACAGCCCTAGGCAGCAATATAGCTCTCTCCCTCCTTACCCTCTCTCAGTAAGTCTTACCTTCCTGCCTTCCTGGTCCCTTCCCCCATTCCCTCCCTGTGACCCTCCATCTCATCTCCTCATCCCTTCCTCCCCAACCCCTCAAGCACTCATTCACTGCTGCTATCCACACTATTGTACTCCCTAAACTTTCTCCATTGCATCCCTTCTCATGTCGCTCTCCTCATGTGACCTTGTATAATCCTTCTTCCCCCGACTTGCTCTCATAGTTCTGGACCACTTAATTAGACATGGGCATTTTGGAGCTTAGTGACATGTGACAACAGGAAAAAAGATAGTGGCATGGGACACACATGGGCATTCTTAAAATAGACTGGGAACATGGTGACCCTTCCTTCCATCCCTTGCTCCCCAATCCAGGGCCCCACCCTTCACCTATCCACCCCCTTGCCCACTGCTTGTCCCAGGTGCCCTATTGGTGGCAAGGTGGCTGTCTCTAATTGGAGTAGCCCAGTGGACGTGAGAGATAAGGCGTGGTTAAGTCTGTCTCCTGCAGCCTGGTCTCACCCTGGGGGACAATAGGTCTGTGATCCCTTCTGCCGCACGTGAGCAGCTCCCTGTGGCTGCCACGTGGTGGAGCAGCGTGGTCGTGGCACTCCTAGTTGGACACACTGTCTGTGCTGACTGGTTGTGTTAGGTGCCAGTATAAATTGCATCTGCGGCTGCATCTGTGCTTATCGGCACTGAAATGTATCAAACAAGTATAGCTGGTGCAGTGGATTTATTACGATTATATGGACTGTAGTTTTACTTGTTGTAGTTAATTGTCTCTTCATCATGAAATTCCGATGGGAAATGACTCTAAATACTGGAGGTATTTTAGAAGGGATGCAACAGCCTATTTCCGCATAGTTAGCAAGAAGGTAGTCAGGCTGGTAGATAGTGTGTGTCCAATAATGATAATTGGTGGATAGGCTATCAAAGTAACAACTGTAATATAGCAACCACAACAGCATTGCCTAATGGGATCATAATATTGGATATTTGAATCGGTCAAACTTTGTTTGCCCACATCTAAGGTTTGGTCATGATTGCCCAGAGTTGCCAGTGGAAGCCAAGGTGGGCTCAGCGCACAAACTCATCTTGTTAATACATTGCAAATACATAACCACACACTCATCTCTGAATGTTCTTAGAAGTCACCAGTTTAAGTACACTTGACTTGATCTTGGCACTTCAAATCTGGGCAAGCCTATATGGAACCAACTTGGCATCCGAGGACAAAATTGTAATGGGTCCTATATTCGAGCCCATCTTGGACCCATATAAGGCTGGAGAGCCATGTGTTAGTACAACCATTATCTGATAGGCCTTTCTGACATTTCTCCTCACTACAGATAAGACCCTATACTGACAACTGGACCATCCTTCGCTTATGGTGTCACCAGCCTAAAGCACTAGGCTGCGTTCGGAAATTTCAATATTTACCACCATCGACCTGTCATTTGAGACACTCTCACAGTGTTTAGCCACATATACCAAATTTTAGCTTATGACATGCAGAAAAATATATAGTGGGTGTGACCCCAAAAAGTCGGCCTAGATTTTGCATGAATCGCCATGGTAACGGGGTAGTGGTTTTGTACCATGAGGCCTAAGCAGCGTATGGATACATTATAGGGCCGTTTCATCTCCATAGACCTGCACTGTATATATGGAGTAGATGAATCCTTCTTTTAGGACTATAAATAAACACTTTCTGATCATCCTGATAACAAATAACCATGTATTTAACCCTTCTTTCCCTCCCCTATGGCCAAAATTCCCCAAAATAACAAAGTTCATAAGGGACTCTTTCACCAGTAAACCTGGAAGTGACCCGATTTAGGGTGGTGTGTGTCTGCCAACAGCTTTGTGTCAGCTTCACACTAATAAAAGTCAGAATGCTTCTTCATCCTGAACCAGGACTGTATAGAGATACAGACTGTCAGGAATATTCTATAATAAGGATGCTGTCAGCTTATCACACTAATGAGGTCTGAGTCTAGCCACAGTCCCCTGACAGGTGGACTATAAGGGGTAAGCACATGTGGTGGGTAGCAGTGCATACAAGTCATCTTCCAGACTATGAATCAATGCTGAACCAGTCTCTGTCAGGGCTATAACGGGGGGCGGAGGGATGGTAGGTGTAGGAAGAGAGATTTTATGTTGAAGGATCAGGGAAGAACTGTATTTTGTAAAAAAAAAAAAAAGAATAATAAAAAAAAAAGATATGCGTTTGTATTTCGATTGATTATGGTCCGCAGTGACTTCATATCATAGATTAAGTGACCTCAGGTTTCTGCATGAGCAATTCATAGAGTAAGTAGAATTGCAGTTTTAACCTGTCCAATATAGGTTATTTCCAACTCAGCTGAACTACAAATATAAGATGTTCGAATCATTTAGTTGATTGAAGCACCAAATACAACAGTTAGTTCTCTCTGTTCTGCAGTTTCCATGAAACACAAATACTGGGTTTTTACAGACCCTATAATATCTTCTGACTTGTTACACTATACAATATGGATTAACTTTCTTCAAGACCCTAGTGTAAATCTAGACCTGTGCATATTGATGACAATACACATCAAAACTGTTCTGAGTGTACATACTGCTGGTGTAATTTACATGCTCAAAAGAAACCTCAAACAGAAACAATGTCATGAGCACCTCTTAATGGGGCTCTGTAGAATTGGTTTAACAATTTGCGATGGGCAATGGGGAAGCCATGTCAGAAAATCATACATGATGTAGAGTTCGTCTTTAAGTAATTCGATTAAATAAGGACTCGAACTGCAGTTTTCATGTAGAGATGCAAGAAACAGGATTTTATTAGCGTTCACCTGTACAATAAAGCTAGTCCTTGAGGTATATGAGGTTCGATCGGCATATGATTATCTTTCGATGCTTTCAATATGTTATACAGTCAGAGACCTGAGAAGGTCTGCCAGAGCAAGGGGGTGAGGACAGCTTATATACTGTCCGCCTCCGATAGGGGTGCCCCCTGGCTCCGGCCGCCCGAACTACCTTGTAGGCGTTCGATTACAATACTAATATTAGTGTCCCTACACCACCCCCCCCAGACATTACATACGCTTACGCTTTTAAATATATGTACAATATAATATAAACTCATATAACTGAGTTTATTTTAGTAAAGCGTTATGTTACGTCGTGAACACAGTAGGGTATATAAAAATATACAAAACTAATATTATTTACATGGGTGGTAATATATCCGAACGGCTTGACACATTTCGAATGATTAAGGACACTTGTATAGTATACATACAAACATATATAGATTAGCGACTAGAACAATTTGACATCTCTCATGACAATAAAAAAAAACACAGGAACAAAAAAACTGAAGATCCGGGCAGCCATCCTAACCTTTTTCAACATTGGTTAGGCACGAAGTACCATCCTTTCGGAAGGACTCGGGTGTGTGGTGCTCTCCTCTTCAACAGCCGTCCTGTCCCAAACTGGGCAGGCACGTTCATTCGAACGGGTTAGTGGTGCTCTCCTCTTCATTTTCGTACTGCTGCCTCTGTTCTAACTGAACAGACACGTTCTTCCGAACGGGTGAATGGTGCTCTCCTCTTCAGATGTATGGTCACCGTATTCAGCTTGCGTACTCCGGTTACTGCTGTTTGATGGTTCAGTAGACGTTCATACTACACTAACTCGTTCTCTTTCGAATATCCAATCACTCCTATTTTCTCACTCTGGAATCGTGGGCTCACCCCTCCTCACTCTGGTTCTTTAGCAGTTCCAGAGCGGATTCGCGGGTGCCATCCCACTCGTCCAAGAACACTCCAAATACCTGCTGGAACTTGACGTTCATAGCCTCGTTCCGGTCATTTGACTCCTGCAGGCGTTTCTGAGCCAAAGCAGTCCGTGATGCGGCTAGCTTGGCTTCGTTCCGAATTTTATTCGTTTCGGCGGCCAGAAGCGCCTCATTATCTTTCTCCAGGTTCGTTCTGGTTCTGGCCTCCTGTTCAACCAGAGAGCGGGCAAACAAGTTCGCCACCCCCTGGTTGTATCGGACAGCCAATTCCCTCTGAGTTTCCTGGAAGTCGTCCACTGCCTGCTGGGCTTGGGCGCACACCACTTTGTCACTCGGATCAAAATACAGATCCACCGGTCTCGTGCTCAGTCGGGGCCTATTGTCCGGAATCTGAGTCAGTACAGGTTCGACACGGGCCGAAACCTTCTGTGCGCTCAATTCTGGGAAATCACCAGTCTCCGGCTCACGGGCCGGTTCTTTCCGGTCGAACCAAGCAGGTGGATTATCACTCTGCGAGGCTGACGCTGATGCTGAGGCCGAAGCCGAACTTGCTGACGAGGACGGACGTGAGTCTGACCTCCCACTCATTGGCGACTGATATACAGTCGAATCTTTCCGTTTCTGTTGTGTAGATCTCGAGTCACGAGCCACAGCCAGTGGCTTCTTAAACTCCGGTCTTTCGGGAGAATCGGACCGAGATTTCTTTCCTTTGACACTTGCTGGGCTGCGGCTAGCTCGCCTCTTCTCGTCAATTTTTGCCTTGGGTGGATCACCCCTCCACTCACACACTCTAGAGAAGAGTTCGTTCTTCATCTGAAATTTACCTCTAGCTCTCACCAGGGCAACTCTCGCACATAGCTTACCCTTCGTGGACTCGTGCACATTACAGAACGAATCTGTCTTCACGCCGATGT
Organism: Harmothoe impar; assembly: GCA_947462335.1. Classification (NCBI taxonomy): domain Eukaryota; kingdom Metazoa; phylum Annelida; class Polychaeta; order Phyllodocida; family Polynoidae; genus Harmothoe; species Harmothoe impar. The sequence continues at coordinate 55,658,211 of OX381710.1, read as the reverse complement.
GCTTAAAGTCCGAAGGGATCATTTTATTATATTCTGTCATCACTTTATCGTGCAGACTCACTACTTTCTCGCGTGCTGCACTCAGTCCGGGGCTGTGGCAAAACTTCAGATGTCGAAGCATCACCCCCCTTCTGGGAGTAACGCAACCATTGCAGGTTGCGCTATCCCGCTGCCCTTTCGAATTGGCACATTCGTACACCACCGTGTGGTGGAAGTGCCGTTCGCATAGATGTCTCAGGAACCGCATTGCTGTCGGATATGTCCTGTCCGTTCCTTTCTCTTCTATACAAATGGTGAACGGACAATATCGCTCACCGTCTTTCTGATACCAACATAAGTAGGCCCAGCGCAATTTCGACTTCTGGTCTCTTATGTAGTAGCTTTCAGGATATTTGGTCAGTTGTTTGAACCATTCTAGATAGAAATCTGATGGCAAGGGATCGTCTTCGGTTTCCCGAATCCAATCCTCGTCATCGCTTTCGTCATTCATATTACGGGGTTCGGGGCAACCGTACGCTTTCTTGCCCTTCGCACATTCCTCGAACGAACCCGGAATGAAGTGTGCGAACTTCGCCTCACTATTCTTCCAGATTCGTTGAGTTCTTTCCCGTTCTTCCTCATCTTTTGATCCCTCTTCACCCTCTCCCTCTTCTTCCTCCTCTGGTTCCTCCTCATTCGGAACCTCCATCTTGTCCTCCGGATCCTGTGTGTTTGGATCCGGATCGGTTTCCGGAGGTTCGTCACCCGAATCTGGTCCAGACTCGTCGTCCGGACTATCTACGGGTTCAGTCACTTTGGTTGCCTTCTTAGTGGCTCCTTTGATAATACCACTGACCTTGGCGGCGGCAGCAGCCTGAACGGCAGCCATCCGTCCCTCCAGTGGATTATCACTCGAAGGATCTTTCCTGCCCACTACCTCTGTGACTTTAGCAATCACTTTCGGAGGCACAGTCATTTTTATGTCTTTCTTAGATTCCTTCAACTTCTTTTTTTCTTTCGCTGACAGAACCGGTGTGAAGGCACCCTGGTCACTGTCAGATTCGGTGTCGGTCAGAGACTTTTTCTTCGTCTTTCCCTTCACGCCTTTAACTTTCGTTTTCTTTGGGGTCTCCTCTCCTTCGGTTTCGCTCCCTGTTGACACACCACCTTTTTGTTTGGCGGCCTTCAGGATTGCTTTGCCCTTTCGGATGGAAGCCAGTCGCTCTTTATGTTGAGCAGAGCTCAGCTCTTCCTCCTGTCCGGGAACATATGCCCTAGTGGCATAGGTCCCCTCTCGAATCATCGTACTGATGATTCCGTTCAACTTTTCCTCCGGCTCGGAACACTCTTCCAGTCGACGAAGCAACTCGTCTCCATCCAGAGTGTAGAGCCTCGGGGTGCCCGGATGCTCTGTTCGTTCTACCCAGTCCTCTGCAGTCCTGGGTTCTTTCTCCATATCGGGTTCCCGGTACAATACCTCTCCCGCGGTATCCATTCCGGTCACCCCCATTCCAGTATGGTCAGTCAATACATGTGGTAGGTTCGGAAGGCGATTCTGCCGATATGCGATTTCGCAATCGAACATCGCCCTCCGGAACGACTGACTCACTTGCAGTCCAGCCTCAGTCCGATTGTAAAACAGCAGCCATTCGGATGGCAGTGCTGCGTATTCTGTCGGGGATAGGAAGTGCCGAACGCAGTCCCTAGTGGTTGCGTCCCAACACTTTCGGTCTCCTTCTAGGATCCGGTCGTGAATATGAACTTCCCGACCGTCGTACCTCGATTTAAATCCATCCAGATTCGGTTCGAGCAGCGGCTCCTCCGATCGTTCCAGGATTTCCTCAATCTCCATTCCTTCCATTCCCATGCTACTATCCTCTGCTCCGGATTCATTCAATGCACTTTCTTCGTTCTTGGTAACTGGCGACATCGCCTCGGTCTCCATAAATGCTTCGGACACCTCGTCGAGGGCCGATCGTTCGGAATGAGAGCCAGACGCCGAAGCCATCGTGACACTCAAAAAGTTCTTCCACTCGTTTATAACGGAATGACAGGTACCAGGACCCTTTCTACGGGATCCTGGCGACTTCACCCACCTGCTATTCACCGAGTTCACTTTCAATCAGTCTTTATCTCCTCGCTTTTGTGCTCTGATACGCTTCCCCTTGCTCTGTCCGGCGAACCGTAAACAAATATGGCGGATTGCTGACCCGCGTCGACCTTTGCGCACGCGCGTTGGTCTCGCGAGATACCGCGCATTCGGCGAGACTTCGGTTTCCCGCGCTTGCAAAAATATAAACAATCATTCATCCTTCCCGCGCGTCACGCATTACGATCAGGTAATTATAGCACTGATATCCTCACTGCCCTGTCGAATTCATCTCGAGTCATTATGGATTTAAATACGGATAGCAACTACTAATCCGCCGGATTATCCGTCCATTACCCTCTGGCACATTCACAGGTAAGTTTGTTGGATCTCTGACTTTTATCGTGATCATTCCTACATAGAAGACGAATTACCCGGTTGCCCCGGTAATTATGACAATATTTAACTGATTACATCGTTGTGTTTCAGGTTAGGTAACAGCACCCCTCACCCTCAACCTAGGGCTGCGACGAACCCCTATTGGATTCTCTTTACACCTGACATTCGGAGAGGTTTTCGCCCGTTCCCTCGTAGCCACAGAGGGGACAGTCCTTCTCTTCTTGTCTACACCTGCCGAGACATTCTTTGTTTTCTCCGATCTCTTTGGAGATGATTTAATTTGCACCGCTTCCTTCTTCACCTTCCTGGGTCTACCCGGACCCCTCTTCTCGATTACTTTATCTAACTCCCTTTTCATTTCCTCCTTCTCCTCTTGTCCCATCTTGAACATTTCCGTGGAGTACTCTCTCCCCTTCCATGGTTTCAACCGGGCCACATTCGATTTCTGATTCCTCCCGAAGGTATCTCTCATCAGGACTGTATCATCACTTACTCTCTGGGTAATCCTCCACGGACCATCCCAATTATCTCTCAGCTTGATGCCAACCAGAGGTTCGTGGTATCTCGCTACTAAGTCCCCTACCGCAAACCGCCGAACCTTTAGGTTAGTATCATAGCCCACTTTCTGCCATTTAGCTGTCTTTCCTAATTCCTTTCTTACTAATTCGTACGCCTTCCGGAATTGCTCCTTCAACGCTTCCACAAACATGATCTGACACGGGACATCTGGATTCATACCCACTACTCCGAACACTAGGTCCGCTGGCATAATCAGATCCTCCCCGAATACTAACAGATTCGGAGAGCAGTTCGTACTCGCATGTACCGTGCTATTATAAGCATGGCAAACAAAGTCACACTGCTCATCCCAATCATCCATCTCTTGATTTACTAAACTCTTCAGGACCTGTATTAGGGTACGATTGAATCTTTCCACCTGACCATCACTCTGTGGTCGATACGGATTGGTTCGGGTCTTGCAAATGGCCAATTGATGACACATTTCCTGCCATAGATTCGATTCGAACTCTCTCCCTTGGTCGCTGTGCAACATCAGAGGCACTCCCAAGTACAGTATCCATCCCTTCACTAACATTCTAGCACAAGTTGCTGCTTTGTGATCCTTCATTGGGAATACCTTCGTATACTTCGTATAGTAATCCGTTACTACCATCATACATGTATTTCCTTCCGGAGTTGTCACAAATCCTGTGATTATATCCACTGCCACTCTTGCGAACCTTACTCCAAACAGTTCCTGGGTTAAGGGCATTTTACCCAACCCAGGCCCGGGCTTGCTCGTACAACATTTCGGACAAGTGTCTATCCATCTCAACAGATCCGTACTCATACCTGGCCAGTAATACATTCTAGCCAGCCTTTCCAGAGACCGTTTTCTCCCAAAATGGCCACTGGTCCGATGCCCATGGCAAAAGAACATTATATCCCTTCGCATGGCAGTAGGAATAAAGATCTGTCTCGACTTATTTCCCAACGCATTCGTCTTCCACCTATAGATCAGTCCATTTACCACTTCCAACTCTGTCCATTGAGCTATTAGTCGCCTCATCTCCCTGTTCTCCAACGATATTGCTGGCCGACTCGGGATCCTTCCTTCTACAAGTAACATCTTCAGACGGATACTATTCGCATCTCTCTCCTGGAAGCCCTTAATGGAGTTCTCGTCCCATTCTAGTATAACGGGTTCGAGATCTCTAAAAGGCTTTCGGACTCCTGCCAACACGGCATTATGCTTCCCACAATCATCACATCCGTCATTCTGACACTTCCTCACCGGGATTCGCGACAACGCGTCAGCGTTTACATGCTTAGCCCCCTTTCTATGCTGAATTTGGCTATGGTCCAATCCGAACTCGGATAGGTGTGCTAACCACCGTCCTATCATACCTTCTGCATCCTTAAAGTTTAATAACCACCGCAGGGAGGAGTGATCCGTACGTAAAGTAAAATCAGATCCCCACAAGAAGTGCTTATATTTCTTAGTATATACTACCACTGCCAATAATTCTCTCTTTGTCGTACAATAATTCCTTTGTGCCTTACTCATTGTATTGCTTGCAAATGCGATTGGAACCTCTTTCCCATCTTGGACTTGAGACAAAGCAGCCCCTATACTTTCATTGCTCGCATCAGTGTCTAATATGAAATGACCATCCGCAGTGGGGTATTTCAAAACTGGTGTTTCCACGAACAACCGTTTAATCAGTTCGAATGATTCCCCTTGTTCTTTCCCCCATGGAAACTTCTCCTTACGTCTCCCCGGGGTCCAGTGCGACAGACATTGTATTGGATAACTTATCCGGGAGTATCCTGGTAAGAAATCTCTATAATAAGAACAAAATCCTAGGAAGGATCTTACTTCCTTCGGTCCTTTAGGAATGCTCCAGTCTGTTACCGTCTTAACCTTTTCCGGATCAGCTTTCACCCCATCTGTTGAGATGATCCGTCCTAGATAGTTAATACTTTTCTGAAACATGTTACACTTTTTAGCTTTCAGCTTTAATCCATTCGAGATTATTCGCTGCAACACCAACTTCAAGTTCTCCAGGCATTCCTCGAATGTCTTTCCGAATATGATCACATCGTCCAGATATACTAGACATTTCTTCCACAATAAGTCACTCAGTAAGGTCTCCATCATTGCTTCAAACGTGGCCGGAGCATTACAGAGTCCGAATGGCATCACGTTATACTGGAACAACCCTACATGGCTCGAAAACGCAGTTTTCTCCTTGTCTTCTTCTTTCATTCCTACCTGCCAATAGCCAGACTGCAAATCAATCGTACAAAACCATTTATTTCCTCCGAGGGAATCAATGGTCTCATCTATCCGGGGGAGCGGATACGAATTCTTTTTAGTCAAGCCATTTAGTTTTCGGTAGTCTATACAGAATCGGATACTCCCATCCTTCTTTGTTACCATACATACTGGACTACTCCAAGGGCTGGTGCTCGGAGTTATCACTCTTTCCGCCAACATCTTCGTAATCTCCTCTTCCGCCACCACTTTCTTTGCTAGCGGAAGACGTCTATATGGTATCTTTACTGGATTCGCCCCTTCTGTGTTAATTGAGTGCAGGACTCGATCCGTTCGTCCCAACGGCTCTCCGGGCCGCGCAAAGGCTAAACTACACTCAGTTAACATCTCCCTCAGGGCTTTCCTCTGTTCCTCCGTCTCTACTCCGGATCCCTCTATTAACTTTTCCAATCCTTCTTCCATTACTTCATTGTTCGGGACTAGTCCACTTCCATTCTCAAAGCTACTGGTGACCGCTTCCGCGGATATCACTTCTCCCACTACAGTGCCTTTCTCTAGGTAGATGGTTTTCGAACCCGGGTTCGTTATAGGGGCCACCCCCCATGCTATGTTGCCTATCAGGGTGTCGGCTGATTCCAACCCCCTCTTTCCCAACACCGTCACATTAGGTTCGAAAACCCCCGGAACGCCCCTCTTCATCCTACTGGAGGCTATTAACACATCACATGCCATTCCGGGAGGTATTTTTACCGTCTGTACCACACTCGCTACTCCACTAACTTCTCGTGCCAGGCATTGTATCCTGTCTTTGTAGGGACGATTTACTTTCAACATTCCAGTGATGGGGTCCAATTTTACCCCATATAAGGAAGCGAAATCCATCCCAATGATACCATCATCCTCTATCCCAGCGACAGTAGGGGAAATGACATATTCCCTACCACCCACCAAGATGATCATACAAGTTCTACCAAACGTTCGTATCTTGCTCCCATCAGCCGCACATGCATTTACCCTCGTTGTGAGGTCATCATCCATGTTCGACACCAGATCGTAGAATCTTTTCGACATAGCGGAGTGGCTAGCTCCGGTATCCAACAAAAATTCTCCCATTCTGCCGTTTACAGATACGGACACATACCATCTCTTTCCTCCCATCATAGAGGGATTACTTGCGAACCTTTTGATGTCGTCTGCCATGTCAAAATTGAATCCGAATCCTTTCAAATACTCCAGACACGGATGACCTTGGGGAAGGCGGATCCCCCCGATCCTGGATAGTTCCTCTACCCAACCTTCCTCTCTATTGGTGATCGGTTTCCCTTCTTTGCTCTCCCTGGCAACTGTCTCACCAATACCCCCAGCCCCACATGTTTTCGGCTCATCAGCATTTCCCATGCTGCTGGGCGGATACATTACAGACTCCTCAATCGCGTTCGTATGGATTGTATCCTGGCATACTTTATTCGGGGTCGTCAGCTTGCCTTCACGGACAACCCCCTCTAATTTCCCGTCTCCTCTCTCTTTCTTTCCCTCCAAACTGGTTTCTCGGCCGTACATTCGGCTGCGAAATGTCCGGTCTCCTGGCACCTGAAACACTTCACCGTTGCTCGATCTAGCTTCGGTCGTTTCTGATAGTCCAACAATCCTTTCATTTCCTCCATCATGGCCATTAACCGTTTCTCATTCTCTGATGACGCTCCTAACTGGGGGGTAGGGATGGGCTTCGAGCTTGCCTCTACTGGCTTCTCTTTCTCGGGTGGTTTGCTACCATTTTTCTTCCACCGATTCTTTCGATCCCACTTATCTCCCCCTATTGCTGCAATTCTTTCCTCATCCGAACCAGCGTCCGAATCGCTTTCCTCTGGAGCGGCCGTATGTGCAGACGCCACTCTTTGGTTGGGTACGAACCCAGAAAGTAGTCGTTTCTTCTTTTCATGCTGATCGATAGCCAAAAAGAAGTCTACCATTGAGGATCCTCGCCCCCATTCTTTCTGGACGAGTTCAGCATGGGACGGATCCCTCAGTCCTTTTATGAAGTGTGTGAATAGTTCATCTAAGAAATATTCATCATCCCGTCTCCAATAAGGTCGAGCCTTTTGCAATAATCTTTGAAGCTCTAGTCCGAATACTTTCGGAGACTCTTTTGGTTTCTGTGTTCGTACCTGGAACTCCGACCAAGGATCATTCGCGGACAGCACCCCAAAAATGTGTGTGGCGGCTGCCACCAATTGGTCATAGTTTCCATCTTCCCCATACGTCTCTCGCCAATCATCTACAGCTATTCGTCCCGGACCCTCACTCAACCATTTAATGAGAGGACCCAAGGAAGCCTCCTTGTCCCACCCATGATAACGGTTATCGTCGCAAAAGTCTTGGTAGCTTTCCTTCCAATTCTCTCCATTGAACCGTCGGGGAGTTCGAACAGGCTTCCTGGCACTGTTCTGACTCCATACCAGTCTATCAGACTGCCTCCGGCTCCATTCCATTATTTCTGACTCATCTTCCCGGGTCCGACTGCAACAGTCTATCCCCATTCCTTGTATACAAGGATCGGATTCCACTATGGCAGCAACCCTCGGGCCCATAGATGATCGTTTTGTCAACCTCCTCGGGGCAGGGACCGGTCTTGGTGCTCCTCCTCTTGGATTTGGCTGAGTTCGTTCAGGACTGGGGGGGTAACCTCCGTACGAACCAGGGTTCGGCACAGTTCCGGCTCCTCCTCCCGGATTCGTTCCGGGGTTCGGAGCACCACCTGTCCCCCTGCTCGGAATCGATCCTCCCCCTTCATTATAGGACTGATGTCCTTCGTTCGATCCGGCTCCGGGTAATGGTGCCCGATACTGGTAGGTTATATTATATATCGGTGGTGGGGGTACCGTATAATTATGTCCCGCCAGCGTGTCATCCGCAAAGGGATGCAGAGAGCCGTAACTATGGTTCATTCGCTTGGGTGGGGCCTCGCTCGTGATATCATGAGTGCTAGAGATTTCTTTCTCCTCGGTTCCCCCATACGTGACTTTACGATAAGTCTCATTCGGAACAGTCCCTCCCTGGGTTCGTTCATACTTCCCCTCCGAAACAACCCCCCGTGTTTCGATGGGCTCTACTGTACTCAATATCGGACTAGGTGTGGATGCAACGTGTTTAGGTAGCTTGGCTCCCTCATTCATTGTTTCCCGCCTCCTAGTCTCCTCCTCTTTGCGGATCTCCTCTATCTGACTCTGATAAGCCAGGTAGGTATCATTGATTTCATCTTTATTTTTCTGAATTTTTTCGAGGTCAGTCTTCATGTCGATTCGAGCTTGCTTCAACGCTTCTCGTTCTTGCTCGAACTGTTCCCGCAGGGCCTCGCCGGCTTTCTCTTCCCTCGAATAATCAGCCTTGAGTTTCTTGACCCTTTTGGATTGTCGTTCGATCTCGCTTTCATAGGTATCCCGAAGATCACGACTTCGGCGAGCCTCTTCCTTCTCTTTCTGGAGTTGTGCTTGCTCCTCGGTCAGACTGTGTTGAGCAATCTTAACCTTCTGTTGGACCTTGGCCAACTGAGAGGTTTCGAGAGCCAACTGTTCACTTATATATTTCCTATCCGCTTGGATTCTGGATTTTACTTCACTCAATTCTGCTGCTTCTTTCTGGTTCTGTGCGATGACCCTTGCTTTTTCGTGGGCCAATCGGATCAAATCCTCATTCATGGCTGTATACCGATCCCTCATTGACTCCTCTTCTGCTTTCAATTTCTCGCAGTAGGCGTCATAATCAGGGACCTGTCGACCTCTTCTGGACAAGTCTCGTTCCATATGTCCGAGGTTCGGTTCGGAGGGAAGCATGTCCGCCCATGGGTTCCCTCTGAACGGATTGGTATTCGGCACCGTCCTGGGAGGAGGAAATTCTCCCGGAGTTCGAAAAATCAGACTCCTCTTTCGACCTTTTTTATTCTCTGGAGTATGCATTCGAGAGGCAATATCCCAGATTTCATTGATTTGGGCGACTGTGTAGTCCAATTCCCCATCTTCCAGCTCGGTTCCCGATCCTTCATCCCCCCCGTTCCTTGACTGAGCCTCTGCCAGGGTCAGTCCGCTATCTCCTACATAAAATCCTGGTCACGGCACCAGTGTAGAGTTCGTCTTTAAGTAATTCGATTAAATAAGGACTCGAACTGCAGTTTTCATGTAGAGATGCAAGAAACAGGATTTTATTAGCGTTCACCTGTACAATAAAGCTAGTCCTTGAGGTATATGAGGTTCGATCGGCATATGATTATCTTTCGATGCTTTCAATATGTTATACAGTCAGAGACCTGAGAAGGTCTGCCAGAGCAAGGGGGTGAGGACAGCTTATATACTGTCCGCCTCCGATAGGGGTGCCCCCTGGCTCCGGCCGCCCGAACTACCTTGTAGGCGTTCGATTACAATACTAATATTAGTGTCCCTACAATGATATTACAAGTTCAAATACCAGTTTTGGCTATGAGCTTTTATCATGCTATTTTCGAAGTTTTAAAATGTGTATATCCATGATGGGGCCATAACATAAATGTGTTATGAATAATATCCTTTAGAAATCTTGTTTAAATTCATTTCATTTCAATCATATTCAAGTTTAATGAAAAAAAACTTTCTTCCCAAATTCGATATTCTTAAATAATATACATCTTGCTTCTATGTATATGTGTCCAATACATTGCAAGAGTTATTTTCATCAAATATTTGGATATTATAGATTTCCCAGTACAGAAAAATTACACCATTTTACAGCAACAAATGGACTTATAAGATAGCGAAATTGCTAGTCTTAGAGTGTTTCATAAATGTTATTGTTAAAATCATCTGCTATCGTTATTCTCAGCATAGAATACACTCCCTTTTTCGTTTTTACGATATTTTAATTCTGCTATTGGTAATTATCACTTCTATCGCTGATTCTATAAACCTTATAAAAAGTCTCTCAAGGCATGTAAATTATAAAGCAACCTTCCTCCGATATGTTTAGAGACTGAAATCAAAAGTGCTCTGTAAGTAAGAGCAGGGCAGGCAAAGTAATGTCTCTGGTGACAGCACCTCCACCATGTCTCTCTAAGGGAATCACTTAAAAAAACATGCTAATATAAAAGGTAAGAAACACTCTGAGCAGATAATTGTTAAGTAGGGATATAAAGCAGGCTTGTAGACCTTCAGCGGCAAGCAGCTAAGGCCACAGATTATGACCTGCTCAGAACGAAGCATATCAGTTACAAATGACCAACTCGGCCAACTTGGCCCCCAGACACAGCCTGAGGAGGTAATAACCCTCTCCTTCAAACAGCAAGACGTCCCTCCCTCCCTCTCTTCCTACTCCTTTCCTCCCTTCCTCCCTCAATCCTTCAATCACTCTCACAACTGCCATCCACACTATGACATTCCTTCACTTCGAATTCTCCCCGTTGCATCACCTCTCACATCGTGGCCACCTGTGTTCCTCTCCTCATGAATACTTGTCTGATCCCTCTTCACCAGACTTTCTCTCATGAGTCTGGACCACTAAATTTGATAGGCGATTTGGACATTTTTTGGTGCTTACTGTCATGCAAAAGGAGGAAAAGAGATATCGAAGTTTGACATGGGCATTTATCAAAATTAACAGGGTGACATGGGCATTTCTAAAAATATACAGGCTAACTATGGGCGTTTATCAAAATTGACAGGGACATACTTCCACTCTTCTGGTCAGCTATCAACCTCCTTGGCCACTCCTCATCCAAAGTGCCCTATTGGTGCTGATGTGTCTCTCTCTTCATTCGATGCCAGAGATGAGGTGTGGTATAAGGTCTGTCTCCTGCAGCCTGGTCTTGGTCTCACCCTGGAGGACAAAAGGTCTGTGACACTTCCTGTCGCACGTGAGCAGCTCCCTCCTCCTGCCATGTGGAACAGCTCAACAGCTGGTCACATGGTCATGACACAGCTAATTCTAACCTTTCTGTCTGCGCTGACTGGTTGTGATAGGTACCAGCATAAACGAGTGTGGAGGTTGCTCCATGTGTGGTTATCGGCACAGGTGTGTTTTCATCAAGTAGCTGGTAGATCTATATCATAACAGGTCTTTTTAATGATTATAGGGATTATGGTTTTCCCTGTTATCTTTCCTTGGGGATTTGCCATAAATGCTAATGCAGCATGACTTAATATTGTTAGTGGTATTTGGGAAGGACATACAGCATACTATTTAAGCACATTAAGGAGGAAGGAAGTCAGGTTGGTAGATATTATCAGGCATAATTATGTATAACTACACATAAACACTTTGGAGAGCTCTGGAGTCCATAAGGTTGTCTTACAGGATGGCCCTAGGGTTTTCTAAGTGAACAGTATCGAATTAACGAGCTTCAATTTGTCAAATTGATAACCTGCCAGATTACCATCCCACAAGACTTGTCAAGGTCATCAAACTAATATAGTTGATGCAGGCCTATATTAGCCACAGCTGGGCTCATCATTGCATAAGGGTGGTAGGCCTAGGGTTTCAAATGTAGGAGTTTGGTCTGGTTCCAGATGATAAGATTATTTTATCAATTTGTTTAAATACATAACCACACATAGAAGTGATATCTAACACACTAGTGCCGCCATTGGTTCACGTAATGTATCACCAGGTCTTTACTGAGGATAGGCTACTCATCAGCAATGGACTGTAGGCATATATGTGTGGATCATACCAGTGGCAGGGACATGTGCCTACTTCCGCCCTGGTGAATGACAAAGAAGAGGTGTGTTCACTCTACACCTATCATCTATTTCCTTAATGCTACCAAAACCATGCATTCTTTACATTATCTTACTTTTTCACTAGATACTTCACACAATTCTCCATATTAACATATAGGTATGGCAATACTTAGTATTATGTTAATATAGGAATTAATCAATTCATTCCCAAGGGTACATGTTTATGCTAGACAATGGCCACCTGCAGGGAGAATGGTGAGTCACTTTTAAAGAAGTCTAGGGCTGGCTTGTGTCAGGTGTCATGTGATGGGTCTTCTAACTGAAGAGTTTTGCTTGCCAGCCCCTCTCCTCTGCCGAGCCTATACTTTTTCTGTGTATGATATTTCGTTTTATAGGCTATTACTCAACAACTGACATGTGTTAGCACAACCATGTCTAATAGTTTTTTCTGACAATTCTCCACATCATACATGTTGACCTATACTGGCAACTAGGCCATCCATTGCTTATGAATGAGTGGCCGCAGACAGCTTCATGTCTGCTTCACACTAATAAAAGGCAGAATGCTTCTTCTTTCTGAACAAGGACCATATATAGAGATGGAGTCAATTGTCAGGGACCCTCTATAATAGAGATGCTGTCAACGTATCCCACTAATGATGTGTGAGTCTAGCTGAAGTGCCCTGACAGGTGGGCTACATTGGGCAGGAATATGTGGTAGAGGCAGTTCTTACAATTCATGAACTATTAGTCCATGTCGAACCAGTCTCCCTGGCTGTAGAGGTAGCTGTAGAGTCAAAGGATACTGATTCCAATGCACGTGATGCCTCAAATCAAAGATACATCTTTCATTTTTGAAATATAAAGAAATATCCTCTAGAACACCAATGTACTCCTTATTATCATTGAATGGGGACAGTTTGTTCATTGTTTCTTTATAAAACAGTGAGAAATGGAGGTGTCTGACTTCAGGAGAATATTTGAATTAGCTGTCCTCCTTCAGGCCAAATTCGTACTTTTAAATGAGCTAGATCAAATTACATGTTCCTCTTGATTGGCTGGTAAGACAATGAAAATTGTTAATCCGTGATGGCCGGGGCTTCTCCCTCCATGATACATTGATGTATTACTGATCAATGTTGAAGGGTACTTGCTCAAGTATGAGAAAGGGCCATAGTTGCACTGCAAACGAACGTCTGAAAGGGCATTGTGAATCTATCCTAAGGTGTGGCATTTCCAAACCGTTCGAAATTCGGAAGGCATGTTTACAGATCATACTCAGGTTACATTGACCTATCATACTACAGACTTAGGACGAAATCTGAGATGATGACGCAGTAGGATTCCCCGCATTTTGGTGACTTACTAATGGACTAACCCAACTCAGTCTCAGGTATGGCCACCATCCACTGGAGAACTTTGGCCGACTAAGCCCATACATTTCCTATGTAGCTTCGGCCGATTAGAGCTCAATGGACGGTGCCTATTATAATCCATGCCGTCCAAACCGTTTAATAGTATTCTCATTGGTTTTACACGTGAGAGGCGGGCGGATAATGCGGCCTACCAAACAGGATCATTAAAATGATATCTAATTAGCTCAGTGAGGTCTCTTTAATTGTCCAGGTTGCAATACATACATACACAGCCGATACATGGATATAATTAATATCTATTGATACACAATATTCAATGGCTCAGCTGAAGCGAACGTCCCAGGTTGCGTTAATAGCCAAGTATACAGACATTCACGGAGACAAAGGTAATAGTCAGCCCATTTCGCCAATATAGTTTATCTGTCTAGCTCTGCAAGTTTCTGTTCGGAGGATAAAATTAATGTTATGTGATACTGCAAGTAATAATCTCTGGGTTATTTTCTGGGTTTTTTCTTGGTTCTTCTCTTTCCTTTCCTTTTTTTTGTTGGGGGGGGGGGGGGGGGTTGTGGGGTCTTTATCCCACAAACAGTCTTTATCCCTCAAATTAGTACTACTATGAGCGATAAAGACACCCACGGGTCTTTATCCCTCAATTATGGCGTTAAAGCCCAAGTGTCTTTATCCCACAAATGTCTTTATCCCTCAAAGCCGACATAATAGTCTTTATCCCACAAAGCCAATGATATAGGCTTTCTCCCACAAAGCCTATATATAGTGGCTATGAGCTAATAGAGTGACCAGACCTCATTCCACAAGTGGCTATATGGTCATACAGTGACCAGTCTTTATCCCACAAAGCCTATATAGTGGCTATTATATGGCCATACAGCGACCAGTCTTTATCCCACAAAGTCCATATAGTCGCTATATATGGGAAAACAGTGTTCAGTCTTTATCCCACAAAGCCTATATATAGGTGTAATAAGCTCATATAGTGACCAGTCCTTATCCCACAAAGCCCATTTAACCCTTATGTGCCCATACAGTGACCAGTCTTTATCCCCCAAAGGCTATATAGTGGCAATATATAGCCATATAGTGAACAGTCTTTATCCCCCAAAGCCTATATATGGCTATATAGTGACCAGTCTATATCCCCCAAAGGCTATATAATCGCTATATTTCGCCTTATAGCGAACAGTCTTTATCCCCCAAAGCCTATATATGGCTATATATGGCTATACAGTGACCAGTCTTTATCCCCCAAAGGCTATATAATGGCTATATTTTGCCATACAGCGACCAGTCTTTATCCCACAAAGTCCATATAGTCGCTATATATGGGAATACAGTGTTCAGTCTTTATCCCACAAAGCCTATATATAGGTGTAATAAGCTCATATAGTGACAAGTCCTTATCCCACAAAGCCCATTTAACCCTTATGTGCCCATACAGTGACCAGTCTTTATCCCCCAAAGGCTATATAGTGGCTATATATAGCCATATAGTGAACAGTCTTTATCCCCCAAAGCCTATATATGGCTATATATGGCTATATAGTGACCAGTCTTTATCCCCCAAAGGCTATATAATGGCTATATTTTGCCATATAGTGAACAGTCTTTATCCCCCAAAGCCTATATATGGCTATATATGGCTATACAGTGACCAGTCTTTATCCCCCAAAGGCTATATAATGGCTATATTTGGCCTTATAGGAAACAGTCTTTATCCCCCAAAGCCTATATATGGCTATATATGGTTATACAGTGACCAGTCTTTATCCCACAGAGCCTATATAGTGGCTATATATGGCCATACAGCGACCAGTCTTTATCCCACAAAGTCCATATAGTCGCTATATATGGGAATACAGTGTTCAGTCTTTATCCCACAAAGCCTATATATAGGTGTAATAAGCTCATATAGTGACCAGTCCTTATCCCACAAAGCCCATTTAACCCTTATGTGCCCATACAGTGACCAGTCTTTATCCCCAAAAGGCTATATAGTGGCTATATAATAGCCATATAGTGAACAGTCTTTATCCCCCAAAGCCTATATAGTGGCAATATATAGCCATATAGTGAACAGTCTTTATCCCCCAAAGCCTATATATGGCTATATAGTGACCAGTCTTTATCCCCCAAAGGCTATATAATCGCTATATTTCGCCTTATAGCGAACAGTCTTTATCCCCCAAAGCCTATATATGGCTATATATGGCTATACAGTGACCAGTCTTTATCCCCCAAAGGCTATATAATGGCTATATTTTGCCATACAGCGACCAGTCTTTATCCCACAAAGTCCATATAGTCGCTATATATGGGAATACAGTGTTCAGTCTTTATCCCACAAAGCCTATATATAGGTGTAATAAGCTCATATAGTGACAAGTCCTTATCCCACAAAGCCCATTTAACCCTTATGTGCCCATACAGTGACCAGTCTTTATCCCCCAAAGGCTATATAGTGGCTATATATAGCCATATAGTGAACAGTCTTTATCCCCCAAAGCCTATATATGGCTATATATGGCTATATAGTGACCAGTCTTTATCCCCCAAAGGCTATATAATGGCTATATTTTGCCATATAGTGAACAGTCTTTATCCCCCAAAGCCTATAATGGTCGATTCTCACGAAAATGGATCATAAGCTCAAGGCAGAGCTAAAAAATAGAAATGTAGATATCACTTAGAATTTTTTACAGCCCATAAGTACCATACAAAGGAGTAAACTCGTGAATTTGGGAACATTAATTCTATAAAATCCAGTTTTTTGGCTGATTCAAAGTCGGACCTATGCACGGTGACGGCACCTATGTATGGTGATGGGAGTATTTCCACTTTTAAAATAGATAATGTCTTTAATAATGATTTATTTTACATGTCTATGGCCAAACTACATATTCACATTCGATTTGCAATCCCAAAAATATTTTTTTCCATGGGAGACATCTTATTGTTGGACCTACGCACGGTGATGGGACCTACGCACGGTGACGGGACCTATGCACGGTGACGGGACCTATGCATAGCTGTTATATATTATTGACAAAGTTCTAACTGATGTAAATGATCTCAAAAGTTTTCCCTTAATTTGTTAAGAATTTGCAGAATCTTAGTAATAATTATTCACCATATTTCACCTTTTTTTCAATGATATTGTAGGCTGGACCTACGCACGGTGATGGACCTACGCACGGTCACTATGTGTAGTTTTTTGGTCCTTGTTATTGAGAGAAATGGTTTAAGGCTTAATATAATCATTTTTAATATTCCTTTATGATCTTAGTACAATGAGCAAAAATAGTTTTTCTTAATTATATAGGGTACTTCTGTATTTGCCTTTTATGTGGACCTACGCACGGTGATGTGAATACTACCCCACTATGATTCTTCAAATAGATGGATGTACAGAAGATTTCCTGAATGCTTTATTGATTTTCCTTTGGTATCACGATAGACCCAATATTGGAAAGTACATATTGATATATTTTTTTAAACCTTTATATTTATTCTTTACTTATTTGGGGGTAGCTAATGATGGACCTACGCACGGTGATGCAAAAACTACCCCACTTTTTTCTTTCTGTATAAATGATAAATTCTATATCAGGACACACACTAGCATCCTGTAATTACCCTTATTTGTTAAGCCATATTCCTCTGATTATTTGCATATAAATATATTGCACATAAAATGCATTTTGTTTGTATAATATTCATTTGAACACAGAAATTAACTATTTCTCTTTTTGAAAATTATCAAAAAACTGTCTAAAAACATCGATTTCCATCTCTAAATATTTTAATAATAGAGTTAGATAGGCAAAAGTAGGTACCCATCGGTAGGTTTTGGCAGGATCTATGTGAATAAAAGAAAAAAAGCAGGCTCTAAAGCTATAGTACAATGATATTGGATTACGGGGTAAGTCGGCCCTGTGATCCATTTTCGTGGGAATCGACCATATATGGCTATATATGGCTATACAGTGACCAGTCTTTATCCCCCAAAGGCTATATAATGGCTATATTTGGCCTTATAGGAAACAGTCTTTATCCCCCAAAGCCTATATATGGCTATATATGGTTATACAGTGACCAGTCTTTATCCCACAAAGCCTATATAGTGGCTATATATGGCCATACAGCGACCAGTCTTTATCCCACAAAGTCCATATAGTCGCTATATATGGGAATACAGTGTTCATTCTTTATCCCACAAAGCCTATATATAGGTGTAATAAGCTCATATAGTGACCAGTCCTTATCCCACAAAGCCCATTTAACCCTTATGTGCCCATACAGTGACCAGTCTTTATCCCCAAAAGGCTATATAGTGGCTATATAATAGCCATATAGTGAACAGTCTTTATCCCCCAAAGCCTATCGCCATATAGTGAACAGTCTTTATCCCCCAAAGCCTATATACGGCTATATTATGGCCTCATAATCCCACTATATAGGCTTTGGGGGATGAAGACTGGTCACTGCATGGCCATATATAGCCACTATATTGGCTTTGTGGGATAAAGACTGGTCACCATATGGCCAAAAATAGCCACTATATGGGCTTTGGGGGATAAAGACTGGTCACTGCATGGGATAATGACAGTTAAATAGGCTTTCCGGGATAAAGACTGGTCACCATATGGCCAAATATATCCACTATATAGGCTTTGGGGGATAAAGACTGTTCACCATATGACCATATAGAGCCACTATATAGCCTTTGGGGGATAAAGACTGGTCACTGCATGTGCTTATAACAGTTAAATAGGCTTTGGGGGATAAAGACTTTTCACTATATGACCACATACAGTTACTTTATAGGCTTAGGGGGATAAAGACTGGTCACTGCATGGACTTATGACAGTTAAATAGGCTCTGGGGGACAAAGACTATTCACTATATGGCTATATATAGCCACTATATAGGCTTTGTGGGATAAAGACTAGTCACATAATGGCCATATAAAGCCACTATATAGCCTTTGGGGGATAAAGACTGTTCACTATATGGCCATATAATCCGACTATATATAGGCGTAGGGGGATAAAGACTGTTCACTGTATGGGCATATAACAGTTATATAGGCTTTGTGGGATAAGGACTGGTCACTGCATGGCCATATATAGCCACTATATAGCCTCTGAGGGATAAAGACTATTCACTGCATGGCCAAATATAGCCACTATATAGGCTTTGGGGGATAAATACTGTTCACCATATGACCATATAGAGCCACTATATAGCCTTTGGGGGATAAAGACTGGTCACTGCATGGGCTTATAACAGTTAAATAGGCTTTGGGGGATAAAGACTTTTCACTATATGACCATATATAGTCACTTTATAGGCTTTTGGGGATAAAGACTGGTCACTATATGGCCATATATAGCTACTATATAGGCTTTGGGGGATAAAGACTGTTCACTATATGGCTGTATATAGCCACTATATAGGCTTTGGGGGATAAAGACTGGTCACTGTATAGCCATATATAGCAATATATAGGCTTTGGGGGATAAAGACTGTTCACTATATGGCGAAATATAGCCATTATATAGCCTTTGGGGGATAAAGACTTATCACTGTATGGGTATATAATGATTATTTAGGCTTTGTGGGATAAGGACTGGTCACTGTATGGGCATATAACAGTTATGTAGGCTTTGTGAGATAAAGCCTTCATCATTGGCTTTGTGGGTTAAAGACTGGTCAACGTATGGCCATTTACAGCTACTATATAGGCTTTGGGGGATAAAGACTGGTCACTGTATGGCCATATATAGGCCAATATAAAGCCTTTGGGGGATAGAGACTGGTCACTGTATGGGCATATAACAGTTATGTAGGCTTTGTGAGATAAAGCCTTCATCATTGGCTTTGTGGGTTAAAGACTGGTCAACGTATGGCCATTTACAGCTACTATATAGGCTTTGGGGGATAAAGACTGGTCACTGTATGGCCATATATAGGGCTCACTCTCACCAAACCAGTGCAACTAAAAAAGTGACGTACATGATCGGCGGACGTACATGATCGGCGGACGTACATGATCGGTGACGTACATGATCGGTGACGTACATGATCGGTGACGTACATGATCGGTGATCTATTGACTGCCCTACCCTTTCTGAAGATAATAAAACATAAATAAACCTTACCAAGGTGTACATACGATGTGTCTCTTGAAATGTAATATGTTAGCAATGTATAGATGCGACTATTAAGGTCATTTTTCATGGCATTTTAATACTGATCATGTACGTCATGTGACGTACATGATCGGTGACGTACATGATCGGTGATTTATTGACTGCCCTACCCTTTATGCACATGATAAAACATGAATAAACCTTACCAACGTGTACATATGATGTGTGTATTGAAATGTTATGTGTTAGAAATGTATAGATGCGACTATTAAAATCATTTTACATGACATTTCGATCCCGATCATATACGTCATGTGACGTACATGATCGGCCATTATTTATTGACTGTCTTAATTACCCTTTCTGACCATATATAAAACATAAATCAATCATAGCAAGGTGTACATATGTTGTAGGTCTAAATATGTATAATCATAGACATGTGAAGCAGTGGGTAATGAGGAAATGTTACATGACATTCCAAGCCGATCATGTAGGTCATGTGACGTACATGATCGGTTACACATTGAGCCCCCCCCTCCGGCCCCTATAAATATTTTGGGAGGTTTTTTTTTCTAATAAACTCCCCAAAGATACATTACAGCCTGTAGGTATGGTTGGGAGAGTTAAACATCGTAGTGCAGGGGGTAAAAGATGGGTTTTGTACTCTGCCGATCATGTACGTCCGCCGATCATGTACGTCCGCCGATCATGTACGTCACTTTTTTAGTTGCACTGATTTGGTGAGAGTGAGCCATAGGCCAATATAAAGCCTTTGGGGGATAGAGACTGGTCACTGTATGGGCATATAACAGTTATGTAGGCTTTGTGAGATAAAGCCTTCATCATTGGCTTTGTGGGTTAAAGACTGGTCAACGTATGGCCATTTATAGCTACTATAAAGGCTTTGGGGGATAAAGACTGTTTAATATAAGGCTATATATAGCCACTATATAGCCTTTGGAGGATAAAGACTGGTCACTCTATGGGCATATAACGGTTCTATAGGCTTTGTGGGATAAGGACTGGTCACTGTATGGCTATATATAGCACCTATATAGGCTTTGTGGGATAAAGACTGGTCACATTATGGCCATATATAGCCACTATATAGGCTTTGGGGGATAAAGACTGGTCACTGTATGGCCATATATAGCCACTATATACGCTTTGGGGATAAAGACTGTTCACTTTATGGCAATATATAGCACCTATATAGGCTTTCTTGGATAAAGACTGGTCACATTATGGCCATATATAGCCACTATATAGGCTTTGGGGGATAAAGACTGGTCACTGTATGGGCACATATAGTCTAGTGAATTAAGGGAAATATACTTTATTTCTGGATAAAAGTACCAAAGTTGGTTTATAGGTAGATGAATATATGTTATTGAATATTTTTCCTTGCTCCAAGCAAAAAGTGTCCTGCAACACTATTTTTGGGTCATTTTCCTGAAAAATGTGAAAGATGACAATAATAATTTTATAAGTTAATCTTTTGCAGGTTTCTAGCATTGAGACCTAATAATATTGCCATAATAGACATTAATTGTCATAAATATGAGAGAATCAGCCCCCAAAAAATGCAATATGGGTGCAAAATTAAAGCTGAAAGGCAAAACTAATTTTGGCTTGATGCTTTCATTTTAATTACTTTCACAAGCTGTCAATAGTACTTTTTTAACCGCTCATATATTTTAAGGGTAATTCTATGTGTTTTCATGTATGTTATACCCTGTTAGGTTACAAAAGTGGTAGTAGTAGGATTATCTAGGGGAGATATGTGTAGAGGCAAGGGAAAAGGATACTCCAAGGAAAAAGTCAAATTTAAAATTTATGTCATAAGCTTTCTAGTGATACATTACACTTGAAGATATCAATTCTAGTTTTTGAGGAATGGCCTCCTGAACGTGTGTGGTCATTGCCCGATCAAAAAGCCCAATAAGCTCTAAGTCTCATATTTTACTAGATATCCCTATCTAATTAGCATAATGATGATAATGAGAAATATATCATACATTTTCATTCTTTTAGTCATAAAATCTGATCTAGGAATGGTAATTTTATTCTGTTTTGACCATAGTAACCCCCATGAATCATTCAGTAAAGGGGTATCTTTAATTTTCCTATTTGGAATGAAAATCATGTTTCCATGGCAACACATATCAACAAGGACACCCATTTAGGCCTTAAAACGTTCTTTTTACATTCCAAAATATAGAGGCTTTTCACCAGAAATGGAATGTTTTGTGTATCCCCATTTTTTTCTACAGAAAAAAGTACCCTAGAGCTATTTTTACCTTTTTTCTTTTATTTAAGGCCATAGTGGCGCCCCCCTGGTGGCAAAAATCGGAACTAATCCCGCACGGAGTATCCTTTCTGCTTGCCTGCTCACATATGTGATCAATCTATATTGAGTGGGTATTGCAGCAGAACACCGCAAACGAAGGGCTGCAGCCACCACAAGTAAACTGCAGTTGTCACACTGGGGGGTTTGGGGGCATGCCCCCTCAAGACAATTTAGAATTTATAGCCTTCAAATAGTCCAAATCCATTCTTATGAATTTTGCACACACTTTATGAAAGGTCTGATCTATATCTAACCTCTATCATTTGGTTTGGGATTTTTTTGGAGGGAGAGATCCTTTGGAAAAATACTTTTGTCACCTGAAGGCATGCCCCCCACCTATAACATATATTTGAACACATTGAGAAGGAGGGAGTGGCATTGAGGGGAAATAAGGGGTGCGGTTGGAGAGCTTAACTGAACTTGTGGACCTTTTATAAAAACTGAAGGTCACATATAAAGTTGCAAGCAGGGTACAGCGAGCTTGGTACCTACAGGATATTTTCGAGATCTAGAGGGTTCTTTCTGGTGGGTTCTGAGAGCTGTATAGATTCATTTGCAGCCAGCAGTCAGGGGTTGTTCTAGTTAATTTTTCTTTCAAAAAGGAAGACTGTGAATCCACACTCTTTTGTTTTGCATCCTATTTCCTGAATGTCCTTTTTTTCTAATGCTTCCCTTTCACTCCAACTGCTTCCCTCTCCATAGGCTTGAGTACACAGAGGTCGTAGAGGTCGTAGAGGCCACAGGGGTAGGCCAGGGGATGGGAGGGGATCTGGGGGGGAGGAGAGTGGACATGGAATGGAAGGTGAGGTTGAGGGATATTGGAGGTGTATGGTAGGGGAGGGACCACGTCCCCCCTCCATCTTCGAGAAATCCCTCAGCCCGCAGCATGCCCCCCTCCCAAACCTGAGAAGAGGAATGGGGGGAGGGGGGGGGGTGGCAGAAGGCGTGACAATGCCCCTGCTCTCAGGGGAATTTGGAAATAACCTGGTACAGGATCTATATAAAATATAGCAAATATTTCTGCACGTTTTGTCAAAATCACTTCTCAAACAAACGTATAACTGAAAACAGTCAATAAGCTTTAAATGCATTATGTCCGACAATAAATAGAGAACACTTGCGCCAACGATTATTTAGAAGAGAATATTCTACATTAAAAGTACCCTAGTGCATTTTGTGGCCTATTTTTCACTCTTTTGCTATCACTGTGCCCCCTGGTGGGCAAAACTAGAACTACCCCCCCAGTCACATTTTCCCCCACCTGCTCAGAAATATATGAATCCCCCCCTCCAGGAAAAGATACTATCTACTCCCCTGAAATACTTTTCTTAAATTAAGAGCTAGTTTTCCAATCTTTCTTTTCATTCCTTCTCTCCTTTTCCTCTCTCTTTCCTCTCCTCTCTCTTTTTTTGTGTTGGGGGTGGGGGCAATCCTGTTGCATCCCCCCCTTCCCCCTGAATCAGCCTTTTTTCAAATCAAAAGAAACAGCTAAATGAACCTGAAAAATATGGTTTCATGTGATCTGACAATCATCTTTATGAAGGGCAGCCATCTTCAATTTTTAATGCATGATTTAGATTTGGATATTAACCTACATTTATAGTTACCAGTTAAGCATCTTGTATGGTTTCAGCCCTATATATTTCTATAAAAGTTCTACAAATTAAGATTTCCTGTTTATTTCAATGATTTTGATGATCACATTTCAAAATGGCTGAAAAACGGTGATAGCATGGAAATTTCTTTTGGAGCAAGGAAAAAAGTGAAAGTTCTTGGTTCAAACCATGTGTAAAAAACTTTTGGCACTTTTATCCAGTAATAAAGTATAATGCCAATTCGTTCCCTTAATTCACTAGACTAATAAGGGTTAAATGGGCTTTGTGGGATAAGGACTGGTCACTATAATTATGAGCTTATTACACCTATATATAGGCTTTGTGGGATAAAGACTGAACACTGTATTCCCATATATAGCGACTATATGGACTTTTTGGGATAAAGACTGGTCGCTGTATGGCCATATATAGCCACTATATAGGCTTTGTGGGATAAAGACTGGTCACTGTATAACCATATATAGCCATATATAGGCTTTGGGGGATAAAGACTGTTCTCTATATGGCGAAATATAGCCATTATATAGCCTTTGGGGGATAAAGACTGGTCACTGTATAGCCATATATAGCAATATATAGGCTTTGGGGGATAAAGACTGTTCACTATATGGCGAAATATAGCCATTATATAGCCTTTGGGGGATAAAGACTGGTCACTGTATAGCCATATATAGCCATATATAGGCTTTGGGGGATAAAGACTGTTCACTATATGGCTATATATAGCCATTATATAGCCTTTTGGGGATAAAGACTGGTCACTGTATGGGCACATAAGGGTTAAATGGGCTTTGTGGGATAAGGACTGGTCACTATATGAGCTTATTACACCTATATATAGGCTTTATGGGATAAAGACTGAACACTGTATTCCCATATATAGCGACTATATGGACTTTGTGGGATAAAGACTGGTTGCTGTATGGCCATATATAGCCACTATATAGGCTTTGTGGGATAAAGACTGGTCACTGTATAACCATATATGGCCATATATAGGCTTTGTGGGATAAAGACTGTTCCCTATATGGCGAAATATAGCCATTATATAGCCTTTGGGGGATAAAGACTGGTCACTGTATAGCCATATATAGCCATATATAGGCTTTGGGGGATATAGACTGGTCACTATATAGCCATATATAGGCTTTGGGGGATAAAGACTGTTCACTATATGGCTATATATTGCCACTATATAGCCTTTGGGGGATAAAGACTGGTCACTGTATGGGCACATAAGGGTTAAATGGGCTTTGTGGGATAAGGACTGGTCACTATAATTATGAGCTTATTACACCTATATATAGGCTTTGTGGGATAAAGACTGAACACTGTATTCCCATATATAGCGACTATATGGACTTTGTGGGATAAAGACTGGTCGCTGTATGGCCATATAATAGCCACTATATAGGCTTTGTGGGATGAAGACTGGTCACTGTATGACCATATAGCCACTTGTGGAATGAGGTCTGGTCACTCTATTAGCTCATAGCCACTATATATAGGCTTTGTAGGATAAAGCCTATATCATTGGCTTTGTGGGATAAAGACTATTATGTCGGCTTTGAGGGATAAAGACATTTGTGGGATAAAGACACTTGGGCTTTAATGCCATAATTGAGGGATAAAGACCCGTGGGTGTCTTTATCCCTCATAGTAGTACTAATTTGAGGGATAAAGACTGTTTGTGGGATAAAGACCCCACAGGGGTCCCTGCAACCGCTATGGCATTCATACATTTATTTATTCATTCATAAGTTGATATATCCCTGAACGTACACAGCATTCTTTTGTGTTGCCTCATCCGTCGACCTTCTGTACTTCTTACCCAACACAATCGTATCTGTGTATAGCTCCCCAGGACCACACGAAACAAACACCCCCTGGTATGACAACCAACTCAATGTACCCCCCCCCCCCCCTCACACACGAACAATTCACTTTCATATTACCCTCTATTGACTTACTTCTCGCCTATAGAAACCTTTGCTTTCAAATGGGGATATACAAGAAATGCCCGGGGTGGGGCAGCTAAGGGGGTGGGGGTGTTGTCAATGGATTCAGACTCGGAGGCAGACTTGTTCGAAAACTCATTAAACCCAGATAGATCCCATGAAAGAGCTCCCTACTATATCCCTTGTGAGCCAGCATCGAAAAAGACAAATAATTAGATTGTTTTGTATTTGTTACTTTCTCCTTTGTTATCCACACGTGGTGATGGATGGGATTAACGTCGTGTTGAGTCTGTGGGATTAAGAGGGATTACGGGGGAATATAGGTGTCCGCTAATCTATTCCAGTTTGGAGGTGCGGGGATAAAATGATCCAGAGTATTTTTTACCTAATTTGATAAGTATACGGTTATAAGCAGCTAAATCGCGAATATCGCAAGTAATATGTTAACATATATAAGTATTTACATGATGTATACAGCCTTGCCGTATACATACTCTATCTGATGAGAAGTGCATACAATGATGGGCTGTAAGCGTTGCATTTAAGATGATATTGCTTACCCCGTCATTCCCAGATCATAATCACCAAATCGGCATATATATATGACGTGCATTAATGTCAACCTCGAAACTGATAACGCCGTCTGCATTATGAGTCTGAAATGCAAATAATAAATACTGTGAAACAGATGTCAAGTGTCAGTCAGAGCAATAGTCATGGCATGTAGAAGTGAAGGCCAAATTAAATGGTGACCCTTTGATATTTTGATTGTCCGTTGAGGTGTCCGGGATTGGGGCCTACATTGTTCTTGGAAGATTCCGATAAAAACCACAATTACGGCCTAAATTGACATTCATTCATTCTAATCTTTCCTGGAATTATAAAGAAATAAAAGCTTTACCTAACACATGTATGAACATGTTTACCTTTCTTGAGCCGTGTTTTTTTTAAGATTCCAAATATTTTGAGTTCAGAGAATTTGATAGAACCCACTACAAAGTGTCATAGGACTGGCCCGTTACTTTATGTAATAAGATGTCCATTTGCCTTTCAGTCCTACTCCATGGATGCATACTTCCGTCAGACGTGGAGTGATCCCCGACTCCTGTTTGAGGGGCCCATACAGGAGATGGCTGTACATATAAAGATGCTGGAGAGGATCTGGAAACCGGACACTTACTTTTACAATGGTAGAGGCTCCTACCTGCATACCACCACAACACCTAACAAACTACTAAGGATTAAACAAGACGGAACAATACTCTACTCTATGAGGTGAGAAGGTTATAAATTGTCTATTGCAAGGGTCTATATGATGTGTTATTTCAAACCTTTAAAGAGCCGCTTAGTGCTTTTGTTGTGGTGTCATTTATTGTCATGGCCAATGCTTAAATGCAGCCCAGGAGAATAAGCCACCAGGGCTGTATTCAGGTAGTATGCCCACTCTACGTGGTTGATACACTCCCAAAATATTGGCATGATACCACGGTTGCATTCATGAGGACAATGAGCATAGCACTTATAGATGTCATTATCCTGCACTTGAAATCTTAAAGGGATAACGTGTATGATTAATTGGGGCCAAGTTAAAAGAGGACATTCAAATAAGACACATTGTTATCTTCCGATTCCTGTGCATCAGCTATATCTCCTATCTGCAAACTATGTATCCTGGAGCATATTACAGATATAAATGAAGAAGGGCTGTGTAAATTCAGAAAGATGACCCATACTGAAAATGCGGAAAAAACAACTAAACTTTAAGTTGAAAGCGTTGAAATGCTGACAAAGTTAATGTGGCAAAAACACGTACGCTTTCAAGCCTCCCTTGTTTCTATAAGTTTAGCCTAGTTCTTGCAAAGTGGATTCATTATCCAGACACAATACCTATGGGGAAGAGAACATAATTGTTTAAGTAAGCAGCAAAGAAATGTCGATCCCCTTAAGCTTGTAATGGTCAGTTCACAGATGTAAAATGGCAGAATATGGTGTGTAGTGATACGTGAATGTTCAGTGATGCCGATGTAATTCTCATCAATAGGACTTATCAATACCAATGCCCAATAGTATAAATAACCTGCCACATGCCATGCCATTATGCGCAACCAAACCAAGACAAAGGATCTCCTAGAGACGTGTTTAGACGAAGATGCACAGATTTGACTATTTCTGTAATAGTAAATAGAATAACAAAGTTAATAGACCGCTTAATAGGGAGATTCCAAAGCACACATGCACCATGATGGCATCATTGCTATACTTTTAACGGCCGCATAGTCAAGCATCATGCCGATCCTATATGAAGTTGATACACTCTCGAAGAGTCGGCATGATAAATGAATGCAGCCCTGGTGTGTAGACTCGCCAGGGCTGCATTCATTCATCATGACGGCAATGGGGATACTACATTTAAAGCAATATGTGGTTGTTAAAGGGTTAAAGGTAGCTGAGGAGGAGATGAACCTAATTGAGGCTACAGTAACAAAGGTCAGCAGGAATCTATCAGTGGTCGCACACTCAACTTGTGTCCTAAATAGTACTACCCGACACAATAGATGACGGATATCATTATGTAGCCAATGTTGACACCA
Organism: Harmothoe impar; assembly: GCA_947462335.1. Lineage (NCBI taxonomy): Eukaryota > Metazoa > Annelida > Polychaeta > Phyllodocida > Polynoidae > Harmothoe > Harmothoe impar. Next base: position 55,630,200 of record OX381710.1, on the reverse strand, counting down.
CCAAGTGTAACCAGGGGCTGGCGTGGTCTAGACGGTAAATCATAAGAAACAGTTAATGATAGACCTAAGTACTAATAATAATCTCAAAAGTAATAGGTCATACAAAGTAGAAATGCTATCTATGGTGACATAACCTGATCAGATGTGTTTGTGTCCTTTATTGCACCAATCCCAAGCTGGCCCCACCTCGACCTCTGTTCCCGAGCATCATCGCTGGCACCAAAGGTTGCTAGTTAAGATAGTTCCTGTGCGCTTGGTGCTGTTGTGTTAAAAGTGCAGATGGGTACCGCGTAGGAATCCCCCCCAATATACAGGGGAAGTGACGCGGTCATGGCCCCTCAGATACCAGCACCAATCCGGGTTATAATCTCGAAATCAGCATGCAGGTGTACATTGCTACGGTGCACTTAGCCCCATTACCATGACCATTTTGTCTTTAATTGAAATAATTATTTCTTTTGCCAAATGTTTTGATCAGTTTATGGAAGTTCTAAATAGTATACGTTCAAAAGGAAAACGACCCACTATGTGTAGCAGATTATGTGTAATAATAAATTAAATTAAATTCGATAATAATTCTATCAATACAGCTAGTAGCATTGCCAATTTAAACACCGCCAATACAGGGATACATTTTAACATGTGTATTGCTTGCAAGAATGTAAGAACAAGACAAACACATACATACTGTAAATGTGATACGTCTCACTTATCAGAACTGGGCTGAACTTTATATACCCAGATGTGTGGTGACATTAAAGTGCATGGACATCTGATCCCGGACCTGATCCCCGATCGATCTGTCCTGACCACCCAGTCTGGACAGAATACAGTCTGGGCTCCTATTGCCAACGTTGCAATGGTTTGTCAAACGGATCGTGTATTGTTATTGTGATATCAACTACAAGGAGACCCAGGCGAACCAATAATGGACTTAGGTAGCTCAGTACGAAATGAAAAAAGAAAGTCTAGTAAGGTTGGTCAAATATATATAAAATGCTGTATCCATGGTGGTGGAAAGTACTAATATGTATAACAGGACCATCTAGGCGGGATTTATGAATGATCTTCAAGTTATACAAGACCTTTAGAGAAAGGCCAATGGGATATCTGACACAAAGGGCAGGTTTTTCCCAGGTTTCACAGGATTCAGTCATAATGCATGGCAATAGCAGTAGCCAGTCCTATAGCCGTGCTTCTGACTTGTGATTTTCTAGTCGCTGTTGACACACTGTCATTGACCCACTCCCTAAAGTATGCCGGAAGAAAATGGTCATCTTTACATATAGTTGGGCACATATAAATTTTGTGATGGAGAGGAACCCAGTCGCTTGCAAACCAAAATTAGAGGGTCCAGGATCAACTACTAATACATGTTGATTTTCGTTTTCTTTGCATACAGAATACGAATAATTAATTAGTTTCTGTATCAAGCATTTTTGAGGATCTCTTCTTGACACTTCAGCTTTTTGCCAGTTAACTACGCCTATATTAGGCAGTATACTAATAGTGTGTGGATCTAAATTTACATTTTTGTCGTGTGTCTCTGGAAGGATTATAAGGCTACTACATCTTGCACAGGGAGGTTTGTTTTCTCATCTCCTTATCATCCGGGCTCTTACTTTTTTATCCAGTCTATGTACACAAAGCGGCACAGAGACCAGTGTTGGTACAAGGTAGGGACAACAATGGTTGATTAGATTCTCGGTGGTCTCTGAAATTTGTTAATGAGATTTTAGCTAGGGGGGTGATTGATGTGAGCTGGATCTGGGGGAGATGTCACTTATGGAAGAAGGAGCAGCTCCGAGCTGCTCAACAATTGTGTTACCAGCTCAATTTGCATGGAGCCGCGGCCTGCTGCCTGCCCCATTAGGGTGGTTAGTAAACATGGGTAGGGTGGGTGTACATGGGGACTATCACCCTGCCATGAGGGTGTTATTGCATTACTATATATATGCCATAGAGAGGGACACTCCAACCACTGGGTTCTTTACATTGATTCACATTTAATGACTCTGACACGTCATGACAAACTCTCTGCTTTTTATGGGATTATTGAGAGTTGACTTTCCACTGTTTAGTAGAAGCTAGTGAATACAAATTATGGCCTATGATCATGATAATTTACTTCTTAAGTGAATTCAGAACAAGAAATATGAACTTTAATTTCATTTCGGTGGTCAATTGATTCTACCATCAATAGTTGATCTTTTGCTAGATGACAGTGGCTAGATAATCCACTTTCCTGGTTGGGTGATGGTGCAGTGTGTCAGGCATTGTGATACATCTGTCACTAATGACGCACCCACACCCTGAAGTAAGTCCCCTCTTAAGGAGGTGATTACAGGAACCCTCTCACACACTACAGTCTCCTAATCATATCATGGCCATATACCTAAGTGGTGCATCAGGGTATCAGTGTCTGATAATGAAATGTTCCACTATTGATTTACAAAGAAACAGGAGATGGCATACATCGTATGGCTGATCTGGTCTTCTAGCTTCTTCTGATGTACATGGTACAGTAAAATATATAATCATATGATTCACATAAAATTAACTAGCAATGAACTTCTTGAATATGGACATTTAGGATTGCATGAGAATGATAAAATAATGATATATTTACCACACCTTCTTCTCAGCAATTTAATGCGTTTTATAGTAGATGATTAATTGCAGCTAGCTCTTTACAACTAGTTGTGTTGGGGACCCACACGACATTAAATAGCTTACCCACAACACAATACAGCAAAATACAGTATACTTAGGGGATTGTTTGCTGTATCAATTATGATGTAGACGTTTAAAATGACAAGTCATCAAGAACGGCAGGAATGATGTCAGATTTACTCGTATTAATGATCTGAAGCTTACGATCAATTTGTTGTTCAGCTGTTATGATACTTCTTTTTACTTGATAAACTGTTATGTACCCCCACGTGCCTTAACCATGGCATTACATTAGTGCTCCATTAAACAGCTCTCAATTGTATCTTAATCAAGTTGTACCCTGTGCGTTCGGTGGTCGATTGATTAATTATTATTATTGGGATATCAGCCTTTTTTGTTTTTGTCTACCCTCTCCTTTGTGTCAACAGACTGTGGACCTATCGTTCCGTGAGTCTAAACCTCGCCTGACACCCCTGCTGTAACTAGTAAGTAAGGGGGTATGCCTCAAGGGCGAGAGGTCCCGTTAGGATACAATCCTGGACCCTACTGTAGACTAAATAACACATGGCTAATTTGCAAATTACCCTGCACCTAGGTGCACTCATCTCTGCAGCTCCCACTTAGAAACATACCTGCACATAGGTCCAAAACCAACTTCCAAGCCATGAGAACCACTCAACGAGAATTGGATCTGATTACTTGAGTAGTTCTGTTGATAAGTTCTGCACTTGAGATTGGAGAACATTATGACACAACTGGAGACCCCAAAAGGGGCAGCATGTTTAGCATCAGCACACAAAGGGAAGATATAATGGTTATGTAGTGTGAATACTTGAATCAAAATTAGATGTAGTGCAACAAAATTTAACTTTAGAATGCCCTACGCTCTAAATTACTATAGCAAACATCAGCTTGGGGAGTGTAATGCCTCAGTTAATTCACGTGATGTACCTCATATCAGAATTCCCTGTCTTGATACATGTCACTAGCTCATTAGGTTTTCATGGTATATATATATAGGTAAATGGAAATGAGGTGTCCCTATTTTTCGCATAGGTTACACTTCTGTAATAATCATCACAGCCTCGGCCACTTGAGTCATATTCTGATTGTTTTGAATTTCTATTGATATCAGGTTACTTTCATTATACCATATTCATCAACTGCTCGTGGTGATATATTTCTTCTCTCATTGTGAAGGATAACATATAAACATTTGATTGAAATATTTGAAGTCAATCAGCCAGCTGAGATGTGTTCAAGGACATCGATCTACTTGTTCGAATGCAACATAGTAGGCCCCTATAGAATGCAGGTGATGTTTTTCTCTCATTTTGAACAGCGGTAGCTTTATCGCTAACAGAGGTTGTACATTGTAATAGCATACACCATATCCAATAACTATAACTGCTATCACCGGGTGTAGTTATATTACCAGCAGATAAGAGCACTCGTGTAAATAACCTGTGTACAAACTCATACTTGTGATATATTCATTCATATATTGTAAGTAATTTGACAACTGTCATGTTTATTTCAAAATCACCTTTTTCTTTGTGATATATGCCCTACAAAATTGGTATTGTTTGTAAGCATTACTTAAACCCTCGTCAAGATGGATTTATGTAAATAAACACGTCCAAAAAAAAATCATACATACACAGTTTGACAATGTGGGTCCTTAGAGCCTCCAGAAGATGGAAGAAGAACAGTATAGGCTGTATACCTATTACACTAGGTCCTCGGATCTTTTCAAATGGCATTATGGAATGTGACATGGTAATGGCTATAGTCACAGCCTGGGCGTTTGTTCAGCTGTTGTTATAAATTATACCGATCAAGAGTATGCAGTGGTATGTTGGTTTGCCTTCCTGGTAGGGTGCCCCTGAACTGCTTTCTGTGTCTCAGTTATAGACAGAGGGCAATGACGGTGGGATATGTGTTTGCACTGCCCATCGCCAGTTGAAGCCGGGAGTTGTCACACGAGGCATATGATTCAATGAATGGAGATTACATCATGCTGAGTGGGATTTTGTATTACATGTTTGTCTAAAAATGGACAAGATCAACAGAAGAATAGCCCATGGCTCGCATGGGTTTAACATAGAGAGTTCTGTACCTGCCATGTAATAAACCCCGATTACAGCGCTTTTGTACAGGTCTGCATTGTGTAGTAAGTTTGCAGTACCTGTTACAGTTGTTCCATGTCTGATCATAGCCTATTTGAGGTAACAATATGTTGGACCTCTGATCATGTACCAGAACAGATCCCCAGAGTCTCACTACATGACCCCCGTAGCACCAGCTATATACATATGTGTATGTCTTCTATTGATATAAGCCCCCTCTAAAGCTGGCCCATGGGTAATATATAGATAATATCCTCCAACATAACATACCCCTTGTATACCATAAGGGGAAAGGGCACAGCCTAGACACTGGTGTATCAGGTTCTAGCAGATCTAACAAGTCGATGAGCGGCAAATAAAAAGACAGCATTCCTCAAAGGAAATTAGCGGTAGGGCAGATTCAGTACTTCCGGGCGTTCATTTCCTCTGTATTTTGGTGTTGCTAAGGAAAACTGTTGCCATTTAATGCCATGTCATTTTGGGAACTGTGATCTTTGGATTGAGGGTTTATAACCTTTACAGAAAGATATAGTTTACAATTTCTCCCAAAACTCCCACAAAGGGTCATACAGCTACATAGGAATGGCTATAGTAAGGGAGACCCTCCTCGCCGTCGACTGAGCAAGCTACTAATTATCTTTGTTCTAACAAATCATTTCTCGGAAATATCTAATGAAACATTGCCAATTCAAATGGATGGATTTTAACCTGAAGTCGGCCACCTGAAAGGAATATTCACCTGTAGTTGGATGTATTACCATAATATGATATATTAGGGATGGATCAAAATGAGCATGAGTCTCGTCATTGTATGATTATAATATATATATCGTCAGCGATTATACCACAGTTAATTTTGATGATTTCTTTGATGAGTTTTCCAATACAAACATGTAAGGCACAAAGGTGGCCGCCATGAATAGCTGCCTCCATTCCCACACTGCCACCAATGCTTTAGTATTATGTAACATATGTCCCTAATATAACAATATAACACATATGCTCCAGTTTACCTTCATATGCTGGATCATTATATTATAAACACATGTCTGAAGTGTGCTGAGCCTGTAGGGACAGGAATGAGTTGATGCAGGGCTATGTAACTAGACATTGTTCCTGTTACTAGACACGAATCATTGACTATAGATATGGACACACATGTACATCTCAATCCATGTCACTGTCCATATCGCCCATATTGGTAGCCGTTTTGCTTTTGAGGGAGCCTGGTGATTGCGACTACTATTGATACTTCAAAGAACCTAGAGACAGAACATGAGGAGGCAGGCAGATACAGTATATCACCTTACTTGTATCGTAGATAACTGGTACATCAATCATCAGGGGACCATTTCTAGATGTTCGTCTTTAGCTTTCTGGATCGCACCTGCCCTCCCCAACAGTGCTCTTATATAGTCTAGATCAAGTGACTGTGACTCAGAAATTGCAGGCAATCATATGGCATTTACCTTTAAAGTTATGCTACATGGATCAATTTGGTTTCCAAATCAGTAAATTAGTTTTAACTTGAGGGTCACCGTCCACAGATCATAAATCGGCCATATAGGACCATTCTATACTTATTTTACATAGGGAATGTAGGGCAATTTTATCCATATGCGGCCGATTTATGCTCTGTGGACGGCGGCCATAAGAACAGGTGTACATGCGGTATTAACAGCTCGCGTACCCAAAACAAGTGCCCTTTCTTTGAAAATATGCTGTAAAGGAGAAATAGGATCAAGGATAGGGTAGATTCACCACTTTCGGACACTCGTTGGCAGTGGCAATGTGACTCATTTTCTCTGGACTAGAGTTCTGTTAATATTTTACTTAGAGCGATGATCATGATACTTATGGAAAGAAGAGTATTGGGACATCATGGCCAATAACGAATTATTGCATAACATGTAAATTGAAATTAGCTATTTCTCATCAAAGTTAGGGAATTTTAAGTCCCAATTTCACCTGAAGTCGGACACTTTGGGTTTCTATCATTTTCTTAGAGTAATAGTGAATGATCTGTCTAACTAATATAGCAGACATACTGTAGTTCATCGAGCCTTTATGTAATATTAAAGATATTCAACACATTCACCTTTGGAATATATTTTTAGTACTATTGAACATACCAAATGTAGAAATTCTACATATACTTCACTCATTCCGATATAAATTAGTATTAAGCTGCCCCATCAATCTGAGAATATATTTTGAGTGACATGGATTTGATAATATTTACTGGGATACCAATAGTTTTACATCTTCTATATTTTAGAGGAAAGGAAAACAGCAAGGTACAGCTGTGTCCGGCTCAGGGTGTAATCAAATCATATCTTTTGAAGGTCTCTAAATGATTGTTTCTGTTTCATAAGTAATATGTTTCTGCTAGTATGGATGTCAGAATATATATAACCTTCTATATATAGCTCATAATATATCGATTATGTATATATTAAACAGCCAGATTTAGTTTAAGAAAACTCCTGTCCGACTAAAGGTACTACTTAATTTTACAAATCCGACATTAGCTCCTCACCCTAAAATAGGCCCACTTGAGGACTTGATTTCATACATATATGATTGGTTTAAAGACATGCCATTTCCTTTGTTGGTAAGAAAAACACCTAGATTTTATTCTGATGCCAATACAAATGTTAAATAATTTAGGATAGATTATGCTTTTTTTATGCTAAAGGTGTCTGACATGAGGTGTGTGTCCGTCTTTGGGTGAATCTACCCTAACTTCGATCGATTTTCAAAATCAAATAAGTGTTAGTGAAGACCTATTTCTATGCATTTAGATACGTCGCACTTATGATTACTTCTGCTTCATGTACTCTATTCATGGCCACCGGGATATTCTGCAAATTATTAAGTTTTATTTTCTTTGTGGTTTCATTCACTACACGGGGACACTTTCAGATAAAACCAAACAGTAGAACAAAGTCGAGCGAAGTTGTTCAGAGCTGAGAAAAGGGGTACCGAGTATATCTTTACAAAAGTTCACTCGTAACCACTACTTCCTTATCATGGCATGATGCTTAATTGTGCCTTTAACAATTCTCAGTTATAATTAATCACTCTCTGTTCGTAAGGCATGTTACACTTCTGTGTAGCTAATGAGCATGTAACATCGACAAAAAAGCTTTGACAAAATCATTCCGAAACAATTATATAACAAGTTTGCGCGCTACAAACACGTGTAGATGAGTTCATTGTTGTTTAGTTTATATGAAAATGGTGTATCTATATGGGTATTGATTGCTGATGGCCACCGTCCACTGAGCTCACATCGGCCGAAGTTATATAGAAAATATATGGGCTTAGTCGGTCGAAGTTCCCCAGTGGACGGTTGCCATATGCATAAGAAGCACTGCTCTAAATACCCTGAATGCTAAATATTCCCTAGCCTTGGGTATTTTGAATACTAGTAGCCTACAGTGGTAACAGGTGGGATTTCGACAGCTTCTATTAACTAACACTGTGTGATACCATTTAATATGACACTACCTGAGAGCTTTAACAAGATGGATCGGTCCTGAGGGTGTTGTGCCACATTCAAAAAGATACTTCTGGCCGGAGCTCCTCATAAATACTGCACACTGCGGGCTCTGCTGACATCCAAGAATCATTTTGATACCAATAATTATGTTCAAAGTCACGATATAGCGCCGGGGTCTATATGAATGTTATTTTCCTGCAGCACTAGTAGGAGGTATCACATGGTTGTAATTTGGGAAGGTATGGGTAGAATCCATGTATTTACCTGACTTTGTTGCAGCGTAATCTATTTGTAAATCCTTATTTAAGAACAAGAGCGAACCAAGCACCTATACTAAAAAGGTTAACTGCACATGGTAATACTCATTTCAGATCTGTGGAACACATTGGTTTTTGATAACGTGCCACACCCTTCTTGCCTATTATACTGCCACAGGGTAATTTTATATATCTTTCTCCTTATGCTTTCTTCCTTTCTTGTTATATTTATGTACCTAGTAATCTATCTAGAGTTTACTAAATTGAACCGTCCCTTTACCATGATCTGTATTTTAATGTTCATACTAAATCGACATATCATTTTGAAGAAAACCAACGCTCCCCAATTACAGAATGTGTAATACCTCACGGTGAACAGCGGATAGATATATAAAAATAGGAATTCCATGTATGAGAAATTATGAGATCACCCACTGTAAGTTCTTATTATTGTCCTGACAATCATTTTAGATGCAATCTCGAATTCTCAAGCGAGCACGAGGAGGAATTCAGGGTTCCATTTTAGTGCATAACAACAATTCCAAAACCACGCTAGATACCCCCGTCGCTTTACAAGTCGGGCACTCTTTATATACCCAGCGCGATATCGCAACACTAGTTGTGTTTGATATAGAATGTATGTTCCATTGTGTATGGTTAATTCATTACACGTCAGTCTGGCTGATTCAATCTGTTTGGACTGCTGTATTGTCTCCATGCCTGAATATCGTATAACATGAAATATCAGCTGAATTGTATTTGTCTGACCTATGATCATACACCATTACAAGAACAGCCCCAGGGCCCCACTACGTAGCCCCAGCGTCCCAGCTGTATCTCTACTGTGGATACTGGCGCCCCTTTAAGCTCACCCATGGGTAATATTCAGATTACATGCTGCAATATTACAGAACCCATGTGGGCACTCGAAACACATCCATGTCTAACTGATACCGGTGTGTTGCCAACATGGGAGATGGCAGAGCTTAAACAATGAGGTATGAGCGGCTGATTGGGCTTGTTCCTGGCATGACACTATATGTTACAGAATGTAGGAACAGCACATCATATTTCTCAGAGGGGTTCGGCCCTATACTGGGGTAGAGGATGGATGGACTGAGCTGCTGCTGATGTGCACTATACCCCTTCGGGGGGTGCATTGGTGGATTACATTCCACATATTTACCACATATTTTTCCTGCGACTCCAAAAGTCATATCCCTAACCACTTCCCTTGCTGATTTAGTTAAACTCTTGTCCAATCTATATGCTAGCTCGTATTACAAATTTTGGTAATGTATACGAAAGATGTTCACAAGTCTTGGTATAGGCTTCCTTAAGTCGATATACCCAACCATAGGGTATTAGACTATCCATGGAAATGTAGGGCAGCAGTTGAATTAAATTATCCGCAATGTGTGTTTAACGTGTTTGTCTTGCTATTGCAGGTTAACCATAAAGGCTAGCTGCCCCATGTACCTGCACTACTTCCCAGTGGACGAGCAGCTCTGTCCGCTTCAGTTCGGCAGCTGTGAGTAGCACCTTACCTTTATCATACACCAGCAAACGGATCAGAATTTCCTCGTTTACATTTCGCCGGATTACTATCTTTTGCTTTGTATGGATTTCGCCTCATACGTAAGAAGGGTATAGCAATGTGAAGATCGGGAATTATATTTTAGGCTTATTTTGGAAATACAAGATCACCTATGCTAAAGCACTGGAAGGCCGTATTCAATGGCCCCCATTGAATACAATGTGGCTGTATTCAATGGGCTAAGAAAACGTTCTTTTCCTTCATTAAATGGCTTCAAATAAAATAAAATAAACACAAATGCCAACTACATTGATACCGCTCTGATGTATTTCACGAGTGGGGGCTGGGGCGCATCCAACGAAGCCGTAGGTTTCCGTCGGTTTCCATACATACATGGATATAATATATTATGGGAATGAATAACGCAGGAGGTATGAGCAATTGTTGTTGGAGAGGGGGGGGGGGGTGGCACCACTACTACCCCTATGCCTCCAGGTGAGTTATCATTGTTAGTGTCACTTTGTTTGTTTGTTTGTATTTACAGCAAAGGGGAGGGTGTGTCAGTGGTCCATGATAAGGCCATTATTTGCTAACCTGTACTGGTGCAGACTGATAGTATGGACAGTTGATTGAGGGGGGGGGGGGGGCAATATGTATAGTGTACAATATGGGGGCTGGCTGGGCTCTAGTGAGATACATACATCTAAGGATATAATTAGAAATATAAAAATATAGATATGAATTATAAAGTAATAAATATTCAATGATAGAAGGTATTCTATGGTGTGACAGCATGATTGAGAGATCTCCACAGTTTAACTCGTAGCTGACGATAACAGTCATAGGTACATGTATTTATGTCCATAAAGACACCTGCCAGCCTGTCCAAGGTACCACTGATACCAATTCCATACCAGCCTACTTAATGTCATTTGCCATACATCATTTACTGAACAAGTAAGATGAGGTGTGAGAAGCTCTTAACAGCTGGCTGTGACAGATTCAACAGTAATGTTCTCCCTGTGGACGAAGTTGACACTCCTTTTACCAGTAGCTTGTCCCGAGAGAGGGTGTCCCAGGAGGGTCTCCCAGAATAGGACTCGGCACCTAGTCTTCATCTTAGTATTCTAAAGACAAGTACTACATTACCTACCTGCTGCCCCTGCTGCCCTAATGTACTTTAAGCAGCCTGAGAACAGCCCACAGTTAGGGGCGCCAGTTGCTTTTAGCAGCTTACAGACACCCCAGTCTGTGAACTGGACGATGAGAAGTCCAGACCACATTTCAATGGTACTTATTTCCATTAAAAAAACAACATTATTACAAACACATGTGTACACATACAACTCCCTCGTTGTATTCAAACCACTCCAAGACTGAGGTCATCCCCTTTCTCGAGACTACTTTGGAAAGAATCTTCTCTTATGATTTGTATAACTTCAAGAACCCTTTAAATTAGGCTGCATTAGATTTTACTCCCATAAAAACATAGTTGGATATCATGTGTAATATAATATGTTGATTACGATGCATAAAAACATAACTTTTGCCCAGAGTATAGTCATACAAAGTACAAAATGTATTGTATTAATGAGGGGACTGGGGTCCAATGAATAAAAATAGACACTGGTGTGATGAGCCGGAATCCTGAAGTTCATAAACTACCTGATGAATGCACGCCATACAGTGGTTGATCAGGATAAGGATGCCTAAAACGCTGGACCTTTCATCGCGTCGAGAAAATATACTTGACAACCTTCAACTCATTCTGAGACCATATCTCTCTTGCTTAGCCTAACGTCTTACAAGGATTAGACGCCTCTGATGGGACATTAAGCCCCTGCCTCTGTTGTCTGCTCTGAGTTGCTCGTCTTATCTGAGCTGCTCAGCTAACAGCATTATCCACATAGACAAAGGTATACAGGTATAGTCCTTGTCTGAACAATGTGCAAATGTATTGACACCAAAACGATCAACTATTGCAAACTATAATTAAATTTACTATTTGCATCCCTAGTATTAGTATTAGTGTATACTAAGTAGCTGGGCAGATATCTGATTATCAATAGTCCAATTTATAAATACAAGTGAGTTGTAGTTATTCATTGACTGATGATCCCTTTACTAATGTCAAGGGATGTAGAGGTAGTTGGGAAAACACAATCATCTCTAACCCAAATTCCCATTCATACATACAAGTTTCAGCGCGGGGAGTAGATGGCAAGCTATGGCTCACACCTACCGTCAACCTCCTCCTGTTTTGTATATTCCTGTTAAGGTCCTGTCAGCCTATAGCCAGAAGCACGGAGACTGAGTCTTCTACTGATGGTGTGGCAGACTGATTGATCTAGACACGTCTTTTGAGTGGGAGCCATCATCCCTAATTCTCATTTACATGCAGCCTTTTTAGTTTTATGTCGAAAAAACACCCTTTTTCTACGGTCGGCTTATCTGGTGTATGCCTAGTCACGCATTTGGAAGCTGACATGGCATCACCTGAAGGGGTAGATAACAAATATGAGATTGGAACACCCAAACACCGGTGTTCATTTTGTTTAATAAGGCATGTTTAACATCTTGATTTGCATTTATATTATTGGTAGTGAGGTTTTTGGTAGTGAGGTTTTAAGGCATGGCTCGCTTGGTCGAACATCAGCAACTAAGACTGACATCATTATCAAGAAGTGTTAAGGACACAATTAGGCATGGTTAGGAAGTAATGGTTACGGGTGAAGGGTTAAAGAGAGCGGGGGTATTCGTTTCAGGGTTGAGAGGTTAATTGATGGATGTTGGGAGGTGCTGGAACCCCTGAAGCATTAAGTAGTAGGATATCAATAGGTTAAGTTGCTAATGGGACAATGACATGCAATTTCAGAGAGCAGATCGATATTCAAGCACTGTACATGTAGGTTTTAAGGTAGTACAACCTCATATTGATCAACCATGAGTGATTCCAGTTATCAGTTTCCTTTGGTTTCAGAGGGGAAGGCAATTTCCTCAATATTGTTCCAATATGTTTAGGAATTTAATATATATATACTGATCATACCAGTTCCTATCTGTGATTTCATAATTGGACTCCGTCAAAATGATTGATTGGATAAAGCACTGCGGCTAAAATATCCAAAAGAATACATGCTAGCTTCAACCTATTACTCTATACCTCTGAGCTTTTACAGGCGGGGAATTACTGTATTTACCTACTATTTATGGCACAATCTAGTGGCATAAGTTGACCGAAAGATTTTGGTGAGGATGAGAGGGTCAGTTGGGTTTGCTGAGTAAGTAGTCATTATATTGGCAACACATCCAGTTGTAGTGTTCGGTTAACCTTACACCAAAGGGGTACGTAGGGAAGGGGTTGTTGGAATAATGTTGGCTCGGGTTGCATAGGTTGCCTGACACCTTTAGATAACAGCTAAGGTCATTTCATGTGCGGTGATGGTCAATGGATCTCATAGTACGTCGGCATAGTAAGAGGATTGGTACTGTACAGATGCACTATCCCTTACTCCTCGCTGGTCCTAGGATGTTCGCCCGATGTTGGCTTGATTTGTGTGTTATCGTAGCCCCCTACTAACGTGTCGGTGCACCCTGAACCTGTCTGGTAGCCACCTTTACACCTAGATTAAGGACATTTGATACATAGTGGTTCTTTTCTCGAATTCTGGTATATCTTTTTAGTTTCTTCTAGACTCCTTCTCGATACATGTCTCCCTGAATATTAGCTACAATAAGTTTAGAATGTAACCATCAGTTTATGGCGAAACATGAGTTTGCTTCTGGTTGCAACTACCACCAGGCTGTACTTACATGATGCACAAGAAGATGGATGTACCATGCTTAACTGAATGTTTCCAGTGATGAATTACTAGCATACATCGTCTATGGAGTATACTCCTGTGATACATCTACCCACTCGGTTGGGCTTATTGCTCTATGATTGAATCAGTTGCAGCTCTCAATTACCCCCTTATAACAGTGCAAAGAAATAAGCAACCTGTCAGTATGCCTAACTGAACTACCACTTCCAATATATAAGGTTTGAATGTTTCCATCCAGCTGCCAACAAAACACAGTTAGGGCTCAATCCTGTCATAACAACGCCCACAGGTGTATCAAGACCTTCCTACAAGTCTCAGAGCCCTGTCAGCACAGCCTGGAACCAGGTAGCACTGTGTTCTGATGGAGCTGCTCCCCGCAGGTAGCACCACAGGTAGTCCATCAGCACGAGCAGCTCGGGGGTAGAACAGGGCATCCTCCTCTATGGCAACCTCATGGGGTAGTTCACAGACTAGGTCTTGGAGAACTGAATACTGCAGCATGTCTACATATAAGCAAAGCTGTAAAACTGAATACCACATGGAAACTCTACACATTCATTTTCTGCATGGTGCCTCCTTGCTTGCAGCTCATTCAATTATATCCTACTACAAATAGTTTTAAAGAACTGAACAATTATTAGCTTCAAGCTATTATACTACTAGGATAATTGCTTGATATATGCATATATGACCGCTGTTTTTAAAGAGCTAAACTCTCTCGTAGCTATCAAACAACCTGGTTAGCTTATTCCCTGTTTTGACATTACAGGCTTAGTTTTCTGCTTTTCTGCTACGATATCATCTCATATCGTTAAGCTAGACAACTGTTAAGGTATCATAGAGAAAGGTTCTAATCGGTATCAAGCAGATCCGAGCGGCTCTTGCAACACTAAAATGCTCGTCTTGGAGCAATGTGATTCGATCCAGGAGAGGAATGTATTTGGAGAGAAGAAACCCTCTGAAAGCAATAAACCAAGGAAACCAACCGGAAAATGGACAACAATTAACTGATGCATCAGAGAGTAATGGTGCCAGCAACGTGTGGATGAATACCAACCTGCACAGTATGACCACACGTTCGTGCATAACCTTTGATATGTGAAGAGTTACTGATGGTAGGGTGCCTGTAGTATATATACTCCACATGCCTATCAGCGCATGCCATGGCTATATTCATGGCTTTATGAGAAGTTACTCCTGGAACGGTCAATATATCATAGGCCCCAGAAAAGGCATAGTGCCAACAACATTATTTAAATGGGCTTATTGTAAACTGGGAGACTCGCTGAATGTGTTGGCTCAGTCAAGATATATAAATAGACAATAGTATTTCCAAAGATCAGGGTTAGATACGTTTGGAAATACTGACTCTGTGCACAGATAGCTTTACATCCTAAATCATCTGAAAACACTTGACCTGGACTTTATTTCACCTGGCCTATCATAGAGGAGATGACAGAGGGTTCATATTTACACCATTGAAGGGAGGTTGGTGTATTTAGGGGCACAGAAATTCTCTGACCCCCTTCCCCCGTCTGCAGAGGGATCCCAATTTCTCCGACCCCCGCCCCATATAATTATGAAACTGTTCATAGCTTTTAACCATTATGTTACAACTACACCCAATATTATTGAAACATGGCTTTGACTCACGAGCTCCGTAATCTGACAATGTTATGATGGCAGCTGGATATTTCCCAGATTATACTTCTATCAGGCGTAATATCTGCCCAATTCTGTATCTATTGCCTCACTTAGATTGCAAACAGTTCTCCCATTACAAACTCACCTTTCACCATTCAGTGTTTCATGAGATACCAGACCTCCAGGAATTTTCAATTAACTGCATCACCTGACCCGGAAATACAACCACCCTGCTTCCTCACCCCTCACATGTAACCATTCACGTCTAACTCTACTCTCCCTTCTGTCGATAAGGTTAAACCTTTCCTGTCTAGGTGCCCTTGAAAAGCTCTTAGTAAGTATTATCTGTTGATGTTTGGCTTAAAGCAAACTTTGCCCCAAAACCTCACTGCCAATAATGCAAATCATAATGTTAAAACTACATCATGTCCTGGAATCCCAGTTTCCTATTTGTTATCTAACCCACCGAGGTCAGTTCTCTAACCTATGACTACAGTTACATCAGCCAACAGTAGACAATCAGTGCGCATGCAGTAGCCATGATGACAGCAGGTACCATGGCAAGAAGAAATGATGCGGTGAGACCATAAACCTATATGATTATTAACATTAGAAGGGAGAAATATCCTCGCAAATGAGCCCAATAGTCTTACCTAAATAGCTCCATCCCCTAATACAGTGCAACAAGTGTGAATCAATATAGAATCACACAATGCCACTCAACTTGACCCATGGTCTATAACATAAACTGACTGAGTCAGCCACAGGTCAAAATGGGAGGTGAAAAACAAATATTTCCTGAAAAGGCACATCTTTACACATTTTTCAACCAACAATCAAACCAAAAAATTAAGAATAGCATTTTGTGTAGAGTCCCCGAGATTACACCTGATGATTCTCAGAAAGGGATGAAACATTCCTAGAAGATACCAAACTAAAGTAAACTCCTAACTATTGGCAGTATTCATCAGCACCATGTGACCATACCAAATATGGAATTAAGAAACTATTCTTGAAATGAAATGAATTTTCGTTCAGTAGGGAATTAGGATATTCCATGTCAAAGTCAAAAGTTTCCTGATAGGAAACTGGTGCAAAATAAAGACAAACAGGGAAAATCCACCTACCTGGGATCTCCCCTAAGCCAATCAGAAGAGAGTACAGGTATCACATGACCTGACAAAATCAAAGCGTGGCAAAATTGAACCCACCTGTGTCCGAAGGAATGTAGTGTTGGGACCACATACTTGTGCCTCGTCCATCCACCGCGGTTAGACAATAGATCAAAGAGGTGCAATTGATAACTTGGTATTCTTCTGGGAAGGCGAGTGGGCAATAGGGGGACAATGCTAGGTTATGTAAGTGGACACCCTTGCACAGCCATCAAATTCATAATAATGAATTGGTGGTTACAAGCTATGAGAAGGTTCTAGGCAACAGACAGATTAGCAGGACAGGTGTATCATAGCATACTACTAAATGTTTAGGTAAGGGTGGTCTTATGGTACGACGTGTATGGACCATTAGTTAGCTAATTTCATTCTATGCTTCGGATATTTTGGGACGGTTTTAATACCTCTCAATGAGAGTCTCATGACAACGGCTGATCACTGTGATAGTGTAATCAAGTTCATAGTGGGTAAAGGGTGGATGCTAAAAATGAGCCTTACTAATGGTAAGATCTATTATCATACAGTTGGTGGTAGTCTGGCTGATGCCACCTATCAAGGGTGAGAGGAATAGATGAATCCTACTCTTGGTAATGCACACAGGTGTAGAGCTTAGTTTATCTAAAGGAGTGTTCATTCCAACAAGTGGGGATGGAGGATTTTTTACTTTGACTAATGGGAACTTTCCCCTGCAAGATTGACCCGCATTTCACAACTATCAACACCATTGAGGGCTCTATTTTGCTATAGAAAACCCCCTCAGGTGTGTGACTGCCTTAATCAATATGTCTGGGAATGCCACAAGAACGGCCTGGAACCAGGTAACACTGTGCTCTGATGGAGCTGCTCCCCGCAGGTAGCACCACAGGTAGTCCATCAGTGAGAGCAGCTCGGGGATAGAGCAGTGTATCATCCTCTATGGTAACCTCATGGGGTACTTCACTGACCAGGTTCTTGGAGAACTGAATACTGCACCGTGTTTACACTGATGCTCCGGCCCTTAGTCTGTAGTGGTTAACCTAAGTTAGTCATAGCGACATTGGTCAGGCATAACAAAGTACTATTCTAAAATGACTGAGGTAAATCAACATAATGATTGACTCAACCTTATACTTATTGAAATGGAGAAGATTAAGGTGAGTGGGTGTTGGTCGTATAGGGAGCCGAAAAATGACTCACTATGTTCTACCATTGACTGATTTGTTAGCCAGTACTGGCTAAGTTTTAGAGCCTAAAGATTTTCTGTGTTCACTGCCATTGCAAGCTGAGGGAGGTAGTCATGCATCAAGAAATGATTAAATGTTTTGTATACAATATCATAGAGTAAGGCAGGAACCACTGGGTTACATTGTCTACATTTGCCCCATTTTTAGGTGAATACTAACCCATCTCATAGCCCATGCTTTCCATCACCGTGTCTATCCATAGTTGTTGTATCCGCTGATGTGTGAGGGGGATATAAAAGTTGCGGTGTCTGTTGTACAAAGTCATATTATGGCAGCAGCCTCATGAGAAAATTATACTCCTGAAAAAATAAGTATCCCTTAAGCTTTAGTAAATGTTAATTCCCTCCTTCCCAGGGGTGTACATTGTGAGTTTAAGGGATGGGACAGATCACAGCAGAGAACAGAGTGCAGTAGGCACGGATGCTGAATGGATGGTTCCTCTGAGGGCTCACATCTTCTAGTTATATCGTTCAGAATGTTGTTTTTTTAAATGAAAAAAGAATGTCATCCGGAAGATTTATTCCTTAAAACCCAGGTAGGTTGATAAGGTCCCTTTGTCATGTGAAACTTCAGTTTCTAGGTATGTGATCCGGGCCAAGGTTAGTGTCTTACCTTGCTCAATGAATGTCCCAGGAGGGTTTATGGAATATGACTTAACACTTATCACCTACTCATCATATTACGGATAGGTAAGCCTATTACTACTATCACACTTAGTAATATAATGCTTTACTACATTATCTCTCTGCCACCATATTAAATGAGAGGTCCCAAGTGCTTCTTTTTTACAAACATCAGAGGTTTGTATTTTGTGAATTATGAATCTCGTAAACAGTAAACATCTATCCATTACCAATCATGGGGCATTGGTAGGAAGACATAATACAGCACAGGGCAAGCTAAAACATTCTGAAAGCATAAGAAACTAACTTGACAGTCTGTACCTATTTTTGGACATCTTACATTGGCATTGACACCTTCTGATTGGCATTAGGCCCCCTGCCTGTACTGGCCTGCTCTGAGCTGCTCGTCTATCCCAGGCTGCACCATTAACAGCATTATCCATAAACAAAGGTGTTCAGATTATAGTCTATTTCTGGATACTTGGTAAACCGCATATATAATTGAGGACCATCAAGAGACAACAGTAACAATTGAGAAAGAGACAACAGTAATAATTTAAAAACACATAGATCTGATCAATATCACTTTTATGCCCCTTTTTCGCAGATCATGCCGCTTTTATACATACTAGTGTTTACAATCCCATCAGCTGGAGCTGACTATCTTACCAGTAGCACAGAGACTGGACTTAGTATTGCCTGGGTGACAGGCTGATTGATCTAGACAAACATGTTATAAGGAATGTCCCCCCTCCCCTCTATGGTTCTCATTAACATGTAGTTTTTCTAGCTCCATGTTTAAACGGGCCCGGTTTTTCTACTGCCGGTCAATCTGGTGTATGGTTGGGGAGGTGACATGGCATCAAAACATCTACTAGATCTGGACACCCAACCACCTGTGTTTAGTTTGATTAATAAGGTATACTTAACTTTGCTTTTAGATCATTTACAGTGAGGCTTTGGGGGCGTATCTTGTGAAGCTAATTCTGACGTCATACTAATCGGTCTTCAAGGCGGCCTGGGCCCTGGGCAGGAAAAGGTTAGACAGAAGGGAGGGTAGAGTTAGAGGTGGGATGGTTATAAGCGAGAGGTTTACAAGCAGGGTGGTTGTATTTCAGGGTCAGATGGTGCGGTTAATTGATAAGTGTTGGGAGGTCTGGTAGCACCTGAAACACTAAGTGGTGGGACGGTGAGTTTGTAATGGGAGGGCAGTAGGCAATTTAAGTGAGCCAATAGATAGAGAACTGGGCAGATGTTACCTTAGGTGAGAGTATAACCTTGGGAACATCAAGCCGCCATCATAACATTGTCAGATGAAGCAGGTCGTGGTTCAAGATTACTTCAAGTGGACTAGTTATGTCCTAAGTGTCCTTTGTTGAAAGTGTTAATTTACCAGCCATGCCATAGAACAATCTGCACCCATGCAAAGCTTCAACACAGCAACTTCTTCACGCCCTCTCTCTCATACAGCTAGGAACCTGTTTCCATATATGGGTAACCCGCAAGGGTAGCTTCCCTTAGAGCACATTGATTAGCACTGCATGAGATAATAATCCTTCTTAATCAGGATCTACCTCGTTCTTATACCATGATAGGGAAATATATATCAATATATGGGGCAGCCTTCTTCCCTATAGTCGACAGGTTTTGCACTGCAGAACTAGCTTATTATCTACAGGATGGGTAGGATACCAACAGATCTTTCGCTCCCTCAAGGGCGTATTATAGTAGAAAGTGTTAAGGGTTGATTCTGCCGTAAATGGTCTCAATGATAGGAGCTAGTGTAACAAAATAGCTGGCAATATAATCGTTCGAATACACAGCTGGTTATGGTATAATGGACAGTTGGTATGAGTGAAGAGATGCATGGCTCCTTCAGGTATAGAGTTCAGTTAACCTAACACAGCCTTCTACACCAGGGGCATGTAGGTCAGGGGTATTGGCTGGATGTGTGTTATTATAGCCCCCTAGTACCGTATTAATGCACCCTATCCTGTCTGTCTGATAATCTGGATACACCTAGAATACTGACAGACTAGTCAGTGGTATTCATAAAAGATTTCTTCTCTCTGATATCTAGGGTTCATCCAACTTGCAGACTAAACGGATTAATTGAAGTGGACATTGATTTTATACTTTGTCACAAAGAAAAGTTGTCTCCAGCCAATCACCTAGAAACAGAATGATATCAGTTATGCCATAATAATCACACACGCATGGCTTGGCCATACTACCAGGCTGATAACCCTGTCGCAGCCTGTAACCAGGAAGTACTGTATTCTGAATGCGGGAGAGCAGAGGTACCCTGCCATATGGCTGAATACTGCAGGTTTTAGATACACCGATTGTATTAGGAAATGAGAAATAGATGTAGAAAGAACGCTTTGTCATAATAATTATTATGGGTTAACTGTAACAGACAGTACATTGCCTTATATCATTTATAGGGACGTCTACTAGCAGCTCGTATGATGTTCTGTTCAATATCAATAAACTAAATTCCCTTAGGTGATTGTAATTTAGCTGTGTATGTGCTTCAAGTCAAAATAATTTCTTATCAGCTCTATGATGTCCTGCTCAATATCAATGAACTAACCTGTGAAGGTAATTGTACTTTGAACTGAGGTTTGATCTCAAGACAGGCTTTTGCCTCCTCAGGGTTTGAGATTCCCTAGCACTTGTCAAATACTCTGGGTATGTGCATCAAGTGAAAATGATTTCCTGTCAGCTCTATGATGCTATCTGATGTACCATTGAATAAGTATACAGATTATTATAGAACCCTGATGAAGACTTTTCTAAGTCGAAACTGTAGGTTCATTCACCTTTATAAAAATCCACCTCCAAAACCAAGTTGGGACTCTAGTTGTGTTGTGTATAATTTAAAAACATCAAAAATATTATAGATAATATGTATTAGAAGTATTAAACTTATTGTAAAAATATCATACCCTGAATCGACCTTCAGCAACTACTCAAGCACTGAGAAGCTCATTTAGGGAAATATCTTGGGAGAGAAAGAAACCCTCTGAAACCAATAAACAGAGGAAATCAGCTGGAAAATGGAAAACAACTGATGGATTGAGGAGTAATGGTACCAGCCTTGTGTGGATGAATACTAACCCATCTTACAGCCCATCCCCAGCATGGCGACACATTGTTTCTGCATAGCAGTTGGTAACCTTTGATATATGAAGGGATTATAGATGGTAGGGTGCTTGTTGTACATTCCCACATGGTACCTATGGGCTTTTCATCATGGCCTTGTGAGTAAATTATACTCCTGCAAGATTCAGTACTTCTTAAGCATTAGCAGAGATATACTACCAAGGGGTGTGGTCTCTTTAGCAATTAACCTCAAATAAATTGAGAAAAGTATATCACAAGGCCACTCTAGATATTATACTTGTTTCTCATCACCGCGTGCATTGATCATCCAAATCGTGTTTTGAAGATAATTATTTCTTTTTTTGCTGCAAATCTTAATGGAAAAACCTTGATAACGATGGACGATTATGGGCATATGGCCTGGTGATAAGAAACAAGTTTATTTTCTAACTGCCACATATGAACGAGTTAAGAAGTGTAATAACATAAATCGGATAGATACCGGCACTTACAAAAGATTATTCATTATAACTGTTAAACATAATTCGAATTTGGCACAGCACTTGCATGCTATACCTTGACCTGCATTATCTGAGGGCACCTAGCCTGCAGTTTATCCTACCTGCCCTACTCAAGGTGCGGTAAGGTGTGGAGCGTGGGGGGGGGGGGGGGAGCTGAGAACAGGGTGTCAGGCCTTGAGTCAGGGGTGAGGAATAAATGGGTTCCTACCAAGGCAGTAGTATAGTATGTATCGGAACGGGACTATAGTTAAGTACTGTTTATTACTCAATCGACATGCAGCCAATCAGAGGCCTCCATTTGGTCACGTGACCCGTTGCCATGGTAACGTGACCTACTTAGGGCTCTCAGCCAATCAGAAGCCAGCATTCTGGGTGACCTACTGACCTACTTAGAAGCTCTCAGCCAATCAGAGGCCGGCATTCTGGTAACCATGGTAACGTGACCTACTTACGTCACGTGACCTACTTAGGCTCAGCCAATCAGAAGCCGGCATTCTGGTAACTAGGGTAACGTGACCTACTTAGGGTTTGTTTGTAAACAACACCACGTGGCTTTCTTGTTTGTAAACAACACCACGTGACACGTGACTGTTTGTAAACAAACAAACAAAAAAAAGTTATGTAACTTATATATAGAAATAAAAACACAACAAGATAATTTCTTTTCTTTTCATTTTATTCTTTATTTTCATTTCAATCAGAAAAAACACACAAGTTTATGCTTTTTTAGCTTGCTTCTTCGATTTGCAGCAACTCAACAGGCCGCAAAGTCTCACGCCGCCGTCACTCGCACCACCACACCCCGGACGACTTCTCTCCAATAGACATTGCACGACTTTGGATAAATCCAACACCATTTCGGCAAGGCAGAGAATCTTTGCCTCCATGAAACGGCCGCCATCGCAACAACCCGTCACAACAGCATCATCGATAGCTTCTGACTCACGGCCCGGTCGCTCAGCTTTGGGATTTTGCTCATGCGCATGACGCACTTCTTGGGGTTTCTTGTTCGACATGCTTCAATTAGGAAATGAACGCAATGAGGTCCACAGGTGTCAGCAGAAGTGTCTTGTAGTTGAATGCGGTTTCTTTGCCACTTGAACGGAGCAGAGCGTTCCACGAAAGACAAGAACTCCGCACTCAGCGGCGGTAAGCCGAAGGAATCAAAGTAGTACACTTCACCCGTGCTCGACACGTAAAACGCCACCCAATGCTGACCTGGTAAATGTTGCGGATCTGTGTTGCTCACGAAACAAGTGTCTTTGATAGGGTGCTTCGGAATAGTGTCACAAGAGAAAACGCCCAGGAAAAGATGTTTTGTGTGAACGTTTTCCTTCAACACTCTGCTTATTTCAAGCGTGTTCATACGATACGCCAAGTACCGCCGTCTTGTCTTCAGTTCATGTGGTAGTCGGTGACGGGGTGTCGATCTCGGGTCAGCTCGACGACGTTGTCGTACACCAAGTAGAGTAGCACCGTTGTTGTCGCTTGTAGCGCCGAGCGGAAACTGACTTCCACCCTCAGCTGACCCGCTCTTATAAGGTTCACGCGACACCCGTCGTGCGATCTGTCTGGGGTTAAGTCGAGGGGGAACACCGTGTAACCGTTCAGGAATTGATCGTATGAAATACCGCAGGAGCGCGCGCCCTCGTACATCCCCGTTTCCGTGTGTAGCGCCAAGTACTCTCTCACGGCCGCTTTGGTCTTAAAGTCGGGCACGTAGGCGTCGTTCGGCACTTTCTGATCGTTCACTATCACTTGAAGCGAGCTGATGTCGTAATGCTTCATCTCGAACGGGTTCTTGGTGTAGCTACCGTTGAAGGCGTCGTGGTCAAGGAAGCAAATCATCATCGACTTGGGAAGCTGGCCTGTGTTGGAGTGCGTGTAGCTGTGATCTCTGTTACCTTGAGGGATGGCGTAGGTCGTCACCTCCACTCTGTTCACCGGGTAGTCGAAGGGCCCGTGTTCTATCACCGCTCTCTCGTGCGTTTCCGCTACAGCGTCCGCCACCAGCACGCGTCGCACGTAGAGCTTTGCTTTGTAGATCTTCAAGCTGTAGCCTCCGTCAGCGGCGCACATCAGATAGAAAGAGGGCGCCGCTTGTTTCAGAGTGAGATTGATTTCTGTCTCTCCAACGATGAGCTTCGGTTGATGAGCCAGGTCAAAGTGCAGTCGCGCCATCAGCGAAAAGCGCTTGTTGGAGATTAGCTTCTTCCGCGCATTGTACCCCGCATTCGCGTCAGTCAACGTGTCAAACTGACCGGGCGTATCTTCATGCCACCCCTGGGCGCTCATGACGCCGTCCTTCACGTCTTTGTTGTAGTTGAGTAACCCTTCCAAGTAAGCTCGGTAAGGGTAGGTCTCGGTGTTGCCAGACACTTTGAAACCGCCGATGGAGACTTGGACGTCTTTGAAGAGCGAGTGAGCCAAGTTGTTCACCGGAGCTACCGCGTCGGTGTCCTCGATCGCCGCTCCGTCCTTTAGCACTTGACATTCCAGATGAAGGTAATTCTCGTTCAGGTCTGTGTACTCTTGCGACTTGTTGATGGTGAAATTTATGTTACCTCCATCCTCTAAAGAGTTTTTTGTTTCTATCCCCAGGAAAGACGACTTTAAGATAGTAGTCTGAGTCGGCGCTACGGTGTGCAGGTCGAGCTCAGAGAGCGCGCACTCGTTACTGCTCTCGTGTACGTAAGCCATTGTGTTCTCTCTTCATGCGGCCGACAGACTGACGCCGGCCGCCTCCAGTCTTTTTATTTATACCTGAACGCCTAGGCGCTTACCGGTCGAATACATCCCCTCTACGTCTCTTGCAAGAGCCACCGCCCGTCTGAGGAGAATGCCGGCGACGTTTCGACCCTTTCTTAGACGCGACAGGCGTCTTTCCTCCCGAGAACGCCGTACTCGCCAGTCTCTTCAGAGCGCCTGCGCCTCGGTCTTTCACGCTGCTCTTTAAAGTCCGACCCGCCAGCACATCTTTAGCTACGCCCACACCGGCGCGGAGCAGCGTTTTTCCCACCGACTTCAATAGCGGGGTAGCCGAGCGCATCAGACCTAACAGAGCGCCGCCTAAACCGTGCCCGCTCTGGAAAGAGCGCCCGCTGTACACGTTGACGCCGTTGCCCAGCTGCGCGTTGTAGTAATCGCTGTACCCTCTGCCGACGGTGCGCCTGGGTGGAAAGTACGGAACGCGTTGACGCATCATTTTTCTCTCTTTCAGCGCTCAATAGGTCTCAGATGAAGTGTCACGGTCACCTCGCCTCTACCGAATGGGATGGAATGACCGGATCGGTCTCTTAAATAGATGCCGACCTCGGTAAACCTCTTGGATTTCAAGGGGAAATAATCCAAATGGGGAAAACTGATAGCTTGCACGCCACCTCGACGCTTTCCGCCTCTGTCCACCGCCACGCAGCGCAACAGCGGCACTTGCATGTCGCCCACACGTCTCTCCTGGATCATGTCGGTGTATATGTACACAGAGTGCACGTCCCCGTAAACATCCATCGAGTAGGCGCCGGTAGTCGGCGACGCGAAACACGTCTTCTCTCCGAAGCCTAGAACGCATGCGAGATGCTGACTCAGCAGGACAGCACAGTGTCTCGGCGGTTTGATGGTGACGCGTTTCGTCTTGGCGTCGTACGATAAGATCCGCATCGGTTTGAGCAAGAAGCTGTCGCCCTCTAGTCTGTCATCTCGCAACGTCTCACTCAAGCGCTCGATTAGGGTGTGGTTGCTTCCGGTGAAAATAGGAGGTATCTCGAATATGTTTGGCATGAAACTGCGCACTCCCATGTCCTTCTCCATCTTTTCGATCATCTGTCTTGCTTGATGGCTGATCGTCTTCTTCTTCACCGCCGGGGACAAGAACTGCTTGTATACGGCATTCGTCTGTCTCAAGTCGACCTCTCTCTTGAACCTTTTTGTTTCCGGTTTCAATTGCTGCTCTTCCGACGTGTCTGATATCTCTTCCACCGTTACATAGCTCGCTTCCTTCCAGCTCAGCGGGAATTTTGAGCTGAACGTTAGCTTGCTCAGACCGTTCGCGTTTTTCATTCTCTTCCAGTCTACCTGTGGTTTTTTTCCTTCGGAGAATTTAGTTTCTTTTAAAACCTGGATCGCCTCCTCTAGCGAACCTTTGGTGCGCAGAGGAACAACGATGATCAAGTCGTCGTCGTGCACGTTAGTCCATTCTGTAGGGAGGATGATCTCAGTCAGAGCCGCTTCGTACGCTTCGGGCAGAAGGAGCGGCGAGTCGAAGTGAGTTCGGAAAGACGTCAAGCTGTTGTCAGGATAATACTCCATAGAGCTGTTGCTAGGTAGAGTGATGTTCATTTTTTTTTTTTTTTTTTCTACGTTATTTTTTTGACGGGGATCCACTCGTTGAACTTGTCGTCGTAACCTAACCAACGTACGAAAGCTAACTCTTTACCGTCGACGGTCTTGCGGCGCAACACCTCGTCTATCAGGTAGTTGTTGTCGTAGCGACTCTTGTACACCTTCTGAACCTCTTCCGGGTAGAAGACGCCTTTTATCTCCTCGCCCTTGTCGTCTTTCAGCTCGAACCCTCTGCTTCCCAACGTCTTAGCAACGTCGACCACTTCCTCGCGCCAGTTTCCCTCGTACCCTTTGTCGAAGGCGCCTTTAGTTCTCAACATCCTCACTCTGTCACCCGGAGCGATGACGTCGACGGCGGACGTCTTTGTTTTTTTCTTCTTTTTCCATATTTCGTCGATTTGTTTGTTAGTTGGGAGATCTTGTCGGTAGAAAACTGTTTCGCTGTTTTCCGAGCTGACTTGAGCCGGCGCCATTTTCAACGTCTTGTGGTGAGTGCGATTGTAAGAAGACACTACATGGTGCAGTACGTCTACGTAGCGATACGTGCGCTTGTGTGTGAAATAACGCCACAGCTTCTCCTTCAGACTGCGGTTCAAGCGCTCCACTAGACTAGCTTTGATGTCGTCGTTCTCGCCAGTGAAGAACTCTATGCCCTCGCTCTTCAAGTGATCTTGAAAGATCTTGTTCAAAAACTCTTTCCCCTTGTCTGTCTGAACAGTGCGCGGTCGTCTCTCGCCAGTGCCTGTCATCTCTCGGAAGGCCTCGGTGACATCAGCGCCGCTCTTGGATTTAATGGGAACGGCCCACGCGTACCTAGAGAAAACGTCGATCGCCGTCACCACGTACCGGAAGCGGTCGTTGTGAGACGCCAAAGCTTGCATGTCCATCAGATCTATCTGCCACTGCTGATCGATTGCGCCGGTTATAGTCTTGTTCCTTGCGAATTTTCTCCGAATGGGTTTATGTTTAGTGTAGGCGTCCAGCGACACTAAAGCATCTCGGATGACGGCCGGGTTCAGGTGGCGAAAATGATGTTTCTGGAGTTTAGTCACGCTAGTGAAACTGGAGGGCGCTTTGACGTCGGTATATCTAGCTACTACGCGCTTCTTTTCTTTTTCCTTCTTGGTCAGTCTCTTCACTGGTTTGCCCATGGTGGGCCTGTTGAGGGCGTGAACGACGAGCTCGCCGCTAGGCGGTTGCGCCCTCTCCTTTTCTTACTCGCCACGCTCCTATAGGAAGTCGGAGTTTGGAAAAGTTCACTGTCGTCCTCCTCGTCGTCAGAGGATTGATCGTCCACCTGGAGAGAAGAGTCTGCTGCTGCTACTGCTGCTGCTGCTGCTGCTGCTTCTCTTTCTTCCGAGTCGAAGCTCGGTCGTTTCCGACCTCTGTCAGCAAGCCGTGTGTCCAAACTTCGGCCAGGTCCGCTCGCTTTATACAGATGGTTTCCGATCAAGGAGTCTGTGGGAACTGCTTCGCGCAGCGCTTTCGTGAACGGCGAGTAGCCCGCCGGTCTGGGCGCCGTCTTCCTGAACCTGGCAGCGTCGTTCAGTAAGTCCACTATGTTGATGCGATGCTCAGGTGGTATTCTCCGACCCGACATCTCGCGCACCGCACCGTCCTCGTTCCACTTGATCACACCGGATTTCTCCAATTGTTTGTACAGCGCCACGGTCCGAGTGCGATTCCTCTTGGGAACTTGGTTCACCAACCGCTCGAGTAGGGACGCGCTGGCCTCTTCAGCAGACTGACGGAGGTGAGCCGGGGGCGAAGAAGAGTAGGACGAAGAGATGTTGCTGTTGTGGGGATTCACGAGAAAAAATTGCAATCTATTCAACAACCTTCGGTATTTCAACATTTTCTCGCGCGATTCCAAAGTGGGGTCGTTCAACACTAAATCCAAGTCCCTGTAGATAAACTGTAGCACCTGGTGCAAGGCCGCGTCGGGATGAAGGGACTGTTCTGCCTGCTTGTGGTAATAGGCCATGTCGGCAGGTAGGCGGGCGGCGGTGGCAGGAGCGGAACTCTCGTTCTTTTCAGTGCGCTCATCAGGAAGAGGAGGAAGGTTTGGAGCAGTAGAAGTACTAGCAGCAGCGACTGCAGTAGTAGCAGCGCTAGTAGTAGCAGCAGCAGCGGGCACATGATGAAGTAGACCTGCTCGTGATGATTTGTAGAGCGTCTCAGGATCCACGAGCGCTAAACGTTTGTAGTGTTGTTGCTGCTCTGAGTCCGTCATGGGGACGACGGTGGCAATGACGCTGGTGGTGGCGGTAGTGGTGGTGGTGGTGGTGGTGGTGCTGTCGGCGAGTAGGTGTCGAATGAGGTGTCTCATATACGGAGAATGCTCTTTATAAGCGGTAAGGCCATCCCTATGAGAGCCGGAATGAGGAAACCTCCCTCTTGTACCAAGACGCGTCTCTTTTTTTTGATGGGCGTAGATTTTTTGCCGACCTCCCTCAACACGTCAGCCGATTCTCGAAGCTTGTCCAGTTGTTTGTCGCTGAGCGGGATGTTCCCTACCAGTAAATTGTGACAGATCTCACTTAACGCTGCGATCAGATCGTCGCTTCCAGAGTCTATTAGATGCGAGCAGTCCTTTGGCGAGCACTTAGCTAAGTGCTTGAGAGTACCAAAGTGTCTTTCGAGTAGATGAGAAGACATTTTTTTTGCTACTGCTTTCTCTTGTTCTTTTTTTTGTCTAGCGGTACGAACACTAGCTGAGAGTGTATGGACGTCAAAGAGGAGCGTATTCTCAGATCGTCAGGTGTTGACTGCTTGAAGTCCAGAAGGAGGTATGAGTGAGGTCGCTTGAGTTCATGGGTAAATATACTAGAGAGGGCCGCCGCGTTGGACGGAAACACCTGGCGAGACAGACTAGCTATTTGCCCCATGTCGCGCGGGTTCTTGAAAACGATCATGTAGTGAGCGTTCAGACTCATAGTTCGAAAGTCGGGTGATTTCTGGAATAGGTTCTGAGTGATGTATATGACGCTCACGTTCCAGTGATGCGAGTATTTAGTAAAGATGTCGGCTACCACTTGCTGATTGGAACTGCTCATCAGATCGTCCAATATCAGTAGAGTGTGGGGTCGTAAAGCGTCTTCTGCTACTTCCACGTCTCCCGCTATAGACTCTTTGCTAGGAAGACCTTCTCTGAATTCCACACCGTACTGATTTTGCATTTTTTCAAACAGAGGTTGCCACTCGCCGTAATGGTAAAAAGTCTTTTCCACCGGCGGCGTGACCAAATTGTTCACGTCGCTCAGAAATTGATCCACCAAGCGCGATTTTCCACAACCCGACGGACCGCTAATGATACAACTAAAGGGTCCTTGTAGTCGAGCGTCGAAATGAATTTCTGTGAAGAGTTTGCTTTTACTACTGGACATTTTTTTTTGTTTTTTTTCAGGACGCGTCAGAGAGCGGTTGTGTGTCTGACTGTCTGCTGTGTTTCTCACTCGAACGGTCGGTAGTGAATGGTTGTGGAGAAAAGTCAGCCGACCTTTTTATTGATACCGGCCGGTGTCACAGTAGCGGCGGCAGAAGTGACTTTTTTTTCTTTTTTTTTGCGATAAAATTCTATTTTCACTCAATAGTCATAAATGTTTGTATCAGACTCCAGAGGAGTCTGATACAAATATTTATTTTTTTTTTAAAAAGAAGAAGAAGAGGAGGAGGAGGAGGAGGAGGAGGAGGAGGAGATTAATTTTTTTTTTTTTTTTTTTTTTTTTTGATCATTTAGGCAAAGCTCGTCGCTTTGCCGGGTTTTTTTCTATTTCTGTGTTGTGACACGATCGTCTCGAAAAAGCAATAAGGCGTGTGAGCGCGGCGGTGACAAATACATATTGGAGCGTATGGTTTAAAATAGTGCGTCCCTATCTTCTTCAATTCGGCTGCGTTGCAATATGCGGGATAACAAGTGACGACGTCGAAACGTTTAGAGACCGTGTTCACGTCGGCCACAACGCGCGCCCACCGAGTGGGAGCTGCAGTCGCTCCCAAGAAACCGATCGGCTTGTCGAATCGTTTCATAGCACTTATTCTCACTTTATAAGAGGAGGCAGGGTGAGGAGAGTAGCGGCGCTCTTTCTTTTCATGAAACGCCCAACGAGTGGGGGCGCTGAGAGCAGCTGTTATGCAATAGTAGAGTAAATGCTGTTCTGAGAAGACGGCTCTCGGCCATGTCGCTACGTTTTCCTTTTCCGCTCTTGTATAACGACGATGGCGCTCAGCTTTGCATTTCTCGAGAATTCGGTACGCTTCAAGAGAAGCGTGAACCTCAACTACGTGACGCTCTCTCCTTTGAGATAAAAAAATAGCCGGGCAGTTGAGGAGAGCACTTTGTTCGCGCGACCGTCTTTTAGAAACTCGCGCCCTCTGCAGCGCCATATTTCTTTCCTCCGAAACAAAAAAGACTGAGTGAAAATAAAAATTTAAAAAAACAAAAAGCTCAAAGAAAAAAAATAAGCAATAAGCAGACTCAGCTCGAAATTCCCTGCTGGCGTGATGGCGGTGACTGCAGGCGGTGGCGGCGGTCGGCTGGCCGGCGGTGGCGGTGTCGGCGGCGATGGTAGAAGGGTGTGTGGAAAGAGAGACGCATCTCAGTCTTTTATAGGAGCGGTGAGTCTGACATTTTCAGCTGTCGCATGCTGACCTGCTGCTATCATAAGAGAAACAAAAGCCCTAATCACGCTTTTCAGCTGGATCCTTCCACCCCGCCAGACATGGATCCAGATGGGAAGGTGGTTTAAAATTAAATCCGTGTACCGACTGTCATACAATAGAGTAATTAGTTGAACGCGTGTTACCTGTATAAAGGATTAGCGGGTCATGGGCTCAGCGTGTGTATAGAAAAACAACTACAGGTAGCATGAACAAAGCGACCCCCTCCCTTTCTGTCACTCTGTCTGTGACTAGAGGGTGTGCGTGTGGTAAGCGGCTTAAATCTAAAGAAAAACAAATCACCCTCTCCTGTCGTCAGCAGTCAGCCGGCCGGCGGCTGGAAAATGCGATTAGAGGGATGATGAGCCGCGTAGTAAGCGACTTAAGGCTGATCTAAAGACCTGCCGTGAGGGGGCAGCTGGCCAGTAGCTTGAAAAAAAAAAGGGGGGGGGAGGGGAGTAAGAGTATATAAGGGGGAGTGAAACCGTATTCGGCATCGTCATCATCGTTCACGCTACTACTACTACTACTACTACTACTACTACTACTACTACCACCACCAGCACCGCGCCTCAATTTGCAGATCCCCATGATGGAAAGTTGCTACCGTGACATGAAGCGGAATGACGAAGCGGCGCGCGAATGTGAAGCTGATGCTGTAGCCTCTGCTACTGCTGCTGCTAGTGCTGCTCAGCGTGCTACTGCTGCATTTACTGCGGCTGTTAGTGACGCTGGTTGTGATGACGTTGTTGTTGTTGCCGCTGCGGCTGTGACTGCTGCTGTTGCTGCCGCCGATGCAGCTACTCATGCCACCGATGCCGACGCTGCTGCTGCTGATGCTGTTGCGGCTGCCGATGACGCCGCTGATAACGCTGCTAGTGCCCGCTCTGCCGCCCTTGCTACTGTCGCTGCTGCTGTTGTTGCTAATGCTCACGCTACTGCTGCTACAGCTGCTGCTACTGCTGCTACCGCTGCTGCCGAGGCTGCTGCCGCTGCTGCCGATGCTGCTGCCGATGCTGCGGATGCTGCTGCCGATGCTGATGTTAGCAGTCGCGTCGACAAAGAATCGTCATTTGTCACTCTTAAACCTCCAGTTGAACGCGCGACGAGTAGTAGGGCTACCAACGCGACGGCCGGATGGTGCAACTGGTGTCGTCGCTTCTGCTCGTGCGCTTGCTTTTCTTCCAGTCCTACCTGCTGCTGCTACGGTATGATAGTGTTATAGTGTTTGAATGAGAACGCGCGTAGTTACACATAGACGCTGTAACAGATGTGCTTTTTTTTTGAAAATATAATTTTAACATAACATGGAACTTGTTGTGTTTATTTTCTATATATAAGTTGTTTGTTTACAAACAGTCACGTGTCACGTGGTGTTGTTTACAAACAAGAGAGCCACGTGGTGTTGTTTACAAACAAACCCTAAGTAGGTCACGTTACCCTAGTTACCAGAATGCCGGCTTCTGATTGGCTGAGCCTAAGTAGGTCACGTGACATAAGCAGGTCACGTTACCATGGTTACCAGAATGCCGGCCTCTGATTGGCTGAGAGCTTCTAAGTAGGTCAGTAGGTCACCCAGAATGCTGGCTTCTGATTGGCTGAGAGCCCTAAGTAGGTCACGTTACCATGGCAACGGGTCACGTGACCAAATGGAAGCCTCTGATTGGCTGCATGTCGATTGAGTAATAAACAGTACTTAACTATAGTCCCGTTCCGATACATACTATACTACTCAAGGCCCACACTGCCAGGCCGTATCGCTCAGTAAAACCCCCAAGCCAGAAATAATTAACATCAAGAATGCTATCTGTCTGTATACGTTCTTCCTCATCTGGGTGTGCCAGTCTTTCTGTCCATTTTTTCCCCTCAAACCCTGGATACACTGATGACGTAAATGCCACATCAGGGACTAGTGTTACTATAGACCCATGTTCTTGAACATCTGAGTTTCAGTGTAATAAGTGGGATTATCAGTGCCAAGGTGTTGTATAACAGCCCTATCACCACAGGTCCCATCAGTCATGTCAGGGTCTGTAGAATGGAACATGCATTTCTAACATTACAGATCTCTCTGTTTTATAGCGTCATGCATCTTATCTTGTACCAAGCATTCCCTCAATGTACCCCTTGGGCATGTTAATGTCTTGCGTTATATAACCCGTTCTGCCATCCACCATCTAGCTGCACTGTAAATAATGGAAGTCGTTTGTTTGATTTGTTTCCCAGCAGTGGCTCCCTTCTTTATTAGTGTGATAGTAGTAATAGGCTTACCTATCCGTAATACATGTATGATGAGTAGGTATCATATGCTGCAAACAGAAGTACGCACCCCTGAACAGGTAGTAGTGGGCTTTTTTGTGAATTGATGTGATGGGGTTTTAGGGTCTGTTCCATCAACGGTTATAAGTGTAACATATTTAGCACCATAGCCTCTGGCATAGTGAAGACAGATCCAGTCAGCAACAAGATGGTATATGTCATCACAAAACTCGATAAGGTTACCATGATACGCAAAACAAATGAGCTAGTTGAGAAGGCAAATTGGGTGTTAAATTGTGGTTGGTGGCTGAATGCGTGTGTGTGATACCATAAGAAAAACATCCAGTCGATACTTGTACCGTCAGTCATAACTCAAGTACACTAGTATGGCTATTCAATTCTAAAGATTTCATTTCTCTTCTCGCATACATTTACATATAATTATTTCGAATACGAATATTTTTCGATTCAAGAAGAAACGCATAATTATAATGGTCAGTGCCCCTCCCTCACTTTGGTGGTCACTAACTAGGGGTTGTAAATAGAATCAACACATGAGGCAAGAATGGCAAGTTCTGAATCTTGATATCTGGAATTCGAGGCTTGGACCAAAAGCTTTCACAGAGATAGAATTTCAGTTGATTGTAGAAGTGAGGCAGATGTGTGAGTCATGTCGTGGCACCAGCTGCACTGTCGTCATACCTCCCCATGCTTGGTCCAGCAAGCCACACACCACATTACATTGTGAGTTATCATGTTGAATAATATAGACAGCCTATCCACTCCATATAGGGTGAGAGCTAATTTGGTAAGAATGCATTGGCAAAGTAAATAGTAATGGGTCCGAATAAATCATGTCAGATTACTCAATTCGGATGTTAAGTAGTCTATCAGGCGAGAGGAAAGGTCATTGGCATTTAAAAGCTCCAAATTCAAAAAAGTTTCAAAAAGTCTATACCTTGGTATGCATATAATAAAAGCAGTAAGAGGAAATATCTGCAACGTAACACAGCAACAAGAAGGTTTCTCTTGATGACCCCCTGAGGAGAAGGAGATTTACTTAACCCAGCGGGCACTCTAGGATCGGACTAAAAATATATAATGGTTTGGGTTGCTAAGTTAATTATGTTATCAGGTTTTCTATTTTATACATTTATTGTTTGGATGCTTTAACGTAGGTGGTTTCCATCATCCCAACCTTAGGTTTAAGCGGTCAGTAGGGCAATGCCACTCGGGAATGCTACCATTTCCAAATAGTATGTACATACGTAGTTTGTCTCTACTTTCTTGAATCATTTCCCTCCTAGGCCTATATCCATTCTCTCCTGCAGGCCCTTCTTTCGTTTTCAATATTTGCTGTCGTTTATGTGTAATGCATAGGTCCGATCTAATGTTTCCATGCAATACCACAAGCAACATGAATCGAGGGACTTTTATGATAAACAGTTTGAAAAAAAAAATCTCATTAGGATAACAGAAAGAGAAAACAGTTTGAAAAGTCTTCCCGGTATGACAAATTCCGCCATGCATACCCCGAGTATTAGGAATACAGAGCTGCGACTTAGTTGGCCTCTAGGTTACCCGGCAGAGCCGACAGATTTATTTCCCTAGGGAAATCCAGCCATCATCCGGGTCACTCCTCCACGTCATGTGTGCACGATTTAAGGTATCACTTCCCTGAATCAGCATAATTACATATATTGAGTGACACAGTCTAGGATTAATATTTTTCGACCGGTGTCAGATGCGTATCGGCACGGACTGGGGCAATCAAAGAAGGGGCATGCATATAATACATTCAGGGATTTACCGTCCATATTTCGTATAAATATGTAAAGCTAGCATACCCTCATGAGGTAGCCTGTTGAAAATGTTTTCTCGATATCTTAATAACATACACAGAAGAAGAAAAGGGAAATTAAGTGTGAGCGAATTCAGCATGGAAGATGCCCTATCGCGCCTTCAGAATTTCCAGGGTTTCATTTGGCAATAGATGCGACTTCAGATGAGTAAAGGTGCTGGAGTGGGTGAGGAGGGGGGGGGGCTAAAATATCATAAACTAAGATTTGAGAGTTAGTCTCTGCAGATCCCACTTGTCGTGGTGCCACTTCCCTTGAGGGATTCCCTGCCCGTGCCAAGTGGCTGCAGCCTACCAGACAGCACCTAGTCAGGGGGCAGGCAAAGGGCAGGGGTGGAGCCTCAGCTCTGGCCAAGAGTAACTCACAGAACCCCCCAGGCAGTCAGCTGAGTGGGGATCAAGCCTGTGTCTTCTGTGGGCGGCCAGAGCAATAACACACCCTACGTGCCATATGCGCCAGATTACCAGGGGCCACCCGCACAAAATGTTGAACGTGTTCTACCGGTTGACTCAGGTTTGACCTGTGTCAATCCCAGCTGGATGTACATTGAAGATATTATAGGTATTATCTTTCTGTGGGTATTACACCGAGGTGTCATCATGTTAACCATTGCTCCTATGTGACCCTAAATCAGTCTTGGGCTCTCAAAGAGCTAAAAGCAGCGCTATTTACATGAACTAAGAATTGTTAGAGGAGACAACGGAAATAAATATTCTATAATCAGCTACCATGAAAAAGACATAACCGATAACTTTATGCGTCCATGTATGCAGATGCACTGCTTCACCCCTTTCGAGCAGATTACTGAAGGGGAACTTCGGAGTAATTAGTGCGAAACCAGAATGTGATATGAGGAATGTGGATCAGGGCTCTAAGAGTAGGCCTACCTGCAGACCCCACAGGTGAGCTGCTCTACGGAGCAGGTAGCCAGATGGTGAGCCATCTCTGATGGACACAAGATGTGCTTGCTTTTTGAACTATTTGACGGCAATGCCGCATACTTTCGTCAACTCTAGGCGTGGTTCTGCTGCTGTGCTATATCAGTGTGTTATGATTAGGGAATCCTGATTAGATCTGGGAAGGATTGACATGATACTAGGATAAAGTTTCTTTTAGATTAAATCCGTCTGGTCGTGAATTGTCATTCTTGCTCAGCAGTTATTGCTAGGAACGTGCATAACTAAGTCCCGAAACCATATAAACTCATCTTTCGTTGAATTTCACTTCCACAAGACCAGAGGTATCGAGTATGTATCAGAGAAGAGTGATTGCGTCTAGCGGGCGCATCACCTTCCATAGTAGAAGGTGCCTGGGGATAGTGTCAAGTAACAATGGGAGCAGGGATTGGATACGGCTAATCTAGGAGGTTCCTTACATTCTCTAACTGCAGCCTCCCTGGGGACATGGCATGAGGAGTGACACCTCCCTGCAGACATACCCAATGTAGACTGAGAATTAGGCGGCAAGGCCACTGCTATTGGCAAGCAACTCTAGTGACTAGTGTTCATACCGTTAGTATTGCTCCTCGCTCTATACCCTGTGGCATATCACAAAAGCAAAATGTAATCTCTACCAAGCCAAACTTTTGCTATGAATGCATGGCATCAGTTGACGTCATATCAGCCTATATAGATGCCAGGTGGGTCGTCTGGTGAGAACCATGCGACTCGCCTAGAGTTACTAACTGGATGGTCGTCAGTCCAGCATTTTAATCCTGATGAATAAGTATTTATAAATAGTGGGTGTGAGCTGTGCCGAGTCATTGTACTCTGATCAGTATGTGCATTATAACAATAACAGTGCATCCCCATAATATTTCATGGTTGGTCAGTGAATAATCATGCTTCATCATGCATGTATCACGAGAAATGACCCATCCTATCATCTCCATCTGATATCAGGGTACTTCGACATTACTACAGATAACAGCCGTAACAAATAGACCTGCCAATCCATGCCTCATGGCATACACGGCAAGTTATTACCCTCCTGGGTATTATAGCCTTTGGGGAGTTCCTAAAGTGTGTCCCCGGGGGTTTAATCCGGGAGTCATCTATCAACTCTTATCTGCTCTGCCACCTTCTTCAAAGACGATATTTCAGCCATGTTACCGCAACGTATTCTTGCCAATCGTGGATTTAGGTACATGTTCCGTACCGATGTGATATTTTACACCGACATGTGCTATTTCTCATTGTTGGTCTTAAAATATCGAACCAAATGAAGTTGTCTAAATTGAATTTCGTGGTATACAAATGTATATATTTCGGATGGATAGCTCTTCTCCAAGTAGTTTCTGAACTGCTGACTTCAGTCACCACTGGTGTGAAGATGGAATACTATGAACGAATGCTTGAATCTCAAACATGATGCAGTGTTTTCATTTAGTAGTTATCATACTGAAGTATCATAAAGAGCAGCTTTTATGTCCATGGTCAATTTGCCCGTACATTGTACATTGTTAAATGACTCTACATTTTGTTTCTTCTCTCTGTGCAAGACCCCTTGCTTCTGCTGAAAGATTCAAAATTAACTATTTCTGTTTTCACCCTGTGGAATATGCTCTCTGACATATATAATGTAACCCCGACATCTCTCTCTCTCTCTATTCCCTAGATGCCTACACGGATGGTGAGCTGACCTACGTGTGGAAACATGGTGGCCAAAGGTCTATCAAGATCTCCAAGGACATGAGGATGTCGCAGTTTGACCTCACGGGACACCCCTCCGGCAACAACATGACTGTGCGCAACCGGAGCGGTAAGATACTGTCTCTACTCATCTCTCTAACATTCACTATACACTATGTACAATAGTGAAAGGACCCAATTCTAAAGTGATGTTCTTTTCGACATAATCAATACTATTATAAGTTCGTGCTATTGGGTGTTTAAAATGCCATTTGGTATTGCAGTATTCAAATGACATGTTGACCGTGCCACACTGTATACTTTCAAGAAACATAGTTGTTCATAGTAATAGGGGGGGGGGTGATAAATCTACTTTTCTTCGGGGACAGGCTCAAACTATGCATTTGGGTCCAAAAACACGGGAAATCACAACAAAAATTTCGGACCCCCGTGACCCCCTTCTACATGTACATGTACATGTACATGTACATGGGGTCCGAAGATTGGCCAAATAGTGAGAAAACAGCCAAAATTCAGGCTTTCAGATTCCTTCTAAAATCAAATCATGTCTTCATGAAAATGGTCAGAAACCTTCATTTAGGACCCAAAGAGACCATATAAAGTCATACTGTTGTGATTATAGAGGTGTTCACACCTTTGGGGAGGTGGTTCGTCCTCGGTAAAATACCGATAAATCAGCTATTTTGAAGGCATTTGCTCCCTTACAATCACATCCCTATACTGCCATAAAAGATCCTCAGGACACATAATGATAATCAGGCAGATTAAACCCTTCTGGATGGTCCCCTCCTTCTGTTTACCCCCCTCTATGACCCCCCACCCCCCCACCCCCCCCAACATGCACCAATAGCCATCAGATAACTCTCCCCCCTTCCCTTCGCCTCTACATTACCCTATACTGAAATAGTCTATTAACTTAAGACCTGTCTGATAGTTTGAACCTTTCTTGAGGGCTCCCTGTTCCTGTTCAGAGTATCAATTTAACACCTAAGAGAATTGAATTAAATAATTGTCTCTTGTCTTACGTCTAGGATACTAACCATGCAAGGGGTAGACTGAGAGATATGGACACCAGTCCTTATTTGGAGTAATTTTCACGCTCGCCCCCCCCCCCCCCACCCCTCTACCATTCATCATTCTATGCATTAATTTTAATCACTTGGTTAAGGAGGAGAGTCAGGGTTTTTATTCATGGTTGTGTCAGGTTATTAGTGATGTTAATATTAGATCTCTGCTATAACTATTATAGAATTACTATGTATAATAAGTGTAACAACATTGAGCAGTCATCTTGACTATGAATACACATGGGGTAAGGTACTGGGCATATAACGGAGGGGGGGGGGGGGGTTGTGACCATTGGTAGGATAACTCAAAATGAATATAGAGACCTTTGAAAAGGGTATTATCTATCTGATCTAAACTCATTTTAATATGTTGACAATTCAAATATATTGAAGCAAAGGCCCTCCACGATTTGGGTTATATTCATGCAATCACAAGAACATAACCTGTTATAGTCTCTTTGGGTCGCTTATAAGTTCTCTGTTGAGGTGCTAAAGCCATTCATGTAGGATAAATAAATTATAAGAGGTCTGGTGGTTGAAGTTCTTAGATGGACTGAGGTAGCCCTCCTCTTATGTCTGTATAGGGTAAGGGAGGAGGTCTGGGCCCCCTCCATATCCCCACCCCTCTTTTAAACACATCACTGTCTTACTCCCAAGACAAACTAAGGTGTCTGTGAATGACTATTAATGTTCAAAAATCCTGACACATTCTGAGTACAGTGTAATATAGAGGTGAAGAGGGGGGGGGGGAGTTATCTGATGGTGCTTACTGAGGGGGGGGGGGGGGGCAGTGGTCATAGGGGGTAGTTAACAGAAACAGGGGGCCCTCCAGAACAGTTCATGATGATGTTTTATGACAGTATAGGGACCTGATTGTATAGGAGCAAATATCTTCAAAAAGCTGATTTATTGGTATTTTACCATGGACGCACACCCTCCCCAGAGGGGGAAACACCCCTATAATCACAACAATATGACTTTAAATGCTCTCTTTGGGTCCCAAATGAAGGTATGTTGAGGTTTGAGTAGGAATCTGAAAGCCTGAATTTTCGCAGTTTTCTCACTACTTGGCCAATCTTCGGACCCCACGTACGGCGGGGGTCACAGGGGTCTGAAAAAAATATTTTTGTGATTTCCCGTGTTTTGGGTCCCAAATGCATAGTTTGAGCCTGTCCCTGAAACCGTACAACAAAATTAGCAATTTAACACCCCCCTCTAATATTAGTAAGCTCATTCAGAACAGGTCACGAATTCGTAGGCAAATTGTCTGTTTGATTATCATGAGAAGGGGGTTATTATACATGAACTCCCGTTAAAATCTATAATATATACAAATATCACCTATTGACGTTTTGGATCCTCATCATTTGCAAATATTACACTATTGCCACGAGTCACGAATCTGTTAGGATACCATTTGTGCAACCGTTATCTGCAGTAACCAACGTTATCTGCAGTACTGCAGATAACGGCAGTCTTGCAAACGTTATCTGCATCAAAATAACGTTATCTGCATCAACCATACTACCGTTATCTGCACTAACTAACGCTATCTGCAGTACCTAGTGTATGGCACATCCAACCGTTATCTGCATCACTTAACGTTATCTGCAGTAGCTGCTATACCTATTTGAATTTTTATTTGTCCCCAGGACTATGTCTCTAGTCCTCAGGACTACGTCTCTAGTCCTCAGGACTGCGTCTCTAGTCCTCAGGACTGCGTCTCTAGTCCTCAGGACTACGTCTCTAGTCCTGAAGACTACGTCCCTAGTCCCAAGGATTACATTCCTATTCCTAAGGCCACACCATAAAAAGTTGGTCTACGGATTTCCCGCACCATATTTTCGAAAATGCAAATTCTTTTTTTTTGTCTACGGATGCGCCCGCATCATTTTCTGAGAAATTTGAATTGTTATTGCTTTTCTTTTGTGGCCCTTCTCTTGATCGATAGCCAGATTTGGGAGTTTATAAAAAAAAGTTCCTCATAAAAAAAGAAAAGTTTGGAAAATAATCGCCTGCAATTTTTTTTTGTGTGGCCTAAGGACTACGGTTCAGGGACGTAGCAAGCAGTTTTAAAGTAGGGGGGACCTTTTAGGTTTGACCTTTTTGGGATTTAGTTGGCCCAAAGTGATTTTGACCTTTGCACCGATTTTGAACTGCAAACCCGATTTTGGAGTCAAATTTTGGAGTCAATTTTTTTATGATTTTGACTCCACACCCAACTTTGATTCTAAAACCGATTTTGGCTCCGAAACCGAATTTGACTCTAGGGTCGATTTTGACTTCAATGAAAGTTCAAACTGTTAAAAGCGTTTTTTATATGTTTTTTTTAAACATTTTTCTCACCAAATTGGCCATTTTCAGGAAAATCCATTTATACTTCCTTTGATGCAGATAACGGCTTTTTGTAACACATAAGTTGATGCAGATCACGTTATTTTGATACAGATAACGTTTGCATGACCCACCGTTATCTGCAGTACTGCAGATAACGTTAGTTACTGCAGATAACGGTTGCACACCTTTCCAGGTCTGGCATTGACAAGGCCACTTTATATCTGTATATGTAACCAGGTAACGACCACCTTTACATGGCTTTCAGCCGCTATAGGGTAGACTGGCCTAAAGGTAACCACGTACCACGAGATATCCATCTTAATTATGTAGTAATTTATGTATGGTATTGTACTTATTTGTCATTTGCTGGAAAGAGTATCACTTAAAGTATACTGTGATACACAAAAACAGAGCTAATAATGAATGAATGACTACAAAATTAAGGTGGACATCTCATGGTACGTGGTTACCTTTAGGTCAGTCTACCCTACATTCACGGTCGGATTGTATATACGCATATGGTATTCTGTACAAAATTATATGGTCCACCTTTAAGAAGCAATGTATGTATGTATAGGTCTCTTGTTAGGGGGATGAATCCTGGGTACGAGGTAAGTGGTCTGTCCACCCTTGTCTGACATTGGACTGTCTACACATCAAACACTGCTGGCAGTGGGGTGTTTGGTCAGTAGGAGACAGTGTCGGTATTCAGACCCTCCTCCTCCTGGTGCCGCGTACACCAACCTTAAGTGGTCCTCTCCAGGGTGTGGCTATAGCAGCAGTGTTCTGACAATTGTTGCAGAATGTCTCCCCGCTATGTAATGAGTTTCAATGTATAACATTGGGCATATCTGAGTATGATATTATTTGGTAGGAGTAAATCCATGTTCAAACATCAATTCGTTGAGACCACTGCAATCAGAGTTCGTTCCTGTTTAGGTCATCTGGCATTTGCGAATGTGGGAAACTCCTGAATTGGGTCTCTTTACTTAAATCTGCTCTCCACTGACCACTACCACTTTAAAGCTGTGAAAAAAACGACATACTTGACCAAGCTTAGGATGATCCCCTGTAAGCTGGGCCTGGGTGGCGGACGTCCGAGGCATCTAAAAGGTTCAGGGGTATAGGGCTGTGATCTGACCGGGACCTTGGGGCCTGGGTCTTGTATAAGTGGGGCTTACACCAGCCTGATCTCAGCCTGGCCAGGTGGGGAGGGGGAGGGAGTTAAGTACATAGGGTAGCCAAACCATAAGCTGTGCATGAGTCGATCACTCCCGTGTCTAGGACTTATGTCGGTCACTTTACTGTCTTGAACATTTTCCAATAGGTAAACTTTTGGTATAAAACCCCATTTATATCTATGCTCTATTACATGAGTAGTAACCTCCACAAAGCCCACACCATACTGTACGTTGTTGATACATTCCAGGAAAGGATTGG
The DNA here is from genome assembly GCA_947462335.1 of Harmothoe impar. Taxonomy (NCBI): domain Eukaryota; kingdom Metazoa; phylum Annelida; class Polychaeta; order Phyllodocida; family Polynoidae; genus Harmothoe; species Harmothoe impar. The sequence continues at coordinate 55,587,374 of OX381710.1, read as the reverse complement.
GGAGAAAGCCTTTTCTTATGTGAGAATGACACATTGGATAGCACCCCCTTTGCTTCCGAGTATCTAGACCCCATAACTCCAACACCCAATACATCTCCGTTTGAACCCCAGTCCAATGCTCAACCCTTACCATCACGCTCCTCTCCAATCCCATCTCATACAACCCCCTTCTCCTCACCACCACGTCTTCATACATAAGATGGGAGTTAGCTGGTGGACATCCTCAGGACGATGTAGGGGATGGTTTGATAGTGCCAAAGCGCCTCCAACTCGATCTCTGCCACCTACATTTACGTTAGGCCACTTACCAAGAGCGTTCTGCTCGTTTTTACAATTACTAGCCAACACTTGGCTGAAGTAGACTGTCATCTAGTAGAGTGGTCGGACAGGGGGATGTCTTCACGTTGGATCCTGATTCATAAATCGTTTAGACGGCACCCCTCCTTGTATTAAAGGCTGGCTCTGTGATACTGCAGAAGCCAGTGTCACGTTGCTTGAGGTAATAGAACTATAATATATAGTGCCGAAAACTACCCCCTCCTTCAATAATGACATATATATTCTATTCTATATTCCACCATCGCCAGTCCCTGGATCCCCCAACCTTCACACCATTGCCAGATCGGAATATAGCAGATTTTGTGTTCCTCAATCTCTTTGACTTCCTTCTTACATTTACCAGCTTTGGCTCCTGTCAACCAATAGTTTCCTATTTCCTTTTTTCACTTATCAGTGTGTCTTGCCTTACCCATAGTCCCCTCTCATCACCCCAGGGTGTCAGAATGTCACTAGCTAAGCCACGGCCCCCTCTCAGAGGTCTGCCTCAAGATGTCAGAGTGTCACTAGCTTAGCCATGGCCCCCTCTCAGAGGTCTACCTCACGATGTCAGAGTATCACTAGCTTAGCCATGGCGAGGTCTACCTCAAGATGTCAGAGTGTCACTAGCTTACCCACAACCCCCTCTCAGAGGTCTACCTCAAGATGTCAGATTGTCACCTCACCCACAGCCTCCTCTCAGAAGTCAAGGATGTCACTAGCCCAGCATGTCAGATTGTCACTAGCTTACCCACGACCCCGTCTCGAAGGTCTACGCCAAGATGTCAGATTGTCACCTGACCTCACCCACGGCCCCCTCTCAGAAGTCAATGCTGTCATGTTGTCAACATACCCACACACCCCTCTCAGAGGTCTATACCGCAATGTAGACTGTAGACCGATACACCACAACCTGGTTTAGGTAGTATCTGAAGGGGGGGGGGAGATGTAATCCTACTTTGCTGAACGGTAAGAGCTACTGCTAACTTCTAACCGTGAACATACAGTTCTTGGATGTTTACTGTAAATGTTCAGGTGCGTAGATATATCTCAGTGTACCACAGTGTAGGATGCTTATCAGGAGGGTTAGAGTAATAAGTGGAATCTCCAATATATGCTGAACCTTCATGAAAATCAAGGATTTGGGCTTTCGAATAATGCAAGAACCTCTTTAATAGTGTAGCCAATTTAAGCATGATTGCAGTCTTCCTGAGCAGAATAAACAAGTATGATACCCTGAAGGTGTATGGTGAGCCTTTAGCCTGAATCTGCGGGCTTACTCTCCATTTGCAGTATACCTGCTCATGCATAGAGCAGCTGAGATCGCCATACTAATTCAACGTTATTACCAAGGGATGAGACACTCTCGGAAATGCAACTCCTTGCCTTTCTGAAAGCTATTACATACTATATATCGTATTCTCATTAATCATCAACGGATATCAGGATATGTAGGTATATATCGCAGCCTTAATAACTGATGTACAATATACATATATGGTACAATTTACATATATGATGCGTTAATTACACAGGGCTAGAATCCTGATGGAAGAATGCCATGTGCAATGTATTATGATAGCTTGGACCCAATCAATCACAAACATTGTTATCAAAATATGCTTCCTGAACAATCATGCATATATGATTGTAAACTTTACGTTTACTAACGTTTAAAAACGTTTCTAATTACTGTATGTGTATTTCAAATAATATAGAATTTTTCCACATGATCTGGCAAAAATTGGGTATATCCGTAATTAATCAATTATATGACGTAGGTACACGTTGACAAAGTTGACAAAGTTGACAAAGTTAAGATAAATATACCTTAATGTTTAGAAGTAAATTTACATAGCAGAATAACGTTGCAATGGTCCTGTACAGGAAATCAACCTTTTTTGTATGTTGAAGGTAATTGTGTACACACCCATGAATCCCACCTCTCTTGTTATCTGCATGTGACGACCACCCTCTCTACAGTTTAGCCGGGTCCAAAGCCCCTAGTCTGTAGGGCAGTTTGTATAGCCACAAATCACACCGGGGTGATGGGACCAAACTTGCCTCCCCAGCCACGACATCTATCACCTGCACAAGCAGCTCTCAATACTCCCCAATACTTAACCCTTTACGGACGGCATAATGCATTAATGCATCATGCCTGCCCTTGGTCGTCATGATGCATAAATGCAGCCCTGGCGAGTAATTCAAGCATCATGCCGACCCTATGGGATTGAGGCACTCCCATAGGATCAGCATGATGCACGAATGCAGCACCGGGGCTGCTTTAGTGCACTATGACGACCAATGTCATATTTTAGCGACGTTCGTCCGTAAAGGGTTAAAGGTACTAAAAGGTCAAGCAAAGCCTGGAGTTAACATACTCATAAAAATATGCATACAACAGAGTAACTTGCAAACTCTTATCTCTGATCATGGGATATCAGAAGCGATTGGCCTGGCTTACACAACACTTTTTGCGTTACTTTACCATGCATGGGTTTAATAGCCATGCAAAATGCGTGTTGAAGCATCGCCACAGAACAGCTATTTCTATAGAGTAGACACCCTGGGGTATCTCGCCGTTACTAGAGCTGCTCAGAGCTGCTCCTGAGCTGCTCACTGCTGGATAATGGGTTAAAGAATGAGCAGCACGTGCCGGTAGGCGTCCCGGGGATCTGTTCTGGTCGATACAAGCCCTGGCCCCTACCTCCCCGTCCTGCTGACTCTATCAGTGCAGCGCCCGAGGGGCGGAGGGTCCCCGCTAGATAAACTACTCATCAATCTTACCACTAATCCCAGAGTAATACGTTGATACAGAAATGCTTCTGAATGGGCCATATGCATTCCGCCCCTCGTCTGGAGGGATCGCGAGCAGCTCATGGTGTTTCTAGCGGCGCGGTGTGAGTTGCTCCTTCTGCTGGTGGCTGGCATACAGAGTGACAAATTGCCTTGGGATTGTGATGGTCCGTGGCAGAGAGGCCCTCTTTGCACACATTTCTCACGCACTTTGACCTTTACACGTGTTTAAGGGCTGTGTTAGCTACACCTAGTATCAGGCAGTGCGTGAGGAGGCTGGGGAGTCTACAGGAACTCTATAGAGATCTTACTTGGGGCCAAACGTCACACCCCCAGGCTGATAAAGATTCTCAATGATTATAAACTATGTATGATAACATACAGCAACCTGTAAACATGATGGGATATGAAACGTTTGGCATCAGATACGTATAATTATGCATAACGAGACAGACAGAGAGACAAACAGAGGGAATAGGAAAGAGGGGTGAGAGAGCTCACGAATGTTAGAAGGCGATTTCAGTATGACTCGATACACAGGTAATAACTTTAGGTGAAAAAACTAACACCAATGGGCACTGAACATTGAAGTAACATTGACAAATTGTTGTCAATGTTGATTCAAGGTTGTTCAACGTTGAACAGAATTTTGTGTGGACTAGGGCGTTTGAAATATATATTAAAGCGATTATTTTGCTTGGCTGTAATCTTGAGAGCACCGGAAAGTTATGATTACATCTATATTAATCAATATACTGTTGTTATTCTTGTCCCTACAGGAGAGTTCTCTACTCTGTCAGTGAGTTTCCGGCTGCAGCGTCACATGGGATACTTCATGATCCAGGTGTACGTGCCCTGTACCCTCATCGTCATCCTGTCCTGGGTCTCCTTCTGGATTAACAGGGAGGCTACAGCCGACAGGGTAGGACTAGGTACGTATAAAGCTATATAAGTAGGGAAACTATACAGCAAACAGAGTAAAACAAGGCACATCTAGGTCTACTAGAAACCATTATACTTTACCATGGTCTATAGTGATGTGAGTTGCTCTTAAAGTAGTCCTGGCACGAGCAGTTCATCTGCAATTAATTATATGAAGTACCATAAACAGGGAGGCTACAGCACACAGCTGGGTACGCTGTAAAACGTTGGTTGCCAGTTTTGTAGGGGTACAGTTTAGTGTAGGTAAACTGTAAAATCTACTGTAAAGCCACAGTGTTAGCTGTAAAACCACAGTAGATTCTACTGTGTACTTACTCTTACTATTTACAGTGTAGGAGAGGGTTGTCTCAACAGGAAGGCAGCAGCAGAGAAGGTCGGACAGGGAGGGTATGGCTGTACAAACAATGACATCCAGGGTAGGGTAGGGTACGTAGGAGGAGTATAGGGCTGTCCAAACAAAGAGGACCAACAGACACGTTAGGGCAGGGGGGTATAGGGATGTCCAAACAAGGAGGCCCAACAGACAGGGTAGGGCAGGGGGGGTATAGGGCTGTCCAAACAAGGAGGCCCAACAGACAAGGTAGGGTAGGGGGAGTATAGGGCTGTCCAAACAAGGAGGCCCAACAGACAAGGTAGGGTAGGGGGAGTATAGGGCTGTCCAAACAAGGAGGCCCAACAGACAAGGTAGGGCAGGGGGGTATAGGGCTGTCCAAACAAGGAGGCCCAACAAACAGGGTAGGGCAGGGGGGTATAGGGCTGTCCAAACAAGGAGGCCCAACAGACAAGGTAGGGTAGGGGGAGTATAGGGCTGTCCAAACAAGGAGGCCCAACAGACAAGGTAGGGTAGGGGGAGTATAGGGCTGTCCAAACAAGGAGGCCCAACAGACAAGGTAGGGTAGGAGGAGTATAGGGCTGTCCAAACAAGGAGGCCCGACAGACAAGGTAGGGTAGGGGGAGTATAGGGCTGTCCAAACAAGGAGGCCCAACAGACACGGTAGGGCAGGGGGAGTATAGGGCTGTCCAAACAAGGAGGCCCAACAGACACAGTAGGGCAGGGGGAGTATAGGGCTTTCCAAACAAGGAGGTCCAACAGACAGGGTAGGGCAGGGGGAGTATAGGGCTGTCCAAACAAGGAGGTTCAACAGACACGGTAGGGCAGGGGGAGTATAGGGCTGTCCAAACAAGGAGGTCCAACAGACACAGTAGGGCAGGGGGAGTATAGGGCTGTCCAAACAAGGAGGTCCAACAGACACGGTAGGGCAGGGGGGGTATAGGGCTGTCCAAACAAGGAGGTCCAACAGACACGGTAGGGCAGGGGGAGTATAGGACTGTCCAAACAAGGAGGCCCAACAGACACGGTAGGGCAGGGGGAGTATAGGGCTGTCCAAACAAGGAGGTCCAACAGACAGGGTAGGGCAGGGGGGTATAGGGCTGTCCAAACAAGGAGGCCCAACAGACAAGGTAGGACTAGGTAAATATATAGGGCTTATAAATAGGGAGACTACAGCAGACAGGGTAGGACAGGGGGAGTATAGGGCTGTATTTATAAACAGCATACAGGGTCGTACTAGGAATATGTAAAACGGGGCCGTGGGCAGCTGATGGGTCCATGTAAAAGGTGAAGGAACGAGATTTTCTGAGGTTGGTATGGACCCTAATCTCTCAGTCTCAAGCCCAAATCCCAGTACGCAGGAGCGGACAGGAAAATGTTGCTTATTAAGAAACCATGACCTCCTTGCCGATATTGCAGGGGAACATCGCCTAAAAGCAGGCTAATATCGGCTAAGAGACCTTGCCTCAAATCAAATTTCAAAACATTTGGATTTTTTCTGCTTCTTATGAGAAATGTTATCGTGAATGATAAATGATATCTTTATATAGTTTAGAGGAAATAATCAACCACAAGCATACTTTGAACTTTCTCTCCAAACTACAATACGCGGAGGTTTTTGTTGGAAACACCGCCTTTCGTCAATTCAAGATGATAAACACTGATAAAGCCACTCAATATCTATCAAACGCTTTGTTCGAATCGTACCTACTTATGCTTCATGGAGGTTTTATCATTGCGGTTCGAAACTATGTCTTTAAACAAGAGCATCACGATCTCCCTCTTTTTAAAATAATTTCTATAAACACACCGAAATCCAACCCTATATATTTTACCAGGATAGCCTGGGTTGAAATTTGATTTGAGACCTGGACCACTGCTTCACACTATTGTCCAATCAAAGCAGCAGAAAACCTAAGCCAAGTGGAATACCACAAGTGGATAAACTTCGATTCAAAGGACAGTGCCTTGATTCTATTTGTTTTAGTAATGGGTGACTCCATCAACGTCCTTCCTTCATTTTTCACTTCCACAGAGCTCTTTCTGACCAGTCTATCCATTACAAACTGGACGGATAGACAGCTTCTTTCCACTCCAACCGGAGTCCATCCACACAATCTGTCCATCACACAGTGGCCCATCTGGGCCCACATGGACGGAAAACCTCGGTTTTCTGATGGAAAAGTGGACGGATTGAAATATCCACCCTTTTATCTAAAGTCCCGTCCATCCAAAAATAAAGGAACAGATCAGCATTAAATTTTCCTACTTTCTGCTTCTACTGCATCCGTCCGTCGCGGTCCCATGAATTCATTCCCCTTTGTGTGATGGACGGACCAAAGCCATCCCCACTGTTTCTCAGAAATCAGATTTTCTCTTCAATTCATTATCATATTATTGAGCTAATTTTGGATATGATCAATATAAATACTATGCCAGATAATATGCAATCAACCATAGCTAGTCTCTTTGAACTTAACGCCCGCCATGTATTATGGAAATATCCAATTAACTTGAGTTAACAAGTCATTTTTAATTTCAGGTATCACCACGGTATTAACACTAACCACAGTGAGTCTGGATTCGCGGGATGATCTCCCGAAGGTGTCTTATGCTACAGCGCTGGACTGGTTCATCCTTATGTGTTATGGCTTCGTCATAGCCTCGTTACTGGAGTTTGCCGGCGTCCACTACTTCACCAAGATAGGCAGTGGTGAGATCCGGCACGACTCAGACTCAGAGGAGGAGTCCTTGGAGCCTGAAGACGACGTCTTCTATAACCAGGTCCAGCAGACAGCCAATGTAAGTCGACTAGTGGTTTGGGATGAATAAGGATGGTTGGGGCGAGGTGAATTGCTTGGCGGGTGAGTGTGGGGCAGTGTAGGGGAGTGAAGGTGAGGGGATGTATTCTGAAGGGGCTGAGTAGGGTAGGGAAGGACAAGACTAGAGCTGATATCAAATATTGGAGCTGGCTTCCAATCTCCGCTGGAAGCACAGTCAAGTTTCTCATGGAGATTACTGTATAAGTATATATCATGTATGCCAGCGTACTTCATTTACAAGAAGGCTAGGTATAAATGAGAATGTTGTGTACGGGATATAGGTACATGTTTGCAGCAGTTGAAAGAGGGTATAAAAACGTATCCTTTACTTTGTTTCGTTTACTCTATTTTGCTGGGAGAAGTATTGCAGGTTTTGACGGTGTCCATTCACTGGATTTATCAGGTTGTAAACAAAAATCACAAAGCATGGTGCAATTCTGGCCTTATCACAGCAACATCACAAAACCTGTTCTGAGATGGATCGTTTGTAATTGTCCCCCTGAACCCACGTAAATACTCTTACACTGGGTTATTTTACAGGCTGAATTTCCATAAAATCAGAAGGATTAGCCTTTATCTGGGGATCAGACTATCGGCTCACTGAACTTGGCAACTTTGAACTTTGTAAACGCGGTTAAACCGTTCAATAACATAACATAATACTTATAATATGAGCATTTTCAATTCATGTTGTTGCTACTTGTATTTCAATCGTTTTAAGTAAACCATTGCGTGAGCCCGGATTCATGTTAGATGCAACATGGGCAAGAGACGTTTCCATTTACTTATGGCCACTGTCCACTGGAAAATTTCTGCCGACTGAGCCTATACATTTCCTATATAGCTTCGGCCGATTAGAGCCCAGTGGACGGTGGCCATTGACATGTCTCATGTTAGGGTCAGTACTTGACCCATACATGCGTGCTGTGCTCCTCCACAACGCATAACTTAAGTTTCACGTGCATGGAAGAAAAATTCCTGGCTTTCCTAATCCAAATGAACCCACCTGAATCCATACCTTTGTTTTTTTTTGTTTTAACAGGAGAAGTATTTCATGAATAACTACAACCACGTGGTGTCGCCAATGCTGACACATGACCACAACCACCGTAACCACGACAACACGCTGACGACGTGCAGCACCCTGACAGGACACTCCTCCCCCGTCCCCCCGCCCTCCTCAGACTCCTGCTTCAAGAAGTTCTTCCGCTGTATACAGGGCAACGACAGCTACAGGAAACTCATGATGAAACGGTCACAGCTCTCTGGAGTGAACAGCGTCAGTATGATAGACAAAGTGTCCAGAGTCCTCTTCCCATTAGCCTTCACAGGACTCAATGTCATGTACTGGATTGCCTACACGAGGTAGTCCCCACCCCTCTGTATGATTTTACTTGTGAACTGATAGCAAAAGACTGACTCAGAGGAGGTGGGAGACACAAATCTGCTTAAAGTACTCATCTACAGTGTGTGTATATACGGTTTATAGTTACTGTAATTGACTGCCGTGGATAAATCTGCTGTTGCTGATATAAGAGTTTCGTTATATACAATTATACAGAGGATTGGGATGCCCTTTACAAATAAAGCACACATTATGTACCTGAGAGGGTGAACCACGTGGAAGTACCTTGAGCGTATTTTCAGTGATCAACCCTTGCTAACTGATTCATATGAGGACATGAATGTCTCATCAATGTGATCTATACTCAGACCCAGAGGTAACCGTTGGACGTATTGTATCCTGGGACACTGCTGTACTGTGGGTGCCAGTGGCACTGCCGTCTACACTGGAGGACTATAGTGAGACAATAGTCAAAAGACGCTCTTGGGGAATCAGAGTGAATCCAATGTTTACTGATATTCTGACTGTTTCCTTCTTTGTAGCCTATACAACATACATTATTTTGAGTCTAGAAACCTCCATCTATGTTCCCTCTTAGCAATATACTCCTGAATCATAACACTGCTAGACTCAAGATGAGGATCGAGACAGAATCATAGGCTTCCACCAGTTCTCCCTGCTGTTGGCGAGATCCAGACCTGTTCATCACCTTCTTTCTCCCATTCATTGATCAACATCATCAATGCCCTAATAAATTCATAAGACAGTAGCTGCCTCGATTGTTCATTGTCATAAAATAGACTGCCCAAGATAACAGCATCTGCAGAGGGTTTTCGCGTTTCCACCTGGAATAAACAGCTGCGGAGAAAGAGGAATATGTGGTGTAATCCAGACAAATTCATAGTTAAAGAAATAGTCACTGCATAGCTTTCTATCAATGTCTTCTACTGTTTTCAGTTGTCGCTGTTCTGGTAATTCAACTTTGGAAGACGAATCGTCAGGATGCGAGGGCCTATTTGTCTTCCAGCCTTTACAACGGACGTATAATGATGCCTTGTAGAAATGACAGATCACTGCATGGTAGACTTTTAACGAGTTCTCCAGACAGTTGTATTCCTTAAGCAGCTAGGAATGTATCATTTCCTTATTGTGTTGGGGGGAAATGCAGCGTATAAGACTAGTTTTTATAGTACGATATGCAACAAGGCATAGTAGAAAGGTGTGTTGAGATGAGTGTAATGTAAGTATGTACGTTGGCCATGCATAAACAGGTTACATTGTAGATGAGTGATACTACTGATAGTGCAGTAAGCTGCAGAGGGAACAAACATCTGCAACCGTGACCGGAGGCCGCAAGACGTCAGACAGCATAACATACACAAGAGAAAATAAACAGCGTTAAAAGGGAGGCCAGGTTGCCTCCAGAATGAAGCCCCTCTTTAGGGGAGCCCAGGCTGTCTAAGGGAGTCTAGGTGACTCCCTTGCTGACCTAAGGGAGTCACATTTGGGAGTCACATAGCTCACTGGCTTACCTAAGAGAGTGGTCATTTTTTAACAACATGGGGGGGTTGGTGGATTTTGGGGGGACCAAAAAAAATTGGACCCCTTGAAGGGGGGGGGGGACTGAAAAAATTGCACCCCTTTTTAGCTGAAAAGCCCTTGCGCTACTATAGCTATTAAAAAGGGGTCGGCCGCGCTCAATTTCAACATGCCTATGGGGGGGACCAAAAATAATTTGACCCCTCCCGCAGGGGGGACCAAAAAGATTTCGACCAGCTTTCGCGAAAATCCACCAAACCCCCTGTTGTTAAAAAATGACCACTCCCTAAGTAATATAAGGACCTGGACTCCCCTAGAGAGGGGAGTCATCCTGGAGGCAATCTGGACTTCCTTTGACGCTGTTTCTTTTCTCTGTGTACCTATGTGTTCAGTACAGGGGCACGGGTAGGTGATATTCATCTAAGAGGCAATACTGGTGTATTCATATACATCCACCCAAATATATTTACCATAAGGCTGGGGTTAAGAGCAATTCACTTCTAAGGAGTTATACTAGTCTTCCACTCAGGCTAAACAAAGAATAGATAAAAGGTAGTCAACCAAGAAAGAAATGATTATGCTTACCAGATATAGTTTACTCCGTTATGAATGAGATGTGATCCCCTGCACATCAATGGGCACGTGCATCTCATCTATGGATCCAGTATTCGTGGAATTGGAGCCAGTGAGGACTATTTAACACTCATGTGGGGAATTGGAAGGGGCGGTTCATTAATTAGTCCAATTACTTGTCCAACTGGTAGCAGGACATCATCAGAATGTGGTCATGGGGAGGGGCTGGGGTGGTGGCTGGTAGTTCTGGGATGTGGTGTGTATTTGTGTAGAGTCATGCAGGTTCATCATGTAAACTATCAAACCAGCTGGCCATGCATTCAGCCCTGCACTGGATGATTATTTGGGATATTTGGGATGTGCCATTTTCAATGATATGAAAGTGTCTGCCTCCATGACATAACCAACATTTACTCATAGATTTTTTTCACATAGTATGATCTAGCTGTTAATATCCACCGATAGGCAAACATCTTAGGCATTAGGGAGTATTCTTTTTTTTAACAACAGGGAGTGGTGGATTGGGTAGGAGTGTAAAAGGGTCCACCTCCTTGACTAGAGGGGGGGGGGGCGAAAACGCGACTGAAAACGCCTGCGTATTACTATGTAACAAAATGGCAGGAACACGCATGATTTTCGAGTCATAGGGGTGGTAGGGTGGGGGGGGGGATCTTAATCTTTCTATGGGGTTGAAATGTCATCTCCCTGTTGATGTAGAAAATGGTCACTCTCTAAGTCCAAACCAAGTGTTATTTAACGTTTAGATACACACGTTTTCATCCAAAAATATAACTTTCTTGGCTGGGTAATAATGGGGCAGTGACAACATATGCATGCATGAAAACAGGGCTGTTCACAAATTTAACCAAGAAAATCACCAAACTTATAGATTTGACTTAGATGACAATTGTGTATAAAATATAGTTCCCAGTTAAGTCTGTTGATTAAGATGTGCCTGATAAATAAAATGCAACAGATTGGCCAATATTGAAAAATAGATTCATCTCGTCAGTAAATGCAAGTGGCGCTGTCACATCGCATGTTCCATGGTGTGTTTTTTACAACATGGGTACTGATTAGAAGCATAAAAATGTCCTTTCCACCTCATTTATGTACCATAATATTTCACACTCAGATCATTTTGCATCATGCAATTTCCCAAGACAGTGAAACTGTTTCATGGAGCCGTAACTCACCTACTAGGGCAAAAAGCAAATGTTTAAGGGAAGAGAGACACCCACATCGTCAACTTTACGACACCCTCCCCACTCTGCCTTTTTACGACCCGGAAGTTGGCCATATCACCGGAAGTGGAGCATGGCGTCACCATGAGGTGTCGCTAGGGTGGCGGGGAGGCGGCGTGAAAGGGGACGTACTATCGATCCTGCCACCATCTTTATGGTACAGTTAGTGCGGCACCGCGACCCCAGGGGGCACCACCGGCACTGCTACCACAATGCAGTGCGCGGGATGAGATAGCGCAGCCTCCTTTTCCTCGCGGTAGTATTGGTGCTATTTCACTGCCTCTGTGTATTTTGCAGTCATCAATTGTTGCTAAAATATGACAGCGCAGCGAAGGTAATCATTGCTCAATGTTTCTCATGAGGTTAAATCGTTTGAATAAGATTAGAACTCGAGCTACTCATGTTCACATAGATTAAGAACATGTTGATGGTTAGAGGCGGACAGGGCACTTAAACAATACGGAGAAATGCACTAGCTTTTATATACGAGTTAATAGAGGTTATCTGCCTTGGATCAGTTTAGCATGACATGAGTAATGATGGATCATAATTTTAAAAATCAAAATGTTAGTGTGATGGTCACCCCAATGGTCACATAAGACTGGAAAGCGAAGCATACAGAAACAGAGAAACACTGACCGGAGGATGTGACGTCATAGCGACTATTAACGTCATTGCACCGTCATGCATGAGGCATACCGAGTTAAGCACAATTACATAAAGCTGTCAAGTCACTGGTATCAAGCAAAATAAACTTGAGGTATTAGATAACTGAGTGGGCGTGTTGGGGTCAGGTTTACATGAGGACAGTAAGGGTCTGACACTATGGTCATGTTATTAGTCGTGAAGGCACAAATAACAGCAGGGTTAACCAGGGTCACCGGAACAAGAACAGCTCGAGTTGTGTTCCAAGGAAATGCAGTTTGTCAAATAAAGAAACAATCAATAAATGAATCCTGTGTTTTTCTTCTATACATGTTTTAATAGCAACTCCTTTTTTATAACTTCTAAATTGATCAAAATTTACAGTAACACTTTCAGGTTAATCATTCAGAATTGACATTTCTTTCACTGAACATGCACAACCTCCTGAAATACAGCCCTGGAATACAGTCCATTTCCTAAGAAAGCTCCCCGTTTTATAGATTGCTGTCAAAATCTGTCTGTGTATCTCATCTTATAAGGTTCATCGTCACCACTCTGCTGACATACCTGGCTATATAGCAGTGTGTCTCACAATGGTTCGAAAATATGTGAACCTATTTCTGTTTGAAATATCTCATCTGTACTTTTTTTTTGTAGGAAGACACCCCCCTCCCCCTCGCGCTTTATGCATGCACCCTCGGTAGTGCAGCCACCACAGCAGAGCGCCACACATCTGGCTGGTTGAGGGTGAGGGATTTTCACCAGGAAAGTGATACTCTCCTCTGTATGTACGACAGTAAATAAAATTATCATGTTCTTAACTATGTAAAACCCTATAGCGGACACACCACCACTAGGACGGCCTCTGGTGGGGAGGAGGCGAATTAGCGTGATGGCGCTGCCGTCGCCCTATGGTGCTACTAGGATGGCTGAGCCGGAGATCCAAGCCGAGATCTAAGCAGACCGAGCAGCACAAAGAGCAGCTCACTGGGAGGAACTAATGGAAGAGTCACCAACTCATACTGAGGGAGCAGCTCACGTTCAGATGTAGAGTACTTAGTGGTGACCTGCGGACAAGCAAGAACTGCCAAAAGGGGAAGCCATGAGAAGGGTGTGGGAGTGGAAGGGATAAGGGCATTCAGTGTGGGAGGGGCATGGGGGGCGGGCACTGAAGGGGGTATGGGAAGTGTGTGGAAGTGGAGATTTCTTCCTCTTGCGATTATAAGAGATCCAATATTAGGTCATTACAATATCTCATTCACAGAATTATAGTGTTATTGGATGTACATTAGCTGTATGCTATTCGGGAACTCAATTATAGACTATATTTAGGTGTGCTTCCTGGAGGCGATGTCATTTTCCCGTTAGCTGGTTTTCCCAGGGCTGTCTCTAGTTTATTGATGTACGTGAGTTGTACGTTGCCTTGATTGCAGGGCACATTGATTCAACTGTCTCTGAAATCCTGAGGTTGATGAAGAGGGAAGTGAAGGATTGACCATGCAGCTTCAGATACCTCCTCTGTCAGGGGAAACAATGCCATGGCCCTAGCGCTATATGTACCACGTGCCTATCAGCCTATGTTATGTGATGTTTGCAGTGTACTAGTTTGACTTAGTATACAGACGTCTGAAGGCTGGAGCGTTATTTTTATACCGCATGTATCTCCTTCGATTGAGTTTCCGCAACAATTTCAAATCAGCGGTCAAGTTTCATCCTGTATGCACATGGCTGAGGATGTGTTAATTAATGTAGCAGCTCAAACTAAAAGTGATTGCAAATTATGGCTGTAGAATAATTATGTACCATCGATTTCACAATGATTCCACATAGTTCATGTGATTCTGAGAGACGATAGGTTGACGTATAGCTATTGCTTTCTGGTATACTATGCTGATGGGCTAGTGAGTATCACTGGTTAAATACAATGGACAATAAACTGATTGGCATGGGTGACGTAGTCTCTATCCGCCCACTTTTTTCTATCCATTAGCTGTAAGCCTTCTAATCCACCCCTACTATAACCAAACGCTACAGCGAATCAAAACCCCGAACCCATGATCACTTTATTTTAGTGATCACACCCTAGTTTTCTGGGATATTCCAATGCTGAAAGTGCCGTTCAGTATTTAAGTCAGTTGGTCCTGTAATGTGAATAGGAATGTGGGCAGCAATTGGGTGTCAGTATAAGAAGGGTTGGGACCGGCGTTTAAAACAGTTGACGGGTTCTGGTGATTTATCGCCTAAGCATGACCAGATTCGCATAGACTGATGACTTTGCTACCACGGTCTGAGAAACTAATACCCAGAGCCTACACTTCGAGGCCAACAGCACCCCAATCCCCTGCTCTGTCAACTGGGTGGGGGTCTTAAAAGGCTGCTGATACGATTGATGACAGAGATGTGCGAGAGAAGCGTAAACCCTCACTGGCAATACATGAACAGAGTGAAGGAGAGGTGGGCTGCATTCTCTATTGCATGAGTGCCGTCTTTTCTTGAAGATCTAGCTCAAATCCACGGATAATGAAAGCTGTAAATACACTCCACCAAAACCCAGGCAGAGTGAGATATATGTGCAATGTCTGCTATTTCTATAGCTGACAGAAGGTGAATATAGTGTTATGATTTAATTGCACATCTTGTCTCTAAGATCCTTTCTCTTTGTATCCATAGGATTTAAATCCGCTGCTGCTTTATAATAAAAAGACTGTTCTCTTGAGATTGGCAGATGGAGGAACCATACACAAGATTGCGTTTCCAAGGCGATGTTTGCAGTTGCATCCGGCTGAGAGGGTGGGGATTTCTTCCATCACACCTGTTTTGAATATCTGAATATGAGAAGGAATTCAATTAAAGGCTGCTCTCGTTCATTCAGCAGGGGTGCTAAGAAAGTAGCAAGACAAGGTACGAGGGATATGAATATCAAATGCTCACAGATTTACTCTCCTGAAGTAGAAGGATTTCAAGGAAAAAGTCCTATTTTGTATGTCTGACAGGTTAATGGACTACTGCTGGTGTGGGTTACATATATAACCTTATTGCTGAGTCTCACCTCATCCATCTTCTGATATGGCAGAGTCGCCCATACAACTACAGCAACATGTGAAATGATATAGCCAAACGTGATTAGTGTAGTAGCAGATTTTGAATAACAGTACCCGGTATATGCTATAATATTCTGTTCTTTGCAGCTATGTAATATTTGCAGTAAATAATTACTTGGGACAAAGAGTAGCTTGGTTCTTTAAACAGTGGTTGTTTATGAAATATATCATACACATTATGTGGCCTGTCGAAATAGTGAAATTCGGTACATTTGTCAATCTTATTCTGAGAATGCACCCGCTGCTTTCCTTCTATGGGATACTGGTATATGAGATTACCCATGTATAATCTCCCCTCCTCCTCCCGCCATCATGCTGTTATTTTAATCTATTCGCTTTGCAGCAATCATCATGACATATGGAAATATTTCGTTCATGTATAAAGAATGAAGGTAGCCTATATTTAGTTTAAACATTATTACTCGCAGTGAATGCAAAGAAGAATGTACCACACCGGGTTAAAGCGCCAGGCATTATGTAGTCAAAACAAAAACATCAGCATGACTGCAAGTGCTGTAAAGAGAATCCAGTATTGCCAGACTCAGGTTTGTAAGAGGTTCTTTCAATGCTGAACCCTGGTAGAGCAGAGAGTGCAGCAATGCCTGACCCTCATGTGGAGTAGAGTCTGACCGTGCTGGATTCTCTTAACAACGCCTAACTCTACTTATCAGGAGAGTACGCTAATGCTGCATGGGGTCTCTCTATTCCTGATTCTGCTCACACAGAGTCAAAAATTGGACCATATTTTTCTCTGTGGCGCTAGTCCAGTCCAACGTTACATGTCTTGGTGAGTGTGAGGCAGTGGCGTCTTGTTACATTTGGTCGTGTCAGCTGGCAGACATCGATTTTAAGACCACCCAAGCAAAACCGTCAGGGGGTTCAGAAATTTCCAGGACCGCGTTCCGGCTCCAGGTCATCGGCTAAAAACGTTAAAGCTGCTGGTGTTACAGTCTGGGGGCTTGTGTCTGTCAGTGCTCCATGGTTTGTGATGGTGGGGTGGTTGGGGTGTGGCGGGGTGTGGTTATCAGAGTCAGCTGTGGGGAAATGCACACCTGGACATCTCCCAGATACATCCATCATACCCTTCCCACCTGTAGACAGCACACCTGGCTGTGGTGATATACTCGTTATACCACCTTGTAAACAGGTGAAATCAGTTTAAACCATGCTGTTAGACTTAAGAAAACAAAACGCTCATGAAACAGGTAGGGGCGTGCAGGCTTGTGATTCAGGGTTGAAAATTTGTAACAGCTCAGATCCACACAAGTCCGATATAATCAAAATATAACTTTATTATACAATTCTGAAAGTATGCAGGTTTTGCTACAATATATGTCATGCCGAATTTGAACAGCAGGAATTAGATTATTTGGATTACATTCATTGGGTTACTAAAACACATCTTCGTTACAATATAATATTGCACATGATAGCATTCACTATGAATACATCTAAAACTGTTCTGATTATAGTGGCGTATTTAGAGCGGTTTTAAAAAAGAGTAAAGCTAGACGCAAGAGGATTATACCCATAGGAAACTAATTTCTAAAAATCCTGGATCCATTAGGTTTACAATACAGATGTGAGGCGCAAAAACTGATTTTGCACTACTGTATACAATTTCGTCATTATATATAGACTCAGAGTTTCAGAGGAATCATTTTTCATATTTAGAAATTTCAATATTGCGCTATCTTGCAGGAAAATGTTAAAAAATGATATTCTATAAATGATATCGAGTGTCTCTAACAGGAAGATTGACGTGTCTGGAGAAAGCTTACGGTGAAGAAGGTCGATTCGGAGACCACTGGTATACCATTATCTTCTGCCGTCAGATACAGCTTTTTTTGTGTGTTTAAAAAAAAATCGATTCTAAAGAACTAAGGAGCTAACATGCAGGAAGCCCCAGGGGTGTAGCAGGATTTCAGGGGCCTAACTACCCTAACAAGATGTCAATACAATGTCAGCTTAAACGGAAGTAATCTACGCAGGAACGTACATGTCTGGGGGAAACAAGACTACCGCCAGGTATACTAAGTCTTCTAATTATTAGAGGGCTCTGTTCAATCTGTATTAAGTAAACCAAGGAAACACCTTGTATCATCGTGAAGATAAATGCGTTAGTTGGACAAAGGACCCATTAATAAGTTTGCAAAAGACATCTAGATAGAGACAGAGACAGAGAGACTGAGAGACAGAGACAGAGACAGAGGAAGACAGACAGACAGACCGACAGATAGGCAGACCGACCGACAGACAGACACCGACAGATAGGGTGAGAGACAGGGAGAGAGACATAGAGCGATACATACAGGAAGTACCTGCGGCAGGGGAAGGAGGAAACAGAGAAAAAAGAATGCAAGAGGGAAGGAACTAACGTATACCTCAGTATTGTACTCAGTAGAATCTAGGTTTAACAGCTGCAAATTCTACGATAAAAAATCCCCTCGGTTAAATCCAGTCTATATACTCTTACATATCCTCTCTCAATGTAATAATAACCTTTGCACTGGGATACTAATGTAACTAATAACTGAACCTGTTACTAATATTTGGCACCAAAGGCAGGTACCAATTGTAGAGACAGGGCAGCCTCATCTCTGACTTCTTTCGGTGGTTAACCTCCCTCCTCCCTCCATTACCCACACACAGACAGGCCCCCCGGTCCCGCCTAACATCCTCCTGCCAGGCACCACGGAGAGGGGCGCCGTATACTACATTGCTACAAATCCTTGGGAAACAAGCATGGCGGGTTGGTGATAAGGACAAATGGGAGCTCTTTGAGAGTTGTGATGTTTTACCTGGCAAGTTTTTAAACAGGTATCACAGCACTGGTGTAATTAACTCGCGTCTCTCACATCTGTAACCTCCACTAGGGTCTACATGGGTCTCCGCTGGTTAAGCTGACGTGAGAAGAGTGTGCATCACACAACCTACTCATGTAGAGGAGATAATCGGGTTCGAGTAATAATTACACCCTTTAAAGGCAGATACCAACACCTATCCGATACACGCTGAAATCAAAATAAGAATAATGAAAAGATTGACGAGGAACGTTCATTCACTCCCACCACTTCTTCAACTATGCAAAACTATAGGTATTTCAATCAAATACCTTACGACCAACATCGTCGTAAGGTATTTGGATGATCCTCGATAGGTACTGAATTATTTCCCCTTGACCTTGCATGGAAAGATGAATCGTTACTGAGCACTAGGAGCACCAAACATGGTAAATCTGACATATATAACTGCCCTTTGCATAAGCTTGAAGCCAGTCTGGAACCCACTGCGGCCCAAAATACTGCAGGATTGTTCAGCTGTGACTTCCAAACATGATTGTAAATTGTTGGCGTCAGAAAGCTATTGCTTCCTTCAGAATTGCAGTGTTATATTTTAAGATGCCCATTTTCACACAATGATATAGGTTTATGGTCTAAAACAGCAGTCGAGGCTAAAGGACCGGTCTTATTGTCTATATATACTGACGATCTAGCTTAAAATGGCTTCTACTAGGAGCTTTGCAGAAGTTTGCAAAGTGGAAGGTAGTAGCTGAATAAGATTCTCCACTGCCTGTGTATAAATAGATGTTACATACAACTTGTTTTGTGTTCCAGACAAGCGGGTTTGTCTTGTCTCTACTTGTCTGTGGATATCAAACATGTTTGAAAACCTCTGCCTACCATCTACTCTAGTGTGCCCTTGTCTGCTCAAACTATACATGACTGTGTACACTCAAAAAGTAAACTCGTCTGCAGACTCTTCTAAGTGACAAGAGAGTGGGTCCTCTAGCTGTAGTTGTCAGATAGAAGATACACTTGGTATGTGCCAGCCCAAAACCTGACTCATGCCAGCCCTAGACTCGTCAACCAGGGTCTGATTCAGGATTTTCCCTGTAGGTGGCATCAGTATAACATGCATTCTGTATAAAGTTGGGGAATGAATTGCATAATTTCTATGTTGATTTTAATCATATTTATGGGAATACACATTCATGTTATGGAGAATCTTGAGATTCATCTATTGGGGATGCTAGAAAAGGTAAAGGAATCAATGTTTTGATATAATTGAGACAAAACAAATATGTGTAGGGCACAGACACCCCTTTTGTGGTTATTTCTATGGTACAATAGCTGCAAGGAAACTCCCATTGGTATGACATCCACATATGTGTTAGCAGTCTGTAACTAAAGGGTAGAAATACTCTCAATATAGACTTGGGGATATGGCAGGAATTCCTCTAACCTACATACCTCTATGTTTGTATGAATTAGCTATTATAAACCTCAGAAATATAGACAGACATGGACAACAATTATGCCTAGGCAGAACCCAGTTAGCTCCACCTGCAGTGAAGTAGAGGTTAGAGTGCACAGGTTAACCCTCTAAGGGGTGCATAGTGCTTTAAGGTGCTATGCTCTCTGTGATCATAATACATGAATTCAGTCTTGGCAAGTATACTTGCCCAACTGTAGATTTATTTCCAAAGGTACATGAATGCAGGCTCGGCGAATAGAATCACCAGGGCTACATTCATGCATCATACTGACAAAGGGATTCAAGCACATTTAAAGCAGTTTGCAGCCAATAAAGGGTTAACTATTCTGGGTTGTGAATTTGACGACCTTAGACTTGTCACTTTGAGTGGGCCACTGCCTGGGCTAACATTGTCAGTTAGATGACCCTAGTCTTGTCTTGTGGGATGGTAACCGGACAGTTCATCAAATAGACAACCTTTAACTTGTTTATTTTATGACCGTCACTTTAAAGACCCTAAACCCTTCTTATAAGACGACCTTTTGACAAGTTTGGATCCCTTCATTTTATCAGTGTATACCCAACTCCAGACTGCTCAAAACGTGCTGGAAACAGCTCAGCCAACGAGACCAACTTGCTTCAATTATACAAGATTCCACCAGGATTCTACTCAACACTTTAGCAGACAGGTGTTGAGGAGGACCTGTGTATCATCTCTGAATTCCAGGCAAGCGAGGACAACACAAAACCTCAGCAGACATTTAATATCTGCTGATGTTTGTGTCTTGTCCATAGTCTGCTGAAACATGCGCCGTGGATACCAACCTTTAGAATGCCATGACCTAAGTAGTCACTTCCCGAGCCATTTTCAGGTATGGCACCGGCAGGATCGTCCTTATGAGGAAGGGGGCACGTAAGGGGCCGTAAGCAGCGGACAGTGCCGACCACGACGTGGGCGCCGCGTAGTGACAGCCACTGGAGGCCGCTGAAGGCCCTATTGGCAGGCCGACCGGCGGGAGGAAACTAAGTGTGTTACTGCCTTGTGCCGAGAATCAACAATGCAAGAAAGACAATAGTTCAACAAGACGAACTCTATTTTCTCATTCAAAGGTGCTTCCCACTCATCATTGTGTTTTAAATGGGTTTGCATCTGATTAGGAGGCTGATAATTACAGAGCACAGGTGCAGCATCAAAAGTGTTGTTAAACATACGGATATATAACTTACAGGATATGACGGGGAGGTAAGGTAGCAAACACGAACCAAGGCGTGGTTATAATGGATGACAAATCTATTTTAGGAGATCATCAGATCTCAGATATGGCAATGCCGCATATAGCTAGCAGCCCTTACTTAGAGCGGCTCACGTTTAAAATGCTCAGGCCTACCCTCCACTGAATTATATTATGTGTTCAGGAGATATCGAGGAAACCAGGACAGATCTGACAAGAATAATAAATCCATCGGGTATAAAGTTCTGACCCATCCCTGTGCTCCCACTTCCCAATGCCAACCCCCCCCCCCCCCCACTATTGCCCCTCTCTGGTACCCCTCTCCCCTGCAGCCCGTCTTATTGGCTGCAGCATCTTGTGGGGTGTCGTCCGTTCACACTTCGATCGTCGCGCCCTCTTAAGGACAACAATATTGCATCCCCAGAGTAGGTAGGGCCCCCTAGTGGTAAAGAGGGGATGCAGTCACGTGATCTCCCCTTAACCCTCCCGCTCTACTTTAACATCATCTCCCACCTTTTAGTTCTACTCATTCTGTGTCCCTTGGCATGTATGTTGTATGTTCCTATATCTGAAAAGGAGCAAAAATGGACGCCTTATTCCTAGACTTTGTATTTCTAACTGCCACGTAAATAAATTTACAGCTATGGTATGTATCTACGGTGGCCGTCAAGGCTCACCAAAAAAAAATCACTATTTTATATATGATTTTTTTTTTCACTTTTCTAGGCCCTTCAAGCAATTGCCCAAATTAGTGATTTTTTTTGATTTTTTTTTGCTGTCAGCATCGAAAATTCTTGCTGTCAACTGTCAACATTGGCCGAGGAGGCTCATCAAAAAAAATTCTTCAAATTTCTCCATCGTTTATCGAATTTCTCACAAACACTCTTTTTCTTTTTTTGCTGTCAATATCAAAAATGAGCCTCCTCGGCCAATGTTGACAGTTGACAGCAAGAATTTTTTATGTTGACAGCAAAAAAAAAATCACTATTTTGAGAAATTCGATAAAGATGGAGAAATATGAAGAAAAAAAAATACATGTTTTTTTGGCGGGCAATATCTTTTGTAGTTGACAGCAAAAAAACACAAAAAACCTTTTCGAAAAATTGCTTGAACGGCCCAGAAAGTGAGAAAAAAAAGGAGATAAAATAGTGATATTTTTTTTGGGGTGAGCCGTGACGGCCACCGTATGTATCACATAATCACCTAATGAATTAAGTTTTGTTAAGTTTATATAGTTATCCAATACCTGCTGAATACAAATGCTCTTCTCTGTCGTGCATTCCCAGTATCTCTCCATTAGTCACAAGCTATACTCTATATAACATCCATTCCTGTATACCTCCATGCCCTCCCCAAAACTGAATGGGACCCAAAATGTCACCCCTCCCCAGACACACGATAATCAACCCACCTCTTGCCCCTTGTTACCCCCGACCTACCCCCTCACCCCGGCTTCACCCCCAGCCGTCGTCCAATATACCCTCTTAAGTTTTTCAAGAGGTCGTATTGGACTCCAATATCTGCCCTCGTTGTCCCTCGTTGCAGTTCCTCTCCCTCTCTCACCATTCCTCCCCGTGGCGTCAATCCCTTTCCGGTCATTCTACACATGCGCGTCCACTGCTGTTAGTTCCATTCCTGTGCGCATGCGTTGTAGACAGTGCCGATAAAGCGGCAACGGCTAGAACGCCGGACGCGACGTGATTATGTCCGTCATCATCCATAAAGTTATATTTCACACTCTCACCGCAGATATTTGCTTTGCTCCCCTCTAACAAAGACTGGCGTACTAGTGGACAGTGATAGGAGAGTGAGGCGTCCCATAGCAGTACCCGGATGCGTTGAGTGCCGTCTGGTGGCCATTGTGTGCGGCGACAGATCGCACCAGTCGATGACCACGTGGCAGGCATTGGGCGGACCAATCAGGAAGTCATCGAGTAGTAAGAGCTCTCAAGGAGGGCTCATAGAGCCATGGGCGGACAGTACGGCGACGCTGATTGGCTACTGACTGTGGGTGCGTGGTCTGGTTCGTGGGTGATGAGGGGAGGATATTGTCATGAACGTAGACGGTTGAAATCTGCAAGAGAGAAAAAAACGATACTGGATGTATCAGGCAGAGAAGGAAGACCCTTTTCAAAAAAAATGAGCTTTCGTGAAATAAAAATTTAGAACTACTTACCGGTAGTTGTTTTCGATGGGAAATGTGTAGAATCTTGCAGGCTGATCTCTGGGTAGATAGGTGACTGCAGAGGGGTTTCCGGCGACCTGGCGACCTGGGCCGTTTTCCAGGCGACTTTTCGACCTGGACCATTAATTTTTGTGACCTGCGACCTGTTGTTTTGAAATGGCCATACTAATATATAATAAAAAAGTGACCTGTGACCTGGATATTTTTGCAAAAAAAGTGACTTTGCGACCTGTAACCCTTAAAAGAGGCGACTTTGTGACCTCAGAGGGGGACCCCTCTGCACCCCCAGATAGCAGGGGTAGGGGCATTCTATGTCAGAGAGCTAGAAGAGCTAGCTAGAATCCAACATTATGGTTATTTCCCTGCTGTCAACTATCCCGACGTCAAGATAGAGTCAAGTCATATATTCTACATCCTTGGTTACACAAGGGTCAAGAAATGTGGCCAGAGTAACTGTGACCCTTAACTGTAACTGTGTTACCATAGTGTACAGGAGTTGACTCTGGTAGCAGAATATGTAGGCCGTCACGGTGTACTGGAACAAATCGACAACCCTGAGTCAACACCAGTTAGTAACCGTTAGAGGTCATAGGGCAGTCCAACAACCATATGTAAATATGTAACTGCAACCCTGAGTATGTAAGAGAGCATGGAGACCTCAGCCGCCGTACTTGGGCTTCTGACCACTGCCGACTGTTACATAGCTACATGCAGTGAAGCTCTCAAGAAAAATATTTTTCCGAAGAAGGATCTCTAAGCAGAGATAGCGATCGGGAGTATTTGTTTACACATGTTGCTACTCTAGATAATTCCGACTGAGACAGAAGTACTTGACATGGCTCTTGGGTCGGACATATGCCCTGACAAAAAATCGTATTCCAGTGACAAAAAAAGATAGAAATGACAAACATGCATACATACCTTTACCCCGGACCTTACCTTTCATATTCAGGTACATCACTTTAGGGGAGACAGCAGCATGGTTGCTGCCTCACGTCCCCCGCCGTTAGCAGGTGCCCTAGGGTGGGGTCCCCCAGAGGTCTCCTCTCACCGTGAGTAGGGGTCCCCCAGGGGGCTCCTCTCAACTTACCCCTCAAAGATTCACTGCTACTTGATCAGCGATCCGCTCAAGGGTGGGGTATGGGACTTCCTGTGGGAGTCTGCAGGGGGCACGGGTGTGCCTGAGATAGTTACTGCACCTGCCACTCATACTGCCACATATAGTGGGAAAGGGTTAGGGGTTGGGTAAAGTGGGTGATGGGGAAGGTGGTTACCGGGTAGAAGGTGGGTGATATGGTTGGTGATACCAGTGGTGGTGGCAGGGGAGGTCAGGGCTGGTTAGACCGGGGAGGGGGGTTCCCGTCATGTTTGTACTATATGCACTTTTTTCTTGTTATTTCGGGATGGAATCTTTCCCTGTCGGATCCATCTTCCCTCCTTATTTAATGATGTGATTCCGCTACATGTATATATAGATATGTGGCTCGGATAGCTCAAGAGATATATTACAGGGTATTCTGGAACATAATGCAACTGATAGTTCCACAATGCGTTCAATTCGTATGATAGATGTAGAAATTTGTTGAAGATAGCAGCTACATAAGAAAACAACTTTGAAACAAGAGTTGTGAACCTTTGGTAAACAACGTAATGACAAAATCGACACCAAAGAGTTTTAAAAGAGCAGTAACATCATGGAGGACTAATTTACAATGTATTAGATCAAACTTAAGGAATACATGTCACTCTAGGTACAATTCATTACAGATTCACTATTCTCGATAATCTGCTGTGTGTATCTTGAATAATACAACTTGGATCTTGTTAACTAAGACATACTTCCTTGCCACTTATAGCCAACATGGTATTGTAGTCGAGCTATTGTTTGTTCACTTACACACAGATTGCATTATTGTTGCCAATAATTGCATAGAAACACATTCTGTTTGGCAGCATTTTTTGTTTGTTGCCACAATTAATTCGAAGTAATTAATTAATTAAAGGCAAATCAAAGACTCAAAATCACTGAGGTGAAAATGACCGAGTGTCAACACTTTTTACCCTCACCACTTTACATTGTTCTTAATTGCTTTAAAATTGGTCATTCATTCATCTCCAAATAATAGTTCTCATCAACCTCAATGTGTCATGTTAAACATTATTATTAAGAATTCTGGACACATACTACATTTATATCATGCATTCTATTGTAAATAACGTTTTCTTGGTAAGCTGGTGTTTGGCCCAAAGCAACAATGACCGACCCTTTGAACTTTTACAGCTACACCTTTAATATCATGATTCTTTTTAAATCAAGATGCACCAGATTATGGTGAGGCGTCTTATATCTTGTGTATGTACATGTGATGTTTATAATCATAATTAATTGTGTTAACGTGGTATCTGTATACTGTCATTGTCCTGATAAGGGACCCAGCACAGACAATCAATAAATATCTTAGTCAGGAGGACGTATGTCTCACTAACGGTAAAGCAGTTCTATGTCTCAATGGTTTATCTTTACGTATTACGTGCATAATTTTACCTGTTTAAAATAAATATTGGATATGTGTTTCCATTAAAACTGAAGTGATTTGGGATATGAGTCGTATGATATGAGTGTTGTTAGACCTTGGGCCTGGTAATTAGATGACTACTCACTTAACTACCAAATGTATTGTCTGTTTTCTGTGTCCACTCAAGTAAATTTAATCGACTTGCTCTGTGATATAAGAGTGTACTATTCAGGGAATTTTGATATTATGGATACCGTCCACAGAGCATAAATCGACTGTATATCGATAAAATTGCCATACATTCCCTATGTAAATTGCGTATAGAATGGCCGTATACGCACGGCCGATTTATGCGCTGTGGACGGTGACCCTCATCATTGATACTGATATCTATATCTTCTTCCTTTCTTTTATTTTATTTGATTGGCTGTGAATGAAAAGCGCAACTGGTGGTGATTTCTTGTGGTCAATATAAGCCTTTTGAAACTAAAACTTAACTCGTCCCACATTGTCAAGCTTTTATAGGCAATACCTCTGGTATGCCTTAAAGGTCATGGTCATCAATATCTTAGTTGTGTCTGTGCATGAGAGAAGCCAATTGTCCTTCCTTCATGTCTCCAGGCATTCAATTTTGCACTTCTTATGTTGAGTATTTGTTGACACCTCATCTATTCAATTTCCAATACAAATATGCAGCACTTTGTTTTGCAGCGGCTGGAACTTTTTGACTAAGTCGGCTGGTCTATCGAGAAGCTTCCACATTAGAAAAGTGGTATGATTGCTTGTTTATACATGGTGATTGCATCCTCTTGATTCAGGCAGGACCTGAATTTTTTCAAGAGTCACTTTGGCTGACACTTGTTGGTGTGTAACATTGGGTTGTCCTTGAATCAAACCAGACGCCTGTTAAAATACTTTTTGTACTTCACCTAGTTTCTTGTCCTCCATAGTCACTTCTTGATGAAGGATATATCATCATATTTCTCTAATTCTGAGCACTGCAAGAGAACGTTGATGATACTTTCAGTTGCGAATCAAACATGTATCTAATTATTGGCTATTACTCACTGAGGTATGTTCCGCAGTGTACCTGTACTATGTAATTTCCACGAGGTAGTTGTAACGCTCACCCACAGCGGTGTGCTAAAGGCCAAATCCCACAACGCGAGAGAGGGCAGACAAATGTAGTGTATTGAGTGATCATGCTCACTTAACCAATACGGATTGATAAAAAACAGGTATCAGGGTATGACTGATACACGAACTGTTTTTTTTTGTTATGGTAAATATTCAATCATGTAATTTCACAAATGCTCCTATTTCACCATAAGTAGGTACTATACAACAGTTACAGTCACTGACTCATGTGCATTATAGCTATTACATCTACATTTAAAAGATATCACATCCAGTTGGCATGGGCTTAATACTAGCCATACCATGTATAGAAGATGTGTAATTACTTGTTGTATATAGGCTAGTATATATGGGATTTCTAATTTAGATGATGTCGATCCTAATAATGTTGGTGATTTTGAGAAGTCTGACAGTTGAGTTGGAGCAGCTCACCAACATGGGACAACTGTTGCAATTTACAATATCTGCAACAGTTGCCCCTTCTCTTTTATCAATAATCGATATGTTCTGGCCCATGTCTTTGTGGGATTTGACCTTAAAGCTAGCTAATACATGCCTTTATTGGAGGGGCTATACCTACTTTCATAAAGCTGGCTAATACAAGCCTCTATTGGAGGTGCTATAGCTACTTTCCTGTAATTGCTGTGGGAATGAAGCCCTGGAGACGACCATGGCCCCCTGGTGGGATGAAGGGACTTAGAGGTTGATCGAGGCGTCTGGTAAAGGGAGGGGCTGAGTGGGGGTTAAGTGGGTGCAGTGTGACCCTGTGCTATATGCGTGGGTGGAGATCCAGGTAGGACAGGCAGTGTGGGGAAGGCTCGGGTCTGATATATACTTGGGCTGCAGGGGAAAACCCAGCGTGCATAAAAAACTTTTTAACGTTGAATCAATGTTTAATCAACATTGAATCAACATTGACGACCAGTTATCAATGTTGATTCAATGTTATATGCCACTGGGTATGGGTATGCTCCCTCCATGTAGAATACTATAGAATGACTTTTAAACGATCGCCATGAATATTTTGGCAAATAGTCAAGTAGTTGTCAAATTGTCAAATGGTAGCGTATGAATGTGTATATTAATAATCAACATCTCCCCTTCACTTGACCTCTACCTTCTTAAGAGAAAGGCTTATGTGCCACAGCCAAAACTGTAAAATTCTTCTTAAACACTTGACCTATAGCCTACAGGTGGCTATTTACTGTACGTCTTGGCATCCAATGACAGTATTACCGGTAATGAGTAGTGACCGTCCGCTACTGTCTGAACATTGCCAGGCAGTGAATTCAGGCTGTTATGCACACTACCCTTTAAACGTGTGCGTTACCACAAACCGGGACCGCACGGTCTCCGCTGGATGGCCAATGGTAAAAGTACCTCACTGCCTTATCTGACTCAGCAGATCCAACAAACTCAGAGCTGCTCAAGCCGCAGTCTGCGAGCTGCTCCAGCAGTGCGGGACGGAGCACGTGGGCTGAGCCTCACCCTTGTACACACACACGAGCTGCTCAAAGGGGTCTGAGTTACTCCACTCTAGCTCAGGGCTGAGTGAGGCGGGCAGGTGTGGTTGTAGTGGTTGTGTGAATGGATAAGTCACTACACCTGGCTACACGTGGGCTGCACGTCGTGACCTGAATTACTCACCTGTTAACGCCCCCTGGAGCTGCTCCCCACAGGTAGGTCAACGTTAGGTACAACTCGTGCTGCGACACGGAGAGTCTCAGGGATACTACCAGTGTCTATACAAACATCAGCATTTATCTATCATCCATTAACGTGTGTGTATGCATGTCCAGATTTAAAACTCGTGATTATGGAAGGGTATTGGGTTATAATTCTCACATGTATAGTCACCTGCATCTTCGTGCTATAGTCTGGGATATACCAGAGTAGAGTACGTGTTCATTAGTTTGGGTCGGACCAATTAAATCCCTTTTATATGTTCTATTCTAGAATTGTTGTGCGACAGGCCATTGTGCATCGGTATGGAATAACTTCTTTTGTTTCACCCCTATGCCATCTATAGTAATATCAGGAAAGGTTAACCATTAAATGGACTAAATAGTAATTGTCTGTTGAGTATTGGCACGGAGATCAATGGCTGGGCGTATACACCATTAGTTTAGATGATAGTGGGATGTTGTACATTACATATCAGGCAAAATACTTACCATATGTCAGTGTGTACTTTGTATGAACTTCAAAATTAACCAACGGAAGGGGTGTACGTAAGAGGTCACTACAGACTTGTGTGACTCCCCAATAAAGAAAATGGCCTTAAGCACTCACTACTCACTCATTATCCACTCCCAATGTTATGCAATGTGCAGTATCTAAGACTAGATATATCATAACATAATTCCCAACCACTTTAGTCATATCCCCCATCCATCCTCCCCCTGGAAATCCCAAACCCACCCACTGGAAATCCCAAATCTAACCTAACTCGATACTCATATTCATATTCAATGCCCCCATCGAGTACAATGTGGCCGTATTCAATGGGCTAGGAAAAGATTGTTTTTCTTCATTACACGGCTTCAAATGAAAAATAAACACAAATGCCTGCGGCTTCGTGGGATATGGCCCCACCCCCCACTCGTGAAATACAACAGAGATGGTATAAATGGGCGTTGGCATTTTGTCTATGTAGGTTGCTATAAGTATTACTATGCTATAACATTATATGCCACCATGGCTCATTTTCTATCTCAGTTACAACATTTTTACACTGAATATGATTATCGACATAGTTAAAGCATCATAGGATGAATCAGGAATGACTGTTGTTGTGATCACCTATGTGTACGACGGATAACGTTCTCTTGGAACGATTCGGACAATAAACCTTAACCATAAGGCTACTCTAAACCTGATAGAGATGCTCTGTTGTAGTATTGATAGATGTGCATTGGTATCAAAATACATGCGTTACTCACAATTATATGCATTGACGGCACATTATTGCATGACAGTATACACTGGCCATTGCAGCAGGTACACTGGTATTCCCTTTCTCTAAGGCTTTCATTATTAATATGATATCATCTACTAATTTTGCTACAGCGTTACTCCCATTAATACCATATGGAATGCAGGTTAAACACATCAAATGACTTCATTGAAATTGATACATCTCAGTAGCAAAGTTTTGCATTTTGGTTGTCCAACAGCAATAAATAGGCAAAACAGGTCCTTGACTTTTTACCCTGGCAATAAAAACATTGCTGTGAAAACAAAATTCAGATAACTTGTTAGGAATTAATTGGATTTGAAGCGTGGAAAGAAGAGTTCAGTGGGAATGTGTGGTGACATTCCGCCTTTCCTTCTCTGTTGTACAACAGCCTGGAACATCCATCAGAAGTTACTTGGCGGCTGCACACTTCAATTACCGTTTACAATTTCTGCACACTATTCCCATTCATGCCGGATTAAGAAAGGACTTTGATTTGTGGACAGGAGGCTCTTTCCATGTGGGCTTACTCGGCCTCTTAATTGCATCTTGAAATTAGATTTCTAACAACAGCGTTTCATACTCAGTTGTTTCTCTTTATTTGTGATTCCGATTCAGACCAGCTCTATTCCCTCTATTATTCAAAGTTGTATTGTTATTCGGCTCTATGCCGTAGAGCTATGTAATTATAACCTTTGCCCATCCACATTTTGCACTCCCAATCGAATATTGCGAAATATTTCATGTGACCGTTCCCTCCAGGACTGCGTATAATCTCTCATCACTGTTAATAGCTTGTGTTCAAGGGCCATTATAATGACTTAACATGGGCCCTATCTTGGATTGGCGGGGACATTTCGCTACATAGGGACTTCACATGGCCCATAAGTTGTGAATCACACTACTTTGCTGATGCAAGTAATGACCTCCAGAGGAAAAGCAACTAGAACTGCAACAACCCTCTAAACATTGTGACCTTAGTTCAAATATCATTTCACATAATTCTGTGAGAATTAGAAATACATCGGTTGGCCTTTATTTGGTATAGACATTCTATACCGTCTATAAAGCTTTTTCTTTTCTCTTCTCATTTCTCTTTTCTTTTCCCTTTTCCTACACCGTCACTGACACGACTTTACCTTAGCACAAAGCACATAATTATACACTACTCCAAGTATCTTACGATTTCAGAATTCGAGTGAAGTTACTGAGATATCTACTGTCGACACCTGTTACATAAAGAAAGTTTTCGCCGAACACCGCGAGACCTTTGAGATCAAAGAGAGGGAGGCTTTAGATCTTATCCTGATGTGTAAAAATGCAGCACAAAGGTGACCTATACACATGTAAGACACGCGTCTATTACGTTTACAATTATAAGGGAATTTTCTTTAGATTTCAACACATACATGTATACTTTACATGCGGAATGTAATGTTGTACAGCGAAAGATATTACTGCGAAATATTTACAGTAGCTGTGTTCATGTCAAACCCAATCAAACTTTAAGATACAGCAGTTCTGAGTTGTACAGTGAGGATGATGAGTTCATAAATCGGACTGCTGCACAGAATGCTTTGGCCTGTGTTTGGCTACATACAAGTTTAAACGTACCATCTTCTTCCTTTGCAGTAGATACTGTAACTTTCCGCTTCCCTCTAAGCACATACATTCCTTTACTTCAGCTTACATAGATCTGTGGACCAATAGTATTCAGAATATGTTATTTCAAACATCCCTGCTGGTATGTTAAACTTTCATATTAGTTTCGAGTTATATATAGGAAGTAGTAAAGCTTGCCAGATCTATCTTTGATAGTACCGGTAGGCGGTGTGATGACTCGGGTCTAGAATACGCCCCACCCCCACTGCCCTGCCTGCCCTATCGCATGTCGTGCACGGAGGCTGACTCCACAACAGGAGTCTGTTTACCTTGGATCACAGTACCGCACTTTATACCGTTGGTAGTGGTGTGCACGGTGGTTGGCAAACACGAGGTGACAGCTCATCTGTCATACAGTGCCACATGGTATGTCACTTATACACCTTAATACTGCACTCATACACCTTAATACACCCAGCACGTTCCCCCAGTACCCCTGCAGGTCACGTGATTCAGGTGATAATAGGCCACTATTTAAGGCAGGGCCACTTTAATGTATGTAGCCAATATATCGACGCTGAACATGTAATTGGACTCCAGAACTTAAGTCATCTACCTGTTCTTTCACTGTCTGGTAACAGAAGTGTTCTTATTATAGAGGGTCATGTCTGGAAACTGATCTATGGGAATTATACAAGACATGGAACAACATCCAAGGAAAACATTGGTTGCTTTCAGATGGAATAGGCATTTGGTCTATTCAATTCGAATCCTAAACAAGACGTATTGCTATTTCAATCCTTCATACTTTATCTGGCTGGTAGGTTACCCCAGTGTTGATGCAAAAAGTTGTGTATCCCTCCACAATTAGATATCGATTCCCCTCATTATGGCACCGTCCACAGAGCATGAATCGGCTCATAAGGATAAGCTTGCCGTATAATTGCGCACAAAAAGGACATGTATACGGCCGATATATGCTCTGTGGACGGTAGTCACTAGTGAATATAATTATTTAACATATTTGGAAATGGCCATTTTGTTTTTATATAACTCACTAAACCTTTCATACGTCTATATTTGAGACATACAGCGACAATAAAGGTGGACATAAAGAACATAATAGTCGGTGCGCATTTATGATATAAAGTGGCCCGGGAGTTAAAAGTTTGAAAACGGCGCTGGATCTCGCTCTCTTTCTCCCTGTCTCCTCAAACATCCTGTTCTCTCTTGCGTTTCTCTCTTGATTATTTCATCTTTGTCCGGGAAAGGGCTTATCACCCCTTATCATGCTCCAGTGTCTGGGTTCTGCCGGGTGTGACAAGTGGTATAATGCAGGAGTCTTGTCTCCTCCAGCACCTCAACACACAGAAAACACAAGCCGTGTCCCAGCCTCTCCACGCCCTGCTGCTCTCAAGGCGTTCTCAAACAGCTCAGGTTAAAACCTTAAATGACCGCAACGTGCTTGAATGGGATGTACCCTTTGTCGTCATAATGCATGAATGCTGTCCCAGTGAGTAACTCGCCGGTGCTGCATTCAGGCATCATGGAAGCCCTACAGGGTTGATACATTTCCAAAGGGTCTGCATGATGATTGAATGTAGCCCTGGCGAGTAATCACCATGGCTACATTCTTACATCATGATGATAAACGACTACCTACATTAAAGTACTGGGTGGCCCATAAAGGGTTAACCTGATCCAGATCAGTAAGCCTGCTCCAAATGCTGAGAGTTGTTTTAGTGCAGTTTGACATCTGACAGCCTCTTCTGGCAGCTGGTGGGGCCTGCTTAACCTGACCAGGCATGGAGGGGCTGACACACCTGATGACGGGGAATGGGCACCGTAAGGACTGTGCAAGATGTGCTGCAGCTTTGTTCTTAAGAACTTAGAACACATTGTCTAATAGCTCCTGTACTGCATGAACCACCCGATTAATGCGACTTTTGGCAAAAAGCATAGCTTCCGTCAGCAGCTTAAGTTGGTGCAAGGTGTTGAATGATGGCAATTAGTGTTCCCTTTTTCTCGAAAACAACTTGGTAAATCAACATAAAATATAATATGACTGCATGTACATTACTAGTATCCTAAACACACCCGAATGCATTTTTCCTGGCCACGTTCATGTTGATACTAGTTTAAAAAAATAACTTTCGAATTCCAAAGGTGCAAACAAAGGTATGAATTGTATTTCTCTGTTTAATGGAACCCTCTATATAGAGAGGATGCAAGTACATACCGTGTGTATCTGGGATAGGTGAACACGGTGGGCTTTAGTGATAGATTGGTGTGGATATGTACTTCGGCTATGGGGAAGTGGGTGAGTTCTGTGTCAAAATACAAGCCGGATGAATTTCACCTAAGTGTGTCGGATGCCAGACAGTATAAATCTCTCAGGTCCTGAAGTACACTGTAAAAAGTTACTGTATTCAAACAGCACAATGTGTTGTACATACACAGCACTTTTTGCTGTAGTTGGTATTACAGCACTATTTGCTGTATAATTACAGCCTTATGTACTGTAAATTGGGTCTCCAGCAATGTTGCTGTACATTTACAGTACATTGTGCTGTCGATTTCTGCCGCTAGGTGGCAGCAGTATACCATTTTTGTAGTAATCATTCCACCAAACCCTTTCCTGAGCCAAATAAGGGCTCACAAACTCTCAAGTCATTGTAGAATAAGAATGGATGAGAGAGACTGAATGCAGTTATCATAAATGTATTGTTATTGGCATAATTGTGTGGCATAATACAAAAACAGCAAAAGTATAGAATAGACACCACATTGGAAGGAAAAGTTAAATGCTTAAGTGCCTGGACTGGGTTAAGGCTGGTATCACATACAGCTCAGGTGTATCAATGCAGGATTAAACCATTACATTGTGTAGTGCATATTATCCTAGCTGAAAATGAACTATTATGCAGGGAAGTACTCTCCATGCATGCATATTAATTGATATGAATTGATGACAACAATATTATGAAACCTACAGTAGAAGTTGCTGTAACGTTACAGCACCCAGTTGCTGTACATGTACAGCAAAATCTACTGGAACAAAGGTTGCGAGCAACTTTTGCTGTGGATGTATGATAGAAGTTGCTGTAAATTTACAGTAGAAGTTGCTGTGAATTGACAGTAAAAGTTGCAGTACATGTACAGCAAGTCAGTTGCTGTACATCTACAGCAAAATATACTGGAACAAAAGTTGCCAGCAACCTTTGCTTACTTACATCTAACAGTGTAGATAAAGTAGAATCACACGTCTTTACAACCCCCACATGTTCATTGATACACACCGATACCATGCTCCATCAAGTTCAACCTTAACTCAAAACATCATAGCATTATATGGCTCACTCTCACCAAATCAATGCAACTAAAATGTGGCCGTATATGATCGGTGGCCTTACATGATCGGTGGCCGTACATGATCAGAAAACTATAAAATCCACTAATTACCCCCATGCAATCCCCTATTTAACTCTTCTAACCATACCTACTGGTTGTAATGTATGTTTCGGGAGATTATTAGGAAAAGAACACTCCCAAAACATTTATAGGGGCCAAAAGGGGAGTGCCTCAATGTACCACCGATCATGTACATCACATGACGTACGGCTTGGAATGTCATGATAAGCTGAGACTCCACTACCCGATTTTCTCGTCTGATCGGACCTATTCTCACAAATCGGACCCAAACAGATGTAAATATTAACAAACCCTGAAGCATAAGGTTTGTTTATATTTACATCTGTTTGGGTTTGATTTGTGAGAATAGGTCCGATCTGAAGACAGAATCGGGTAGTGGAATAATTCTCTTATTACCCACTGCTGCACATGACTTTGATAATACATGTTAAGACTTTTTTTGGTTCAATGAGCACTAAGCGTACTCGTTTATTTCAGATAATTTTTCAAATGCGAGATGCGGTGTATTTCTGCGTTTCACTTTAACCAAGAAAAATCTCCGAGGACTTCAGATTATAACAATTTTTCAATTGTAGCATGTTCTAATTATTAGACGTCACAGAACTCGGAATCATACATGTAGAAGATATGTAAAATTATCCTAATAGTAATAGTCGCATCTACACATTTCTAATATATTACATATCAAGACACACATCATATGTACCCCTTGGTAAGATTTATTTATGTTTTAACATGGTCAGAAAGGGTAAGGCAGTCAATAAATCATCGATCATGTACGTCACCGATCATGTACATCACCGATCATGTACGGCCACAGATCATGGACGGCCACCGATCATGTACAGCCAATTAAAAGTTGCATCCATTTGGTGAGAGTGAGCCATATGGATCATATAATTATACATATCATATCAGCTGTCTTAAAATAATAATAAATGTAAAGAAATATTTGAATGTATGTTAATTGTATCAGTAACCAGTGCATTATCATTGGTATATTTTTAAATATATAATTGGGGATAATTATTTATAATTCACAGTTGGTATACCAGTTGCTATAGGTGGGCATTCTCCTGGTGCAGATATGTGCTTCTGAGGACATCTATTGTGTCTTTGTGTCTCTGTTACTTGTCCATAAGGTGACAGAACTACATATTTCTCTCTAACCTCCTAACAGCACTAGTTGTAACATAGTGGTCCCCTGGTAGGACCCAACACTGCCACCAACCAGCTTATCTGGACAGCCCCTAACTGGGCCACTTTGGAGCTTACTCAGTCCTGTATCATGTGAGTCAAGGGACATGGGAAAATAATGCGTACATTCTAGGTGGTATAAAGCCCCCTTTTATGGTGTAAATCTATTCTAAAGCTTCTTGACACGCATAGATGTCTAGGCCCTGTCTGTGAAAGGTGTAGTTCTTATTCCTTTAGAGAGTTTTGAGAAATAAAGGAATGATGCGGAAGTGCGCATTCTTATTGCCCCATAGTCATATGAAAGTTCAGGTAGGACTTGAAGGCACATCTCGTCCAAAATCATGTTTTCAGACCCCGTATTCAATATGTATGTGTTGACCATGGTATAGGGAACTTGTATTCCCAAATCTGATCATGGATCAGGATTATATTCACATGAACATAGAAACTTAATTGTATAACTCAATTAATATTAGTTATTATTACTTTTAGGATGGATTATAAATTCTAGACCATTTTCAGGACCCCCGCCCCCTTTTCTGAACAGTTTTATACAGTCTTTGTAACTCAAAGCGAACTGTTGACCGTTATCTATAATATAACAGTTATTATACTATGTATGTTATAGACAACAAGGGAAAACGACTAAGCGCGTCCCACTTGAAGAGGATATTATACCACTGCTAAGAAACGGCGTTTTTGATACTTGGGCATTGTGAAATCAGTAGCAAAAAAACGCCACTCCAAGCTAGACCCTCATATCGTTTCTGTGTGAAGAATGGCTCCGTGGAAAAGTGGAATAAGAATGGATAGGATAAGGCAGAGTGGTCCGTGAGGGAGGAGGGGTATGATAGAATCTGTGATGGGTCTGTAGATGGCTATATGCATACTCATTCATTTCTCTGATATCTGTGTAAAACACAGATAGGACCTCCGTGCCGTGGTTGATGAGACTCTATGCAGATGAGGCGATCCAAAGGGACCTCTAATAGAAAAGACCGACAGGGGAGTGTTTGCTTTGCAACAAAGTGCATAGGCTCTGTACAGTTTATCATGATAGTGTCTGTCGCCATTGGCAAACAGAAATATAGCCTTACACAAAGCAAGGCACAGATTGTGTTTTTGCATCTTGTCTGTGTCCTCTACCTCTGAATTAACCGCGACGTCCGGGACACTCTTGTCTTTGAACAGAGAGCGGATACGAGGCTGGGGGATAGTTCTCCGTCTTATCCAACGGAGGGCGTACTTGACTGTAGTAGGGTTGTATACATACATAGTACAGACTGGTAGAGTCTGGCTTGACGGTAAGACATAGGGATGTGTATTCTCTGGGGTACATCTCCGTGCCCCTGTTCTGTTTTGTTTATAGGAAAGGGGGTGCACTAATAATCGAGGGATCCTGAGGGACAACATATGGACATAACCAATAGTATGGTACTTGTAATCTTAACCAGCCGCTAAGAGGTATAAGCCAATACTCAGAAGGTCCATTATCTTGAGATCTCAGTCTTCTTTCTCAGATGGTTGATTACAGCTCTCCCTATTGACGTACAATATATCACATTCATTATTGATGTTGATATTGACATTCATACGCACTCTCATTATTTAGAAAGAAGGAATATAGCATTTTTTAAAAAGACCTTGAGCTCATAGCTCGAAAACTGTATACCATTTATAACCTTTAAAATAGAAGACAGAAAGCAGGCAGAGGATGTAAACTATAATAACCGTTTTTAATTGATATCATAAAATATACTAGAATAGAATAATACAGTTAAAGCCAATGCTTTGAATTTTCATTCCGTTTTTGCGGTGAATTGATTGACACATGCATGCAACGTTGATAACGGTATAATATTCCCAGTGGTTATGATTGGCTGAGACAAACCCCTTATGAATATCTAAGGTGCGTGACATCCCCCTGACAGTAAGGTTGTGACAACATAGGCTGCTAACAGACGGATAGACTCACCCAGTTCTGGCAGCCTTGTCACAAACAGTCATCACCAGGAGTAGAGGATTTGAAAACTCATGAATGATTCAATATCAATGAATAACACAAATTCCAAACTATATTCTCCTTTGAAATTCCGTTTCCCCTTTTCATCATATCGACTCTTCTTCTACTGTTCTGTATCAGCGTTCTGCATCATTTTCTTGATTATGGTGATGATTCATGATACTGATACAAATGCAGCTATGCTACATATTTGTTTAATCGCTTGTGTGGCATTCTGTACAGAATTGATTTATAGAGAAATGTTCCCCTTGTTTATACGACATGGGGTTAGTTGTGGCAAAAATATCCTTGTCGAATCCTAGAGTTAGTTTCTTTTGTAGGCACTTCTGGAAGGACCAACTACAGTGATGGAATTAAGTGCTGAGTAGACCTGCTCTGGAGGCAAGCATTGAGGCACCACCCCCAGTGAAAGCTGTGTCTCTGGGGTCCTAGTCCAGGCACGTACTGTGTTGAAAGAGTAATCAAGCAATGGGAAGGGTCCTTGATGTTCTTGTTAGCCTTTTGCCCTCACTGTGGCCATGTTCTGTTTAATGAATGTGGGGCCATTCAACAGTTTCAAACACTTGTAAATTGGGTTATTGTGTAGATTTGCTTGTTTTTGTTTATATTAGGGTAGATTCACCACTTTCGGACGCTCGTTGTCACTGCCAAAACGGCCCCTTTTCGATTTGCCATAGACAATAAACTATTTCACCTACAAATGATTATGACCTACCTATGGATAGGGTGGCTTCGGGATTACATGACCAATATATACAAAAATGTTTCAAAATTATTTTTCAATGAAATATTCTCAAAAATAGGAAATTTGAAATGCTAATTTCACCTCAAGTCGGACACTTCATTTGTTTCTGTAAGGAATTTAATGGTAGAGCACCTGATCTCATAGTTCAGCTGTATAACCCTCCTAAAGATACACAAGATATCTTCAAGGGAAGTATTTATTTAACATGCCTTAACCTTGTACGTATATGTTGCAAAAGTGTATAATCACTGTTTACAAAATAATGGATCAGTACATTTTCATATTTTTATGGTGGAACTCCACATAACATTAGTTATACCTGATATAATTCACATTTAAGTCATAAACTTGATTACCCTACTACGTGGAGAATGAAGAAAACTAGGTGAAAATTGGTGTCCGACTTCAGGTGAAATTGGAGAACATCTTTAAAAGAGTCTCATCCATTTATTTCAGGTAGTTATCCATAATTATTTTATATCATAAACCCCTAAATACTTATGCCTTATTGCCCAGTTCTGATAAAAAAGAGCCTATGTATCAAAAAGCCTTCCAAAATAGCATGACAGTACTCATGTCCGGCATGTGGTCCTATAGAAATCTACAGATTACGAACCAGCTACTTAACCCAAAACAGGGCCACATTGGGCTATCATAATATTATATGGAAATAATCTGTGTAGATGCTTGGTTTTACTGTTATTGTCAAG
Source organism: Harmothoe impar (assembly GCA_947462335.1). NCBI lineage: Eukaryota > Metazoa > Annelida > Polychaeta > Phyllodocida > Polynoidae > Harmothoe > Harmothoe impar. Next base: position 55,547,726 of record OX381710.1, on the reverse strand, counting down.
AAGAACACTTCAATTTTACTTCCCCATTCACACACATATGTATGACATATGCAAAAAGAGGCCCTAAAGTGTCCGACTTAGGGTGTGTGTCCGTCTTTGGGTGAATCTACCCTATTTTAATTAAAAGAAAAGAAAAACAATGGCTTCATATGAATATAGTCCCACAAAGACTAATAGACTGACACCAGATGTGGCTACAAGCTTTTATTCACACCTCTTTAGAAAACACATTACTCAGAGAAAGACCAAACAATAGTTATTAGTACTGCAACACTAAACATGTCACGTGCAGGAGGTGCTCTTTGACGGCCACCTTGGTATGCAGCATTAATCTCAGTCTTATCTCTGAGCTACTCAGAGTCAGAGACACTCACTGTATGCCCACGTGAGTCCTGCCTTCTTCTAGTGGGTGGCAGACTGAATGGTAAGTAAATAATACACTACAAAGAGGGTGTCATATCGAGCATGTCCCACACGTGTTAGTACACGTGTTAGCCCCGCTGTGATCTAGGCTGGATAATGGATGATCAATGGGAGAGGCCCCGGGGTAGTTGATAAAGGAGGGTTTGAAGGCGTAGTGCAAACCATGTGGAGTGTTTTGGTGGATATATGAGGTGAAGGGATGGGAAGAGACAACAACAGTGGTGTTAATGTGTTAGGAATGAAAGATCGAATCGATGATTTGAGGACATTGATTAATGAGGATGAAAATGATGTTCAAATTCAAGGAGCAACTAGTTAATGAATGGACAATTTCTACAACATTGTCAATTAGTGTCCAGTATCATTGAATAATTCTGGATGTGCAATATAACTAAATAGGATGGGTATCGACCCCTAAAATCGACATGGCGACATGGCCATTTCTTAAAATCGACATGGGACATGGCCAGTTAAGTGACATGTGACATGGGCAATTCTTAAAATCGACATGTGACATGGGGCTTAGTGACATGAATAGAAAAAATTCCGATTTAATGTAAAGTATCCTACTCGAATCTTTCTTCAAATTTCGTCCTTGTGGGGAGTCAAATTCCAAAATTTTGCTGGGGCCTACGGCCCCAAGAGCCTCATAGTTGCCCCTAAATTTTTCCCTTAGTGACACTAGTGACATGGCTTTTTCCTTAGTGACACGTGACATGGCCATTTCTTAAAATCGACATGCGACATGGGGACCCCCCCATCTACCCCCCCAATAGGGAGTCCATCATGTTTCTATAGTGTAACTATTGTTCAATATACACCACTTTTGTGACTCTATCTCCTTGGTAAACATCCCCCTGGGAGGTGGGTTTGCTGAGAGGGGAGGTTGTATATAAGTGTAAACAGAAGCTGGTCCCCTCATGTTTCTCATACATTATTTAAGCTCCCTGATGATGATGTTCTGCGAATGTGCCGAGAGAGGGCAGAGGAATGAGGTCTGATAGAAGGGCAGCATGAGTGGCCTCCCCACCATACATTTGAGTCTGTCATATTTTCTTGATTAATGTTTTATTCATTGCTTACAATCCATCTTACTGGGATCCCCACACGTGTAGTAAGTGTAATGATCGGGCCAATGCGGGGAGATGTATGTCTATAGACATTAGGGTGGCTGCATAAAGGTCATCCATGCCATCTGTCAGATGGGGTCTCAAAAAAAGACCCCGGTCTCATACTTAACCATAGGTCTCATTTAAGCACCAGGGATAAAGCAGTTTTGAAATGAATAGTGGACTATAAGCTACTGGGCTTAAACACCTGTATGTACTACTTTGCGGCTATCTATACCTAAGGTCCATATTTATTTACCGGTTGGCATTCTAATTGCAGAGAATTGCTTTCTAGTCCTCTTGAATATGCATCTTGACGTCTCTCATGTCACGCCATTTCCATCCACATATACACCTGTCTTACTTTCAGCTCCTCTTTATGCTGCTAGCAGATTCGACACCACCCTGTCATCACTGAGAAGGGGTGAGGAAGATGTGAGTCTAATAGTGTGTGTATGTATGGGGAATCAGTTCCTTCACTGTCGGGGTGTGGGGTACCTGTTGTAAGGTGTGTCTGTCGGTTGGGAAGAAGGGAAAGAGGGGGTGGTTATGATGTGTGGGTGGTTTCTCAGTGCCCATATGGTGTTGTTTTTGTTACCCTCTGGTCTCTTTATAGACAAAGGGTAACCCGTTTTCCGTGAATGTTTTCCTGACAAAACATCCACTTTTTGTGTTGCTTCGTCATCATTTAACTATAAAATGCTACATTTTATGACTATGCAAAAGTGGCTAGTACTTAACTCAAACGATGATAATCTTTATGTAGTTGATGATGATTATCACCCCTGCATCAGTGCATCGCAACCGATTCACTGTGAAGAAGTCAAAACTGTGCCATTTGATGTTCATCGTGATGGATTAAAATACGGAGACCTACTGCAGGATTGCTGCAATATCATGGAGCGATGGAATAATTATTAGATATATAGGTATAATTGTGGGTTTTACTCAGTATTTCATATCGCAGTTGCATGCCTTTTTGCCCGGCATTGAAATACGTTATTACCTTATATGCTTAATCAGAAATCCCACATCTGATTGAAATGAGTAGGTCAAATAAAGAAGATCCGATTTGTTGTTACTCATTCACCGCAACAGCCGTATTCTGATTGGTAATTAATTGTGGCCCAATAATCACAATTTGCCTGCCCTTATCATTACGTGAGACCCGGGGCAAAAAATGAAGTCTCTTATCAGTTTTCACAGACCTGTTAGGATCTGACCCAAGGCCCTCAATGGGACCTGATCAATCTGTCGACTCTCAAATCGGACCTAGTAATTGAGGAAGTGTCCTCCCGGCCACAGTGTGTCGATTTCTGGGTTAACACCAAAGCACTTTTCATGCACACCTCACCCGAACATGAATGCACACAGACACGTCTTTTTACACCTTAGTGGGCTCACATTGTTACAAGAAAATATGAGGTTGTAACGGTGTAGCTTTACACCGACTAATAATGTTAGAAGGTGCGCCTCCACGGTGTGAGAAGATACCCTACAGGTGAGCACCCTGGTACCAGCCACATACATTACCACATAGAGCAGGTGCAAATAGCCAACAAGGCAGCCTCAGAGGGACCTCACGCCCCCGACAAGCCACAACTGTTGATCATCTACATTGTACACAGAAGGGCCCTGTGGGAACTTGCTGCACTTGTAATCAATAGACACGCGTTAAAGAAGGTCTAGCCTGCTATCGACTATAATCAGGCTATTGTTAAGATGTGCATAATGTATGGATAGTTGCTAAAGCTACAGGCTAGATATGGGGAGTAATTGATATTCGACATACCATTTGGAACACTGTCTATCCCGCCACCTCCTCAGGTTAACTGCTAATTGAAACTAATTATTAGAGCTTTAGAAGCATCCCTATTGTCACACCGATATATGCACGATATGACTTTAACTCGGGCTCAAACATATATGGTGAGTTATCTTGCCGGTATATTCTGACTTAAAATATTTTCTTAATTGCCCATCCATGCTATATGTAAACTTTCTGTAACTGTATAACCTATGTCGCTTTACAAGATTAAAAGCTCCACACTTTACACATGCAATAGCCCATCTATCATGTTTAGTTTAATCATATTCTTATCCTATCCAACCGTACTATAAGCCTGCAAAGAAGATGATCATATTTTATCGTACTCTACTTCCTGTATTAAAAACTACATTAAATGGGATTGAGTATAGTAGAGGTTTTGATGTATCAGGTTATGTGTTTGGTAGCCCGGCTCGTGGGCATAGTGTCAGTGGCAGATTGGAATGGTAGCGTTGGGTCAACAGCTCATTGGGCGAATGCTATGCATTTATGTATACCCGTCAGCATGCTGAATAAACCCGCTATCCATCTGAGTAGCTCTGAGAACATCCCCTGTTGTTTTGTGAGCAGCTCATTTGACATTGGCAGACTAGGGGTACCAGCAATCCCATATACAAGGTGCAGTAGGAGGTGGGCCTCAGCGAGATAACCCTTTTTGTGAAGCTCCACTTGTTATGTCTGCTTTCTCCTGTAGTATTACTCTGTGTGTCAATACCTTCTATACAATATACAGCTGGGGTATTGACACCGCATCCTTGTCCATGTTATCCTCCTCTACCCCCTCCTCATTATCCCAGCCAACCCTCCCCCCTTCATGGTTCCTAATCCTTTGTCCTCCGGCACATGCTATTTCGGCCTACCTGAGATTGACTGAAGAAGGTCGAGGGCCTATGTCAGTGCCAATTTCAACCAGTCATGAGCTAATCCTAGAGTTCACCTGATGATCGGGGGTGTAGTGTTCAATTCTAGATTTGTGATATACTCTACCGACAAGGAACATAGAGGACTCTCCCAAGGCTAGCCTGGTCTGTTTTAGAATTGTCACTTTGACCTGTTGACAGTCCTTTCTATTTGAATGGTGTCACATTGTATGCAAGGCAAGTCAATTGACTTCCTTCTATGTCCTTCAAAATCCCTTTGGAATAGGCTAAATTGATTACTAATCGAATACACCCAATAGTAAGTTAGCACCAGATTAGTAAGCCAGTATGTGGCTAGTGTCAACTGTGTGAGACATGCGTGATTATCCTGTGTAATGATTAGAAGTGACTTTGATGTTGAGTTTCTAAGGCAGACAGTCATTCATAGTTTGATTACAAGTTCAAGGGCTGGTGTTATTTGAGTAGTCCTGGTCAGGCCGGATGAAAGGTTTGTATGAGAGAGTGCAGTTGTGTCTGGTTGAACAGTAAACCAGTATCAGACAGAAGTGATATTAGTATGGGCTGAGGGAGGTGTTGTAAATCAGTATGAGATAAAGGAGGCGCTCTGAAGCTGAGTACTAAGTCAGTACAAGATGAGGGAGGTGCACTGAGGCTGATTAGTAAGTCAGTATAGGATGAGGTAGGTGCTCTGAGGCTGAGTCGTAAGTTAGTGTGAGATGAGGGAGGTGCTCTGAGGCTGAGTCGTAAGTTAGTGTGAGATGAGGGAGGTGCTCTGAGGCTGAGTCGTAAGTTAGTGTGAGATGAGGGAGGTGCTCTGAGGCTGAGTCGTAAGTTAGTGTGAGATGAGGGAGGTGCTCTGAGGCTGAGCAGTAAGTATGAGATGAGGGAGGTGCTCTGCGGCTGAGTAGTAAGTAAGTATGAGATGAGGGAGGTGCTCTGAGGCTGATTAGTAAGTCAGTATAGGATGAGGTATGTGCTCTGAGGCTAAGTAGTAAGTCAGTGTGAGATGTAGGAGGTGCTATAAGGCTGATTAGGAAGTCAGTGTGAGATGAGGGAGCTGCTCTGAGGATGAGCAGTAAGTCAGTGTAAGATGAGGGAGGTGCTCTGAGGATGAGCAGTAAGTCAGTGTGAGATGAGGGAGGTGCTCTGAGGCTGAGCAGTAAGTATGAGATGAGGGAGGTGCTCGGAGCTTGAGTTGTAAGTTAGTTTGAGATGAGTGGTTGATTAGTAAGTGAGATCTGTGGCTGATTAGTAAGTGAGTATGAGACCAGTGAGGTGCTCTGATACTGAGCAGCTCGTCCAGTATCACGTGCCACACAGTGAACAGCTCCTATAGAGCAGCTCCAATCAGTGGTAAGTCGCAAACAAGGCACATGCGCTGAGCCTACACAATCCCCTCTAACAACCAACACAGTCGTCATCATTCCAAATCCTAACGAGACCCCCCTCGCAGCTCCGTATACCCACCACCAAACTCAAACACCCCCTCCCAACCATTCACACCAATTCAGTGATAGAAAAATAGGTTGACTTGGTTGCTCATCGTTGGAATCCAACTTCAGACGGGATGTAATCATGGGGTGCTGTGGTGGGTAGTAGGTGACGGCTCGGGGGTCAGGTAGTGAGGGTGTTTGTTCATCTAGGGCCCCTTGTACTCTGAGGGGGTGTGGTGCCAGCACAGTGGGCGATGATAAGTGACGCAGCACCAAACGTGCCCTGATTAAATGCACTAATAAATGACTTGTGAGCCCTTTCAATTGCCACCCCTCGGTTGGCACTACGCTCTAATTTAGGCACTTCAAGTGAGAAATCAGCTGGTACCCAGAGAGCAAGAGGGTAACATTTTACTCCTGCAATTCCAAAATGATGACAGCGGGGGAAGGATGTTATATAAGTCTGAGCATGGTGGTTTTTTTTGCATGTGAATATTAGAGGAACTCGAAGGAACTCCTTGACTTTGGCACACATTGGGGCCTATGAGATAGTATTAAACTATAGATGAAACTGTCTACCCACATATCAGTAGGTTCGTCCAATATCACATATAGTTTGAGGACACTCATAGTAAGGTATATTACAATAAACAACCATTTCTTATGGATTCAATGTAACGTCTGACATAAATGTTTCACTTCTCAAATTGTGTCCATGTCTCTCCTAAAACTCAAGAAGTGTTCCTCTGTATAATGGATGGCGTGATCTGGAGTCCTGATGATATATAGAGACTGCAACAGGCAACTTAGTAATGAGGTGAGCTGGATAACTCAGTAAGGCAAATCAAATAAACTACCTTTAATTAATCAACTCGATTAAAACTGCATACATACATGTATAAGATACCATGTAGGGGAAGAGAATGCCTTTCTTACGGTTCCACTCCCACAGACAACAGGAGTGGGGTCTGCAACCCACTAGGGTGATAACTACATCGAAACTATTATGAGAATTTCACGTGGGATGACTGGTGGACCTAGATTGGACACAGCCTTATTGAGAAGCGTGGTGAGGGAGGAGGGATTAGAATAGTGTAGCGGAGCCGAGGAGAGCTGGCTCCGCGCTCCTCCGCACGCCGTGCGGAGGAGGGGTTCCGGGCGGCGCCGCGAGGTGGCGCCACTGGCGCGCGGAGTCATATAAGGCGCCGTGCGGAGGAATTCCGGCAGTTCTAGTTTAGAGCTCATCTCTAGCAGTCGCTTCTTGCAAGTCTGATATATACGCCTATGTAACTGTTAATGCTTGATGACAATATATGCCTAATTCTAATACTACTTCCTCTCATCGTGGTTCTTTCTTAGTTAAGCATTCGCCTTCTAGTTCTATTACAGTGGTGACAGCGGTTAAAACAGCAGAAAAAACGCCCAAGATGGAGAACAAGAGGGCTTTTGAGTTGGAGAAAGGAGACTGTGAGATGGCAGTGGGAGAAGATATTTTTTTAGTGGGACTCCTTCAGCAGTACCTCCTCCAGGTTACGGTAGGCTCACCGAACTGGAGGCGCAGAGGCAGCGAGATTGGGTATTTAGATGGAGAGAAGGAGAAGATAGAAGGATGGCAGCCCTGGAAGAAGGAAGGAGATTAGGAGAGAGAGGGGACCTGGGCGCCGTAGGTGATGGAAGAGCTGTCTGGCTACCAAAACCAGCAGGAGAAGGGGAGGATACCTTGCCCTTGGAACCAGCTACATCCCCTCCGGAAGGAAGAGAAGAGGCCGGGGCAGAGGTTTTTCCAAGTGATTCCTCCACGCGGTCGTCACAAAGAGAAGCCGTATCCTCCGCACAGTCGTTCCGATCCGAAGCGCCAGGGGGCGGCATCGTCTCCTCCGCAGCTAACGAGTTCCCGGGAGCGCCGAGAGATGGCGCCAGCGTCGCTTCCTCCGCAGCTGGCTCCTCCGCAGCGGTATCCTCCGCACGGTCGTTCCGATCGGAAGCGCCAGGGGGCGGCATCGTCTCCTCCGCAGCTAACGAGTTCCCGGGAGCGCCGAGAGATGGCGCCAGAGTCGCCTCCTCCGCAGCTGGCTCCTCCGCACGGGGCCCAACCGACGTGGAGGGAGAGGACGTCTTGGCCCTAGTGAGGGCCCGAGTGAGGGAAGCAGTCCTAAGCAGGGACAGTGAGAGACAACAGCAGGCGGAATTAGAAGGAATAGCTCAAAGGCTAGAGCGGGAGCAGAGATCCGCCCTGGAGGAGAGGGAAAGGAGATTGAGGGAGATAGAAATCCAGCAGAGGCAGGCAGAAGAGGAGAACAGGAGGAGGGAGGAGGAGGTCTCTCGACAGCTAGAACTGGCTGAGGAAGCAGAGGAGGAGGCCCTACGAGCAGTAGCCGTCCGGAAAGAGATAGCCAAGGTGGATGCGGCCAGGGAAGAGGTGGCACGTAGGGAGTCGGCATATAGGGCTGCGGTGCAGACAGAGATGTCTAGGGCGTCAGGAAGAGGGACCGGCGGAGGCGAGCCAAGTTCTGCTCCCTCCAATTGGAGAGAGGCAGAGAGGGAGGGGGACCCGCGGGTAAGGGGGGTCTTGCTCTCCGGCAGCGAACAAGGGTTGGGACGCTCTTCCCTTACGCGTAACGTAAGCTGGCCTGGAGTAATGACTGCCCCCGCCTCCGAGGCGACACCATCTGTCTCCTTTCCGGGTCAGATCAAGTCTGCTCCGTGGTCCTCCGACCCAATCGGGGTACCAGGAAGTGTGATGCAGTGGCCATCAAGGGAGGAAATAGCCCAACCATCGTACAACAGCAGGGTCCCTTCGGGTTCGGGCCGTGGATCGTGGGGCTATGAAAAGGTGATGAAACCAGTTACTACCCCCTCCAAGTACGATGGGACTACACCCTTGGCCGAGTATCTAGCCCACTTCGGGCTATGCATCCTGGCTAACAACTGGGACGATAGGACGGCTGGGATCTTCCTGGGACTTAGTCTCACGGGAGTCGCCCGACGGATCCTCTCGGGGATCGACCCAGCAACCAGCGGGTATGAGAAGCTACGAGCCGGGTTGGTCTCTCTATTCCAGCCACCTAACCAGGCTGCCATGTATAAAGCTAAACTGAGAGCGAAAGAGCGGAACAAAGGGGAGTGCCTCCAGGCCCATGCGGAGGAGGTGGAGAGGTACACCCGCTTGGCGTACCCATAAGCCGACCTGGCCACCATAGATGTAATGGCCAAAGATCGGTTCATTGAGAGTTTGAAGGATCAGCAACTCCAATTTTGGATACATCAGTCCCAGGCTAAGACCTTGCTGGACGCCGTACAAGTGGCCCTCCACGCGGAGGCCTGTATGCGCCCATACGGGACGCAACAGACAGTGAGGGCCACAGGCCAAACTATGGGGGAAGCGCTGGAAACAGTGCAGAAGGAGGCGCAGCGGGAGAGGGCCGAGAACGCGAAATTCCGCGAGACAGTTACTTCCGCCCTGGCCGGACGAGAAGGGAGGAGCGAAAGAAGCAGCGACCGGGGCAGCGGAAGCAGGCCGGCTCGTCCCGACCGACCTCGGTTGCCGTTGGCAGAAACGCGCTGTTACCACTGCGCGGCTCTGGGGCACCGGAGGGGTAATTGCCCATCCTGGCTGCAGGCCATGGCGGTAGCAGATGCGGGCGGAGTAGCGCCAGTCCCGGTGACCTCTTCAGCCGTACTGCCGCCCACCGCACAGCTGTCGGAAAACTAGAATCGACCCTGCAGGACACCCCCTGTAGGGTCGAGGCGATAGAGGGAAGGACCGAGGTGGTACAAGGTTGCTTGGAAAGAGGAGGGTCTGGCCTCTTGATAGAGGGGAGAATGGGTAACGAGAGCGTCGGCTGTCTGGTGGACACCGGCGCCACGGTTAATATGCTCTCCTTATCGTGGTGGCGGACTCATGGTGAGCCAGGCGAACTAAGCGGGACCACAGAGAGGGTCTACTCGGTCGAGGGGAGAGCTTTACAACTATTCGGGCATGTGACGGTCTCGGTCAAAATAGGCGACGGCTCCTTCCGGGTGGGATTTGAACTGTCTGAAATCCCCACCGATGCCATCCTGGGTTCCCGCTTCTTGAGGGGAAGCGGCTTCTTGGTGGACGTGGCCGGGGAGCGACTACTAAGGGAGACGTGGGGAGGGGAAGAGGAGGAGAAGCTCTCCTTCTGCCGTGTAATCAGCTCCCATACTACTGTCATCCAGCCAGGGGAAGAGTCCATCGTCCTGGGCTACCTGGTTGGGGACTGGGAGGGAAGCGAGCTCGGCTTGGTGGAAGGGCTGAGGGAAATGGAGGAAACAAGAGGTCTGCTGGTCGGACGAGCACTTATAGACACCACCCGGCCCGAAACACCGGTCCGACTATTCAACCCAGGGCAAGATGCTGTCGTGGTGTACAAAGAGATGACGCATCGCCTCTATAGAAGAGGTGGAAACGACAGTGGCGGCTCCGCTGAGCGAAGGGGAGCACTGTAGGGTGGCCTCTACCCAAGAACCTTCTACGGAGGAAACGGCAGCCTTACTTCAAACCTTGACGGAAGGCGTGGAAGAGGAGAGAAAGGCTGCCCTAGAAGAACTCCTCATGCACCATAGGGCGGCTTTCCAATTGAGGCCAGGAGACACGGGGCGCGCCAACACCGTCCAACACAAGATCCGTACAGGGACTCACCCCCCCATTAGGATGCCGCCGCGTCGTCTCGCCCCGCACCGCCGGGCCGTGGTGGACAGTGAGGTGGACAAGATGCTTATGGCCGGAGTAATTGAGGAGGCGGAGGGACCGTGGGCATCGCCGGTGGTGCTCGTTAGGAAGAAGGACGGCAGCATGAGATTTTGCGTCGATTACCGGAAGCTTAACGAGGTCACTGTCAAGGATGCTTACCCCCTGCCTCGCATCGATGATTCGTTGGATACCCTGGCGGGGTCCAAGTGGTTCAGTACCATGGACCTCGTCAGCGGCTATTGGCAGGTTGCCATGGCTCCGGAGGATCGGGAGAAGACCGCTTTTTCGACGCACCGGGGGTTGTTCCAGTTCACCGTTATGCCCTTTGGACTGTGCAATGCCCCCGGTACGTTCGAGCGTCTGATGGAGGTAGCCATGCGGGGGTTACAGTGGACCTCCTGTCTGGTGTACCTCGACGACATAGTGGTCTTCTCCCATGACTTTGAGGGTCACCTCCGGCGCCTGGGAGAAGTTTTGGAGCGATTGGAGGCTGCGGGACTGAAGGTTAAGCAATCCAAGTGCCAGTTGGCCCGCCGGAAGGTTGGGTTCTTGGGGCACGTGGTTAGCGAAGCTGGTATTGCCACCGACCCGGAGAAAATAAAGTCCATTCGAGACTGGCCCATACCCCAGAGCCTGACGGAAGTAAGGAGCTTTGTGGGGTTAGCTAGCTATTATCGCTCTTTTGTGCCCGACTTTGCCACCCTTGCCAAGCCGCTGACGTCCCTAGCCGAAAAGGGCCGTAGCTTCCGCTGGAACGAGGACTGCGAGGGGGCCTTCCGACGGTTGCAGAAGTTGCTTATGACAGCCCCCATCCTCGGGTATCCAGAGGACGAAGGGCAAATAGTCCTGGACACGGACGCCTCGAACTTCGGGCTGGGAGCCGTGCTGTCCCAGGTACAGGGGGAGAAGGAGGTCGTGCTGTCATACGGCAGCCGAACCTTGGATCCATCGGAGCGCAATTACTGTTTCACCCGACGGGAGTTACTGGGCATCATCTTTGGGCTCAAGAAGTTCCGGCACTACCTGCTTGGGCGCAACGTCTTGATCCGCACGGATCACGCGGCGCTCAAGTGGGTAATGGCCTTCAAGGAACCCGAAGGACAGATCGCGCGTTGGTTATCCATTATGGGAACCTATGACTACAAGATAGAACACCGGCCAGGACGCCTGCACGGTAATGCGGATGGTCTGTCACGCATTCCCTGCCGGCAATGTGGACGGACGGACGAAGAGGATGGAGCAACCCCTCCATCGGTACGAGCTATTACCCGACAAGGGGCGAGTGACCCCGAGGTGGCGGAGCCGGTACGGGAGGCCTGGATGAAAGACCAAAGGGAGGACGCCGTAGTAGGACGGGTGTACAGGTGGGTAGAGGAGGGCGTAACACCTAGTGCCGAAGAGTTAGCGGCGGAAGGTTACCCTATCAAATGCTTGGCTAGCCAGCTGGGCCGGCTGCAGCTAAAAAGTGAACTGCTCGGCAGATGGTGGTTCGTTCCGGGAAGCCCGCGCGTCTTCCAGGTGTTGGTGCCGGAAGGAAGGAAGAAAGAGGCGTGGGAGAGCGCCCATTGGGGGGGCATAGTGGGACATTTCGGAAGGGATAGGACCATCCGCAAGCTTCAACAGCGCTGGTATTGGCCTGACTTCCGCCGGGAGGTAACGTATTGGACCGCTACCTGCGAGGTCTGTCTACAAAGGAAGCCGGCCCCTCACCCTCGCAAAGCGCCCATGGGCCACGTGGGGGTAGGACTACCTATGGAGCGAATGGCGATAGATGTAATGGGCCCCCTTCCCCTCACCCCCCGCGGTAACAAGTACAAAGTAGTAATGGCCGACTACTTCACCAAATGGGCCGAGGCCGTGGCCCTTCCTAACCAAGAGGCTGCGACGGTGGCTCGTGCCCTGGTGGAGACAGTCATCTGCCGCCTAGGGTGCCCCACTACATTACACTCGGACCAAGGAAGGAACTTTCAGTCCCACTTGTTCCGAGAAGTAGTGAGTCTTCTGGGTATCCAACAGACCCGCACGTGCGCCTTCAACCCCCGCTCCGACGGCCTGGTGGAATGGGCAAATAGGACAATAGAAGCTCTACTATCAGCAGTGGTGGCGGAAGATCAGAAGGACTGGGATGTCCACCTCCCTATGGTCCTCTCCGCGTATCGTTCTTCGGTCCATTCTACCACGGGCATTACGCCCAATATGATGATGTTGGGCCGGGAGACAAACACCCCCCTCGACCTTCTTTACCCGGAGACGGAAGAGGGGGTGGGGGGGGAATGAAGTGGGATATGTCGCCTCATTACGGAGGGAGACCGCTAGAGCCCATGCCGTGGCTAGGGAAAATATAGGTGTGGCCGTCTCTCGCCAGAAGAGGAATTACGACGGCCGGGCAGTCCTACAAGATATTCTGGTGGGCAGCACGGTGTACTACCATCATCCGGGGCGGAAAGTGGGGCGGAGTCCTAAGCTGCAAAGGCTTTGGACCGGGCCCTGGGAAGTGGTCGGGAAAGTATCCGCAACGGTATACCACATAAAAAACGGGCGGAAGATGAGGGTGGTACCCTACGACCAGCTCAAAGTAGTACCACCCCGGCCAGAAGGGATGAGGGAGGACGCCCCCGTGTCAGTGGGGGAAGGGGGAGAGGACGCCCCCGTATCAGTAAGGATGGTAACTGCTTATCCCTCCCCTGCTAAAGCTCCAGAACCCACGGGCTTCCCCTCCTCCGCAGCGGTATCCTCCGCACAGTCGTTCCGATCCGAAGCGCCAGGGGGCGGCATCGTCTCCTCCGCAGCTAACGAGTTCCCGGGAGCGCCGAGAGATGGCGCCAGAGAAAAGAGAGAAAACAAAGGAAATGACGAGGAAGAAAGCACCAGGAGGAGGGTTTACCATCCCCAAGGGAAGGAAGGGGGACCGTAGCCCCTCCCGGGGGAGAAAATCACCCTTGGACTTCCCCCGGAAAGACAGTAAGCCTACTTTTAATAGATCGTCTGCCCACAAGACGCCTGCGGAGGAGCCGTCCAAATCTCGCTCTCTCTCGCGAGATCACCCCTCCGCACGACAATCTCGCGCGGAGCGAGACCAAAACACCTCCATCTTGGAAAATAGCCGCAGCTCCGCAGGAAGCACCTCCTCCAGGGACCACTCCGCACGAGAGAGGGTGAGGATGGACGGTAAGGAGTGCTCGGCAGGTGGTACGAAGGACAGAAGAAGGAGTAGGAGTCGCTCACCTCGAGAAGGCAAGTCTGATCGACATAGCAAAACCTCCTCCGCCCGGTCATCGAAGGAAAAGTCCTCCTCCGCAGCTCCCTCCGCAGCCAAGGCGGGCGTTGGTAAGGATGTGGCCGCCTCCGCAGCTAAGGCGTCGAGTAGAGGTGCCACCTCCAGCACCACCTCCTCCTCCAGGGCCAACCCCAAAGCTTCCTCGGCCTCCAGCCACGCTTCCACCACCTCCTCTTTCAGGGCCGACTCCAACTCTTCCTCGACCTCCTCTGGTAGGTGCAGCAAGGGTGGTAAGTCACCAGCAGCAGGCAGGAAGAAGGCCCCCAAGGGTCCCAGCCCCACCGCCTCCTGGGTGTGCGATGCCCCCGGCTGCGGTATGGCCTACACCCTGAAGTGGTCCCTCACCCGCCACAAGGCTGAGAAGCATTCCTCCCAATCTATGGGCTGGATGTGCCCCTTTGGCACCGAGTGTGGGGGTGGGGACGGCAGCAACCCCTATGCGTCGGTCCGGAAGGGGGATCTGCCCCGACACTTAAGAGGTTTCCACCGGCACGAAGGAGGGCCGGAATACGAGTGGGCCGCGGAAGGGGGAGAAAAGCTCATGCCCCTCCCATACCCCATCATCCCCACTGTCAAGGCCAGGAGTCTGAGCAGGGAGGGCCGAGGAGCCAGTCGTAGCCCCTCCGCCGGCTCCTCACGCGGCGTCAAGAGGACGGCATCCACCTCCCTGACTCCTGCTCCAAAGAGGGTCGCTTCCACCTCCGCCTCCAGGGGGCGCAGCGCTACCCCGAAAAGGACCACGTCCTCTGCCGCCCCGACGATAGGGACTCTCCAAGCACCAACCACCCCGGCCTCCGTGGCACACCGGTTGGGCCCGGCCGTGGTACCCTCCGGTCCACCGAAGTCGCCCCCCCGGCGGGTGGTGGTAACGGAGGCCACAACCACGCCACCCAGAAGAGAGGAGACCCCTCCCCGCGCGGCAAGGAGCCGGTCAGAGACGGCTACGACCCCCAACACTCCCCCCCGCCGCGTGATGCTTCCCCGCACGGAGGAGGCAGAGTCGGGCCTCGCCCCGGGGCTAGCTGCGCAGGGGACGTCGTCGGTAGGATCCCTGGGCGCTTCGCCGGCGTTCAGCCTGGGGTCGCCCGGTCCGCTCCCGCCCACCCTTGCCTCTTCCTGGGGGGAGGAGGCCGCGGCGGCAGCCCGCAACCTTATGCTGAGCATGGCCACCCCGCCCACCCCATCCGCCACCGCACGACTACACTCCGGCGGCCCCGCACCGTCTCTATCCCACTCCGAGGATGAGATCATCGCGGCCTCGGAGGCGGTGCTGGCGGAGCTACAATCCCACCCTCTGGAGAAGAGGTCACCAGAGGAGAAGGCCGCCGCCACACACGTCCTCTCCGCCACTAGCCGTCGCCTGCAGGAGGCCATACTGCAGAAAAAGCTGGATATTTACCTATCGTTCGGCAGTGAACCCGGGGAGCGAGAGGCCCTGCGGGCTCGGGGGCTGGACGTCCCAACTGTTCTTGCTCAGTAGACGCCCCCACCGCACCCGGCTTCCCCTACCCCCCCTGCGACGAGTACCCCGACGACCAGGAGGACGGCCGCAGAGTGCTCCCCCCCCCTGAAGACCAGTACTCCACCCCCCACGACGACCAGTACCCCAACGACCACCGGGACGGCTGCTGGGGGTTCACCCGCTACGGACCCGGCCCCCAGTGACGGTCACCAGGAGCCGGTCGCCTACTGCCAGCTGTCGCTGGATGGCGACACTCCCCCAGGTTCCCCCTCCGAGCTGCTGGCCCTCCCTTCGGCCGAGGAACCGGAGTTCTACGTGGACCTCACCAGGGGGGGGAAGGAGCCGTCGGACCTCCGCCACCCCGAACAGGAGGGAGTTACGTGGGACGACGCTACAGCAACATGGGTCCCACTCTCGGCGCGAGGGGAACCTCTTACGCAGGTGGCGCCCTCCGTCGAGCCTTCCGGATCCCGCGCACCTACCCCTGGCAGCCCTTCCCAGCCGGCCACTACGGCGCCGCAGGGGGGGTCGGATACACCGACGGCGCCCTTGCCGGTGCAGCCGGAACCGCGCCCACCGATTCCGCCCTTGGCGGTGCAGCCGGAACCGCGCCCACCGGTTCCCACAGTTCGGCTCCCCACCTCTGGCGGTACACGCCTGGCTCAGGCTCATGACTTTGCAACAATTAAATGTGAAAAAAAAACGAAATAATTAATTTCAGTTTTCTGTTTAATTCTCAATTGCAATAGGAAATAAAGGTGTTTGGGAACATGCACAGAAAATGTTGTGATATAGCTATTATTATTTCTCAGGGAATAATGACCACCAAAATACCATGTAAAATCACATATTTCAACCATTTCCAAAAGATATATTAATTTTCACATAAAAGGGGCTGTTGCTAAGCAACCATTTGAAATAGACAAAAATGAATGTGTTCATTGGAATCCCTGACATCGATTTAGGGGGGGTAGGTAGTCTTATATTTATTGTAGGATGGATATTGCCGATGCTGTGGCCTGCCATATGTTAATATCTCTTGTACTTCATATGGCTGCATATGGCGCCATATAGCGTAACGGACGCGTAACGGACGCGTAACGGACACCCTTAACATGGTCGTTTTGTGACATTTTGATTAAATCCTTGTAATTCAGTCAAAAATAAGTATTTTCAATCTCCCAAAATGTCAATTTATATCAGCAAAATGTCCCCAATCCGTATTAACCCTTTCCCTTAATGTTCCTCCGTTGCTTATATTTTAAAATGTTTTTCTAAGAAAAAAAATGTAGACATTATTTTATTTGAATAAATAGCCAATTTTTTTGAAAAAACACAGCAAACTCAGAAATTAACAGAAAAAATATCTAAATGCATCATTAAAATGTTTGGATCTTGAATTTTATTGTAAAATAGGAAAGTGTATCATAAATTTACTAAATCTGATTAAATTTTGGGAATAAAATCTAAGTTTCACTTTGTGACATCTTACTAGGGGGTTTCTGTGGTATATCCATGAGCCTGAGCCGCCTGGGCTCCTCCCGGCGGAGCCGAAGCCGGGCAGAAGGCGCTCCCGCCCTGCCGACGACGGCTGAAGGAGCATCCACAGCCCCCACTCCTATGTACCTCCCGGGGGAGGTCGTCACGGCGATAAGGAGGCACTGTCGCGACGGGGAGGGTGCGTACATCCATCCGGGTCGCACCCAAGACGGAGTCTGGGATCGTCGATTATCCCTGCTCCTCCCACCCCGCTCCCCTACCCTGTGCGTCGAATGGTCCCCCTTCGACCCCCCCCGAGCCACCACCTTCCTACCCATCCCCTCCGAAGAGAACATTCCGGTGGCGGATGAGGATGAGACAACGACGCTCCCAGAGGAGTGGAGATCCCCAGCCACTACAGCTCCGGCCCCCACCGTGCGCCGGGCGGCGCCCCGACCGCACCAGCAGTGGGGGGGAGTCCAAGTGCCCCGGAAGTATAAGGAAAAGGCGGAGGAGGACCTGGCCGCAGGGGGAACTGCCTCTGCTCCCCGATGCCCTGCCCCGTCCACCAACACGCAGACGCCGCCCGGAGGCCGTCGGCCGGCCCGGGCCACTCGGCCACCCGCCACAGCCGCCGTCCTGGGCCCACACCACCCGCGGGCGACCTGGATGCCCTGGTGGTGGGTCCAGGATAGGGACCCCAACCGCCTGGAGCGATGGGGCGCCTTTATCCTCCCTCCGTTGTCGATGGGTGACGAATTCTCGGCCACGGGGGGGGGGAGATAATGAGCAGGCTTCGGGTGATCGAGCCTGGAGTCTATGACGTCATCGCATCAATTACGACGCGGTACCATCTGAGGTCGGCGCAACCCGTGGCCCCACGTCGCTCGCCCCGCCTCGCGGCTCGGAGCCCCCTGCCAACGAAGTCTCCGCGTCAGGTGAGCCACGCCTACTTAAGTCGTATTGAGCATAATTAGCTGGATGCTGCTGTTGTGTTAGGGGAACAGATAATGACGGGAGGGACAGCGATTCGGGGAACAGGGAAGACGCGGGCGTCGGCGCAACCAGTACCGGAAGCGCGGGGTAGTAGTAAGCGGGCAGGAGGGATGTAAGGCTACCATAGGAGGAGGGACAAAGAGTAGGGAGTGGCGGAGTTAACCCATGTCTTGGTCATTACAGAGGGAGGATGGTCCTCGGTAGACGGTCCACGGTACGCCAGTCATCGCCCGGAAAGCAGCTCCACCGCCAGCGACGGGCGACGAGGCCTCATCATTCATCATTCGTCACCCTGTGGGGGGCCGGCGGCACCCTAGGGCCCGCCGGTCGGGCGCCCACCGCTCATCCACCCATCCCCAAGCTAAGGATGTTGGCACCGTTGTGCTCAGTAGGACTCATCGTCATCCTCACCACCGTCACCCTGTGGGGGGCCGGCGGCACCGCAGGACCGCCGGTCGAGCGCCCACCGCTCATCCACCTATCCCAAGGTTAAGGACGTTAGCACCGTTGTGCTCAGTAGGACTCATCGTCATACTTACCACTAAGAGTTGATCACTGTTATCCCTCATACTGTGGTGGAAGAGGGCCACCGGGTTCGGGGATTCTAAAGAGTAGGGAGGGTTTGAAGTAGAGAGGGAAGGGTGTAGCGGAGCCGAGGAGAGCTGGCTCCGCGCTCCTCCGCACGCCGTGCGGAGGAGGGGTTCCGGGCGGCGCCGCGAGGTGGCGCCACTGGTGCGCGGAGTCATATAAGGCGCCGTGCGGAGGAATTCCGGCAGTTCTAGTTTAGAGCTCATCTCTAGCAGTCGCTTCTTGCAAGTCTGATATATACGCCTGTGTAACTGTTAATGCTTGATGACAATATATGCCTAATTCTCATACTACTTCCTCTCATCGTGGTTCTTTCTTAGTTAAGCATTCGCCTTCTAGTTCTATTACAATAGGATTAGGAAGGTAATGAAAGAGGGTGAATCTAGGGCACCGGTTATGTTGATGTCTACCCAAAGATTAGCTCACAACATGTAGAAGGTTCTGACAAGTAGGATCCGTAATTGAGGTGTATAGATGATGACAAAAAGTCATCATACATCATATTATACATGTATGGTGTATGAACAGATGACTTCTCACTGGTAGCAATTAACGTACTAGGTTGATACTAGTAACTGCATCGAAACTATTCACCTCTTACCCATTCATCAATTCATCAATTCTCAACCATTTCACTGTCCATGTAGTCAGGGTCTTCATAAATGTAGGATGTTTAAAGGCATACTTATATAATCTTTGTCACATACTATGAAGGTAGAAATCTTTGAGAGAGGTATACAAGTACTGCGGAGATCCTATCATTGACCACTAGAGGCTAGAATATGAGTTCGGTGTCTGAGGGTCAGTGGTCCAATAAACCTAATGCTGACCAATGGGAAGAATGGGACCATGGTATGGATGTCCATCACCATAGAGGCAATTCGATCAAACTTGGATTGCATAAGCAAAGCCCTCTGTCTCAAGGTATTTCCTCAAGAGGTTCAGGGAGATTAGGAGTGCATGTCTTTGAGGGGGAGGGAAATCATATAGTCTCAATATGTGGTGTTTAACGGGTTGCTAAGGGTTTGTTGAGCTATATAAAAAGGGGGATTACCTAATATTATAATTTAACTTCTATATAACCTACACATGTCTGCAGGTCATGATATTCCTAAAGCATGCCACATCAGGTGTCCGGTAGACTTTCTCTGTATGCAGTATTGAGGCACACTTAGTTTAGTTTGCGGCACCAACACCCTATTCTTATCATAATTATTCCTATTGTATATCCCATCCCATAAGTCTCCCCTAACTTTTAAAACTATTGGCAGTGTCTTAGTTTATGAGATGAGCACATGCAGTGCAATATTTTTTACTGTAGGTCGACATTAAAACTCCCTATGTGTTTATACTGTATGGCTCAGTGCTTTCCCTATTAGCTTAGTTCCCGGTATGCTCACATAGGGGGGACACTGAGTCAGTGAGGTGAATAAGAAACATTATTTTCTATGTCAAATCATGCATTTATAGACAAATATATTTAACATTGAGCCCGGCATATCAGCTACAATAATAACAAGACCCTTGACACTAAAATTATATCCATTTTGAAGAAAAGGTTTGGGAAGTCTATTAGTAGGTATCACAGTAGGCCGCCACTGGCCATGTCCTCGAGTGTATACTCACCAAAACACCTACTTTTAGAAATGGCCTCCTCTCCAAACTATCTGGTGTATCACCTATCTAAAGTATCCTAGTGAAAGATCTAATGTATCTGTATCACCCTGATGTATCAGGACAGCTGTATCTTAATGCTAAATACCCCTACTGATGCTGTGAAGTTAGGTAAAAATAGGAAAACGGGAGATTCTGTCAGTGATTAGCCATGCAGCCCTAGAGGAGACACTGTCTATATATTGATTTTGCTCCCACGCCATTAGAGATACAGTCTTAGGAGCTTTACCACTGTAATCAGAACACTCTAAGCGTCATATTGATGTATTATAAGTAGGGGTAGGCCTATTTGAACTATTCTAAAATTAAAAAATAGGAATTTCTGGTCAAGTGCTATATATACATATTTGGTATCATTTGAAAGGTAATTCTCTGCTCTATGAGATGCACTAACAAGTCAGTTGATATGACTAATGGCGTAAGAGCGAAAGTAGAATAATGCTCCCAACTCCCTGCAGCCCTATTATAGAAACTGATTTTGCTCCAACACCGTTAAAGATTAAGTTTTAGGAATTTTACCACCTAAAGCAGTACATTCAGGCCTTTATTTTGAGGTATGGCACATGGAGATATACCCATTAGATTTATTTTTAAACAAGAAAATAAGAATTTTTGGGCAATTTTTAGTACTTTCCAACACTTTTTTGAAACTTTAGATATGCACATTTGAGGTAGTTTGAAAGGTGTTTTTTTACTCTCAAAGATGTACTAACTTCTTAGTTGATATGCCTAATGGTTTAAGGGTGAGAGCAGAATTAATCACCTAACACCCTGTACCAGAGTCCAGGACTGAAGCCATGTGTCTTCACATAGTGGTTATGAAGGCCACATAGCGCAATATAACAATACATTATAATGTATACAACCCACAGGATCCTTGTACATGTGATCCCATACAAATATATCAATTGCAAACCAATTTATTCCCAGCATTGAACACCACAATATCAGGATTTCAAAATCATTATGTAATGGGACCTAAAGTTACCCAAGTGTGTTGTTATGTTATTGGAATAATATAAATTAGTTAACATTAAAAGTTGGATCTTGAGGTGAAAAAGAAATGTTGTCCTAAAATGGCACAAAGTAGCTCAATATCAGTGATATTTTAGCAATCTTGGGCAATATCATCATTTTTATCAGATAACTCAGTATTATGTAATGCCTTAAATGAGTAAAAATCTCTTGGAAATGATGTATACCATATTGACCTATACCTATAGAAGAATTCAACTTGACACATTAAATAACAGTTATGTGGTATTCATTTGGAGTCTGATCATTTTCACTGATCAGGGACATTGGGACAATAAGTGTTTCCCTCATTTTTGAATGAAAATTGTGAAGTTAACCTTGGTTATCCAGATCAGGAAAAAAATAGGCACAGTCTCCATGATTTGTAAAAAGGATTCCTGCAGAACCAACAGGATATCAGACATATTGATGAAATAACACACTTCCAAATTTGAGATATTCAAGCATATCTGTGCAAGATCTAGGTGAACATATGTAATATATTACGATTTTGAGGGTCTGTTAAAATGAAAATTAAGGTCTGCACTTATCAAGGCTTCATTGATTAATAGAGAAATATTCGGTGATCAGGGATCAAGCATTTTCCAGGATCTATTTCCTTTTTCAGGAATTCCAGAATGCTTACAATAAGCCTGCATAATCTAGTGGAGACTAAGGTCCAAACAACATTTTTACATCTTCAAATGGCTGTAAAATCCAAACCACTGGACCGATTTGTATGATATTTAAACTGTTTTCATCATTTAACATGGTCTATCCATCTAACTCATTTTGACAAGTGTAACAATAATATCTGAAAATGACCTGGGATACCTACTATTAGCTTATATACCATCTTAGCAGTGCCAAGGGAGCAAGGGTCATTGATGTTCCGGTGAGGCTTTTGCCCTCACTGTGGCTATGTTCTGATTGATGAATGTGGGATAATTAGATATCATTGTATGCTGGTAAATTGGGCTATTGTTTAGATTTACTTTTGGTTTTTCGTTTATCTATGCAATCAATGTATTCATTACAAGTATCTTCACAATAAGGAATAGTTTCCGAAATGCCATTATAAACGACTTCGGAACTACACATAAAACACCCACTGCAGAAATGACAAGCTCCATCCTGTATATATGGCAGGATACAGTGGTAGGTAGAGAAATAAATGAAATACGCTATCCTAAGCTTGTCCATGCCAATATTGCCCATGCACACGACCTGTTAGTGTTCTTATTAACAGCCTCTGATTTTTTACTTTGACTAATCCTCAGATAATTGATGAGTAACGGGAGGACACTCGGACACACAGGAGACAAATAAAACATTATAGCAGAGATGATAGAAAGGATTTGCTTCGGAAATGCAATGTATTTAGTACTATACAACTTATACAAAGTGCTGCAAATGATCATTAGAAGATCATACATGTATATAATTTTGCCATTGTAACCTAACAGAAATAGGTACCTTTAATACTAGTTGATACACAAACACTTTGTGAGGTTCATTACCTGTCCCCCTTAGTAAATATCCCTCTACGTTTGTCTGCTGAGGGTAGGAGGTTCACTGTAAAAAGTTGTTGTTCGTGAACAGCAAAATTTGCTGTAAGTGTACAGTAATTTAGCTGTTAATAGTAATACAGCAAAATCTACTGTACATGTACAATTCTGTTACTGTAGATGCAGGTTACGGTAGTGACTTCCCAATGGGCACAGAACATTGAATCAACATTGATAAATGGTTGTCAACATTGATTCAATGTTGATTCAACATTGATTCAACATTGAACAGAATTTTGTGCCCACTGGGTTGTAGATCTACAGTACTTTTCCTTGTAATATGTACACAAGAGGTCGTGGGATCGATCCTAGGTCTAGCCACCTCTCATCAGGGATCTTTAGCAACAAGGCTGTAGCTCATTTAATACAGACATGGCAGAGGTAGCTTATATCCCAATATGACCATTTGTAACACCGGCTCTGTGGCGCAACGGATCAGCGCCTGTCTCCAACACCACATGTGGTGAGTTCAATCCTTGGTGGAGCCACTTCTCTTGTTTCATCTACATCCACCTAAAATTTGTTTTTCCCTCACATGGATGATTAAAAATATCACCAGCACCGGGAGGCGAACCCCAGACCTTTACAAATTATTATTAATCAGTTGAGAAGTAGAGTAGAGATATATCCCAATATGAATGTTTGTAACACCGGCTCTGTGGCGCAGTGGATGAATGCCTGTCTCCAACACCACAGGTGGTGAGTTCAATCCTTGGTGGAGCCACTTCTCTTATTTCACCTACATGCACCTAAAATTAGTTTTTCCCTCACATGGATGATTAAAAATATCACCAGCACCGGGAGGCGAACCCCAGACCTTTACAAATTATTATTAATCAGTTGAGAAGTAGAGTAGAGATATATCCCAATATGAATGTTTGTAACACCGGCTCTGTGGCGCAACGGATGAGCGCCTGTCTCCAACACCACAGGTGGTGAGTTCAATCCTTGGTGGAGCCACTTCTCTTATTTCACCTACATGCACCTAAAATTCGTTTTTCCCTCACATGGATGGTTAAAAATGTGAACAGCACTGGGAGGTGAACCCAGGACCTTCAGACTATGATTTACAATCAATTTTGCTGTACAGTAACAGAAGATTCTGCTGTCCCTATATGGTACATAGTGCTGTAAATATACAAAAGCTCACTTGCTGTAGGTCTACAGCACAATCTACTGGAACCATAGTTGCCCCCAGTATTTGGTGTACAGGAACACTACTTACTTCTAACAGTGTTGTATAGAGGTGTAAACAGAGACTGGTCCCTTCATGTTTCTCATACATTATTTACACTCCCTGTCGATGGTGTTCTGTACCTAAGGGGACAGGGGGAGAGAGGAGTGTGGTCTACAGAAGGAGCAGGATGAGTGGCTGACCCATCATACAAGTTTTGTACTTCACTGTCACATTTCCATAATGACTGTTTTATTAATGGTTTCCATTCCGTCTTTTATCATCAAAAGGGGTTGGTGAGATCATTCAAAGATTTCCATCGAATTTCTCCAGATTGTCTGAGCAGCTTAAACTGGATACCAGGCACTAAAATAATCGTACGCCTGGTACCTATATTCATGCACTTTTTTTTTCTCAAACTATTTTTGTCTAATGACCCCTTTCGTGACTTTGCCACAATTCTACCTTCATCTGTACCACATCCCAACCCTTTCTACATCTCCGTGTGACAAAGACCAACAGAAAAATGTAGTCCCCACATGTCTTTTGAATTTTTGAATTTCTTTATTTGTCATCCACATGGTGATATGCAACACAAAGACTTGTGTGAGTTATTGTACCCTGGCACGGCACGTCACGTCCTTTACATGATAGTTCTAAAATACACAGGGGTGACAGTGATGGTGGTTGACACAGTCTTCCAGGGCGTTACCACTGCCGGAGGTCGGGTTTACCTGTGTATGTCAGCTCCTGTTTCCGCTGCCACCAGCCACACGCAAGTCTTGTCATGGAGATGAGTAAGAAAATAAGGTGATTGTTTGAGCCTATTAAATAGTGTGTGCATTCATTGGGGAGTATGTGTCAGGATGTGGGAAATGTGTGAGTGTTTGATGGATAGTATAGGTTGAGAGACGCTGGTTGGTGTGTATATAATTATGTTTCGCAGTGTCCAAGTAGTTTTAATCAGACATTGAATGTTGTAAGAATGATATAACACATGCTAAGGGTCTTAGCTATCAGTACTGCTTTATAGGTAGATGCTGAACTTTCATAAGAATGGTTTGACATATTAGATTGATGATTTGTCTCACAGCAAGGTCAGGTGTCACACTTATATCCACATGCCCCTCCGTGACATCCCCTCGCCTTCCCCTCCTTTAGAGTTTCTATCTGGTACCTTACCTTTCTGTACATCTAAAGGGACCCCAATCCTGACCGGGTCTCCATGCAGCACTGCATGCACGTCAGACATACCTCAATATCTACTGAAGAGAACACTATGCATATCTCAAGGTCTATACTACATGAGGTTTGGCACTGTATCATAAATTCAAATGTCGCTGAAATTTACAAATTGCACAGTTGTTAAACACATTTATGGTACATAGTATAATTCATAGAAAGTTGTGCGAGATATTCTACTTTACCTATAGCAGACTCTGCTGGTCTGACTGAATATCGTGGCAAAATGAGCATGCCATTCTTAAAGCTAATTTAAACCTTTTTCTTTTTATATTGTATAATTATCTTTATATGTATGAATGAAGATATCCTGTTTCACTACTCAATACTGACCCACATTAATACAGAATCTGCACGTCATAACGTGTGTGGTTTCTTCATGTTGGAACGGTCTCATGATTGTGGTACTTAAAGTTGAATAATCGCATGTAGGGTGTTACCAGACCAGAAACAGTCAGACCCCAATTACCACTAATGGTGTGAATGGAAAGGCGCCTTTTTAACAGGTAATCAATAACGTTATTGATGGTGAGGCTACTCGGATCCAGAAGGTAGACACAAATTGAATCCCAATAACAACGCCTACACCGACCTCTGTTGCTCGAACATTATAAGGTACTCTAGTCGTATTGTGTTTTGCACTGTACATATTTTCACGGAAATTGAAAGTCCACAAATTCATGTGATGTCACAGTATGCCATAAGTAGATGCGAAATTGATAATTTTTACTTCTCCATACAAACGATTATCCTCGAGACCATCTACCTTTATAGAATGTGACAAAGATTATATAAGTATGCCTTGAAACATCCTACATTGAAACGTCCTACATTTATGAAGACCCTGACTACATGGACAGTGAATTAGTTTAAATTGATGAATTCTGAGGCAGTTACTCAGTTTTTTTGTTTTTTTTAAATGTTTTATTAGGTTGAATAAATACAGATACATCGAAATAGCACGGGCGCATTGCCCTACTCCCGCTAGGACCTCTCATATTCCTTCCATTATCAATCGTACATGTATAGTTGGATATGACTAACATCATAGTGTCTTATCATATATACCGTATGATTAGCTTTGTATTACAACCACTAATACATAATTAGAACGATGAGATGAGATGAGATGTAGTAATAAATGACGAGAACATAAGATGATTTTAGTTTACATTCATAAAACATGTAGGGTAATTCTTCTTAATAGCAATTTTAAATTTGTTAAGGCCTTCAATTTCCGTATATTCTGGCTTCAACTCATTCCACCTCTGAATGCCCCTGTACAAGGCACTCCTTAGCACTATTGGCTTCAGGGATCTGGGGAGGAGCAGTCTTATACCTTGACCTCGTCGGGTGGGTAAATTTCTATTATCCTTATATTTTTCTAATATTTTTAAAGTATACGCATAGAAAAGAAGATGTATATCTCTTCTCAGCATTAGCATCATACATTTAGATTTGTTATGTAATTCTATTGTAATAAAAAGCGGATTTTTCTCTAGTTTAACTTTATAAATAGTGCGTAAGGCTTTGTTTTGCAGTCCCTGCAGCTCAAGTGACTCTCCTCTCAGATCTCTGTCCCATATAAAATCAACATAATCAAAACTTGGAATAACCATTGATTTATACATAGTTAAGGCTGCGTCCTGGTCAATATGATCCCTCACTTTTGCAGATTGGTGAATTTTATGTCTGATATTAGCGATCGTCTGTTTTCTGTGCTCTATAAATTTTAAAGCCGGATCTAAAGTTAGGCCTAAATATTCAAAAGTCTCAACCTGCTCGAGTGGCACACCATTTAGGGTTAATTGAGGACAATCATTTATATTACCATTATACAACATCCATTTGGTTTTCTTCTCATTAACCGTTAAACTATTAATCCTACACCAATGCGCTAATTTATCTAAAAGGGGCTGCATTGACACATAGTTATGTACAGAAATTACAGCGTCATCTGCATATAATGTAATGTCAAAATTCCCTATTCTAGGTAAAGAGTTTATATACATAGAAAAAAGCACAGGACCACAAACAGAACCCTGTGGAACGCCATAAGGGGTGGGTTTAAAGGATGAAGTATGATTATTAGCAACCGTACATTGACTCCTGAGGGTCAAGTAGCTCGTAAACCATTTCTGCGTATTTTCACTAAGTCCAAACATGGATAATTTTTTCATTAAAATCAAGTGAGAAACAGTATCAAACGCCTTCTTATAATCGAGATAGAGGGCTATTGTTGGCTTATTATTAATTATATTTTCAATTATATTCCTAAGGTGTTCATTTATAGCAGTGACTGTCGAGTGGCCCGACCTATAACCATGTTGAAATGGGGTCAAAAGGTGGTGGTTTTTCATATAATTTTGAAGCCGAATGCATACTATTTTTTCTAATAATTTGCCTGGAAGGGGTAATAAACTTATAGGTCTTAAATCATTTACATCCTGGGAGTTTGGCTTTTTAGGTAGTGGCACGACAGTCGCTGGTTTCCAGCAATCAGGAAAAACACATTTCCTTAGGCACAAATTATACAAACACATGATTACATCTGGGACACTTATAAAGGCATCCTTTATGACATAGGATTTCATATGCTTAATTGATGATAGCTTATCAATCTTTATAAATAGTGCGTAAGGCTTTGTTTTGCAGTCCCTGCAGCTCAAGTGACTCTCCTCTCAGATCTCTGTCCCATATAAAATCAACATAATCAAAACTTGGAATAACCATTGATTTATACATAGTTAAGGCTGCGTCCTGGTCAATATGATCCCTCACTTTTGCAGATTGGTGAATTTTATGTCTGATATTAGCGATCGTCTGTTTTCTGTGCTCTATAAATTTTAAAGCCGGATCTAAAGTTAGGCCTAAATATTCAAAAGTCTCAACCTGCTCGAGTGGCACACCATTTAGGGTTAATTGAGGACAATCATTTATATTACCATTATACAACATCCATTTGGTTTTCTTCTCATTAACCGTTAAACTATTAATCCTACACCAATGCGCTAATTTATCTAAAAGGGGCTGCATTGACACATAGTTATGTACAGAAATTACAGCGTCATCTGCATATAATGTAATGTCAAAATTCCCTATTCTAGGTAAAGAGTTTATATACATAGAAAAAAGCACAGGACCACAAACAGAACCCTGTGGAACGCCATAAGGGGTGGGTTTAAAGGATGAAGTATGATTATTAGCAACCGTACATTGACTCCTGAGGGTCAAGTAGCTCGTAAACCATTTCTGCGTATTTTCACTAAGTCCAAACATGGATAATTTTTTCATTAAAATCAAGTGAGAAACAGTATCAAACGCCTTCTTATAATCGAGATAGAGGGCTATTGTTGGCTTATTATTAATTATATTTTCAATTATATTCCTAAGGTGTTCATTTATAGCAGTGACTGTCGAGTGGCCCGACCTATAACCATGTTGAAATGGGGTCAAAAGGTGGTGGTTTTTCATATAATTTTGAAGCCGAATGCATACTATTTTTTCTAATAATTTGCCTGGAAGGGGTAATAAACTTATAGGTCTTAAATCATTTACATCCTGGGAGTTTGGCTTTTTAGGTAGTGGCACGACAGTCGCTGGTTTCCAGCAATCAGGAAAAACACATTTCCTTAGGCACAAATTATACAAACACATGATTACATCTGGGACACTTATAAAGGCATCCTTTATGACATAGGATTTCATATGCTTAATTGATGATGGCTTATCAATCTTTATCGTATTTATCATTTTAATCACCTCAACATATGACATTGGCTGTAACAAGTCGGTGGTGTGAGCTGGTACATTCAAAGGGGGTTCATATACCGTATCTGGTGGAATTGGTGGCAGAGCATTAGCTAAGTTTTCACCCACCGTGGAAAAATAGTTATTTATGTACTCAGCACATTTCTCTGGAGGGACAGGCTCTCGGGTGATATTATTTCTTAGCTTAATATATGTGGCATTGGTTTTAACCGGTAGTAATTTCCTAATAGCTAGCCAGAATTTTTTTGGATCTTCCTTTTTCAAACGTAAAAGTTCATTAATTTTATTTTTTCGACAATTAAATATCATTGCTTCTACTTTATTTCTATAAAAATCAGCTATTCTTCTATCATCCTCTAAGCCTGTCCTCCTGGAGACACGATACAGGTAGTCCCTGTTATTCATTTCCCTAGAGATGTCTGGAGTCAGCCATTCCGGGGCAGCTCTACGATGCTGAGTTGGTGAGGCTGTCTGGCTTACACTCTTTGTAGACCTGTTGAGCTCTATGGGAGTGGTCATCGTGGTTGTGGCTACTACCGTGGTGGTGTTCACTGCCGCCGCTGCTGCAGGCTGAGCATCACTCGTTGCTGGTGAAGAGGTTACCATGGCTACAGTCTGTATAGGCGTTGACTGGGCCGCTGTGTTGGTACCTGGGGTTGCAGTTGTAGGTGTAGAGGTGGGGACTGGTGGCTTGACTCGTCGCATTAGTTCTTTTCTCACCCTCATCAGGATCTCTCCACCTCTGTTCTTTCCTTTGTATTTACCATTTAATAATGATTTTGCTCGCAGTCCTACTCCTGCACCCCAGAACATGTCTGAAGTCGCCTCCAGTAGCTTCCGGTCTCCACTGCCCAATATCATTTGCATGAGTTCATCATCCTGCTCGTATTTGGCAATGTTCAAGTCCTCTAGGTGCTGCTCATCATGTTTCTTCCAGTCTTCACATACGATGGATTTTGCTATGCTTTGAGCTGCTCTAGCTGAGAAGGTATCCAGGATCCTTTTGGCCTTATCTAGCTTGCCTGCATAAACAGCTTTCTTATACGAGAGAGCCTGTTCGACTGATGTGAACGTTCTTCCTTCAATAATCAGAGTGCAGTTGTAAAAGTTGCTAAAGGGTGCCAATTCTGACTGGTAAGCTATTACTTCATCTGTGATGATGGTCTTCGCCTTGGCTAGCTTAAGCTCAGGGGGCAGGTCATTCAGATCGTGGTGGTGGTAGTATCTTCCATCGTACAGCAGTCCTCTTCCTCTTGGTTTTACGTCCAACCCCGCGTCATATGCAAGTTTCGCTATACTTGCAATATCATTCTTTTGCCTTCTGACCTCAGCATTCACGTCTTCCTTTATATATACTGCACCATGACCATCAATCTTGCTCAATTTGCCTTTAAGGGTGAGTATTTTATCCCTGACGTCCCCTTTGGTTAGTACCACCACAATGTTTCTTTTTGCTGCTGACGGAGGGCCCTGCCTATATGCTATATCGATTTCATATATGTCCAGGTCTCTGTCAATCAGTTTTAAGAGCTCATGTACCACCAGACGCGTATCCTCACCCCTCGTGAACGGCACTCCTTCAATAATCAGGTTTTTACGTTTGGTGGCATTATCCAGGAGGCTGAGGGTCACAAACTGTTCCTTGAGTTCACAGGTATTCAATCGAACTTGCCTTTCCACCTCAGCTATCCTACACTCTGCAGTGGCGACTGCTGTTGACGTTGTTACATGATTACTTTTTAACGTGTCGACGTCTCCCTGGGTGAATTCTAGCGAACGCTTTAAACCATCCCATCTGAGTCTATTGGCTTCAGTCTCATTGTATAGGTACTGTATGGTGGCTGCTAGCTTAGCTGTTGTATTATCTTGCTCACCTTTCGACCCTTTGGGCATATTCATTTCATTTACAAATGAACGAATGTCCTCTCGTGACGCCATGTTGAGCTCCTATTGTGGTGGTTGACGCGGCTCTACAGGCTTGACAGGTGTACTGGTAGCATGTAGGTCAGACACAGGTGTGGGTGGTGACAGCAGCGGCAATGGCTACACAGGGCGAGTCGGCGTGCACGAGTGGTAATTCTATAATATCCTCTCAAGTACAACTTTTCCCGTTCCAGTATGTATCACACATAAACCTCCAGGCTTGTTATAGTTAGTGGTCGTCTTAAGGCGGACCTAGCTCTCACATATTCATGTTTTTAGACAATATCTACCGGAGCGCTGCGCTGGACGATCCTCACTCGTGTGTAGCCATATCCATCCCCTGTAAACGGGTAAAATGTGAATTTCTCATAATAGTTTCGATGCAGTTACTAGTATCAACCTAGTAAGTTGCTACCAGTGAGAAGTCACCTGTTCATACACCATACATGTTCAATATGATGTATGATGATTTTTTGTCATCATCTATACACCTCAATAACAGATCCTACTTGTCAGAACCTTCTAACCGTTGTGAGTTAATCTTTGGGTAGACATTAAGATAACTGGTGCCCTAGATTCACCCTCCTTCATTACCTTCCTAATCCTATCCCAATCCCTCCTTTCTCACTGCCCTTCTCAATAAGGCTGTGTCCAATCTAGGCCCACCAGTCATCCCACCAGTAGAACCTACATCCTCTTTAGGCCTCATTGAGATTGTCTGAAGATGTTCTCATGCCCATCTGGGTGCCAATTTTACCCAGTAAAGAAGCAATCTAGGGGGTCATCTTAGGGCAGTGGGTGACATGGATCTGTTGGATGCTTTCTCCAGATCCCTGATGGGTTAACCCTGTCATTGGGCAGTCCTAGTAACGTTCATGTAAGCCCAGCCAACGAGGGCCATCCGAGTACACTGTCAGGACCCGCTGGTCTACATTACAGTTGTCACTTTGACTGCCATTTGGCCAGTGATCATGATCAATGATAGAGAATCAGGGAGGGAGGCGGATCAGGAGAGGTCATTATTGCCACTAACATTGTTTTTGAGACCAGGAGAAAAACTTGGCTGACCACAACCTTTTGACATTGGCATTGGTGAGATGGTCTGAGGCTGAGCGGTAAAAGGTGTGCATGAGACTAGTGAGCAGCCTTTAAGTATAGCCTTCCCAGTCCATAACAAACTTAGTAGTGGTTGTATCGAACCCAAATGGATACACATATCCAAATCCATCCCTAGTTCAACTCTAATCTCATCCACCTACAGTACAAGTGAAGGGTGGGCTATACTATTTTTGAGCCAAATCAAGCATGCACATGCAGTGGGTGATAAACAGGCAGCAAGAAATTGAGCCTGCAAGACACTCATAAAGATAAATCCGAACCCTTCAGGTACCACCCCAATTAGGATGGTATATGTGTGGAATCAGTGAGTGTAGAGGGTATGTGAGAGGTGTGGTTATAAACCTAAATCCCTTCTCTATCTGTGTTTGGGGGTTAGAGCAGCATCAAGGAGATCACTGACCTGGACACACACTCGGGCTCATCAAAGTCTATAATCAAATAGAAGGGATTGTATAACAATGTGCAGGCAGGTTACCTCAAAGGAACACATGACAGACACTATTGGATAATGTTCACCAGTGGCATTCGATCTGTCGATTGATGTACCGGATCCCCTTCCCAAATTGCCTCTCCTGCCTATAAATATAATGATTTAATGTAGGTGTGTCTGTACATAATGGACGGATACTAAAGCAGAGGTGATGTTGTCAGTGATACATGCTATATGCCTACATGTATCTTGCATTAGGGATGTTTTCGAGAATGTGTCTGGCCTGACTGAATGGAGCTGGGTATGTCCAACAGCTGGGTCTGGGAGCAGCTCAGCCAGCCTTCAGACTGAATGAGTGGCTCAAGAGTCTGGGAGTAGCTGATGGTGCAGGTCTGGTACCACTCCAAACACAACTATGGCATGCCTTCTTAGCAATACGATTTCACCCTGGGAACATAGACTCTAAAGGTGTATTGTATAAATTTGAGAACAGTAGATATATGTATAGCAATTAAAGTTATTCAAGAGGATGATAAACCGATAAAGTACATTAACAGCGTTAAATTTCAATAGAGTCTAGCTCACATGCAGCATTGTAGGAAGGATGTGTTCACATTGGTCTATCATATCATTGACCATTTAAAACAGACCTTGCAGCAGATCAGAGAAGGACCTCTCTACACCACCCATATGGCAAAGGTCGATTTTTGTAAATATTCTATTATAAGTAATATATTAAAAAGCAGAACTATGTGTGGGCCTGTTATTTCTAAAACATGCCATGTACCAAGTATGTGTGAGGGCTGTCTTACAAGATGAAATACTTCCTTCTGAGGCCTTTGAGAATGCTGGTTTCCAGATGAAAAATGGTGCCTTTGCCCATGGGAACGAGATCCTATGCATAAATCCCCGAGGCTGAATGGTTAATAGTAAAAAATATTCTTGCCTTATTCATCAATTATCTGGACACGCTTATATTTGTTTCGTCCGGGACGAAGGAATCATATTGGTAGAATATGAATATATGTTTGAAACAAGCGGTATTTATTACTGTTCTTATCATAGGCAAGACATACATTCCTGGGTGCATGCCTTTTTTTCTAGCTTTACCCTCTATTTAGATGTTGATGATAATAATACACCAGTGTAGGTATCGTTGTATGCCGGTAGTCTGGGCATCGAAGGAGCAACCGCCAGACGGTATACAGACAGGCTACCTAGTAATGAGATCTGATAGATAACTCAGTAAGGCAAATCAAATAAATCACCAGTGATTAACTAAGTAGATTAATACCTCATTTATCAGAGACCAGGGGAGGGGGTTCTTATATACCAACCTTGGAGGGCCGGGGTAGCTATAGAACTCCTGTGGAGATCTGATTATTGACCACTCGGCCTAGAACATAAAGCAGAGTCAGTTGGTTCCACAATCTAATACTGACCAACCAAGAAGAAAGGACCGCAGGTCTGTGTCCATTGCTAGTGCTTTTATCATTTATACTGTTACTATGACACATGTTCTTCATGTTTAGTTGCTATAAAATATACTGCCATTTTCATTTGTACTCTGGATGTTGGGCCTATTGTTCTTTCTGTAGGTTTATTCGCATATTCTACTCCTTCTACCCTGAGAGGGGGTTGCAGTCTGGCCGGGAATTATTAGATTATGGGCATCAGTCTGGGAGAGGTTATAAATACTGGTATGGGGGAGGTTATGGGGACTAGTCTGGGAGCCAGTCATGGGAACTTGTCTGGGAGGTGGTTCAATGAACTAGGACAAGTCTCAGATAGTGTCAGATGAGGCTATGAAAATGTTATCCTGGTTTAATGGAATTCGAACTTAGGTTGGTAAACCTTTTAGCCTGATGTGCTCTGCGCTAGCAGGGCATCAACAGTAAATGTATAAGATCTTATCAGAGAACTACTAGCTAGTGATTTTATGTCAGTGATTAGAACCCACTACCTGCTCAGGGGTGTCAGAAGCAAGTACAGTTTGGGGGGGGGGGGAGGGGCACGGCCGAAACAACCAAAGTTCAGAAGGGTGCGCAATTGTGAGCGTTAAAAGCGACACATTGAAAAAATTAATAGGGGGGTCTGGGGACATTGCCCACAAGAACAATTCTGAAAATGTTGACATGATTTGGGGCATTTGATGGTCAATTTGAGGGTATTTTGTTTTATATAACTACAGAGTAATGAACAAAAATCATTGGCATTTCCAAACAAATTGTGGGGGGGGGAGGCAAAAGATACTCTGCCCCCCCCCCATGTCTAGGATTGGGGGGGGGGGGGGGGGCATGGCCCCCTGCCCCCCCCCCCTGTTTTGACAGCCCTGCTGCTGACTCATAGCTCCAAGTGATGACCATTATACTATCGATCAATGCCTGTCAAGTGTATAGACAGACTTCCTTCTAAAGTTGCCAACTAAAGTCAGCACAAGGATCCATGTTGGAAATAATATTGCTTTCATTCCCAGCATTCATGTTAGACATTACATATTACAATGTGGTGCCAGATAACAATTTCGTTGCCTCACAACAGTAGAATAAACTTTCACCCACTCCAATGATCTGGTAACGAGAACCAGCAGAGGACAATGGGCCATAGAAGATAGGATGTATCATCAAGGTTCAGTCAAAGGGGTCATTCAAAGGGGTATTCCTGTCTACCTCTGCATGCCGTCCATACAAATTTAGGCTCTTTAGGCACCAACATTTAGTCAATAGCGACCAACCCATCTTACTCATTCCAAACCGAGTATTATTGGGTAAGCTTCCCTAGGCCTCTTCGTAGTTACATTTTGCCATATACAAACCAGTTCTACAGCATCATCATATGTCTTTTGCTTTTGTTGATTAATAAAGATAAACACTGATAAGAGGCTAGGGTTGTAGGTCACTGTGCTGACAAAGCAGTATCCGGGTAGGAGAGGCTAGGGTTGTAGGTCACTGTGCTGACAAAGCAGTATACTATTTACAACCCCAGGTTGGAGAGCCTAGGGTTATAGGTCACTGTACCGACAGAGCATAGAAACCCGGGTAGGAACCCAGCCTAGGGTTATAGGTCATTGTCTTGACAAGGCAGTATACTACTTACAAACCTAGTCAGGGCAGCGCAGACATAGTGACTTATAAACCCATGCTGTCCTTCCCGGGATTCTAAATAGTATACTACTATGGATATGTTATAAAGGATCAGGATGTTTCTTGTTAGCACAGAGCCCTTTGAACCCATGTCGTACTACCCGGGCCTGTAATCAGTCACTGGTATGCGGCTTACATGACGGGTGTGGTGCGGATTAGGTGATACAAAAGGTGTTGACAATGTCAGTACTTTCCCCATCACCTGTGGTGAGCTTCTCCATAGAGGTGAGCGGCTCAACCGGGCCGGCCATAATACATACCTGCATAAACGGATATGTAGATAACACAAGTATTATGGATGGGTCGGTGGCATTAACCGTCCTACCGACCGTCAGAGACAACACGAGCTATCTATCGCAGCTCATCAATGGAGTGCCTCAATGGAAAGATGTACAGCATCTTGAATAATGCCATGTATAATAAACATCGCATCCTGTCATCAAATCAGTTTCATTGAATGCAGTTAGGTATTCGCCTCTTTGCATCACAGTCGAGATACTCTATTTTAATTATACTATTCAAATAATTATGTGTTTAACCTTTGCTTAAATCGTTTGCCTTCTGCTATGGGAGAACGATGGGACTGACGTAAAACTAAACATTATCACTACGCTTTCCATAAATATGTGACAACCAAGAATTGACAAACGTTTCGAAGGGAAACATTCAACAACTAAACATGAGATGGAATAGGTTGAACCAGAACCAATGCACAATTCTACGGGTTGTGTGTCTAGTAACTAATCAAGTTCGCCCACATACAATGTTTACGACAAGTGCTTTGTGTCATTTAATTGATAAAGGAACATGGCTATATGTTTGAAGGCTTGTTACAATGAGTGGCATTACTAGCGATGAGAGGCTGTCACTATAAACATGTTTATGGTGCACCAAGCAGCACCTACTCCGCCTACTCTGCTTAGTATTACAGGAGGGGAGGGGTAGGCGGCATGGTGAATTACAGGCTTGGTGATCTATGGAAGATGAGCTGAATGCAGGCTGAGTGTGTTATGGAGAGGTGGGCAGGATAAAGAGGAATAGGGCGCTATCCTGCTAGTGGTATGTGGTGCCTGTCCAACAAAAGGTCAGTTACAGTTAAGTAGTAATATCTTAGCATGATATGTCGTCCATGTTGGCTTGATAGATACATCCAGAATGTATAGGTGATGCCAAGGTCGTAAAATGTTTACCATTGTTAGCGAAAACCTCAACTGAATTATAATATCAAATGGACCATGATCATAGATTCCAATGCAACTTATTGATATTCTGCTGAGAATAATATGTAATGCTTGGAGTAACACATGAGTAGAAAACACGTTATGACGATTAATGTTTTACGATTAAGTATAGTGCTTCGGGTAGAATACGCTGGTATTATTAATCTAGATGACCCTCCATAGACACGTCCCCACACGCCGCGCTGGTCATAAAGCCGTCCTAGCCCAACCCTGAGGGTCGCTGAGACGTCCCCGGGCAGCTCCCTGACCAGTGGGAGCAGCTCATGTGTGACCTCTGACCCGGCAGAACGACTCCAAAGAGGGTTGTTCCCCCGCTGTGGGAGCTGGGAGGCTAGGTGATGGCTGTGGGGCTGTAAATCAGCCGAGGCGTTGTGGGTAGACATAGGCGGTAACGTGGTTGTAAGGCAGAAGGGTCGCGCTAGGACAGTAAACCACGAGCAGCTCAATGACTGCCCACCTACTCAATGAGCAGTTCCATTTAGTGGTGAGCGTGTCGCAGTTAAACAGCCACCCCACACACTACCCCCAGTGGGGCAGTATACATAGCAAGGCAACAAACCCAAGCTTTTTCCTTTCTCCAGCAGGCCAGCAGATAATGACTTGCTGAGCAGACAGGGAGCGCTTTCAAGATTTAGTGGTGGTACCTAAATAGCATTACATCTTGTTGTGGGTGGCTGTTAACAATGATGCATTAACCATGTTGCTACGCAATATGCATGAGGAATTAGCCCTTGCTAAAATGAAGCCCTTATAGACATGCTTTTAAAGGATGGGTAGAAGCAAAGTTCTTTAATTTAACAAATCAATTTATTCATTTAGGCTGATTTATTGAGGGTTGCCATGGGAAAATGTGGCCTTTGCAACAAAATATATTCTATGTTTTTATAAACAATGATTTTTTTGATTTATGAGGTTTGGGGTCAAGTTCGCAATTTTCCCATATAAATAGCCACATAAGGATCTGTCTGAACATCGTCATTTTATGTAGATACGAGAATAAGCTGCATGTGTCCCCCCCCCCCCCCCATGAATCTAATGACATCTTTCTTACTTTATCTAGTGGTATTTGTTTGTTCTCTTGGCTCCACTGATCCAGTCAGATTATAATGACCGATGCCACACACACTCCAGATACTAGAAAAAGACTGGTGCCAGGGGAATATTATCAAGAGTCTATGCAAATCAAAATTTGATACACTGAAGGCGAAAGAGGATAACCAAGACAAAATCTGAAATTTGAATAACCAAACACTCGCGTATCAATCGAATCCCAGATGCCCTAAACCTCTCATGGGTTCTGTTTCTTTTCCCACTCATGACATCATCATTTCTCCACCATCAATCTTCCCGTTAAGAGCTGGATGGCTTTTTAGCATGCTCTAACCTCCCCAATGCTTGTAATTAAATTGCTCATGTCATGCTAAAACAAGCCATAACAGCTACTGACTCCATGGCTGAGCACCCAATGAGTGTCAACATGAAGCACTCTACAAGAATGCCATATTGCCTTGGCTTTGCACTAATCTCCCGGAAGAACCAAGAGGGAGAGCAGTGTACACTGATTTTCTGACCTTTCTGAGTAAGTACTGGCTATCAGCTCAGTCGCTTTGGTGATTAAATTGTTTGGCTCCCTATACGACCCACCTAAGTTGATTAATAATAGTGTTAGGTTGTTCAGTACTATACAACTCACCTTAGAAGTCTTTCTATTTCTATGAGTGGTAGGCTAGGTCCTCTTGAGAAGCCATAAGTCATATTTTATTTTGCCTCAGTCATTTGTGAATATCAGTTGGTCAGTTCTGATCAATGCCCCTAAGGGCCGGAACATCTAAAATATCAGTGTAGATTGCTGTCTGTTGGTGCAGTTTTTTGTTTTTGAAAGTTGGGAAATGGCAGGGTTACCGTTGGTACTCCATTAAACATGTTGCTTTACCCTAAGGCGTTACCTACTACTATGAACAGTTGAAAGAGAATATAGCTCCATCCATGTGTCCGGTAATGGGCCTTATGTAAGCTTATATAGCTGTGAGCCATCCATTTAAAAACACTTCCTAGAACCGATGTAGTATTATATGTCAATCAAATAACTGGCGGTTAACAGGAGGATTATGCATACAAACAGTGTCAGTATCAGACTGTTCAACTGTCAAAGTTTCAAATTCTTAAGCAACTTCTATGACCTCTTCCCCAATTGTAACTACAGGAATCTGAATAAATAACACTTGAGGTCGTATAGAGACAAAGCACGGAATATTAAGGATCTGCAATGAGAATCAGCTTGCGTGGAAGTGCTTGGCAATTGCTCACTGGCTGCTCACAGTAGCTGTTTGGAATTGCTCTGAGTGGGGCCCGATTTAAAGGCAGCCGAACCCATGTTGATTTAGTTAAGTAGAATCTCCTCGGTCTAAACTCAATTTGCCATCAGGATATAATGTGATTTGAATGATGGTCACGAAGCGACAGAGAGCGCTCGCTAATCTTCAACAAACATTGTTAGAAATGAATCAAAGACAAAACATGGCGAACTGCTCGCACTGTCTCCTATTGCTCAATAAGAGCTGTTCATGGCAAGTAAAGAAACATCCAATTGTCCCCTGGTGACTGAGCAAACGTGAAGGAATGCGACAAATGTTTGATTAGGGGAGATGTCGGTAATTGTTTCTACTTGATGATTGATGTTCACCAAGCACGATGTGGGCCTGGGCCTAGACATGCATACCTCTAACAAATCATGACTAATGCTGAGGTACCTTTGAAGTATTGTCATCAAGGCCAATCGTCCAGGGTGAATGAACTCTGTTAAAGAGTTCCTGATATAAGAGTTATGGCCAATTTGTACATATTTATGGCCGAGGACTGAAATCGTTAGCATGATGCTTTCCCATATTGAGGGCTTCATACCACAAACTTTTGTTGTGGTAGAATGTATGTTCAGGGTACATTATTTGACAGACCAAGATCCTGTGCAGATGATAGGTCGTCTAAATCAACACCACAACGGACGTGGCAGAGGGCACCCCATCGGCCAAGTGTCTATATAGAAAGGTGCCAACCATATAGTCCAATGCCACTTGATGTGATTTGCAAAATATAGGCAGGAGAGAATAGCAAGCTATATTGAATTATTGGAATAGGCCGATCCTGCAGATTGCTTAGATGTATGGGTTGCCATACAGCCTCCATTGGTCTGTATCATAACGCTACAGATAGACCAGTGAAATCCGGCCCCACAGACGTGTTCATACATATGTAATATGCAGACAAAATTAGATGTTATTCAGCCAATGTTTTTACAATGACTTGTGGCGTCACGGGATGCCTTGCGACAGCCCCTGATGTATCACGATGTCAATGGAAACTAAGGAACGTAAACGTCTGGCATTTCAAACTGGTTGCTGGAGCTGATAGGGGCTTTAAAGTCCCCGCAGGTAAACAATTGGTATTTTGGAATACTTTTTTTAGATTAATTTACAGCTTATGTGACCTATAATGCATAGACTATACAGTATTTACATTATATATACAGCTTCAGCCGACTTTTGACTCAGGGGCTCGATTCATAAGCTTCTACGACACAGAGGGTCATTTTACTGCTAAGACCATTGCTGATCGTCCAGGGGTCATTTTATGCTATTCTTACGACACCTGTTGGACAGTTGTAATGGTGGAGAATAATAACCACACATACGACCAGCTTATCTCATACAACCAGCTTATCTCAAGAAAATCATAGAATGCTGTCGTACAAAAAAAGGGGTGCATTTCAAAAGAAAATCGTAGCAAATTTCCCATCTGCCCTATTGTAGAGAATACATGTATATATGGTGGCTGTAAGGAGGAAAATGCCCATTGCACAACAGACGGCTGAGACAGCCTCTAAAGTCATTCTCTAATCTCATTGTGAAATCATATCAAAATATTTGTACTACAGTCTTGTATGATGCCATGACTACTACCTGTAAAAAAATACGATTTGCCCTCTTTTCCCTACAAACATGTTATTTAGTGGTCGTAGCCTTTCTGAGCTGTCGTACATTGTTATGAATCGAGCCCCTGGTGACGTCTTCCTTTTCTATCATGACGACTAATCACTGTTCTGAGAAGTGGTCTCTAGGAAGTTATCCAGCTATAAACCTGCCACGCGCTGCCCACCCTGTAGTCACCTCTGCCCACCCCTGCCCTACCCCTTGCCCAACTCTGCCACCTCTACCCTCCCCTTCCCTGGCCCCATCCAGCCCTCAGTCAGGTGGCGTTCAGGGTCAGATCCCTGCTGGTATGTTTACTATCATACCATTGACAACCTGGTCATCACATTCTGCTATTATAACTCCTTAGATACTACTTCTGTATTCCTGAGTAAGTGGGATTCGTCCTTAATTATAAATTAGCTGTAAAGTGCAGATCCTTTCTCATTGGTACCTGGTTTCTAAATGAGAGGAAAAAGCATATTAAATTAAACAGAATAGTCACTCTACTCTACCTTGACAACTATCACACCTCCCGACCAGTAGCTGGCTGAGTGGGAAGGTTGGAAAGGCTCCTTCAAAACCAATAACATGTACTGGAGGGTTGGGAAGGAATCAGTCAACCATTAGGTAAATTCTTACGCACACATACTGTCCTTGCATAATTGCAATCCCTCACCCCACTATCAATTAGAATGAATACCATTGACGTCGTAGGACCTTTCCCCTTGAACCCTTTTAAAGGCTGTCTGCTATAGTCTAAGGGCTATAGCCTAGCTGCTCGCTATAAGGCCACTCCAAATAATGTCCTTGTTTCTCATCACTAAGCAAATGACAAATATGACGAGGGCGCTATTTTTTCTCTTTTTTTACTGAAGACCAAATAGGCAGGGGGATCTAGGCTCTCAGCAAACTTTGCATTCACACTTTAGCCCATTGTATTTGTGCCACTGTCAGCTTCAATTTGATACCTGCCTGCCATATAGTTCAGTTGCCATAGCTTGCTTGGTATAACCATCCATTCCCTATTCACAGACTAATCTACCCCAGTATGTCTTATTCTAATGACCCAATTATCTATTCCTGGATCAAACCTCTCTTTCGTATATACTACTCTGTCGTCCTGTGAGTGTCTACCTGTTTTTTCCCTTAATATATTTGCTCTGCGACATTAGTGAATGGGATGATCCATGATCCATATACCCTCCCAAATGTGATCTGCCCTTAAGGAACGGATATGGTGTTCTTTACGAAGCCTGTCGTCTCAAGGTTAATGGTGTAAAACGAACGACCAACACATGATCAATGCATTTCAGCGCCGATGTTGCTATTTAGTATCTTTAAGTTTAGCCATGACTGATTACTATGCACTTTTCAGCAGCTGTTCAGCATGTCACAAGCCATGACAAGTTGCAAATTAAGATATTAAGCCATGAAAAGTTTTCATTCTGTATATGATTAACCAAGTCACTAGGCCAGTGTGTTTCCCGCTGCAAGGTTACCATTCAAACACGACATGTTATTAGTCAGTGTCTTTAGGCACAATAAATTGCCAATCCATAGTTACCTTTAACCATGGCAAGTTATGGTTCAGTATCTCTAACCTAGATATTACCTCCCGGTGGCAGTCGTAACAGAGTGTGAGGCACTAGACCCTGTGTAAAGACTGTGTAAGAGAGGAGGTATAGAAAAGAAGGGTTACAAGGCACGTGTATTAAGTTACTGTTGGCATGTTGTGGCTGGCGGCAATTCGAGACGTGCAGGGGGAGGGGTTTCTCCTTACAGCCCCGTCCCAGCGCTACAAGCCATGTCCACAGGCGTGACTGCCACCACTTTAAGGGCCGGGATTCCTTGTCAGGACACTCCGGTTTTATTGCTGCTGGTTGATCCTTATAATCGTGCTGCTACATATGGTGATACTGGTGAGGTTGATCATCTTACAGCTGTGCTCCTGGGGAGGCGTGCCTGTCAACTGCTTGTAGACTAGTTTTAATGCTTCTACCGTTGAGTATACTGGAATTTAGAGACCTATTTCCGGACCTGCAGTTATGACCTCTCATAATTTTATTTATCTTGTTTAGTTTCCCACCACGTTCCGACTACAAACCCCATATAATTCTAGAATTCAATATTACAGTATACATATGCCCAAAGCCAAACTTCTGGTAGTGGTAAACATATTATCCCGACTCTTGGTGCAGGGGCAGTATAAAACTCGGTATTTTAATGTTGGCCTGTTACTGGTTGTTTATGGGGTATGCATTTCGAACCCAAAACGCAGGTTTGGTATATGTGGCAGGTTAAGCTGCATACCGTCTTTTCACAGGTCTAAAGTCAATATCTAACACGTTAACACCAACCTGCCTGCTACTGCTACCTCCCCCTGGCGGCGGACCACCGGGCTGGTACGTGTTTCCGCCACAAGCCCACACCTGTAGCCTGGTCCTGTCGACAGAGGGCGTACCAGACACCGACCCTTTAACCTTTAAGAGCTGACCTGAGCAGTTTAAAAACTGACCCCATCCACCCTGGTAAAGCTATATCTGCTCTCAAGGTTCCAAAGTTAGAATACAGAGGTTGAGGCTATGAAACACAGACCCCTGGTGTAAAGAGTAAATCAACGCCCGAGGAGGCATTATGTCGATAGTAGTACAGCAACTGGGGGTGGTGGGCCATGGTTCATAAAGTATGGGATGTCGAACACTATGGCTGAGACCATGGCAGCTGTGGGTGATGCTGCCCTAGACTGAGTTAATTGGCACATAATTATGGAGGGGATTCTTCTTTTTGAGAGGTACTGGTATCAGAGCTATTCTACTAATAGACATTCATATTATATTCACTAGTGGCGATGGTACAAACGATCGCTACTGATGACTACCGGAAGGGCGACATGTCGATAGTAAACCTGATTAACTGAGTGTGTATGTTATACAGTGAAACCTGCATCTTACAGGAACAAGGTGTGCAAGGTAGGGGGGGGGGGATTAAGTAACTAAATTTCCTGCGGATAAGGAGAGTCTCCATAGTGAAGCATTGGCAGCCTTTTTCACACAGGAATATTTCCTTGAACATTTCTTTGAATTCAACACAGTCAAAGTCACAAAGTATGTTGGGATGCTACCAGTACACTCCAACAAGGTTGGATATCTTTTATACATATTATCTGATATAGTATGGCAACTTTAAATCTGCCACATTACCTCAGATATATAGATATCCAGCAAAGAATCCAGCTATCAATTAATAGTGGCTATGGTACAGCAGCGCAACAGTGCCAATTGTAGTCACACCAGACACGAGTATTCTATACTATTTGCCACTGAACAGTGGTGTGCAATGGACAAGGAACAACTTTAATAGTGCTACCACCTCAAGTTTGCGATCAGCATTATATACTCAAATTCTGTCCTTCCCTCCAAAATATAGAGAATAGTCAAAATTGGAAGCTTGCGCTGTGTGTATCTATCAGACTGGTGTAGAATTGGTCTGCTGAAATAATTATTGTGACTCCCTGTCTATGTCTCCCTTGATTCAAGAGCCTATTAACAATGTCTGATAGCGTAGATGTATGAGCAGAGGCAGTGTAGAGAGTGGTAACTACTATTTCACACTATCCTCCATCATTAGTAGTCATCAGCATCAGTGTAGCATAACACGTTGCTGTTAGAACCTCTCCCTGTTGGCCCCCTGACAGTGGTAGCCGCCTCACGCCTGTTTACACGTGTGAGTGTTTCCTGTCATGGCTGACTAAACACAATGATTACAGGCACGGAGGTAACTAATCACCATCATCCATAATTAAACAGAAAACTAATTATCTCTTTTTCATGACAAATCTTTCTAGGTTGGAGCCGGAAGGGTGTTCCTGTCCTTGTAAAGATCTCTTTGTTCTAGAGCCATTGTAGGGTCTTCTTTCTAGAGGTATCCC
Organism: Harmothoe impar; assembly: GCA_947462335.1. NCBI lineage: Eukaryota > Metazoa > Annelida > Polychaeta > Phyllodocida > Polynoidae > Harmothoe > Harmothoe impar. Next base: position 55,503,341 of record OX381710.1, on the reverse strand, counting down.
CTATATTTAGCGTCAAAGGAGGCTGCTCACATCCATACCAGTATAGTATCTTTGTTTGATTCATTTGTACAATACAAGTGTTACATGCAAAGGAAACGCTGGCCTGAGAGGTGCCTGTGAATATGTTTGTCCAGAACAATAGTTTTCTAAATGCTTGCGAAGAATTGAATTGGCAAGTTTTAGTAATTGTACCTGAGGGCGATAATGCTGAGGGCATTGTGCTCATCATATCCCTGATCCATCATTTGGATCCTGTTAACATTGTGTCTGTCTATAGATAGGCATACATGGCTAAACCAGCTATCGTTATTACTTAAAGAGCTATCTAGGCTTGTACACTGTAAGAACAGTGTGTTGTGGGAACATGCTTAAAGAGTAACACACACAAATTTGCAACACACTTTGAGATTTTACACACTTATGAATTGTAAAACACTTTTTGTCAACTCACTTACCTGCTTACACACTTGTGGTCAGAGAGGTGTGTATCATATACAAAAGGGGGCAGCAGCAGTAAAGGTCTAACATGCACCTATGCTACATTCTTACAGCCATATAGTAGCTGTCGGAGTGGCACAGTGGGCAAGTCTTTGGACTGAGAACTTAAAGATCCCCGGCTCGATTCCCAATGGGGCTGACTGTCAAATGATAATGTCTATTTTCTAAGAAGGACCATAATATTTTAGCCCCCCCCCCCCTCCCCAAGAAGGGTCAAATTGCTTTTCCCCCTCAGGAGGGGTTGAACTGTTTTACAACCCCCTCTACTACAATGAAAGATATAACACCTATTTAATAGGGGTTAATTTGCAATGAGATACATATAAAAACTGTATTATTTGAATCTCATTGAATGAGCAAACTCACTCAATCCATGTTGGAAATAGATGGGAAGTTTTTTCTCTTCAACTATACACACATGTTCTTTGCATAAACTAAACAACCATCCCATGTAAGACCTTATTAGAGGTTCTGCAAGGCTGTAAAGGCAGGGTGTATTAATAGTTGATTAACTATAGATATCAAGCCCTGCAAATTGTGTTATTATTAGTCAGTGCATTGGCATCCCTCAATAAGGGCGGTCTTTGTATTGTCTAAGAACCAATTCATGTCATAACATATTGATACCCAAGGGTAAGTTATATAGCTTACTGGTAATTGGTAAGAAGTTGTGTGATCTTTGAGAATACTTTGTGTCTCCTCACTGTTGTGTGTTCTGGGGCCTATTTGAGGGGGGAATACACCATGATTGTACAAGGAGATTTGGTGGCCTACTGAGCAAGTCGCTGGACAAGTGTGTGAGAGGTCCTGGGTTCGATCCCCAGAGAATACCTGGCACCAAATCTTCCCAAGTGAAACAAGTTGTCCTGACAGGAGTCACGTCTGTAAGTGTCGGTAGACAGACTGCAGTGAACCTTCAGTGTCCTGGTCTCCCATGAGACTTGCACCGATCCGCTTCAACCCGTAGAAGCATAATACACTTGCGACTGGTAAAAAGATAGCAGATATCAGTGTTGACGAAGGTGGTCCTAGCCGGGAGGGGAAAAGGCTACAATGGACCACTGAAGACTCTGAGAAAAGGTTGTGAGAGCAGCCATCCCACGCTATCTGACGGTGGTACGGTCATGGCACATTGCGCTACAGTCACCAGTTGGTTATCAGGTGTGTCAATTTCGCCAGGGTCAGGAGCTAGGATGTGTTCACAGTGGTTGACTATGATTTGTTCACTGCCAATACAAACTCAGTTTTGATATAATACTTCTATTCCCACTTTTCTGTATATTATGAGCAGTTCAATAAACACTTTTCCTAGATATATGAGAAGCCTTTAAAAGTGATATGCACAGTATATGCACAGTATGAACATGAATAGCCCTGACAAGAAATTGAATAAGTCTTTACTAATTTAACTCTTAACCCATCTTGAAAGTAATCATACTAAATATTGAAAAAACAATAATTGTCAAGGGATTCGAGCCTGCATGGGTAGGACTCATGTGCCAGCACCTAAACCACTCAGCCACGGCACCTACACATACTCTGTGAGGTGTAGAACAGCTAATTTAACTCCCACCTCCTCAATACTGTGGCTTTGTACACCAACACACTTTTTAGATTCAACACACTTTTGCCAATAGTGTGTAGTGTGTTACCCAAAAAAAAGTGTGTTAAAAGTGGCTTCAGAAAAGTGTGTTGAAAAGTGTGTAAACGTAACACACTGTTTTTAGAGTGTACAGGAAACGTACAAATCCATGTTTTATACCATATGTATAGTATTATGAGTGTCGCATTGCGTAATGATGTGTGAGGCTTGCCTTACATAGCGCACTCCTCATACATCCCCACATGGTTTGACACGAGTTTACTAAGTGAATAGCGTCATTGAAGGTGTCTCTAGAAGTGTAGAAATTATGGAAATGTAGTCACATCACAGTTGTACACAAACTGCACCAATGCCTCGTAGTCAAATGGGAAAGTGTACTCTATTTAGAAAAGAACGAGGAACAGAATTAAATGTTCAAGCAGAGAATCAGAATACACTAGAAGTCTGGCTGCAGGGATTCCTACACTTAGGCTAATTATAGACATCTTAGGAAAAGTCCATTAGGCACTCTCATGTTCATGTTCTGCTAAACGCCGAGATGTTAGTCCAATAGCCCATACAGTCCACTCCAATTTGTGGCACGCCATGATGCATGCAATAAGGCCATTAAAGCTCTAAATCTCCATTGAAAATAATCTGAAAAGATTGGGAAATGATTTTTTAAATCACTTTAAGGAGTTTATGAGCGTGTGTACGGCAACTATATACAATGGTTTAGCAATTTGGCTTCATTGCCAGCGTTGGTTTCTGCCCTATACATTTTCAAATACGGGTGATAGAAGACGCCTGGAGAGTCACTGAGACAACCTTCTCAAAAGCCTTTATCTAAATATGGACAATGCATTATTTACAGATCCCATGATTGATTGATTAGGATTTCGGACGGCTTCAGATGAGAAAATGCATTTTAATGACATTGAAGCTAAATGTTATTAGTTTTCTCACCTGCTACGGAACTATTGATTATTTCCATTACCTTATTGTTATCTGGTTGTAGTGATTGCGTGAGTCTTTCTCAGATTCCTGCCCCATCTAATCAGCGTTAGGGAAAGTTGACGCCATAATTAGCTAGTTTAGTTGGAAATCCGTATTATTGTATTGTTAGCAATATAAGACGCATTGACATCTTACCGTCACAGGCCGAAATCACGGCCAGAGACTATTACACAATTATCCATATTGCACACATGATGTACCCCCGAATACAATTTTCAAAGTTCATAAACATATATGCCTGAATATATGACACTGTATTTTTGGTTCACTATGTTGATCGCCGCACAGTAAGTACTAAGACAAGGTATACATACATGTGGCAATTTTCACTTTTGAGTTTTTGTCACTTCTCAGAATATGATACTCATATCTACCAAGTCAGGCTATTACTATGAGATGGATGGCAAACCCACTATGCCAGTACCAACGTCTCACTGTCACTCAGAGACATGGAGCTTGACTTGTGGTTGGAATAAGAAGTAGGTGAGTGTCTTACTTACACCCTGCTGTCTGTGTGACTTAACCCACTATAGTGGGAGTGGCCAGGTGACGAGCGGCATCAGGAGCAGCTCAGATGAGCAGCTCCGACAGCCTGCTCTGTCAGTGTACACATAGCCTTCAACATGAGGCACCCCCCACAGACCCACACAGGTACACAGTGGGTGATACCACAGTGGGGAACTAGGGATTAATGTCCAAATACAATTATTGCTGACCTAAGTTGGGGTGGCACTAGGCAACTTAACATTGGATCCCTCTTCATGAAAGCTGAAGGAAATAGTTGAACTCATAATCATTATCTGGCGCAACTTCATGATGATCGACCAAGAAATGGTGAAAGATTGAGCAGTGATTTGGGTATTGATAATCCAATAAAATATCAAACTACAACTACAACTTTCTGGAATGCATTGGTCCAATGTCAGTAGCAATTGTGCTGAGAAGTATCTCTCAGCTGGTGAGAAATAAGATTGCACCATAATTAATAAGAAAAAGTAAACTTGACAGGAAACAAATTCAGCATTTAGGTAAAGACTGATAAGTAATGCATGCATGCACTTTTTGAGTGGGGTATGCTAAGTTTGCGTGAAGTTGCGCAGACACTAAATCTGCCTTACGCTAGTCGTCCGCTAGCAGGACAAAATATTAGCCGACAAAACCCATTAAATAACATATAAAGCAGCTGCCTACAGACAGTTACCTGTAAAAGTCACCCTTCGCATACCCACGCCATTTCTATTAGAACCCTTTGTGTACAAGACACCTTAATGCCATGGCAGGGGGTGGCATACACAGTATACTCTCAGATGACTGCAGTTCCAACATTGAATATTTATTCTATGATCATTATTTTCTTTACTCCAACAACTTCATCTAAGATTCATCATCTCTGAACTGCTCAATATAAACAAAAAATAAATCAGACATCTGCAGAGCTGCTCTGAGCTGCTCTGGGCCCCATCCATCATGGGGCTTAGACAGGTACATATGGCTACTGCGGGCGGTGTTATCGCTGTATGAGCATGCCTGCGGTCAAATCCCGCAGCTGACAGATTTCTGAAGGAATGACTAAAGTCTGTATGTAAACTATAATCCCGGCAGCTACCTCCAGATGGTACTACATAAAGCTTATATATAGTGCTACATGGCGCATTTAAGAACCCATGCTGGCAGGGGAACCCCATCAGAAATTACTTGAACTCGTCGTGCATATATGGCATTGAAGCGAGAAAAGTAGTGTGTCGCTTCTGTATTGCTTCTATCAGCTAGTGTTGGTCCCCTATCTGATCCTTTACTAAAGTAAAATGGGAAATGAAACATAGTATTATGGTGGGGAGCTATATGGGTTTTAGCAAGTGTATATTGGTGCACACAAATCAGCAGCAGATAAGATATAATTTCCTAATTAAAGGAGGTAGTTAAGTAACACACACCAACGATAACTTCTACAGAATGTCCGCATAGAGAGTAGACAGTAATTCTCCATTATTTATGAAATGATTTTTAAAGCTGTGATTCTGCACACTGGAGCATGTTATGTGAGGGGAGGAGAATGGGAAGGTGGAGTGTGGTGTCTAGAGGGTTCAGTGAACACTTATAAGAGAACCTGGCCTCCTGATGGGAGAGGCAGGAACTAGCCGCAGGATCAGAATGCCACCTGGTGGACCAGACCCCCAGTGCTCTTTTTTCACGCACACCTACAAAGTCTTTGCCTCTAGCCCTCTTTCGGCCCCCATATGTTAGAAGATCCAATCTGAAAAGTTGCAACTCCGCGCTTTTTCCTCTCTGGCTGCTGCAATAAACAATCTAATACTTATCATGTAGTACTTAACCTTTCAGCAGGATCACAACAGACCTAGTCATAAAGAGACAGAGAAAACGAGATAGATCGAGAAAACGAGATAGCATTGTATCTAGATGCAGAAAATGAGAGAGAGAGCTAAGTCAAAAATACAGCTAAGTCAAAAATAGAAGGAGATAATTCACCTAAAGTTCCACTATAGGCCTACTTGATCGAACATTGAATTAGCGGGTGACTTAGCCACCAGAAACTGATATAATTATATCTCAGCGCCTGTAGGCCTAGTAGTTTTAAATGGACACAGGACGTTGTTTTCCGCGAAGCCCCCAATAAACAAACCTCAACAACAGGAAGTAAGCTAGTAGAACTAACCTCAGGGGTGTGTTTCTTACCTCCAACACCCGAGACCACCAAAAAGGCATTAGTGCCACTCCTCGACGCCAGGAGCACTTGTAGTGGAAACATGGCGGACGAGTTTGCCATTCTTCGTGGTGAAAGCGAACCCTGAGCGTATGTCAATGGGATGGGGCATGTGGGGGTGGGGGTCATCACTTTCTGTCTGTCAGGTGGCGTTAGAGGAAGCACTCCATGCTATAATGCCTCTTCCTCAAGTTGAAGGCTGAATGGTCACTGTCGGAATCATACCCATAGTTAACATTCAAATGTCAAACCGAAAACGGCTTATTTGTACCATTGCTGATGGTGCCATTTAAACCTCAATCTAAGAACACATTCTACACTAAGTATTTTTGAACTCTTAAAGGTGTTTTATGTAGAACGTAGAAATCAAATATTGCACTTTTTGCTCCTTTGCCCGGTGAATTAATCCAGCCGTCTAAACTGGTGAATCCCGCAGAAGAAATTATAGAATATACCATCAAAAAGAAATATGAAAACCACATAACCATCTTCTGTAGCTAGATATCATGTATGTTTGAGCATCTAGATTCATAGTTTGACTAGTAATCTCTAATTGGAGGTAATATTATGCGAGTTGGAAACCATACGATAAAATTATTACACTAATATTGCAACAAGGAAAGCAAAACGAATTACGTTTTTAGTGCTTTAAACCTTTGTGGGCGAGCATCAACTATAGTTCAAAGGGTTAAAGAGCTAGAACATAATATGGAGATATGTGTATCGATGAAAACTCTAAGACGACAATACACACAACAGGCATACATACACATTTTAGACATAGCAGTATTTATTCGAATATAATCTGGAAACCTAATTCCAGAAACTCATTACAGAAAATGTCATTTTTCTATCTTGTAAAGATTTGGGTGAAACCAAACCCTTGCAGCATCACACGCCACTAGAAGCGTGCCAGACAATTTCCGGACAGGCTTCTCCTCACACGAACTGCAGCCTTCAGGCAGGTAAACGACACTGGTCACGTGTCAGATTGGTTTGGTGGTGTGTTTAAATAAGCATTAATTAAGATGTGTCTACGAGGTGCTGAGGACGTGTTCTGTGAGTCATTGGTACATAGATGTAGGCAAAGACATTTATTGAATCTCACTCACATTAGATATCAACTTTTTGAAACAAGTCAGATTTTAGTGGCTTGATTATACTTCTCTGGGGGTTGACAATATCAAGCTTCGCTGAAGCTGCCCATATTAGTAGGGTACAACGACAATCTCTATGAGTTGTACATATATATATATAGATCAGTCCTGTTAAGACACTCATCCCCCACTGTTACGAGGCGTATTTAAAGACATTATTTATCGTCGATGTTGTTGAGTGTCAAGTATTTGACAGGATCAAGCTGTAGATGGAATCTAACCGCGCCTGTCTGTCTTGGCAAATATACAGACAGCTAATTATGGTTTCCATTTCTACCCTCCCCCTCCCACACCCTCCCCTGTGATCAACATATAAAGTATATTTACTATCAAGTGGAACATTGATCTTAAATTGATGTTTCATCATCACACTGTGCATGACACAATTATAATTTAACTCCAAGTGTCACTATGGGTCACCATCCATGGCACTTGGCACAGCAACTGGCATGATGTGAAGAGGTGATCTTCCATTGACCAAATCTCGATCCATTGATCAGCTGAGGAAATTAAGGCAAAGCTGCCATTATATTCTTATAGATTGGAGACGACTGCCTCTTATGCAAGCACTGAATGACAGTGATCCGAATCACATGTGCATTTCGTTATAACTCTAGCACTATAACAGTATAACTGATTTCATATATGAATAAGTGAATTATGCAATGGTTTGCAACATTAAGAAATAATTACTCTATTACTCAAAGAGATCTCAAGGATTCAACACATAAGTGTAGGACGTTTTGGGAGTATATAGTGAAGTGTACATTTATATGGCCATTTTAATGTCTTCTAGATTTCTATACGTCTAGATTTCTATGCTTAGGAATCTGAAAGAATTATTCTCTATAATATTTTCAAGGTACAAATTAAAGTCTGAGATGTAGTTTTAATCAAAAGTGGCCAGCGTTGAGAGTACTGAATCCCTTACATTGTTAGGTGAAGATGTAAATTAATGATATAGCTCAAAACTTACAATTGTTGTCACTGAAACATCTAGTAGTAACCATTGTGTTATATTATATACGCACGCTGAACATATACGAGGAAAGGACAGAGCGATCCCATTGTGTAGATTATCTGACTGTTAGTCACTTTCCGAGGACAAAATATTCTCATTATGTTCTTTGTCCCTTTTGTTAGATCTAGAATAATGCAGACAGTATTACCCGCTCCTTTTACGGGTCTCTGAGTCCTCCAGTGAAGAAGCTTGTGTTCTGTTCATTCTACCTATTTTGAAAAAAAAGCTCGTGCTACTTAGCTAGTTTTTCATATTCAGACCTTCCTACTCCTTTTCTTGGAGGCGATTCTTTTTTAATTTTCATGGAATACAGCAGTCCCATTGATTTAACCAAAGAAGTCCGTATTTCACTCCAACGTGAAATAACCCATGGCCGTATTTCACGGCCTTGTGATGTCATCAAGATGGCAGTTTGTTTACATTTGAACGACCTAGAAAATGTCTTTTTAGGATGCCCCCTACCATAGCCGCATTTCACTCGGCCTACGGCCTCGGAAAATATGCCCCCCTTCAACTCGTGAAATAACCCTGTCAACAGACCAAAACTCGTAAACCTTTATCTATATATTTTAGGGTACTAAATATGTGACACAATATGGGGAAAGGGCCCCTTAGTGCGCAGGGTGCACTAATGTGCCCTTTCCCAAGTGCATGTCACATATTCCTTCATGCCTTCCTTATGTTTCTGTCCTTTAACCTCTCTCGATCTCCATGGCAAGCCATACAATCGTTTAAAAGAAAAGAATGAGGACTGGCTCCAACATTTTGCTATGCAAATTATGTAAATAACTTTCATTCTACATTATTCATTGAGAATATGATATGAACATGAACAAAGGCCTACAAGGGATTGGGTTTTTGATGTTTCAGGGCAAGGCAATTCAAAAATAAGTTTGTTTTTATTCAAGCTGACCTTACGATCAGATTCTCAACTCTGCCTCTGATAGTAAATGAATGTATTTGAAATCACATCGTCCGTGAAATGTCAATCGATAAAAAAAAGAAAAAAGAATTACCCCTCATCCCTTCCCAGGCTTTCTTCAGTGTGAACCAGAAACCCAGCTTCTCTCCTAAGACATAAGACCTCTCTGGGTAGACATTTCTTACGGTGTATACGACTAAAGACTCCATGGTAACGCCACTCTACCTCAATCCTCAGTCCTCCGGAGTGTGGATGTGACAAATAGCAAAACCCTTGGCTGTGTGATGTGGAGGTAGGGGCCGTTATATAAATCTGAAAGGAAACCGCTGAGACTGAGACCAACAAGGATTATCAAAAAGACTGTCTTGCTACTCCAAACATCTATGAGTAAAAGTAGTTCCATGCTAAAAGCTTCCCCTTTCCTTTCTTGTCCCATTTCTGTAAACTATTCATGGCGCATGGTCGACATAGTCTCGGTTGAGGAGAAAACAGTAATGCCGTATAAAATATCCCAAATAGAGTATTTTGGATCTGTGAGACACACCGACGCCACCTCCTGGTCACATGACCTCCTGGGACCGGAAGTACGTGCGTTGTCTGCGCATGCGGCCTGGCTGCAGGATTCTGCGTGCCTTATAGGGCTGGTTAGTGGGGAGCGGGGCCGTATCTCAGAGACCATGGAGGCAAGATGGCACCTACAGCAGGGGTGGCGGGAGGAGAGGGGGCCAGCTGGAGGACTAATGGTCCTAACTGCAGCCTATTGTCTATGGTGACATATGGCACCTGTGCCAGGCCGTGTAGTGCAGCCCCAAGCAGGTAACCCCGGAGGTAACGTGTGGGACATGAGGACAGGAGGGGCTCCATGCCACATAGCAATGTTCATGACAAACTTTATATCATCAGGATAGCCAGTACACCAAATGGTTAGAATTTTCTTGATTGGCGGGTATTCCCACCTCCGCTTCAGTTCTAATAGATGTTGACGATCACAAACGTAGCGAATCTAAAGTAACCACAACTTCGCATGAGATTTCTAGATCTTCGACCATAGTTAAAAGGCTTGCAATATCGACGGATATCAAAATTCTATAATAAAGTAGGATATAGTCAACTAGATCTCTCCCACTTCCCATGTCACCTACCTGGATACGTACACGTTAAATACCAAGTCATCCTAACTCTTTCGTATGCAGAAACCGTCTTGTTCTGTTCCTATCAGCTTGAAGCTGATATTAATAGAGAAACTTTTATGGTAATCCCATCAAGATCCCATAATGAGTGTTGTTTAAAAGTAAAAATAAGTTACTAGGAGAGATGTACTTCAAAAATACTAATTGGAAAGCCCGTCACATAAGTCAGTTTTTAATTAAACCTGTCTCATAATGTGAACATGTATCACGTGCCATTGCTAAACACGTCGCCTAATTGCACACATACCTATGCCATGACTTGTAGAATAGTTTAGTGAACAAAAGGCATGCTCGGCTGCGGGGCACAAAAGACCTAGTCAGCAAACGATCCAGCAAACTATATGTAAACCGAGGTTTTCAGTGTATATTTCCGTACGTAGGGTACTGTGATTTTCCTTGGGTTTCATTTTACCCTTCGTGTACCATTTGATGATTTTAAGGTTTACCAATGAGGTGGATATTTTGTAGGACAAAAAGTGGTAAGCTGCATGCAGTGACACGTTTATAAATACATGAACAGCATGAGTCGCTGAGCATCAATCAGTTGTAGGGCCGCGTGAACTATATAAATACATGGCGATATAGAACTCCCACAGAAAACAGGAAATGATGGATATCAGAAATTTTACATGATTTATGATAGTGCAGCTGGATCAACGCTCAGGGTCCTATTGCCGCGTAGTGACCTGGGGGACTCCTGAGTGTAAGGCAGTTCCCGATGGTGGAGGGGTTTATACTGAACAGGTCTGACAGAAATGTAAGAAGCTGAAGAACGTCCAGTTTAAGTATGGGGGTGTCGGTGACTGGTGTCTGCATGGATGCAGGCGGTGTCAGTAGGTGTGAGGTGGTTGGTGGAATGGACGCTGATGCCTAGCGAGTAGGACATTAAAATTGTACTACTGCAAGGTGCAATTACATGAGTGATACTTTTAGTTGGCGAGTGTTTGTCATATGGGTCACACTCCCATTTACATGTCATATAGGTGTCATGAATAACTAATGGTAAGAATCTTAACAAATGGAATAGGTATATTTGAAAACCAAATATTTATAACATTACCACATTCACATTTAAGATTCACATTTAAGATAACACATTTATTGTTTAAATGTATGTTTCAGTAAGTGTTATAGTTACATAGATTGTCTCAAATGTCTTTAGTCTAAAACAACGTCTTTAGTCTAAAACAACGTATAGTATACGGTATACACATATATAATATGCAGGGGAACTTGTAATATTAATATGACATAATTCAGAAGTACTATGAGGATGTAGGTGCACTATTGAACTGTGGTCAGTCTGCACCACCATGCACTTAAACCATTACCGGTCCCCACCTGAACGCCCTTACAGTCAGCTGCCACGCCGACAGGGGTCGCTGCGGCCTGAGTATAACCTGACCAGTGGTCGACATCAGATCAGGATCCTTTTGTTGATAATCTAATCCTGATTCCCACGCCACCCCTCAATCCCATCCCTTCCTCACCAGGCTGACTGCACCTATATAGAGGAACCAGGGTGCGCGTGTTGGGAACACCGGTGAGCTATCCGCTGTGGCCAAGGTGGTATCAACATGGCTGAAGGGATTTTCCTTTTAAAATAATTATGGTCCTTCTTTACACTTTTTAATATTTATTTTATTATTACAGTATACGAGGAAAAGACCTTCAGACATGATGACAGTTTTTCTGAGATAATAGAGAATACATAGGTATGAACATACACCAGTATGACACAACTGGGATGGAGTTCGAGGAGAATGCATGCTACAGATAGAAGCTCACACGCATGCGATACTTAAAAAATATATCTGTATCTCCGGGGATACCTAGAGCCAATGCTTCCTCAAACAACGTTTTTGTGTTCTACGAGATATTGGCAGGTCCATCAATTTGAAGGTAACCCTCAATCCGCCATGTTTCCCACTATCAGACACATGTATTTCTCCACGCTTATTATGAATTCTACATGGCCATGAACAGCACATCTCGTAAGGTGCAGTTCTGTTTTTGCCAAGCTTAGCTTAGCCCAAGACTGGCATATTCCGTCATTTCACAGCTCTGACTACAACTAACATGGGGGGGGGGGGGGGGATTTGCTACTCCGACTCAAGATTGACGTGGAATTAGGCAGCCAGGTGATAGTTCAGCTGATAACTGACTGATGCTATGTTAGGAAATGCTAACGCTTTTCTTAATATGCAACCAAGACATCATGCTAAACATTAAACATCAGCGTCTTCTAGACACGTTTTTCTTGCATCATGCTAAACGTTAAACGCCAGTGTCATCTAGACACGTTTTTCTTGCAACCGCAATTCCCTTCCCTCAAGTCCTCACTGTAAACCGTTCCATGTCCCATGTAGCATGTTTGGTGGCAGACATCAGAGGGAGGTTGTCTCAGTTGGTGTAATTAAAGGGGGTGGTTAGGTGTGGAGTAGGAGCACCCTTGGTCCTGTCACCCCTATAACACATGCACACGTGTCCACACACCCCGTCTACAGCGAGCATACAACACCCTGTGTACACCGACCCATGCAAGACATCGATGTCAGGACATTAGCCTAAAAGGTCCCCAGAATCAGGCGATAGTTTAGGAGAAAGAGGAGACCTTCCTAGGGGGCTCAAGAACTGTCTTAGAACCAGTGGTCACCCTACCCCTGGCCTCCAATGATTAATTAACATGCCCATCTCCAAAACAACATCCAGTTGCATTGATTTCTAGACATGACTAATTCGTTCATCATGCATCGAAATGGTCTGGTATGTGCTTCTCATTATTCATCTTGCCATCTATGGCAACCTTCACGTTATCGCCCTTTCCTAGAACATTCCTTCAATCCCAATTGCTACTCCGACTCAAGATTGACGTGGAATTAGGCAGCCAGGTGATAGTTCAGCTGATAACTGACTGATGCTATGTTAGGAAATGCTAACGCTTTTCTTAATATGCAACCAAGACATCATGCTAAACATTAAACATCAGTGTCTTCTAGACACGTTTTTCTTGCATCATGCTAAACGTTAAACGCCAGTGTCATCTAGACACGTTTTTCTTGCAACCGCAATTCCCTTCCCTCAAGTCCTCACTGTAAACCGTTCCATGTCCCATGTAGCATGTTTGGTGGCAGACATCAGAGGGAGGTTGTCTCAGTTGGTGTGATTAAAGGGGGTGGTTGGGTGTGGAGTAGGAGCACCCTTGGTCCTGTCACCCCTATAACACATGCACACGTGTCCACACACCCCGTCTACAGCGAGCATACAACACCCTGTGTACACCGACCCATGCAAGACATCGATGTCAGGACATTAGCCTAAAAGGTCCCCAGAATCAGGCGATAGTTTAGGAGAAAGAGGAGACCTTCCTAGGGGGCTCAAGAACTGTCTTAGAACCAGTGGTCACCCTACCCCTGGCCTCCAATGATTAATTTAACATGCCCATCTCCAAAACAACATCCAGTTGCATTGATTTCTAGACATGACTAATTCGTTCATCATGCATCGAAATGGTCTGGTATGTGCTTCTCATTATTCATCTTGCCATCTATGGCAACCTTCACGTTATCGCCCTTTCCTAGAACATTCCTTCAATCCCAATTGCCCCCCCCCCCTTTACCTAGTGACATGTTCGCCATCCAGCTTCCACATCTGGTTGTGCCTGTAATAGCCTCTTATCAGCAGCACATATTTACGAGTGTGTCCTCTGGATATGGACCTCAGCTGGGACTAGTTGTGTGTTTGAGCATGTTGGGGTGGCCAGGCTCCGGGCAGGGTAGATAGCAGCCTGGTCAATACCACACTTCCATGTGATCATTACAGCTGTATGGTATCTCTGACAATCTAATCACTACATCAGGAGTAGGCACCTGGAAGTAGCGCTTTGAATTTTTAATAGTCAATTGGATAGGAGGGAGGGGGGAGAGCAGGCAATGAGGCCTGACAAAGAAGTCTTAAGTATCAGAATAATCTTCAGTAGTGACCCAGCCCAGTCAATATGGACAGAAATGTGAGTGTTGGGAATCCACGGTTTCAAACACTGTGAGTATGGATCAATAGCTGTAAGTGCCCCATCCTTCTGGGCGTTCCCCCACCACACTGATGGGGGCAGTGTTGGAACGTTTACCGCCAGGAGGCGGGGGTGTAGTTGGTGAGAGAGGGGGCTGTTTCTGTTCATCACCTACCTTAAACACCTGATATATCTTCTACACCAGAATAAGATACAATACATAGGCAATTAACAAGCAACCATACCCCAGCAATCAGCAATGCCACGTGTTGAATGCCAGCTCTCATCAGGGATAATTATTAAGGGTGGCACGCCATAGGTTAGTTATATGCAGTGATTATATGCTATGGAGAAACCCATATCAAGGGAGACTTGCTGAACACAGCATATATCAAAATAAAATAAATACGTAGATAACACACATAAAACACACAAACAGGCCTAATATAAGCAAATCTCCAAGTCAGACACTGTAACCAGTGGGGTATTACTGACTTATGAAACTTTGACACGCCCTTATATTATTACAGATTATGTTCTCAAAATGTAATAATTTGGGTTCGTCAATGATAACATATATTTACGTCGCCATATAGGATCCCAAGGCAGATAGTATATACATGTATGGTATACCAGTGAGATTGAATTGTGACATGACCATATTTTCCCTATATCAATAGTGGTGCAAGTGTACGTTGTAAATACAAATTTGAGACAGTATGTCTGTATAAATATGTCTTCTGCTATTCAGATGTCGGTGTTCGCATGTTTCGCCCACGTTTTCCGTGACTTTGTCTCTCCTATTTGATGTCAAAATGTCTTTCTCCTGTCCCCTATTATCGCTCTGCATAATCACAGAGGGCTTCTGGGAAGATTTCCGGTAGCTTTTTCTAAACTGGCTGTGTCACGTGACTCCATGCTTTGTGTAACGAGACCTTCGTCTGCCCTACAGCCACAAACAGTATGGTAGTAATTACTGCTGCAGCATGGCAACTTTAAATCACACTCTTCTACACATGGAGGTGGTATTTTCTGTCTGACTGTTTTGATGTGTTCTGTCCCCAGAGGCCCTACTTAAAATCACAAATAGAACTGTCATACCAGAGGTTTCCTGAATGTACGTTATGTGCTACATATTGCTTCACGTTAGGTTTGTAGTTGATGATGTGGATAGATCTTCATATATTATTCTACAGAGCAATTTCAAATTGATACTACTCCTGGGCAAGGTTTTTAATGATAGGTAGTAATGAAAAAAGGTGATGAAACGAGATTTGATGCGCCTTATGCCAATGAATTTCATGCATGAATGATGATCAGTGCGACGAAGACTGCTCCAAAGAGTTGAAATAAGTAATTTTCTCATCAGATTTTTAAAATTTATCGTCCATTAACAAAATATTGATTACCACATGTTTCCAAAGTCTGACTGAATGCATTCGAAGGTCAGCACCTCTAACAGTTATTGATGTAACATGTGTCTGTACTTTCTGTTCATGAATGGAAACGTGAGTCGATTGTTCAACGTTCAATTGTAGGCCAGATCAGTTTATCTTGAAACAAAATCGTTTAGCCAGAGTTTTTTAAACCTATTATGATAGCCCAGATGCTGAACTCAAGAATATTGCTTTGTTTGTTGCCGACCCAGCATCAGCGTTGCGCGTCATTATATATGTGCTAACCTTTTAATATGTGTACAGCTAAGCGGGAAGGGTCTTGCAAGGAAAATGTGTTTTCAACTGGCTACACACAGTGATAGGCCCAGATGTGTTGCAGTATTTGACCAGTGTAACAAGGAATCAGTTTGTATGAAGAGCAAGTAGATTAAAGGATGAAATGGGTTCACCATCCCTGCATGTAGCTGACCATACATAACCCCTAAATCATCATTGGTATAAAGATATATCATATGATATTAATGTGATGTCAGGTTTCAGCTCGGAACCCCGGTATGGATAGCATGCAACTCAGAGCTCAAATCACCAAATATCAAGAACTTTTCTTCTATTATAAGATTCTCGTTACACTACTTTTTCTTAACGCAACCTATACCTAGTTATGTCCTTTTTCATACACAGATACGCAATGTTCCCCTCGACGTCATTCAAAGTCACGAACAGGCTTCTGGCACTAACCTTCCAAATCCCCTAGGTACGCAATTCTACAATTAACCTCTTCTCCAAACTCCACAACAGAAAGTCCCCACCCACCCTCACACCGCGGATAAAAAGCAGTCCCCTTTCACACCGTGTATCAGAGATGTTCCAATTGTTGCAAGTCAGCCCCACTGTTGGTATGTCATGAGTTACGTCCTGCCCCACCCCTGCAGCGATCCACGCGTATCGCGCATGTCCACACTCATCTCCCAGCGTGCTGTGTGGCGGAAGCACGTGGTAAACGGACGCAGCATGGGCCTGGAGGCTATACTCCTCCTCCCCAGCCTCCCCTCCCAGCTCTCCCATACTCCTCCAGTTCCTCCGAGGAGGCTGCTTCGTTATATCTCATTCCACGCCCAAAGACACAAGTCACACTCAAACACTGAGGCGCTGCCTGAGCCGCTCTGTGAAACTCACGAATTGCTCTCCTCTGCCTCTCTCCTCACAGACAGCTGGAGCTGGGAGCTGTTCCACTGCTCGGTACCCAGTCACCACCACCCACCACTAGCCTCCTGGAGGCCCCTCCTGCTGCTGTGGTGGGGCGGACCCTGGACGTGTACAGGCCGTCATGACGGGGGGACTGCGTCGCCTCCTGCCTCCTGCTCTTGCCGCCCTGGAGGACATGTCGTGGATACTAGTCCTGCTACTCACCTGGTAAGTGCCTCACTCCCCCAGCAGACAGGTGACGGGCCTGTGTGCGATAACAGTGGGGGAGCACACACAGGGGTACAAGCTGTCAGCACATGGATAAGAGTAGGGGAGGGGGGGGGCAAACTGGTGGAGAGAAACAGCGCAAACTAACATAACTCACAACTTGTAGTAACATACATTAATATAACCGGCCGAGGGTAGATTAGGATCTGAGTATTATAGGTGCTGATGAACTTACAGAGCATGATTCAAAGTGCAATTTGCCAGTTGGGTTTGCCTTTGCTGACTCTCACTTTGCTTCCCACTGTGTGCCGTACTTGACTAGTTTAACAGCTTATAGACTATCCTCTACCTGCTTTTATCCACAATACCTACATCTTCTCATGCGTCATTTGATACGTAATCTTTTTCTGACCAGTTGTTCTATCATGACGAAAGGATCGGTTCTTAATAATTGAAATGTCGAAATTGAACCATAATTGAAATGCCGAAATTGAACCATACATTTTAGCTCGATATCACTTTCCATTAGTGTCTGAAAGTAATCTATTGCTCGATTATTTCATGTCACATTTGCTGAAAAACATACTCAGTGTTGTAGAACCTCAAGTGAAATCAAACAAAACAGAAGCAACATTTCATTCTATATCTCATAGCAGTTTATATTTATTGTGACAGATATTCAGTGCAATTTCTCAATATACTTTGAATAAGTTTGCATTTCCAGAGATCATCGTTATGCTAGTAGTAAGCACAGTCGTAAAATCACAATCACTAATATCTCACCCAAACCAATGTCTATATCAAAGTAGGTCCCTTACATAAACTAACAGCTGTACAGCTGTGTGAACAAGTGTCCATGTGCACTATTGACACACGTTTAGTGATTATGGGTAGCAATAGCATAGAGTTGAGTATGCAAGTGCTCGTGTATTAAGTACATATGTGTATGTTTGGGATGTAGGATGAGTAAGCGGCTGATGTCCGCAGTTAATGGACCCAATCATATTTGGAAAGTTCAAATGGTTTACGATTATCATCAGTAAACAATGAATATCACTTCTCCCTCTTAATCTACGGCTTCTAGATCTCTTCTTTTCACCTTCATTTCCCACTGTCACCTCTTCTTCACCATCCCTCCTGCACTGCCCCACCCTCCCTCTCTGTCCTTCCCGTACACTGTATATCTAAGCACCTGTCTGAGTGCCTGCACATGGTAACGTATTGACCCATGTAAAGTTTGTACATAAGTGAGTAGCTCAGGGGTAGTTTAGAGCAGTTTAGTTGTGTAAGAAGTACGTGTAGAGTGGGTACACCAGACGCGGGTCAAGTCTGCAGCCATTCAGTAGAGGTGCACCTGGTTTTCTGGTGCTTACTTTTTTTTATGATTATGGGAAAAAGTGAGGACTGAGTTCAGATTTAATAATTAATTTCGCACATGCAGCTGAGCTCCATTGAAGAACGGCTCCTTTATGGTAGTAGTACTAATACTGCTGTACTCTTATATATTCATGACATTTCAGGTGGACCCGGTACAACTTGAGCTTCATCTATAGGAGAAGGCAATATGCTACAATGAAAGCCTGGTTAGACTATACAGTCCAAAACAACATTGGTCCCTACGGCCCATATAATGTTTTACTTGGGCAAAATGGGTTTGCCCATATCTGGGTTTCGGTCATTATTGTCCAGGGCTACCACTGAGCTAAGTCCACCAACTAGCTTTTCTAAAATATATTGTAAATACTTTGAAACATATTCATCTTTTGGTTGTTCATAGGCATTATAATTCAAAGTACAATTTTCATGGTTTAGTGTCTAAGTAGGTTCTGTCTGAGCTAGACCTTAAGTCTGCTTGGGATTTCTATTGGAGTAAACCTGGGCTCATATATTTCACAGTAATACCTCTACAAATGTATTAGTTATCTTAAATGCTGTAAAAGTATTTATAGAACTAAATAGCTTACTAGGCAAATAATGGCTCCCTGTTCAATTATTGACAATATTGAACTTGTGAAAACAAGAGAACATTGTGAGAATCTCATTTTAGAGGCATCATTGGCTCTGTCAACAACCCTCTTCTCAGGCCCTACCCAGGGTTAGAAATGACCACGGCCCTACAACTAGGACTGGGGTCTAGATAGTCCCAAAATTGCGAGATGTTCGTATCTTGCAACCATCAGGCTAGATAGTCTCAAACTCCTGACAGATAGTCTCACAATTCTTTTGCGAGATAGTCTCATAATACTATAGTTCTGTGAACATCTCCCAATACTCTTTTAGATAGTCGCAGGATTTTGACAATTTGAAACTATTTGGCATCCCTCAGGCTAGATAGTCTCAAACTTTCAAAACGGTCTGAAGATGGTTTAGCCAACCCCCATCCTCCTGCCATATTGGTAAGGCTACACGTTTTGAGAATATTTGTCATACTTATGAGACTATCTGGCAGTTTTGAGACTATGCAGTCCGATGCTTGCGAGATACTTATAATTACAAAACAGAGGGTTGGCATTTGGGGTTAGCCCGGGGGTTCAGCCTACCACTTAACTTTCTGGGCTCAGGCCATCAACTTAACTTTCCTGTGTTAGATCTGTGACTACTGTCGCGTCTACACCACACAACTCAAAATACATAGTGTACCATTTCTTATCACAAAATAACTATGTTAAAGTTCTCATATAGTGTACCATTTCTTATCACAAAATAACTACGTTAAAGTTCTCATTTTATATTAGAGCGTGTTTGGCTGGATATTCTTGGTTATCGTTCACAGAAGATGTTGTAAACAAAACTGGTGTAGCTCACTTGGGTATTTTCATTTCTTGAAGTACTATTCCAATGTACAATTTGAGAGCCATCGAGAATACAACACTGCTGATATACTACCACTACGTGACCTAAATGTGCACTTTAAAGTACTCTAAATTAGACAAAAAGAGTTTTATAAGCACAGCGTTCTCAACAACCAGAATACACAGCTTGATTGTCAAGCCGATTGTCTGAGACAGTAAGATTTTTATATATGTTAGGTACCTAGCTCTTGTAGTTGTAGGTCTGGTCCATCCAACATGCTATCTATATATAGAGAGGACCTCTCCTTATATATTTTATTCATTTTTTACATTGATGAATTCTGGAGTCACCTCTGGTTCTGGTATGCCTTAGAGGTAGCAGTTGTATATCAATACCTTGGCTGTGTCTTTACATAACACGGGCCAATTGCCTTTTGCTTCGTACTTACAGTTTTTGACTTAGTGACGGCTATGTCTATATTCAGACAACAAGAAATTCAATCCGAGAAACAGAACCGTCATGTGCATGAGAGGTCTAATTAACATCTTTGTTTGGATAAGAAGTCTTATTCCCACAGGGAGGATGAGTGGATAACACTGACCAGCGTGGACACATCGTACCGAACTGATATAGACACATGATAAAGGGGAAGCCGATACAGTGCACCAGGGTCATGACCCACCTCTGACAGCATATCAGGGAGATATGTAAAAGGCTCATCTTAAAGTTGGGAATTCAGATAAAGTGAAGTTATGGAATAGCCTGACAAGTACTTCCATTATTTATTGTCCCATTGTCTGACATAAAAATGTATGAATTATCTTTGTTGTAAATTGAGGGAAAGCTGAAAGCTATCCCTGTTTACTCAGTGCATATTTAGTGCTGTCATAATGCACCCATTGGGGTCCAAATAACTTATACCCGACAGCAATTCATTTGCGATGATGTATAGTGGCTTTTTACAGCTTCTAAATTGTGCATACACACTTTAAAGTATGTATACGTTCCCTTCAACCATGCTGACTCAAAGAATAATCCCCAGGACTTGCAATTGCTGGCATAGGGTAGATTCACCACTTTCAGACGCTTGTTGTCACTGCCAATACGTGACCCTTTTTAAATTTGCCATAGAAAATGGATTATTGCACGTACAAATGATTATGAAATACCTACCTATGGATAGCGGAGGATTGAAATTTATGACCTATGCATAATAAAATAGCTCAGTAGTATTTATCAACAAAATATTCACTGTCAAAAACTGGAAATTTTAAGTCTAATTTCACTTGAAGTCGAACACTTAAGTGTTATTTAGTTTATGCAAAGAAGTTAAAGGTAGATCACATAATTGGTTGGACAAGAATGATCTCATAGTTCACAAATATGATTCTCATTAAATATAAACAAGATATTTCCGAGGGAAATATGTCTTAAACATTCATTAAACCTACATAATGTTGCAAAAGCGTATATTCTCAGTTTATAAAACAATGGATTGGTACAGGTTCATTTTTTCATGGTAGAATGCCAAATAAGGTTAGTTACACTTGAAAGAATTCATATTTAAGTAATACAACTGATTACTCTATTAGTGGGAGAATGGAGAAAGCTAGGTAAAAATTGGTGTCCGACTTCAGGTGAAATTGCAGTGGTGACAAAAAGTAAGTACTAACGCCACGGCTAACATTAAGAAATTGGAGTACCTTAAGGGGTCTCATATATTTATTCCTAGTAGTTATCCCTATTTATTTTATATCATAAACTTGTGAATATGTATACCACATTGCTCAGGTATGATATAGAGGGCCCAGATGTCAATCACCCTCCCAATATAGTATAACAGTAGTCATATCAGGCATGAACTTCTATAGAAATGTACAGATTACAGGCAAGCACCTTAACCTAAAACTGGGCCACCTGGAGACTGTATTATTATACATGCATATAATCTGTGTGGATGCTTGGTATCACTTTTATTGTCAAGTAGAACACTTCAATTTTACTTCCCTGTCCACAGATATATATATGATATGTGCTTAATCATGATGTATAGGCTCTAAAGTGTCCGACTTCAGGTGTGTGTCCGTCTTTGGGTGAATCTACCCTACCCTAGTGATGAATTAGGGTTTTCACAATGGTCATCTTTCTGACCCAATCAGAGAGGAAGTGTCTATTCTAATAACACCGCGATGTGGATTTAGTGTATTGGTGTCCATAACACTTGGGACTTTGGGGGGGGGGGGTTCTCTTCACATTCCCGTCGGCTTAGTATACAGGGCTCTGGACTGAAATTGCGTAGCGAGTATCTGCTATCGATCCTCGACCTGCAGATGGTGTTTCAAATTTGTACAATTTGATAACTTGTTCGACGAACAGAACCTACAGGGAGGTGACACTGACGAGAATGGAAGCATTGAATGTCCACCTTTTTTAACCTACTTCTTTCTGAACCTGACATTTTTCATTCCAAGATGAGCATTGGGTTTTTAGCTGTCAACTATCAAGCTGGATAAAACTGTGCTGTCAACATACAAGTTCTACCTGTCCATTGTCAAGTTGGAAAAACGTCCAGGTTTTCAACATGGGGTTTCACCTGTCAACCTATGTATGCCAATTTGTGACGGATATAAAAGGGAATTAAGTAAGGTGGAATGGAGGGGAGCATGCATGGAAGGGGATAGGACAGATACACAGGCAGGCAGGCAGGCTGTCAATGAGAACGGAAAGAAGAAAGGAAGATAGGTAGGCATGGAGGTAGAACTTTAGGGAATCAGGTAGGCAGGGAGAGGGGAATGCAACCAGGTAGATACTTAAGTAAAGAAGGAGGCAGGCAGATAGTGAGAGGAGTATGTAAGTGGATGGACAGGACAGATGATGACTGAGGGAATAAGGGAGTGATGGAGTGGATTGTGTGATATCAATATTGATAAGGCCACTCAAAAGAATAAAAATGGTTTCTCATCACCGCGTGCATCATAAAAATTAGGTTTTGAGGAAAACCTTTTTTTGCCATTTTTTCATGAGAAACCTGATAGAAATGGACAAAAATTGTCATATTTGGTATCAGATCAAAGCTAATAATCCCAGCAATGCAGTGGTATAGAGATAACTTACATTTTCTCCACAAAATCAATTAGTCCTTAACCAATAAAATGTGAATTTTGGTCACAAAAAGCATAAATTATCCTATACATTTTAGCCCGCAAGTAAAAAATAAAAGCCTCCCTCATCAGATTTCTCAGACCCTGGTATGAGAAACAACTTTATTTGGAGTGGCCTAATGTTGATCAATATTACAATAAACACTATGAAATACTTTAAACAACGTTGATATAATAAAATCAGCCTTAAATCAATTGAAACAAATTGTTCCAACCTACCTGTCTGTCTGTCTAATTGCCTACTCGTCTGTTTGTACTATCTGCTACACTGGTAGGGGCCGGGAGACCGGGGCACGTTGACCACCCGGGCACGTTGAGCCGCTCGCTCTCTTTGCTTTTCCTTTGGGAATTTTCTGGCAGTATGCCTACCACATTACCCCCTTATATAGAGAGTTCAGATCAGCAACATCATGATGATTTTAGGATGCTGATGAGAAAGTTGCAATTGCAATTGTTAAACTTTTGTTCTTGTGTCGTTAAAAAACATTGCTGGCCTAAGATCGCTATGGAGGTCGAAGTTTACATGTGAACCCTTGAATAGATCCCAACTTTACTGCTGGGTTTGTTATGTAATTTGAATAACATCAATCTTATCTGAGATGGGGCACATTAAACCACCCTAAGATTTAATTTTTTTAAATTCAAGAAAAATACAAGAAAAGACCACATTTGCCTTGCAATAGGTTCTCTTATATCGCAATGATACAAGGTAACTGCTTGATACAAAATCAAAGTTCAGATCCCTTTGGCAAGGTCAGGAAAAAATAAAGGTGTCAAAGCAGTTCAACGTGCCCCGGTCTCCCCTATATAGTATGACCGCCTACTGGCAAAATAGTGTGCTCCAAATGATGACCTTATATAATATGATTAGATCATCAACTATGCGTGTTGACCTCAAGTCTTCCGCAGACTATTTGTGGTACATAGGATCTTGGGAATATCACATCCATGAATTTGAGAACACTTAACTGTTGTATGTCCTAATTCTGCATTCTGAGTGGGACCAGTTCCTATCCCTTGGGGCAAAATAATGCGAAGTAAGGGCCATGATCCTTATGTTTATATACAAGCTGAGGTGTATGACATTTGGAACAATTGTAAAGTTTACACTAACCATAGAGTAAATTCGAGTCTTTTCATACGGAGCACTTACCACATGGTACATTGTTTCATAAAGTGCTATCGTTATTTTGGTCCTGTTAACGATATCTTTTGATATGTTCTCATTAAAAGTGTTTGATATTGTATAGCAAAATGAGAGTGTTTGAAAAGGTTTAAAGATCCCTAGGTAAGCCACTTGTTTAATCATGATTACATCACTTGATTGCTCTTTTTATCTGATATATTTTCACCTAAAACCAAAAACCATTTTGTTATTGAACTTTCGGGCACAAAATTGAAATAAATACATTGGAGGGTAGAGAGTGGTGATGCATGGGTAAATGGAGGTAGAGGCCGAACCATAGTCTTTTGAGTGTCAGTTAGTGAAGGTAAGAGTGGGAAGCTGAACATGAAATCACAAAAACACTCATTAAATTATCTAGACTCAAGTTGATGTCATATAAATATTCCCCTGCTCTATAATGATTATTGCTCTTAAAGCATTGTAAGTATTAAAATCAGCTTCCGCAGGTCTGAAAACATAGATTTTGATACCAAGGTTAAGCTGACTGACAAATGACATTCTCTTCTATGAAGGACACACGTTTTTAAATGTGATCCCGGCAGTCATCTTGAAAAATGTACCGCCATTTTGGATTTTCAAAACAAATTTTACTGATATGAAAGAGGACTCACTGAGGAGTAAGCATATTCAATTTGATGTCTATATCATCTTTTGCACCCTTAAAAACGGAGAATCACTGGCATCAATGAGAGCCAGGAAACCCATGATTTTTGAGGATCTCCATTTTAGAAGTCACTGTAATTTTTATGGAATTTCACTGTTTTATCGTTCAGTGGCCCGAATAATTGATTAGGTATTTAAGAGAATTTCAGGCTGCATTACATCCTATAATCATCCAATCATGCCCGACAACACTTTATAATCATGATTCATGATAAAACACTGCCCTAGCATTGCTGTACTTCATCAACTACAGTGCTGAGTATATGTATTCCTCTAATTACCACAAGATGGGTGTCTATGGTATAACAATTACTCCCCTGTGTCCAACACAACTGAATCTGTTATAGTTGTAAACATTTCATCAGAGTCAAATTACATCTGTATGTTTTGATGATATTGAAAAAGATTAGCATATTGGCACATGTACATAACCTTAGAATATAGAACCTTAATGAATTCGGTCAAGTCTCCTTAGGAAATAGGCTGCCACCTAGCTGCCTAGTAGAAAAAGACAGAATTGAAATTCTCCGTTATTAAGTCAAGGGATCTTGAATTACAGTGTATTGTACCCTATACATGTATCGCTCATAATCACACATTTTTAGCCCGAAATAGTAGCCGGTCCGTTTTGAATGTTTCGGCCAGATGAAGTCAAGATATGAACGGTTTTACGGCAGATCTGCATTCAGCACACCCGTTGGTAGAGACGGTAATTGTCTTATATTCTGTTCTTATGCCAAAGCTGTGAGCCCAGTCGGAGTGGTAAGATCAATTTGAATTGAAACCCAATCTTCGTCAACTGATTTAATTTCCAGGGGTTTCACACATTTTGTGAAGTTGTCCTTATCCATCTGGTAACAGGATCGGTAAAGACAACGTGGGAAAAGTGGAACATAAAGGGAAATGTGATCTGATAAAACCAAAGCTGATATGATGACAACATGAGAGGGATCTTAACTGTCAACAAAGAGGGGGAGATTGAAGGGATTGTAATGACAATGAAGGAATTGCGATGACATTTCACCAAATATGAATCTCGATATCATCCTAGTTCTTGTCTTTTACCATGATCATGTCTTTAGTGTATCCAATATAATTGTACAGGTATACTCAAATGGGACAAACCAATACAAGGCACTTTCCATATACTACTTACAGGTCATCACATATACTTCGTGTCCCTGACTTTATGTTAAATGCAGGCAGACAGAGACAGACAGACAAAGAAGCAGAAAGATAAATATACAGAGCTGCACGCTAAAGTGACCGAGTCTGCGTTCAGCATGCTGGACGCAGGCCGAGTGCAGAACAGAGCAGGAAACGTTAGTGCAATATTTACTGATGAAGGCACTTTTAAGTGATGCTCTGTATTTATCTGAGGGTTTCCCATGACAAATAGACAAGGACTACCCATAAATACATGAAAAATATGAAATTAGACTTTCTTGGGGGTCACGTAACCCTCAGAGCGTGAAATACAGCCACAGCGTAAAAAAACAGCCTAGGGTTATTGTACGCTCCCCTGAGGAACGGCCCTCCCGTTGCTTTAGCATTGATAGACCGTATTCACCATGAAATAAAATGAGAGGGGTGTATGTAATCAAATTATTTACATTATTAAACCTCCATCCTAAGTTATTCTCTTCTACCCTTCATTAAAAGGTGTTAATTACCACCATAGGCCTATATAGGTCACATATAATATTTAACTCTGTATGGATTCAAGAGAAATAAAAAGCAATTAGTACTAATGTTGAATTTTACCCAGCGGTATATACAAGTGATCACTTTATTCTGGTATATAATTATTTGCCTACAGTCTGGGCAGAAAAAGTCGAGGGCAGACAAATTAACGATGCCGTGAGATTGAAAACAGGATACCCTAGTAAAAAGGGGAAAAAGTGAAACAAATAAGAAAGGAAAAACTCTAATCGATATTAGTATTTGGCCGGATAATCACTGGTGGTGTATTAGTATTCCGCACAGCGGTGTGTATTTGTTCTTCTCAGTTTGTGAGGCGCTCTATCAGCATGCTGAGCTGCTCCTCCCTGTTTGCTGCTGCCATACTCTCAATGAGTCACTCATACCCGGTATTCCACGCATGGATCAAAATCACAACTGACTTGCCATAAGAACGACTGGTTCCTAACATTATATAATAACATCGGGGTTTGTGGAGTTTAGGTATAATATCTAGGGGACCACACACATGTCGAACATTCTTGCGGGGTGGGGAAATCGAAACTTTGAGTGGATGTGGGCCCATATTTCACCTCTTTTTTGTGTGAGAATTATGCTCCGGCCATCACTATATTACAAAGGGGGGAGGCAAGCAATATCGTCACCCTCCACTTTCTAGATAGCTCGAGGGTGGCCAGAAAGATTTCAGTGCGCTCAGGTGGATTCTACAAACACCCCCTGTGATTAAATAATGACCACTCTCTTAGGAAGAAACAGATTACTAAAGCGGAAGCAGAAAAACGATTCGAAGTTGGACAAATTAGCTTTGCCCGTAAGATAGAAAACACCAAAAAAAAGGGGGAAAAGAAGGAGGTAATCGAAATTGATATTAGCATTGTCGAATTAGTTAAAGATATTTAGTGTTAAGTCCTTAATTTTATCGCTAGCATTACAATGTCCTATGACTTGGTTTGCAGGTGTGTAGGCCCGGTGCAGCTGTCTAACATACGTAAGTCGGAGATGGTGTACAATGCCACCGAGCTGCTGGACGGACTCCTCATGGGCTACGACAAGAAGCTAAGGCCTGGATTCGGAGGCGAGTAACTTAGTTTATTTCACCCATGGAATGGGAGGGTCATTGTCTCACACTGCTAGGGCCGTTTTTCAGACGGGGATTAGAGATCCTTTTATTCTACACGGACTTGCTGTAACGATAATGCTCGTAGAAACATCTTAGTATATTTGCAGTGGTCAGTCGAGTGAGTGACACTAGAATTGAAGTAGTATATGGAATATGTTATGCTAGAGTGGGAATCACTTGTTTGATAACGTTATGAGATACTTGAGCTTCTACACACCATTCGGCTGGAAAATAGAGAGCATCCTTGCCATGAGTTTAGCCAGTAAGAATATACTAACTTCAAACTTCATAATTATCTCCTCTTTTCATAGCTATAACAATCATCATTATCCTGGCTTCTTTGGTCCAGATAGCCTAACAAAACAAAGTGAGAACGATATAGAGAGCCACCCAATTGATCTCAATTAATTCCCCAGGAAATAGATATCATATACAGAAAAGCGGTCAAGATACAACATAGCAGTGCATATAGAACTGAGAAGCCTAAATGCATAGGGTACTGTGGTAGGAGCAAGGTTGGGAGTGGGTCTAAGTGTGGATATAGCCACAACACTAACCCATAAGTGTGCATATAGCCACAGCATTAACCGATAGTGGTGCAGAGGGCCACCTAGCCACTTTCACATTGAGCAGCTTAAGTGCCAGCCTCCTGATCGCCCTCCATCATGGCGAGCTGCTCACCGGCCCTCTGCATATGCCTCCCAGAGCTGAACAATTAATCGTCAGCCGATATGGGTAAGGCGGGCAGAGTGGCGACGTCAATCGGTGTGTGTGGTAATTCATTGTAACGTCGTTAGTCAATGGGGAATCAGGCAGAGCCGAGTGGCTCGGGGAGGAGACCGGGCAGTGAGCTGCTCCCTCCCCGGGACCTGCTCACTGACAGCCCGCCCGAGCTGCTCCAAGATTAAGGAGATTACTGAGGCGTGGCCGGCCACCATCCGAACCTTACTGTTACCAAAGTGGCGGGATATCCACCTGGGCCTTATAGTCCCTTATACGCATCGAGTTCCCATAACCTCCTTGTCCCTCTTTCCTGTAAAGCGTCCTACTACATTTGTATCTCTCTTCCTATAACTGCCAAACTCGCTCTGTCCCTGTACACCGTTATCCTTCCTTCTCTGTCTCTCTGTATCGCTCTGTCTCTGTCTCTGTCCCTGTACATGTATCTGCTTCTGTCTCTGTCATTGTCTCTCCCTTTCCCTGTCACTCTGTCTCTGCCTCTCTCCAGATGTGTAGATTATTTTGGGTGACTTCTCTTGATCTCTCATTCATTTATGTATGTAATAATGATATTTGCTATATGATTTTAGCCTTAACTTTATAATGCTATCAGTGGTGTTATGCCGTTTTGTCCATCAATTCCCAACTGATCCGTCTGCTCATCTATATTTACCCTCATCAACTGCAAACCGCCAGCCCCTAGCCTATCCTAATACAATATTAAGCAGAAAACACTACAGCAAAAGAAACAAAAGATACCCTCTCTCGAATTTCCAATCGAATTCTTGAATTGCCATTTTAACTCAAGGTGGAGCTGGGATTGCAGGCCATTTGAGGTAGGAGACTAAAAAGACTTTGGTTGGGCAATCACTGCATTGTGTTTCTGGCAGTCTTATTGCTGAGTATAATTAAAATGAATGACGAAGAGCCATATTTCTTCATGATGATCAATCATTAGTAATCAGTGTTTGGGCATTGCCTTAAATGATTCACTGTGCACGTTGTGGGTGGGATGAGGGCAGTGATAAGAAAAGTCTGCCAGGTCTGGTTATTACATTAGCCAGTGGTTACATGGGAAATATTTATGATATGGGTACGGCTTTAAGGAATTTTAAGGAAACCATGCCTTCGGGGCATTAGCATTTTAACAAATTCAGCAGAAGTTACATATACAGCGAGTATAAGAGGTTTAAGTCTGATAACTCTTTTATAAGACGGCCATCCCGTTAGTCATTGCTAACAGCTTAATGACTTCACCTGACGCTGTAGGGTTTCCCTCGTCAATTCCACCTACCAACTCACTCTCGTACACAGCCACATCAGCAAAACCCCAGACTGCGTGTGTCTGGAACACCCTGATTATCATATTACGCTGATTCCCAACTTTTGTGGCCCCATGATTGTTACCAGCATATCCACGACTTTGACCTTGGCTACGCACATGTCAATTCAAAACATTTCGCAATTAGAATCTATTACGCATTGTCATTCCATAACTTTGTAACAAATCGGTATTTTAATGATAATAATATGATATTCATTTTCCATTACATATTCCCACATGCTTCTCTTTAATGTGATGCAAATACTGCTGATTGATGGGCGCTGAATACATGTGGGCGAAGCCATGTTGACATGAGGATACACAGCACCAGTTATCTAAATCCACAAAAATATATATAGTTCCAAAGTAAGTAATCCATCCCTTGTTTCAATGACGTGCTCCTAATACATGTATGTGTCCTAAATTTCTCCAGCAACAGACATTCGCAGATCCGTTAAACCCAGTTTGAACAGTTATATTTAACAAAATTGGCATAGAATACAGAGGTGATTCTGCTGTAAAACGTAACAGGTCCCAGTGCAACTTAGCCTAACAGCCTAGCCGGGTGGTGCTAGGATTGAGTTTGCTACAAACTGTTACCTATAGAGGGTAGGCGTAGGCCGCGCGATACTCATTCATAAAGTTGTCATTCATTTTCTGTTACTTCAATAAAGGATGTAACTGATAATGTCTATTGAAACCTTTTTCATCTTTTACATTCTAGTTGCAATATCCTCCAGTGTCCTAGCTGTCTTTGATCTTGGTCTAATCCCACGGTGACCTGAGGGGGCTGCCAACTACAGGGACTTTGTTATCCAGGATAAATAAGGATCTGTCAGTTATCAGGTTACCCCCTGTCACCTAGGTCAGCATGTCTTGTGGGTTGGACTGTGTTAGACTGCCTTTGGGTAGCTCTCCTTTTTTCAATAGTTCATTGGTCTTAATGGTCTGTGTTGCCCCTTGTAGGTGGGTGGTTTTATGCTGATTACTTCGAGACAGAGATATTCTACTGCTTTTAAAGTACTAAAGGTAGAAGCTCAACAGTGATGGATAGAGAAAAATTATCCTTTTCCTTTGGTTCACCAACTATCCTGGACTCACAGGAGTAGGATTCCCTCAACCCCCTTTCCTCCCCCTCTGTCACATCACCCCCACCTCCCAGTAGCTGCAGACCTCATCTTCTAAAGTTCCTTACATGCCTCTCACTGTCCTGGTGCGCCTTGTGCTGTTGGCTGGGGTGACATAGCAAGGCCACAGGACGACAGCCCCCAGGCATCTGTGGACAGGCCGATATAAGGCTACCTATTGGTCTGGTTGTCCCTTTAGCCCCCAGGCACCGTCACCCAGTGTTTTAACAGAGAGGGCAGAGCCCTTGTTGGCAAACACTGCCCCGTCACCTCACTCTCCCCCACACGTCACAGATTGACGTAAAGTCGATCGGCGTAGCCTCTAGTGTCTGCCCTATCCAACAGGGGGCTTCCTAGTGGCATCTGGTGTGTGGAGGGAAAGTCAGTGACATGCATGGCTGGGCATAGTCAAAGCAGGTTTAGAGGGTAGAACGGGAGGTGGGATGGACAGGAAAAACAACCCTACTGGTGGGGTGCTTGATGTTTCCTGGGAAACAGATGTGAAGAGAATACGACTGAACAGGGATATTGACAAGCACTGCTGAGAACAAAATAGGTGTCATCCCTACATTTGAAAGTACAGCAACTGCAAAAGAAATTTAAGCATGTAATTTTATTAAAGCTGCATAATCACTTAGAGTGCCCCATTCAAAATTCTAGTACTGTTCTAGTCTACTATAGGGTAGCAACGCGAGTGCTGATATTGCTCCTTTAATTGGGAATATTACAGAATTACCAGAAGAAATATTGCTCTGAATCTTTTAGTGTCTTCCCAATATCCATGGCGGTACAGGTTACTTGTGTTTAACGTTTTGGTTACTGATTTGAGATTCTCCGGGGATAAATGGAGATCTGTGGATTGTGTAAAACAGGACCCCTGTGTTGTTTCAGCATCTGTCTGTATTATCCTCTCTTGTGTCAGCTGTGTTTTGATCAGATGTTGTATTTAGCCGGATCCTGGTTTTCTGATCCATGTCCGCTTTGCATTGATAACTCAACTCTTTAGGGCTTATTTTCTATAATCCCCAGCATTCTACTGGTGGGAACTATAAATATAAAACATGATATTGGTAGTAAGGTTACAGTGTTACCCTGTCATGCTGGCCAGGTAGTGGCCTGTTGAAATGTATTTTGATGTATACAACTTTATGTGTGCTAACTCCAAAATCTGCATATTGGACTTAAATGTGACAATTTCTGGTTCATTCAAAACACAGTGTTTACACGGAAGGCATTTAGCATGTGGGTAAGGTAATAAGAATAGCAATAATGGTTCAAGATCTTGGCATTCATCAGAATTTATATTGACCATCTCTCAGTTCATAAATCTGTGAGTGATATCAAACAGAGATACAGTGCTTGGGGACAAAGTCTCCCAATGTCCTCGGAATTAGCTTTTGCCACTGATATCTATTTCTATTTAATTAGTTTTATTCCATTGGAGGGTTGTACTACTTCTTCAATTGAAGTGGATATATAAGAAATATCGCTGCACACATTCTTTCTCTCTCTCTCTCTCTGTCGCATCTACCTTCTCTCGTTTCTCTCATGCATCTCCCTTCTCTTGTTTCAGCACCATATCCTTTCTTCTTTCCTTACATACCTATCACTGTCCTGGTACGCCCGGTGAAGCTGACTGAGGTGACAGTGCAAGGTCACAGTATAAAGCTCCCTATTGGTTAAGTTGTCTCTTTAGCACCCAGGCACTGTCACCCAGTAGTTTAACAGAGGAAGCAGAGCCCTTGTTGGCAAATACTGCACTCTCACCCAACCCCTACATTCTTTAACACATTGGCATAAAGTCGATCAGCGGGCCCTCCCGTGTCCGCCCAACGCACTCAGCAGCATACTGGTGGTAGTACCATATGCTGAGGGAAAGTCAGTGTCATGCATGGTTGAGGTCAACGGTGGTTTAGAGGTTAGAACA
Source organism: Harmothoe impar (assembly GCA_947462335.1). Classification (NCBI taxonomy): domain Eukaryota; kingdom Metazoa; phylum Annelida; class Polychaeta; order Phyllodocida; family Polynoidae; genus Harmothoe; species Harmothoe impar. Next base: position 55,470,691 of record OX381710.1, on the reverse strand, counting down.
AGAGGTATACAGTAGCAGGAAAAATGGATGGGGTGGAAGGAATGATTGGTGGTTAGAGGAAAACAGACGTGAGGGGAATAATATGCACAGGGTCATTGACAGACACACACTGCTGAAAACAAACTTGGAAGGCACCCCACCCAATGGGAATTACAGTTCTAAGATGCATTCATCTATATCATCTATATCCTTGAAATAACGCTGTGAATTCTTCAGAGTCTTTACAATAGTCTCAGCAGCACTTGGTTCTTGTGTTAAAAGTTTCTATTACTGGTCTGGGTTTGTTCGGGGATAAAAGGAGATCTGTGGATTTTGAAAAAAAAACATGGTTCCATCCGTCTGCATTATTCCCTATTTGTCAGATGTGTTTTCACCACCACGTATTTAGCCGGATCATGGTGTTCTGATTCATGTCCGCTTACTCTTGATAATACCAATCTAGGGCTTCTTGACTATACTTTCCTGTCCCAGGCGTAATGTAATGTAATGGGCATTATGTACATGCGAAGAAAATACATGCAAACAGTTCTGACTTGGTGAGTTGCCGAGAAGTTTGCAATCAAGTCATCATAATGCATCACCTTTCTCCTTGAGCCCATCCATCGGGTCAGCATGAATTGCACAATTGTTCAAACCCTAGGGAATATTTGCAATATATCTCGGGAATCGCATATGAGTGACCCTGGGTCCCCTATGGCCAGGGGTGTCAATATAATGAGCACACTACTGACTCATGCATGTGGCCATGTTCATGCTATTTTGATATGCCGATTCGAATCTACTCATGTAAATACATTCTAGAGGCCCTTGATACATAACAAATACATGTTTACCGGTGGCAGAAGAAATGCTGCACAGCTTTAAGTATGCCTGTCTAATTTCTAATCAAAAAGACATCACATCTCAAATATAAACACATACTTTAAAGGATTCAACATGTGTTCTTCACGAACGCAGCAATACTTTTTCTTCTACTTGACCATGTTTAACTATATCATAGATACATTGAAGCTAAAGGAATGGAAGCATCTGTCTGTATTTATATGTGGTAATCCTTTCATAGACCTTGAACAGCCAGGAGGATCTCAACCATGGTTATCCTCCCCTAGATAACATATCTCTATTATTACTCCTGAAAGTGGCGAACATGCCTTCAAAGGCTGCTGCCCACCTGAGCCTGCAATTACAGCATTCCGTGAGCTGCTCAGTTAGTTATAATAAATAGAGTATGACATAATGAGTTGTTTGTTTAATGTGGCCTTCTGTCTGTTACAGGGCCGGCCACCGTGGTCGACGTGAACCTCAACATACGGAGCATGGGGCCCATCTCAGAGATAGACATGGTGAGTGAGAGCAAGAACCAACTGTATGGCGTGCCGACAGCCTGCACAACCACACAATGTATCCTGATTCATTTTCCTGAATAAACTGAAATTTGTAACTACATATCAGGTGCGGAAAAGGAGAGTACAGTGCAGTAGCAGTTTTTGTGTTCTGGGCTTTCCATTTAGAGAAAGGCTTTTGAATTTTACCCCACCACTTTTCAAAGTGGTGGATCCACCCGTGCTATTACTTTTACAGATACATTATATATACAAAACGATAATGTTACTTTATTTCAACTGAGCCATACAAACTAAGCCAGTATATTGCCAATGAAACAATACACCCTTACTGCAATCTGGTCCAACTCATTCCGCTTTGTCATACAGAAACTGACCATGTACAGGCAAATCTAGTATTTCGTTATCATGAGTTTGCATCTGTGTTTATTCATAGCTTTAATCATCATCGAAATACAACACTATTCAATATAACATCAGTAACTCTATGTAAGCCTGTGTTACTTAGCTTTATCTGGATCTAGTGTTTGGCCTGTTAACATGAACTAAAAGTGTAAATCAGAATGTCTGTTAAAACTGCACAGATAACATGATGTTCAGGCGCTCAGTCTGTAGTGGCTATCCCTGGTTAGTCATAGGGACATTGCAGGGTCAGGCATGACCAAGTGCTATTCAAAAAATGACTGAAGCAAAACAACATAATGACTAAGGCCTTACCCAAAAGGACTTAGCTTAATCATGTAATACCCATTGGAATGGAAAGACTAAGGTGAGTTGGTCAGTGCTGACCACCCTGACAGTATTAACTATCCTCATTTGGTCATATTGGGAGCCAGAAAATGACTAACTATAGGTTAGGCACTATTGACTGATTTGTTAGCCAGTACTGACTAAGTTCTGTCCAGAGCCTAAAGATTATCTGTGTAGTTGGTACAAAGGCCAGCTGAAATGAGGGCATGCATACTTGTACTACTAACACCCAGAAAAGAAACATGACAGAATGTTATACGTAAAGTGATTATGAGTTATTGGCATCCCATAGTACCTGGTGGCCCAATCCCACTTGCCTATTGGTGTAGTTTTATTTACCCTGTGAGCCGGGTGTTTACCCCGTATGGTGGCCTGCCCTGGGTGTGGTGCAGCCTCCTGTGCTACCCCTACAGCCCCTGTGTACTGGAGGACTAATCCTTATGGGGCAGGAGTAGGGACCAGGGGACGTGGGCGCTCAGCACTGGGATTAGGGCATCAGTACTGGCAACCAAAGCTGTCTACAATTAAAGGGACATCCACTTAGTGTGTTGTGCTACAGGGATCTAGCTACAGACTTATATACCATTTCAACGTCTGTTGGTACAAATGCATTGGTAGGATATGATTTACATTTGTATATTGAATTTGTGTGGTGACAACATGAGCCAATATGCATCGATTCATTGGAGGATATAGTTGAATATGCATATGGTTAGGGGTTGTTCTCTGTCTTGCACATCATATTATTTACTGATTCCGCCATTATTATAGTTATTCTAAATTTGTGTTTATTCCTGTTAAAAGGAAAATTCCTTAGGCCAAACAATTATCTGAAGTCAATGGGAGCTTGTTCTCCCTGGTCAAAATGTTGCTAAAATTTTGAGAAAAATCAAAAACAAGCAAAAAATCCCATAAATTGGGGGAGAATTCTAGGGTCGGCCCTGTTTTGAAGCTAGGGTCGGGTTGCTTGGAACAGACTTTTTGTATATGGCCTTCACCACCGTTGTCCTTGATGAAAAATTATTTTCTGTAATTTTAGAGAGTTTGAGTTTTTACGAAAAAGCAATGCATTTGTACCTGCCCTGGAACTTTGTTTCTTTACTAGGCATATCAAATGGATGCTTACTTCAGACAGAGCTGGGTTGACACACGACTGCGCTTCTCAGGCCCTCTGAAGGTCCTCCCCGTCAGTGTTAACATCCTAGACCGGCTGTGGAAGCCAGATACTCACTTCTTTAATGGTAAGAGGTCCTACCTGCACACAGTAACCACACCCAATAAGCTGCTACGGATTAACCAGGACGGAAGGATACTATACTCCATGAGGTAGGGGGCTTCTCGACATGCTTCTCTTTCTACGCAACTATTGTTTCAAACTCTGAGATCGCTGTAACAGCATGTACGCATCGCAGCACAGCCGATTTGCCATTTAATGGAGACATCATACTTTTCTTTTGAAATTGTCCACTGACGGAATAATAGGTTGCATTAAACATCAAGGTTAGCCTAATTCTGTTTTACGACCTTTGTTGGAGAGGGATAGGGAATTAGGTGAAGGTTCGAGTAAAATTATTTTGCTTCTAGTGAATTCAAGCCTTTGTGTCGATCTCTGTACCCGATGTACAAAAGCAATTTATTATACAACCAGTATGAATTTTATTTATACTTGCTGCAAATACTTACCAACTCTACATTTTGCAGATTAACCATCAAAGCGACATGTCCTATGCACTTGGAGAATTTCCCCATGGATACACAGACATGCCCTATTCGGTTTGGAAGCCGTAAGTATTTCTTTCAATCTATATTTTCTCGCTGAAGGTCTGTTATGGATACATCATAAAGAAGAATTCTTATGGGGGCTGGACACATGGGTAGTTATATTCTATAGCTGCCCTCTAAGTTCGCTGTATTCAAATGGTATTGCCATTTAACTATCCAGTTTATGTGAATATATATAGATATTATGCTCTCCACAACAGACCCATTGCCCTGCTTTATTGCACTGTATCCATTTTATTTCCTGGCTAAAGTATGCATTGTGCTAGCATTAGTTCGCCCCAATATCGCCCAGCATCTAGTGGCCCTTTATCCGCACCAAAGTGCCATGTAAGCTCTCCTCTAGAGAGCAGCATACAAGACCGGTAGGTCTATCTACTATCAGAGATGTGGCTCTCTCTTATATGCAATATTCCCACATGATGTATGTTGGATGTAGGGAGGAGTATTTATAACACTGCTTCTGCCAGAATAACACGTATATACAATGGGCATTTAATACACACCATGTGTAAATGGCCCCGGTACAGCAGTCTCATAAACCTGGACGTGCTATAGTGTTGTGTCCATACTATGGAGAGCCACTCATATGAATATAAGACACACATTCTAAAGACTCGCTGCATTTAAAAATGTTGAGGCAGGTTCTGTTGCTACGGTCCAATGTTGAAATCATGAAGCTCTACTGGAAACTGTGGGAAGATCATACATGCTTACGTTTCACACAGTGCACGTAATAAATTCCTACAACATGGTTTAGTGTGGTCCCTATTAGTAATAATGAATTGAAACAACATGAATTGCTCCCTCATGGCTCCCCATAACCCGAGTGTGAGCAGTTCAGGAGCCTGTGCTGCTCTGCTATCTGCTCCACTGATCTGGTTAGGGCGGATCCACCAACTGAGTAACTCAGGGGAGCCGCAGTCCTCCCTATCGACTGGCATAACCTGGAATTTAATGTGAGTTGTTTCTGATCCCGGACGGCCAGGGGTGGACAACCAAGGCGCCGGGCTTCTCCGCTGCCGAACCGCTCCGATGAGCAATTAATCGGATGTCTCGCTTTTACGAGAGTGAGCTCGTCCCGGCAGGCGGGCTGTGTATGTTTATGGCTGTCAGGGCTCAGGGATATCTCTCTCCGGGATGTGGAGCTGTAAGCTGGTATTGGACAGTCACACCGATGTCTTTTTTACCATTTAGCCTGCAGGTCCTGTAGGGAAAAAAGCATACATTTCAAATATATTACATTTCTCGCTACGCTATATCCCTGTCTCTCTGTCTCTGTCTCTCTGTCTCTCTCTCTGTTTCTTTCTTACCCTCTCTCTCTTTTTCCCTCTCCCCCCTCTCTCTCTCTCTCTCTCTCTCTCTCTCTCTCTCTCTCTCTCTCTCTCTCTCTCTCTCTCTCTCTCTCTCTCTCCATTTCAAATATATTACATTTCTCTGTCCACCCTTGCGCTACGCTATATCCCAGTCTCTCTGTCTCTGTCCCTCTGTCTCTCTCTCTGTTTCTTTCTTACCCTCTCTCTCTCTCTTTCCCTCCCCCCCTCTCTCTCTCTCTCTCTCTCTCTCTCTCTCTCTCTCCTCTCCTCTCCTCTCTCTCTCTCTCTCTCTCTCTCTCTCTCTCTCTCTCTCTCTCTCTCTCTCTCCTTATCTCCCCATTTCCCTCTCTCCCCCCACCTAACCCACCATAGCTGTTGCCCCGTGCCCCTGAGCACAATGTCAATTCACCTTTTGTCTATTTTCTTCCTCTTTATTCTGGTTTACAACTTTTCCTCTTAGTATCTCATCCCTCAGTGTAAGACCTTTCTGTACCATCATTTGGTTAAAAGTAGAAGATGACCCCACATCTCCCGGTCTGGGGATACCACCAGTTATCCCACTTGAGGGCTCAGACAGACCAGACAAGGAGCATTCGAATATCATGCACCAAGGGGAATCAACGAGCACAAATTGATATAGCTAGTCTAGTATAGTAGAAGGCAACAATATTATCTAATACACTGATTCCACATAAAACAAACTTCAACTGAATGGCTTTATGAATTAAATAGCACATTTTTATTGAACCATATTTGCATGAACTGATGATTGTGGTTTAGATAAATGGGCAGACTAATGATTCTACTGATAGGGAATAGGGGCAATGTGCTAGTTTTTGGTTGTAAGACCAGTAAATCAAATAAATACACTTAGAAAACAGGCATTGTTGGGAACCGTACGTCCCTTCTGAATCTAGTAGACTGATTAGCTAGCCTGAATACTGAGTTGACTGGGGTTTCTTTCAATGGAGTCACTGCTTAAAGTAGTATACTGTTGGCATGGGGGGATTCCGGAACATACACCATTTAAAGGCACAAGAAAGCTGAAGATACAATATATCAGAAATCAGGACTCTGCATTGCTAAACCGATCAACGTTTCATCTTAGTTATATCGTCCTTCTTTGTACTCTGGTATTGAAGACTTACTAGAAACGTATTGGCCGAATTGAAATAATGTGGTCAAATTAGCAGTAAATAGACTATTAAGGTACTTTCTGCGTTGTGTTAATATAGTTGCTTAATTATTCATGCAACACTTTGAAGCACATTTTCTGAACTTTTGCATGTTATTCAGATGGCACTGCTACGCGCTGTATGTGAAGGGGCGGGGGGGGGGGGGGGGGGGCTAATGTGATAATGAGGGGGATTCCTATGTAATCCTTATACAAAACCCTATAGCCCCCTTCAAAACCAAGACCATTATATGTATCAGTCAGCTAGCCTATTCTATACCATATCGTTGAACTTTCATATTTCTTACCTGGTACCAATCATGTAATGATAACCCAGCCCACTAAGCAGTGTTGACAGCAGAACACTTTGCAGTCCTTATATGGAGAGTATCCGCTTGGGTCTGACCCTCAGTGGGCTGGCTGAGGAGGCACTTATTGGCTGAGCGAGCAGCTCTTGGACTGCTCAGACCTGCTCACTGCTCAGAGCGGCCGGACTGAGCCCGCTTATCGCTGTACGCGCCTGTCACTCTGACACGCCGCTATCCGATCACGGCCAGAAAGGATCAATGCGGGCGATAATAGCGGAAAGGACCGAGCAGCTCATGTCCAACTCTACTGAGCTGTTCTGCAGCAAGGCTTTACCAGCCAGATGTATTTTTGCTCTCTGAGCTACATAACAGCCCTTACACATGGTGTCAATAAGGTATACCCCGGTGACATTGTACAAACTGCCCTCACCATGTCCTCAATCAGGACTATCCCGTCCTATCTCAGTGACATTGTACAAACTGCCCTCACCATGTTCTCAATCAGGACGATCCTGTCCTATCTCAGTGACATTGTACAAACTGCCCTTACATAATATGTCGTCAACAAGGACTCTCCCAGTGACACTGTTTAAACTGTCCTTTCCGCACCAGGTGTCTACCAGCCGCCATTAAACTCACCTAAACACTGCAACAACGACTTAGTTCTACCTGATGGCAAAAGGGGATAAGTCTACTTTCTATAACCTGTTAAAGTATACACTTACCAGCTTGTGCCAGAGTGTGATACAAGAGGGTCGTCACATACAAAGGTTTGCAATCCATTCGTTTACCCTGATATTAAAAATTGAACTAGATCTACAGTCCGTCTTATAGCCATCATTACAATGAAACAACTATATTAATACTGCGCAAAGGTATATATCGACCTTCATTATAATGGAGTTTATTTTTGTGTCCCTTATTGCCATACCTTACTCTCTCTTCAAAGGTCTCGCAAGGGTTACACTCCTTAGTTTATCAAAATACCTTCTTCTTGGGAAGTTCTTATAGATGATCTACAACATGATGAAGTGAGCCTTTTCAATTACGTGAAATTCCTATAAGATAGATGATCAAAATGCATTTTTCTCCATGAGATTATCCAACATGAGTAGCTGTCAATTATGGCTCTGAGGAAATGATATGAGCTACTCACGGCTAGGGTGGCTCGCCTTTTTAACTCTGATAAATACATAATAAAGATACGGCCGCATATAAAAGTTGCGAAATTCTACCGTTTGAAAAATAAATGTCTTAGATAAGTTGTAAGCAATGACAGAAGATAATTATGTCAACTATAGATTCAAAGTATTGCATACCCTAGCCGTCTGTCTATGTTCATAAACTGTATTGGACTCTCTCACTTTCTCTGCCTATTTCTCTACATCTACTTGTACCTAGTAACTTCTCAAGGTATGCTGCCCATCCTAACATTACTGTCATGTTGTTATATGAGGCTCTTCTGACACGAATTGATACGATTTGAAAGGCTACTTTGAAAAGGTGTACACTATTGCAGGAACAACTCTTTTTCCTTCATTATTCTTGCATGACCAATGCCATGAATATATTCATCGGAGGGTATTGGTCTTTAATGCACTATCAATTATTTACCGGGCAATACGAAGTTGAACACAATATAATCACAAAATAAAATGTCTCTGTATATGATTCACACTGACCAACAAGACTGAGTGACATCACCATTACAAATACGGGTATGGTAAGTTATGCTCTGGAAGCTAGGCTCTGCGCACCACCCATTGCCCTTCCTCCGGGCGTTATCATTCATTCAGGCCCATCTGCTCCAGACCCTTACGGCATCACGACAGCTGCCCTGTACTTGTGCAGGTCCCGTGTTATCATTGGCGGCTGTCATCTGAATTTCCACAGTGTCCGTGTCCCTTGGTTATTGGTGTGTCTCAGAAGTGGTCCTCTGCTTGTTGTCTCTGCCGTGTCTGTATATGAGGAGGGGGGTAGTGGAAGAAAGATATGGGAAGGTGGGGAGGGTGAGATAGGGTCTAAGGGAGAGAGGGATAGAGAGAAACAGAGACAAAGACCGCCGGGCCGACAAAGACATGGAGGAGGAGAAAAGGAACAGCGACTAAATACACATTCCTTGCACTTTACACTCGTCTCTTATGACCATTGGGGTTTAGTTGTTTCAACCCATGGGGCATTACATACATAATCTTGGTCAAGTTTCTGTATATAAAATCTTAGTAAACTCAAACTCGCTACTCCTAACAAACAAATGACAATGTCATAATACTGAAAAAGATATCGACATTGTGCTCAAGCCAGCCTCCCCTTCAGCCATCCCATCCTCCTGTTCCCTCAGGTGACTCCTTTCAGACCTTCCTCAGCTACCGACTCATTCCTTTCCACCTCCCACTAGGACTTCTACATTCACCAACGGACTTCCTGACACTACCTCTCTCTGCCTGTGCCTTTAATGTGTTGTTTGACCGGCTGTCTGGGCAGTGTTTTATTCAGTGCCACGGAGTCTCACCGGGCAGGGCAGTGGCTAAAGGCCTATAGAGGTTTTCCTCCAGTAAAGTGTCTATTCAGGATGTGTGCACCTGTGTCCCTACCTTAACAGTGGGAGACTATACAATAAATGAGAGAGGGGGCCTGCTTGCCGAACAGAAGGCCCACTGATACTTCAAGTCAAAAGAGAAGGAATAAAATTACTATAATTTACGTTCTAAGTAGAAGAGAACACAACCTCAGGGAATTCCTCCAGCTAAGCAAGCATCCTTCCGATCATGTATAAATCATTTCATTATGATGCATTGTTCGGTACATGCATCAGAATATATCGGAATATACCGTGTCAATAATTATCCCAGGGTAAACCTTGCCCACGATGAGGTGGACGCGACATCAAGAACGTGTCTAAGTCTTTCTATATGCAATGTTGCATAATATTATGCAATCGGCCTTTCAGCATATACACCACGTGTAGCTATAAAAGGACATGAAGAGAGATGAACCCTACATAAACCGACCAACTGTGATATTCAGGTCCCACATAACTCCCGCCTGCCCTCCCATTCAATTGCCCCCTACCTCACCTCATCATTCCTCTTACAGTGTCAGCGTGGTACTGGTCTGACTCCCCAATTAAGTTGACCCCACTTGGAATATATCAGAAACTAGTATTTCGGCAGGGTAGTGGCATCACCAGTATATTGATAGAGACATGTCTGCAATCGGCATGATTCCAGGGAGGAAATCCCTAGAGATTGGTGGAAATATCTCTGATAATACTATTGAACTGTCCAATACTTATAACATTAGAGTTGTAACTATAATATAAGTTAGAGAACCTGCTTGGTCTGTAACACCGTAAAATTATACTTTACAGAATAATCACAGATGAGTCTGTTTTAAAGTATTTGCAGTGTATTTTGAATAACAAGGTTTGTGGGCTAAGCTCATCTGGGCCCCCACCGGTAGCCCTGGACAAAAATGACCTAGCTGGCCCAAGAAAAGCACATAATTATATAGGCCACAGGGACTAATGATGTCTGGGTAATAAACAGAAAAGAAAGAAAGGTGTCTTTCAGGACATCCGACCCTAGGTTAAATAAGGGCCGACCCTAGCATTTTTTCTTAATTTTGAAATATTCTTTTTTAATATTCTTTTACATTTATTTCCAAGAATAACAAGCTCTCATCTACCTCAAAGGCCCGAAGTTGTGGGATATTCCTCTAAAGATCCAATCGATTGGATTTTTAGAGGAATATCCCACAACTTCTTGATATTCCTAGTTGATGGAGGAATTAGTGAGTCCTTTTACTGCCTGAAACACTCCTTTTTTCGGCCTGACATATATATGTCACGCGCAATATCGGAATTTGCGCAATATCGGAACTTTCACATCTCAATAACAAGTCTTATAAAATAAATTAGTGCATGGCACAAACAGAAAGGTAGGGTAGAAAAATATTTGCCAAGAATTGTTACAGTATTAATTAGCTCTTTGTTGGGCTATACAGGCAACTGAACTCCCATTGCTTTATCACACTAGAAGGGTTACAGCCACACCTTATTCACACCTACAGTGAGGTGTTAGATGTATGGGGACTTCCTACTGAATTTTATTACACCTCCAAGGTGTGGCACATCATAATCAAACAGCATTGACACATATATCTAATATTATATGTGTAGAACAGCTAGGAATTCTGAAACTGCCCAATGTAAGTAGGGAGCAATTCCGGAATTGCCCTGCGCAGTTCCGGAATTGTACCTGGGCAATTCCGGAATTGGGCTGGTTCCTATTCTGCGCCCGACATATGTCAGTCAATGTAGGAACCTAAACCATCATTTGGGTCTGTGTATGGCATGGTAAGAAAATGCCTTTTTACTCGAGGTTTTTACAAATTAAATTAACGTTAGAATATAACTTTTCTTTTATCTTGTAGATGGTTACCGTGTTGATGACGTCGAGTACATATGGACGCATGGTTCCGCCAGTTCTATCAAGATGGCGTCTGATATGAGACTGTCTCAGTTTGATCTGATTGGGTTTCCTGCTGGTAACGAGACGGCACATATCACAGGAGGTAAGGTGCTGGTCATTAAGCTGTTGGACATAACTATACATTGAGCAATTACTGAGTCACTCATTTTTATAGTTACTACTACAGCAAACATAATAGAAGGCATTATGAGCTGATCTCTTTGAGAGGCTCATAAATTATATATGATACAATGGTGCATGGATTTCGGTTACATTATGATTGCTGAAGAAATACCACAAAATAGATGCCAGGACCGACAAATCCCCAACCCATAGTAAACGTATTAAGGTTTCAGAATGGGGTCTGGCTAAAGATGATTTAGGTTTAAGATATGCTGATGACTGGGAAATAGGGGAGAGACCTGTTTGATAAAGATTAGATATATTCGGTGCAGATGTCTGGTGTAGTCATTATTGTCAGGGTTTCACTATAATGGGTTGGAGATAACCAATAGAAAACTTTGTTTGAGGGACTCTATGGTAACACACCATAAGTATAATAGGCAATGTTGAGACTCATAAACGTTTTCCTCTACCAATGGATATCCACAATGAAGCACCCAATAAAGAAGAACAGAGATAACATTGCCTACACTGTTGAAGCAGTTACTTTGATCTCCCAAGCCATATACCCAACCACCATGATATTGATATGGTGGGTGTATAATAACTTCATCATAACGGTTCTACATGGGAGGGGCTTTTTATTTGGTTTCTATCAGTTCTGGCAGGCATAAACCATACACACAGTTATTATACACTGATTGGGAATCGCAATCTGGATGAGATGATGAAAAATACACATGATCTGTAAGTAAAGGGTTGTGTGATTAAACCTCCTGAAGCAAGCTCAACGGCTTCGATGTTTTTTTTGGGTTGAGTTATGCACTTTGAAGCCGGGTCTCATCTGAAGTATCTCTTTCCTGTCTGCAGGGGCTTCAATCGTACATAACGACTCCAAGGTGTAATCAAAATATCTGAATCCTTCATTTTGTCGAACCTAGCGTGTAGGCATCGGTGTGCATTATATTGCTACAACGGGTTGTCCATTGTAATGTGTGCACTAGGTGTGCTACAGTGAAGGGAGAGGACGTTCTACAGAACCGACGTAAGCCGTAATATGGAATGAAACAGTTCCAGTTGTCTTTACTAATAGTATTGGTAAAGTAAGCTTTCTCTACCAAAATCAGAATTAAAGACCACAAAAGGGAAACCAGCTCGTATTATATGTCTAGAGATTTTCTGTTAATGCACAAGCATGGAACCGCCTCATTAGAACGACAAACTGAGGGTGGTCTGTACAATGTGTGAGTATGAGAAGGGGATAGAAAAGGAATGCAGTTAACAATAACAAGGATGGGGATAGGTTCCTGCCATAGATTGGCTGATGTGTGATGTGTACATGATAAATACATGTGAGGCCCTCTGCACACACAACATGTTACACGTGCATCACAAGGTGCCTGACTCACCAGGCCCCAGTAGGGCAGCAAAACACGGCCACGTGCCCACCAACATGCATCCAGTAGCCGAAAAAAGGCTATAAAACATAAGAAAATAATGGCTATCTATCAAGACAGGCACAAGAATGTGTGCATCGTCCTTGGTCTACAGCCCGTGTAGAACTTGTGCGCTGTTGATATAGCCACAGTAGTATTGCCTTGTAATTTGCTTTCTATAGTGCTAAAGGGTACATTCTAGGAAATGGTGTGTGGTATGACACACACACAAGTATAGGAATTTAGTTATGTTCCTTTGCTCATACGTGGTAGTATAGGCTTTTGATCGTTTAAAATTTCAGGCAATCTGATTTAGAACAGCATGTGAATATGACAATTACTAAAGGCCTCGTGGAGGTTTCGAAAAATTGCATGAGTATCTTTCTGTGAAGACACGTTCTAGCCCGATGCACGACGGATAATTCATAGGGTTACTGAAAACAGGAATTTAGAACGCTGGACATAGAAATAGATAGATGTAGTCTCCCACCTATCAACTCTGTCTCTCGGTTATCATCAAGAAGTACTCTTTTTTCGAATGGCGAAATACAGCCATGAGGTGTATGTTGTTTTGTGAAAAAATACCTTAGCCTCTTGGTCTGAATTCAATGATGATATAGACTGTATGACTCTGTGGGCTTTGCTGTTACTCTACAATGATAATAATTATAGCCGGGTGGATTGTATTGTTTTGGCATGCTGGCAGGTGACGTGTCCATGCTGTACGCCCACTTTGTGCTCAAGAGACACATGGGTTACTTCCTGATTAACGTCTACGTGCCATGCTCCATGCTGGTCGTCATCTCATGGGTCTCTTTCTGGATTAACAGGGAGGCCACTGCAGACAGGATAGCTCTAGGTAAGAATGTTGCATTGCATGAACCATCCAATTCAAGCGACTTTAAGTATCACTTTAATTTGATGGCCTTCTTTAAGTAACTTAAAGCAACTTTTATTGTTCTCCGAGTTAAGGATTTTGCTTTTAGTTGCTTAAATCTGATGATTCATGCAGTGTCGTATATTAAACTGGTCAGGTTTACTTCCCATTCATAAGCGTTAAACAAGAGTTCAATACTATATAGTTATGACGAAATAGAATTGATCGTCATAACTTTATACATAATGCACTATATATGATTTCACTTCATCCGAATGGTTACACATCGGTTTGACGTTATCTATCTCACCTTCAACCACACCTTGACTGTCAACCATTCAAAATAATATTGGCGAATTTTACTCTGCGCTGATGTAACTCCGCAATGCAACGGGTAGGAATAAAAGGATGAATGTACATATTCTCTTTCGATATAGAAGAAACAGCACAAAGGTAGGGAGTTGATAAACTGACGACCATGCTCGTGGAAAGTGGTATAGGATACCTCATAGAAATTCAAAACGTGATGAAGGAGAGATTGGTCCCCATTCACGAGGTCTCATATGTTGCAATACCCGGAGCAGCACCAACAATGGTTCTTTCAATATTGAAAAATGAATCCCACAATGATGAAAAGGTCCTTCTATAATGATGTATGACAATGAGATAAATGGCATTCCATTTCATATCAGCCGATATCCTGAGTTTTTCCTATTAATGAATTGAATTAATATTGGAACTTTTCCTATTTTTTCCTGAATTCAAATCAGCTTTCCTTGATTCACTAGGTATCACCACTGTGCTTACCATGGCATTCCTGGGTATAGACAACCGAGCCGATCTACCCAAGGTGTCCTACTCTACAGCTTTGGACTACTTTGTCGGCATGTGTTTTGCCTTTGTGCTTGCTACCATCATACAATTCGCTGGAGTGCACTTCTTTACCAAAACAGGCAGTGGGGAGATATTGCCTGAGTCTGGTGATGAGGAAGTTGAAGAAGAGGAGGAAGACTTAACTCAGGTTAGAAAATCCGAATATTGTTCAATGAGAAATTAATATAATGACCATACGCAACAGAGATATCCTGACGATGTTCAGATACCACACTGTTACGTGTTACATGTTACTTGATACTTATATGTGCTTATCACCGATAACATACCAGGTTTAACGTGGGTAGAGTACTTAAAATGACAAATCTTGTTCTGATCCAATATCAGATGGCTGTTTGCTGAGTAGCCTGCAATCTGTTTTGTGTGGGAACTAGGTTAGCATTGTCGTATATCAAAGAGTCTCTGTAATTATGGTGCTTTACGTGCCTCCTTAATGGATGGCTGATAACCCGGGGCTGTCTTCAACACAGTAGTCTGTCTCAGATCCCTTAAATGAGACACCTTTATCCTATGAGTAATGAAAGCTATATTTATGGTCCACATCACATATCACCCGTCGATCTGGTCCCTTAGGCACGAGCTGGAGTGGACAATGTAATTATCCACACTTTGGCAATGGGGCCGGCAATGGAGGAAAGATTGCGTAGAGTGGCAGAAGCCTAGTAGCCCAACAACGATAATTTATTATGGTTAGCCATGGCCTATCTGTCTGTAGTTTTTGTTACAACTTAGGGTACAGAGTAATTATCGTGTTTTAGAAAGTTGGTCATAATTATCAGCAGTTTTTAGGAGAGCTATCTGTAACTTTTAAGCAATGTACAGCGTGGTGCTTGCTGTCCGTGTTCTAAACTGTTTAGCTCTAGGGAGGTTTGCAGTTCTTTGTAGTTGCCTTTGCCTGTGTATTGTGGGATTACCCCACTGGTGGTGGTACCACAATAGGCCATGCTCACAATGGGAAGTGACTGGGGTGTGTGCCTACAGCTAGCCTCCTCCAGCAGCCAAACACACCTAATCTGATTGGCCACACACAGCCTTGTTATCTGCCTCCCCTGCTGGTAGATACACACCGCCCGCAGCCCTCACTATACACCACATCCAACCAGCTTTAGTTCTCCTCATTAACGCTAGGAGCACGCCGTTTACTCAGGAAGTAGGGCACCTCAGGGGGATGAACGCTCTTCTAAACACAATGTCTCTAACTGGCATCGGTATGTGGGGGAGCAACCCGTGTTCTATAATTGATGCATTGATATAACGGGAGAGACGATGTGCTTTTTGTATTAAAGAAATGGGCACTTTTAGCCAGTCGTATAACTATTTTCTATGTGTTGTATGTCTACCCTCTATACCTAAATACAATAACAAACAACCAATCTATTCATATGGGGTTTATCCATATAACTGATGTCCATGTCCTCTTCCTCCAGCAGGGTAAGGTGTACTTCGTGAACAGAGACCGGCGGTGTACGGTCCATGACCGTTCTAACGGGGACACCAACGTCTCCCTGCAGTACGGCGGCGACCTGTACTACCCCAAAGTGAAGGAGCACTGCTGCACCAAGTTCTACAACTGTATCAAGGGCAGTGCTGAGTACAGGGACATGAAGATGAAGACACGGCGCCGGGACGGTGTCAACAGTGTCAGCACCATAGACACAGTGTCACGGATACTGTTTCCTGTCGTGTTTATAGCGTTTAACATCTTCTATTGGATTGTGTATTTGAATACCAAGGACGCAATGGACACACTCGTACTAGCACAGGCTAGGAAATTTGGGGCACGTCGGTGAAGCCGTCTGGGCAATGTATTTCCCAACTTATACTTTTCTTATGACTGCAGGGATAGTTTCTTTACAACATGATTTTATTCCCATTGGTATGTTTACATGTTTTGTATAAGAAATGTCTATGATTTAGACTTCAATTCCTTCAAATTGAAACACTTTTTTTTTCTCTAAGAAACAACTTTGAATACTTGTTTTCATTGTTTGGTTCTCTATGTTTAATTATATGAAAGGTTGGGCCGTATATTTGCCTGTCAGTCTGGTTTATATAAAAGTGGAAGCATGTCCATTCACATAATTCATCACTCTTCCAAAACAGACACTGCTGCAATGCAACAACTGCTACTTCTGTGGTATTGAATATGCGATCCATGTACAACTGCTGCTCTTTATAGACACCCACCTATATCATAATCATCTCTGTTCTTAATCCCCATATCCCGACTGTGTCCCATTTTATATATACACAGTTGTAATAATATAAGGGTTAGCTCACTGTATTGAGCTCACCTTGAAAGGCGGTGCATGAAGCAAAATATGTACATGACTTATTATTGGATTAGTGTTCAATTTGGCTATCATCTATCATCAGAAAGAAGGCGGCTACAGGGAAGCACAACACTATCTCATAGTTATCATCAACCATGATCATTATGGGTAATACTTAAGGATGTATTATGAAAATATCGCTTATGATGAATAAATATACATTCCATTTGAAGTTGTATAATTTTACCGTTTTGAACGAAAATACATGCTGTACAATTGGACCAGTTATTAATGGTCATTGGGGAACCGTTTTTACGCCTATATATGTGGTTATTGCATGGGTAGAATGCATTGTTTGAATATAGAGAACAACTAATAAAAAAGGTCTGTGCTTTAAAAGCGTTAAAATCATTCTATTATAGTTTAAGTAAATTAGATGTTGTGTGTGGAGCGACAAAGATCCATCGGGAGCATCGTCACGCATTACACTCGATTTATACCACAGTTGACTGGGAGAACACAAGAAACTACCCGTCTGTGTAACACATACAAAAACCAATCACTGCCAGGTATGAGCCAGATATGGATATGCATGAGTAGCTGCATAAGTATTATGCGCATTGGACAATCTTAATTATCCTGGGCTCGCGCCTTGGACATTTACCCTGCCTTTGGTTTATAACATTTATACAGCGACTCACTTGTACCATATCTACTACATATACAACTAGTTACTCACCTGGCCTGAACTGGAGGAGCTGACAGTCGTCAGCTATAGATGTCACCAGGATGAATATAACGGAGGAGCTTCAGTCTTCGCAAAAAATAATTCACTTTGTAGGACAATCGGTTCTGTAGCCTGCCAAATTTGCTGGACCAGATAGTTTTCCATAGGAGTGGATATCCAAATCAAAGTTTTGCATGATATTTAGCTAATATGCTATTCTATAACAGAACTACCGTTGATTTGCCTAAACTATATAGTGTCAATAGCTTCAAACTCATGTGAATGTTCCATAGTCTACATGGGAACCATGAGTCTTTCGGCTGATCATTTGGCATAGCTCTAAAAGCATTTACAGAAGTGATTATTCATGGCATTTATTAATGGGAATATTACGGATTTCTGCTGAGTCTAGCGTACAATCCACCGTTTTCATCTTCTATTGTATAACTCTTATTTCTGATTAGCTTTTCTAAAGATGTATTATGCATTTTGAAAAATATAAGTATCAATGAAAAGGTTTATTGTAGTCAGTAGCATAGTTCCATCTAGTGTTAAAAGTTTTAAATGTTTGGAATACACTCA
Organism: Harmothoe impar; assembly: GCA_947462335.1. Taxonomy (NCBI): domain Eukaryota; kingdom Metazoa; phylum Annelida; class Polychaeta; order Phyllodocida; family Polynoidae; genus Harmothoe; species Harmothoe impar. The sequence continues at coordinate 55,452,637 of OX381710.1, read as the reverse complement.
ATCTAAGAGGGAGCGCATGCACATATGCTTTTTAGGGCAAGAAATCGGCCAGTGGACCTTCTTAGTACTCTCTGCTCTTTGATGCAACCTCACACCCACCCTTTGTAAGCCGCGGCTAGTGCCGCCCTCCCCCAGGTCAGTCATTAGTTCTGATCCCTCCCAGCAGGGGCCTTGCTGGCAGAAAGTGTTGCACATTGCTGACTGTGCCGACGGCAAACTTAGATTGGGGAAATAGTTGCTGCAGACTAATGAGGCCCCTAACCGGCTGCCCCCTTAGCCCTTATACCTCAACCCCGGGGGTTCCTGGCCCCACACTGGGGGATTCTGTGGCTGGTGGTACCTGCACCTGTGGACATATTTTCTCTGGCACCAGCTGCTTCATTCCGTTGTTTGCCTCTAATACAGGTCTCTGTGTGAGTCTGTGGGTAAAGTACTGACAAATAAGAATGAGAAATACCATTATAATGTACAGGGCGGAAAGACGAAAGAGAATAAGGTAGACATGCAGGCTCTTTATAGTTATTTTTGCAACTATAAGTATTCTTTTTCTTTCGGGGGGGGGGGTAAGAACTGGAACATCAGGAAGGCTGATGGGAATACCGACAGAACCGAACAATACATTAAATGAGAATGAAGGATTCGTATTAGGAATGATATTACACAGAAAAGTGGGTGTAGAAGAGCTAGGGGAGAGACCTACAGACACAGACAAACAGAGACAGACAGAGAGAGAGAGAGAGAGAGAGAGAGAGAGAGAGAGAGAGAGAGAGAGAGAGCTAGGGTGGGCTTTTTCTGAGACCACGTTGAGATAGTGTGAGTAGTGGTGTGGACGATGGGCGGACAGCAGGAGGTAGCTGCCTAGCACGGAATGTGAGCATCTGTCAGGTGCTACCATTTGTCTGATCTTCATCTCACCGTGGGTCTTCACCACTAGAAGCACCGCCATAGACGCGCCTCCTTACCATTCTACATTCATCTTACTAATTTGCCCTTGGGCCTTTTTATTGGGGAAGTGGACAAGACAAACATGTTATACATTAATCTAAACTATACGTAATGTATAGCTGTTATCTAAATTATCCTGTTTTAACGTAGTATCTGTCAGGATATACATGGGCCTTATCGTGAACAGGCTTACTAGTGCCGTTCTCTATCTGGAAGGTTATGACATGGCATCATCAGGTGATACAAACGTCTTAGTATGTTGATAAATGCACACTATGAGGAATAACTAATGCCTATGTTGCCACTAGTGGAATTTCTGGTTCAGCCAATGCGTCTAGACTGCATTCTACGCATCCATAGCTTCTCCTCTAGTCAAACATACCAGTATATCCACAGGTTGATAGAGAAACTGTTTATGTGTTTGCATGCTATGTATGAAGGACGCATGTATCGAAGTGCCCTAGAATTTAGAGGAAAGTCTACATAGTCAGATAGGACCTGGTAACACTGGGTAACATAACATCTCCTATATATATGCAGCATGTAGTGGACAATATAGAACTTTAAATTATTCCTCGATCCTTTTATTTCCATCTCCTATCAAACCAGTTGAATAAACATCAAAGGTACTACCCTTGATTAATACCAAAATTATACTGTCACTATCTTAAGCTAACAATTGGACTAAATGAGCTCAGGTATTTGAGATACAAGAATGGCCCAACTTCTCTCGTTAATAACCTTCATTTTCTCTGCACTTATAATAGTTACGAGACTTGCGCTATCCACATTGCAACGACAGTAAAAATCCAACATTAACTAAAAAGGAAGGAGAAGCTGACAAAATGAAGTACCCCGGGTACTCGTAATCCAGATATAGCTGATTATAAGCCTACTTACAACCGATAGTAGTAGGCCATCTACTATCCATGAGAGCAACAACCTGGCACGATAACCAATCTGACATACATGTGCCAGTATAGTATTTGTATACCTGTCTCCTTAATTCACTTTACATTTGTGGACGCATACATCACCATGATGCTTTGTCGTGTTTCCCTCGTGTCTCCCTTGGGGATCACGCCGTCCATTTATGACGCCATAAAAAACAGTCAGAATGATTCCGGGTGTCAAGGACATAGTCGGTTATTGTGATCTCTTGTTCACCCACTGAAACAGCGATACCCAATACAATTCAATATGTTACCAGAATAATATGATAGTACAAATCATGGTGACCTCACGTTTTACCATGCATGACCAGAAAGTTATCAGCCTCATGAAATCAAGTGAATTCGAAGCTAATATGTAAGACCTATATGCAGAATAAATCATATAGGTGTGTAGTATATAGCAACACATTGTGAACTGTTTAGCTTGTATACATGAAAGGTATTCATTAAACTTTCTGCAACATCTGCACAAAGAATACATTCATATTCTCTCTAAACATCAATACAAAGAATAGAACTACAGTACTCATTAGGATTTGAATACGTTAAATATATGGTGAATAGGCCATAGTGTATAAGAAAACAATGCATGTTGCATAACAGAATGTAAAGGACAAATCCTTATCATGCCTGATCTGTTGGGATTCTAAGGACAGCTTTTAGGAGGTGCAGACAAGTAATTGCGCCGACAAAACAACTTTTTAGCAGAACTGTTGACCACAACTTGTTTTGTCTGGTTTGTGCCACAGTTATAAGATTCATTAACTGCAGCAGCCAGGTAAGAAGCTAAACAGAAAAGAGAGCTATTTTTTTAAAGTGGCGACAGTTAACTGTCCGCTGGGCTATGGGCAATATCTGTCTGAGAAAACTACCACTTCATCTTTAGGTCTTATTTCTATATAATATGTGTGTATTTCGTATGTAGGGTGTCTCTGAGATATTGCAAGGCTCCCAAACAATTTAGGACAGCATTAATGATAATTATTAGAACTCAAATATTGTGCGAACATTAGTTCACATATTTATAGCACATCACACCAGAATAATATCCATTTTACTTTCGCCGCAATACATTTGTATATGATTCAGGCACAGTAAACTATATACCATATGTAATTTCTTATCCTATTTCCCTCTTGAAATATATATTAGTTTGGATATCTTTCTGCCCAAACGGCCCTTTCTTCCCTTGGTTACAGCATGGGGTATAACGATGCTTCTGGCACCCATCCTGTAAGCACTATACTCATTTACACCCTTCTCATTCACCACTTTGGGTTTCAGACTAAGTGCTGTTGACTGCCCTCATCTCCATCTGAGCTGACCCCTTCCTTCATACCATGATCTGGTTATTCAACTATATAGGACCACCATCAATAGAATGCGTAGTACCCACTGCTGCCCACTCCATTCCCTACCTGAGTCCCTTCACCATATTAAAAGCTTTTACCTTAGCCCTTCCCTTCATAGTTCTCTTTCTCCCAGCTCTCTGCCCTCCCTTTCTTTTGCCTTGTCCTTACCTCCATTGCCATCACCGGTTCCAGTGGCACACAGCTGTTTTTGTGCACCTACTGGAAACAGTGATATCAAACATAGCTCAGCATGTTAAAAAGAACAAACAGTTATATTGGCTACATTTTCACCATGTAGGCCCTATGAAAACATGATTAACATCTAATAGTAAATTTTAAGTGAGAATTGAAAACAAAGATAAAACAGATGAATATTATGAAAGACACACAACGGCTACAGCATTGAGCCACTGCTTTATTATGTGACTCTATACCCGGATGACATGTGCAGATCTTCCCATCATATGCTGGTCGTTGAAATATGTTTGCCTGTTTTTTTAATAAAGAAACATGTTAAAAACAGGTAGAGGACCAAAAACTATCTAGGGGCTGGCATTCTCACAATGCTGAACAGCCTGTGGTAAAATAGTCTGTCCTCCTACAATACACACTATGTTATATACAAAATACAATCCAAACATACACCATGTTGTTAAACAGTCATGTTATACTTTCCCTTCATGTCATAGCAGTAGGAATGCATAGAGACATAAAGAGATTGTAGGTACACTTCTGTTTGATATCTGATAATAAAGTCACGCGGAAATTGACTAATATTGAGTAGGCCTAAGGGTTACCTCTTTTGTATACAAATCGGAGATAGAAATCATAAACCGGTTAGAGCATAGTAATATGAGAAGGCAATGATGTAACACAGGGTACTAAATCTAATAGGTTGCTTTATGAGATGTATATTGTGAGAGAGGACTCCAGAAGTCCAGGATTTCAATCTGCATTACAGAATGTAAACGTTCATCATGTCATTCTGCATGACCCCTAGAGATGCCAAGAACACACCTCAGTAAGTGCAAACCAACAATTACTGCTGGCAAAACAGTTTTTTTTTAATATCTGTTGACCGCTGCTTGGTTTTATCTGTTATCTGGTTTGCGCCAGTCATAAAATTCAGCAGCAGCAGCCAGGCAAGAAGCTTAACATAAAACAGAGCTATTGTTCTACAAGGGACAACAGCTATAGACTGATTTATGGCCAATGTGTGTCCGAGCCAATTCACATATAAAACTATTTTTAAGACTACTTATACATCTTCTTTTTTGTGACGCATAGAGTATATAAGGATTTGTTTTCTGACAAATAATAACAGTAATTATGGCAACTATTAGAGCGTGGTTGGCATGTGATAATTTGTCATAATCACATTGCACATCACATCAATTTTCAATCCCTTTCATTTCTCCCAATATTTTGTATTGACTTCATATTTTCTTCATATCCCGATTTCGTCTTGGACATACACCTGTGCAATTTATCATGAAAGTGGACCCCTCTACCTTAATTTCAAAAGTGCCCATATTCCCTTCATTTAAAAACTACTGAAGATTTCCTATAGGCGATGGCTATGCCCCTGTCTCCAACCCTATAACCACAGGCACTATACTCCTTTACACCCTTCTCTTTCACCAGAGGGATCCACTTTGGATCTCAGACTAAGTGTTGTTGACTGCCCTCATCTCCATCCGAGCTGACCCCTTCCTCCACGCCATGATCTGGTTAGTCAACCATAGGGCAATCCCTCCAGGGAGGGGGAAGCTGACTCCCAGCTACTGCTCCCCTACATCCCCTACCTCAGTCGCCTTACCATTGTGTAATCCTACTGTCCCCGACTCTACCTCCCTGACCCCCTAACTCCGCCCACCATAGCTCCCTCTCTCTCCCCTTTTCCCCTGCCTTGTCTGTCCCTCGAGTTTCCCAATCCCTAGCCCCGCTTGTCACCTCTTTTACTTCATCTCCCTGGAGCTACACCCCACCCCACCTCCTCCCGCCCATTTGGCTCCCACTCTGAATGAACGAGAATCGAAACTGATCTCAATAGGGGCAACTCCATATAAGGAGGGGATCCTGGCCCCCAGCTCTTGTCCAATCACAGGGCGATATCAGGTCATCAGGGCACGTGTCCATCTAGCCGTCCCATAATGCAGTTGGTGCCTGGAGAGGGGTGCTGGAGGGAGCAGGACGTGTGAATGGGGATCTCCTATTGACGGAACTCTCCACACAAGGAGGGTGTAATGGCCGATTTCTGTTCGGGTAGTTTGTATGGCTTCCGCACAAGATTGCAAATCGACGAATGGTTGAGATAGTAGAAGTGTCTAGATGGCTAGATAACATATCGGCTGTCCACACGCCTTTTTAAATATTCCTTTACTCAGCACTCTACTCTCAGCAGACCCTATGTAAATCGTATAGAATTATATTTTTGTCAGCCTTTTCTGTTTTAAATCATCTCAGGGACAGTGAATATAATTGTGGTTGTGCCCAATGGTCTCTGTACCTGCAAAACGTCTTATCGCCGTCGCCGTCCCCACTAAAGAATAAAGCTATTGTGCATAAGACATTTTGATGTATCAATAGAGCAGTGTCCAAACCATGCAGCCTTCTAAGGGTCTTCCCTAAGTGTAGTAGGTTAACTGTACTGTGTCCCAAGTGTTATTTTATACTGTGCAGTCGGATAGCGCACGTTCATCTAGATAGGAGACAACTTTAAGTACCAAGACAAATTGTCGACTTGTAAGTAGTACATGAAGTTGTCACGTAGTGTATGGGGAAGGGACATCAGCAGTCTCACGTTACACATGCTTCACAGGGATTACAAATAGTGTCTTTGATCTTCCTGTCATTTTTCCTCGCCACTAAGGTGCTCAATATGATTTGAGTACTATCTAGAAACCGAACTATGTGTTGTCAAACCAGCCTTTACCTGCCCGCTCTGTGTGACACATCGCACATCAATAAAGTTGTTAAAACATAGCAACACTCTGGAATGTGTTTAATATAGATGGACGGGATGGTGACATGGTGTAGACCTCATCATTACTCCTGTCAGTTAGCAGGCTAGTATACACCTTTACTATAGCTTTGGTGGTGGTGCCTATAGGTGCCTGTAGTGGGACCCCTAGACCACTAGCACCTCCCTGCTGCCGGCTGTCAGCTTTCTATCAGCCGGCGTCATGTTTCATTCAGCCCTGTGTCTAACTGACACCCGTCCTGCCTCCTGATAGATGGCGGCGGGCCCTGATGGATCACCGAGCAGCTCCCCGAGCAGCTCATGTAGAGATCAGAGCTTCATTAATACCTGAGCACCACCACGTGTACACACGCCCATCTATTAATCTTCACTCTCTCACCCCAGTCTTTGATCACGTGACAGTAATTAGCAGCATACAGACCACGTGGCGGCTACCCCCGCGGCATACCGAGCCATGGTTTGTTAGTTCTCACAAATACCACCAGGGGGTGGGGCGTGAGAAGTTATGAATATTCATCAATCATGGCTGAGCTGACTCTGTTTATTCATGAGAGCGGAGGTAAGGGCAGTCAGCACAGAGCAGGACATAAAAACGGCACTTGTCTCTTTATGAGGGGCCAATTGGCTGCTCAGAGAAGTACGTAGGTTAGACTTATTACATCAATTTAACCATGTTCCCAAAAAAAAAAGAGATTTGGATATTATTATTGCCGTATGACCTATCACTATGCCTTCGAAATTATCTCTTTACAATGTCTACCAATTATCACAGTAGGTATGTGGTTTGGTTTAGTTTGGTCATAGAGAGAGGGAGGTGGGAAGTGGGAGGTGTGGGGAGGGGGGGTAACCTGATTGGTTAGCTGCCCAGACATTTTTTTATTGAGGTAATAATGTGGGTGGAGTGTGAATTTAAAGTTGGCCTTGGGGAAGATAGAGGCAATTTGCCTGGGAGCGGAGGTTTTGTCAGGGGGAGGATAGGGTCAGAGAACATGGATTGAAGTCATCCTGCCCCTTTGTGGGCTCCGGGTAGGTGCACGTGTGGCCAGCCACGCCCTCATAGTGGGAAAATGAAGGGGAGTTAACACCCTGTCTACTTTAACATGGGAATAGTCTGTGTCTGAACACACAGCCTCACTCTTCTAACATGGGTACATTCTGTGTCGGTCGATCCTTCTCTGCCGTAAGTTCAGTCTGTTTCTGAGCACTGAACCTTCTCTAACATGTGCGCAGTGGGTATGCTGTGTCTGAACTATTACATGGGTACAGTCTGTGTGTGAACACTTAGCCTTCTCTGACATGGGTACAGTCTGTGTCTGAACACTTTTTATGACGTGGGTACAGTCTGTGTGCGAACACTCAGCCGTTTCTAACATGTGTACAGTCTATGTCCGTAAACTGAACTTTCTCCAACATGGGCTTACCTCTAATTTGTATTGTGTCTACGAAATATTTTTTGGTTTGAATAGGTTTTTATTGTCTGACACAATATGTACAATGTAATAGTATACAAATAACGATATCAAGACGAAATAGAATCATTATACCAAACTTCCTCTAACGTGGGCTTACCTCTAATTTGTATTGTGTCTACGTAATATAGAGTAGACAATGATATAGTACATGTGTCACCATGCACAAATATAGAGCAGTTTTTATGTACAGCAGAAAATTGGTTTTATCTTTCAAAATAATTATGCACATGCCTGCACCTCTAGCCTTATATCTGCACTGTTGGTATGTTCCAATTTCTCTCTGTCTCTAAGTCTTTTTCTGTCTCTCTCTTCATGTGTCTTTCTCTGTCTGTCTCTGTCTCTGTTCTCGCCGTCTCTGACCTGATGCCTGTCTGTTTGTAATGCAAATGTTTCTAGGGAGAGGTGCTCTATATTATATCGACCTAAATCACTGTATGATTCCGCAATCAAATGTTATCAAATCGGGTTGCCCTAGGTTATTGAATGTGCTGGTTCGCTACACCCTTACTTTGAAGCAACCGTCCAGCATTTGACTATCAAGCCTTGTCTGCAGTGGTGCTCTCTAGGGAGCTGCGGTTAATACAACATTGGCCTTCATTAGCGTAGAAACAAACAGGCACTGTGCCGGCCAATTTGTGCGGTCAAATGAGGTGTGCCAGGGGGTGTCCTGGGTGTTTGTAGCACGGCCACCAGCGGCCAAAAGCACCATCAACGGCCGGTGTGGACGTGGTGCGTGGTCGGCGGTACTGAGTGAACCCATGCTGCAGTATTGTCCCCACTCTGGAAGGCATGTGGTGAGTGAAACTTTACCTCGTTTGAAGCGATGATTAGAATAGTACTTGCTTGCTGGATCTCATTGTTGACATGCATTGTGGCTGTGTACTAGGGATTTACTCAGTTACTACTCTCCGAGAAAATCAGAGCAGCAAGCTACTAGAGGCAGGTACAACGTATACTGTATTTAATCAGGGTAATGTTCATTTAAGCAGGGTAACGGTATGTTTTCCCTACGATACACCATTGAGCGTACAGAGAGGATACACACATGATAATACGGCCTACCTGTACCCTACGCTATGCCCTAAAATTAACAATTCTCCCTTTAATATAGTGCAGCGTTCTCATCACCCTTTACAGTACCTTATCCTACAAAACATTATGGCACGTCACCCAACACCCAGTACATGTGGTAGGCTGCCCACCTAGGCTGTAATTGCACCTGGGACAATGTCATTCAGAGGGCACCAGCCACTAACCTGCTGCCCCACACGGCAGGTCGGGCAGGGATGGGGTGGGGCGGGCAGGAGGTCTGCCTTTGATGTCGCAAATCAGGCTGTGGGGCATCGTTTGGCACCCACCTGACGGGGAGGGGCATGGAGATCGTATTCAAGCTGTTCTGCATGGGAGTCGTTCCTTATTCAAAATGTTGCTATTACCGGTAACTGTAAAATGGATATGGCGACTTAGAAATGTGTTTTGCAATGTAATTGTATAATTATAGGAACAAGTCACTGCCTCTATGCACCTCTGTCGTCAGCGTTGGTGTGGGCCACACTACAAAGATCAACAGCTTCTATACGGATTGCTGAACCTCTCTGTGGAATATCATGAAATAGGGCAACCTATAACTGATTCTAGGTTGCAAATGGCAGCATGTCTTGACAAGCAGTAATTATGCCTGGTTGTGATGGTGGTAGAGCTGATCATTCACAAGTCTGCCTATAAAAAAAAACAGATACAGCGCCGTCTGGAAGAACAAGACTATCTTATTGTGCAGGTCTATTAGTGCAATTATGTGAAATGGGGTGTTTTAAACGTCTTTTCCCTGGCTGGACCTAAGCTGCTCGATTCTCTCAGCAATCAAGGACAATCGAGGACCTCGAGGCTATGTTTAATTAACCAATCAGAACTGCTCTCTAGTAGAGATGTAGAACTGAATTCCCTGAGAGACCGCCGAGGAGGATGTGCATGTATTGGGTAATAGGGCCCTCAGTAAAAGGGCCTGAGGCACAGCGAGTTCACACAGCAAAATGCGATAGAGAACGTTGATGTGGTCATGGTGACACAGTTGATGGTTGCTAAATGCCAGTCAAGGGAGCAATAGAACATCTTCTAATGATGATTGAGCAATTTGTCCGATTTCTTGCAAAGGGTTTTGTGACATTTAAATGAGAATTGCCGGACAAAATAAATGAAAATGGTTTTGCTGGGAGAAAAACTACGATCAAAGCGTGCAATCGGTGACCTTTACAAGCAGAAGATGAGATCTTTAAGGAGCTGACAAATAAAATGAGTTTCGTGGTAGGGGTAGGGTAGGTTCACCACTTTCAACCGGTCTGATTCATATTTTTTCATGAGCTACCTTTCAGGTCTAACTGCTCCTAGAGATTTTTGTGCATATCCTTCACAATCAAACCAAACTTTAGGTATTGCTCTGGAGAGTAACTTTCATGATGTCTTACAATGCCATATATCAGTTTACAGTATTTAATTCCATGATTTATCAGAGTATTCAGAATTGCCCCTTTTCACCCTAAGTCAGCCAAAATGCACCTTGAGTCAACCACCAGAAATATGTGGAATAAACCAGTAATTTTCTGATTTTCATAAATGGATGAATGCATGCATCATATATCAATATGTTACAACTAACAATAGGGAAGAAAATGATTTATTGAATATGGAATAATCAAGACAAAGTCAGTACTGTACCTGAGGTGAATACAATTGCATTATGAGCTATCAATACAATTAAATATTACTTGTATGAGCAATGAGGACCAAATATAACATTATAGACATGCAGTATGGAGTTCTATTGAATATATTGGGGGCTCTGCCTTCTCACCCCCTTTTCCCCCCTATTTTTGCGTTTCACCCTTGCCCTCTATACAATACACAAGTAGGCCTGCTATTCTTAACCCTGTAGTAGAAGAGGGTATTCTAAAAGGAGGAGGTATGCACAAGGGTAGGGGGAATGTTCTTGGACAGAAATTCAAGGTGAGAGAATTCCAGGGGAGATTCCCGAGAAGAAAACCGCATGGTTGACTTAAGGTATGACGTGGCTGACTTAGGGTGAATTCATGGCTGACTTAAGGTGAAATGGGTATACCTTACGAAATCAGTCCTAAATATAATTCAGGAAATTAATTTTGCTCAATAAAGACATGATATGTGTGATTTAGATATATATGCAGCTCACAAAACTGATTGACACTGTGTATGAAAGGGACAAACACTTCAAATCAACTACCAAAGAGTATGAACAGTGGGGAGATTTTCATTCTCTGTTTGCCAAAATAGGTCAAACAGGAGTACTTCTGACTGATTTTACAGTATGGAAAAGAGTGATGATGTGGATGCAATGTGCAGTATATATTTGGAAAACACTTGAATTCTTAAATCAGTGGGAGTTTAATGTCACCAGATGCATATTGAACTTGTAATTTCATGTCAAAAGTGGTTGACTCAAGGTATGAGTTTGACTCAGGGTGAACCTACCCTATGGGATTGAAGGAACTGCTGAAGAAGGGAAGTCAGCGCATGGCTGCAAGAAGGAAATCTATGTTAAGGACCGCAATATTCGGGTTGTGGGAAATTACAGACAGCTCTGAAGCTTTCTTGACTGGGTCAAGAGCCCAATAAGGAATAACGACCAATGCGATTTGCTAATATAAATACAATGTAGCATTGATGAATATAGGACATTGCCGAGAATGTAGGTAAAGTGGCTGGGTGTTCTGGTCAAAATAGCCGTGTCATTCTTTGACGGGGGGGGGGGGGTGGTATCTAAGTGCAGCTACCAGCCCGGACCGTTCCATTATAATGTTATATACTCATAATCATTGAGGTAATTTGCAATGCATATATATACTGTGCTAAACTAGTTTAGTACATAATCCAAATCCATACAGTATGGATCCATATGAAGCATGATATAACAAATGTGCTTCAAAATTTAAGTCAACAAAAGTTATGTTGGTCCTTATAGAATCAATACAAAGTGATATCAAACACAAGCTGATGGTTATCCTATATATATCATCATAAAAACCTGCATAGTATTCCACAATGTACATAGTCCCTATACACATTCGTGCCTGGTACCTCTCACACACAATCACGTCTCACAATAAAGACTTCTATTTATGATGGGTGTACCTTGTATTCCTTACTGACAGTCAGGATGTTCCACAGAAGTGAAAGATGACTAGAACTACAACCAATGTCAGCAGAGGTCCTGGTTTGAATTGTAGACACGTGGGTTTCTTATAGAAGTGTCAAAGTGGCATGGAACCTCCCCCACTTATCTCTCTGATAAATGCTACCTGAAACCTTTGATATCCCACAGAGGTGGTTAGGATACTGACAGAAGGGAGCCCTCTATGTGAGGCACCTGATGGAATTCGGGAATGCCAACAAGTGGCACAATGCAGTCGGTCCAATATGCAACTCATATAGCTCAGTGCAACTTTCCAGTACGCAATTTGAGCACCATTGATATTTCCTGCAAAGATGGTTTGTTCATTGGGGGTTAATTTGATTATTTTTGTAGAATGGTTGCGGGGGGGGGGGGGGCTGTCAGGACACAATATCACATGTGCTGCCCAATCACTCCCTCCCACATAGACATATTTTTCTCAAAGTGCTATAATACCCGGATATACTTCACGTAACCCCCAGAAGCACCAGGCTCAATATGACCCTTCTGAATGTACCTTATCGTATCAGTGTCCCCAATACATGCCCATAGTATGTGATGGTCCTATTACCCATGCTTATGAGACCTGAGTCATAGCCCTCATCTATTCCTTGATCTGACAGTCACCAACTCGGTTATAAGTATCTTAGAGAGGACTTTATCATATGGCATTCTCTTGGTTTGGGGGATCTAGCATTATGGACCCTGACATACATCATGTGGAATCCATAAAAGACCAATGAGATGATGGGAAGATGACGTGATAGTGACGTCATGAGTATCTCCTACAGACCTACTTATCGTCTTCTTTATGGGCACGTCATGTCACATCATGGCACATCAGAATGGTGGTGTAGGGTCCCAGCTCAGGACATCCATTGATACGGCATGGGATTGGAATGTTGCTGTCCTCTTGGTGTTCATACCATGAACATTGATTTGATTATGACATTGTAGAACACATTTTGCATGTACATGATCTACCTCAAAACTTTGGAACTCATGAATTGTATTTACAGCATACGGGTATGGTCGGCCCAATTGCATAATTGTAGCTGTGTCTCTTGGTGAGACGTCCTATCAGCTAGTGCATGAGTTATGCATGCAGTGACTTCAAATTGTCTGATTGGCAATAAGAGCGGGTTGCTGCATGGTGGTCACTAAACGCAGCAATGAGTGGGTGTTTGGGCGTCCAGGCAGGTACCAGCAAACCACCATTTTGGTGGGAATTCGTGTCTAAATGGCGACAGTAGGGCAGCAGTTTGCAGTCCCTATCACGGCTGGTCAGTGTAACGGGACACAGATCCTGGTAGTGGCGCCCTCTGCTGTGGATCACGTGACTCGTCCCCCCGACACAGGACGTACACTGCCCACTACGTCACATGACCGGATGTACGCATCGCGTGCAGCGCCCTCCGACGTGTATTGTGCAGTGGAATACGTATATACATACGTCCTGCGGTTAGTGTTACAAGATAAAGGACTGCATTCTGTGAAGTATGTCTTATCATGTGCAGTACACGATAACAATGTGATAATATAATTAATAACACTTTTCTATGTTGTAACATAATATGATAAAGCGTTGACCTTTATTATTGGTATGGAATGCAGTTATTGAGACATGTTGATTATTTTTTTTCTATTACATCATTGTAGCCTGGTAAATTGTAATGTGTCAATCGATTCCAATATCAACGTTTGCGTATATTATATATTATTATAATATACACTCATGTCGTGTTCTCAATGCATGGGGTGTGAATGCAGTGAATGCTATGCTGGAGTCGTATAGCGCAAAGGACGGCACTACGTGTAGAGGGCTTGTCTGATATGTACGTGTACACAGAGCATGTGGATGGTCTCATACTGCAAGGACAGTACACACACCGATGTAGCAGCAGCCATACCCTACAGTACTTCGGTGGGGGTATATTGGTGGGAGGTGGTATAGGTAGGGTAGAATTACATCGCCGAGTTTACATAATTAATTGAATCGGGATCATGGGGCAGATGATCGCTATTTTATTTGCCTCTGAAAAGCTCCCCACTGCCGTCGTCACCTAACTCAATTTGTACAGTCTGGGTTCTCCACACGTCACTCTCCACCATCAGCCCTCCAATTGGGGAAGTCTCCACCACAGGGCATTTCTCACAACTCGATGGTTCTACGTGACAGACCTAGCTGTGTGAGCCAGCCAAGTGTATACCTGACTGATAGGGGGAAGAAAGTTCAATCAAAAATGGGTGATCATTGTGTAATTGATAATAAAAAGAAGGAAAATGTATACTGAGTTGAAATGTAATGTAGACATTTGATATTGATCCTCCCATTCCACACACTTAGTATTTTACTAATTGCTCTGTATAAACTTGATTTGGATCAGTTGACCCCATTCTTTAATCTTGATGTGATCCCATTCGGATGCACGTGTCCATATAGATACGTCTATGTCATAATCGTTCTGGACGGTGTGCTGAGAGTGAATGTTGAATCTCACATGTCCACCTCCAATATAAAATGTCTACATGCAACAGACAGTGTGGACAATTCAAGCGACTACTTCATACCCTATTAAGTTAAGTAACCGGGAAAAGAACTTATTGATTACTGCTTAGAAATAAGTATCTGCTCAACAATAATGATTTTATGAACTGTTTCGATTAATACATGATTTATGAAGGTACACTGGGCTAAGCGCATACTAGGCTATCAGTATTATATGAATAGAAACTAGTCCTACACCCGTGTACAAGTAACTTGATTATTTTCCGATTTGGTTTGGAATAAAGAATAACTAGTACCAACGGTAATTGGACTGAAGAGCTAGCGAGACATGACACCGATTGGCACTGATTGGAAAGGGCGTAAGGAGAACTGAAGAAATGAAATAACATGTTCTGTTTTTCCATGGATTTATTTATTTTTAACTACCACTTTCAGCATCCTGGAACCGCAGGAAATTTCACTCTGTGCCTGCCTTATTCAATGGAGGACGTGGTCGCGTTCTATTGGTAATGACAAGACACCAACGCGTCCCTATTTCCGCACCTCGGTCTCTGCAGCATCTAGTATTTTCCCAATTTGATATTCAACACCTTTAGTAAATTTGATAACCGTCAAACTTGGCAGAATTAATGTACCTCACATTTTGTTTCTGTAGACCGTCCAGTCACTCATTCTCACTGTTGGCTGTGTGTTCTAACAATAACCTTTGTTCAGAGTATACATAGATTACAGCCTATATTGATGTGTTTTTTTTCCAGTAGGGTCCATGGTGTACGGTATACTAAACGTCCAAGGTTCCAGCTATAGTAATAATGGATATTCTTTAGTAACAGAATATTGAGTGAGGATATCTCTGATGCTGTGGCACATAAGGAGGCAGACTAGTCATGTCTGGGTAGACCTCTAACTCGGGAGTTAAACACAAGGGGGCGTAGCAGTCGTCTGCTTTGGCTTTACCTAGTCGAACATTGGGCTACACTATTCTGAAGTCCCTGAATGGGTTGGCTACTTTGATTATAATTTGTACAGGTGCAAACTAAGTTCAAATTATTAAGCGGTGTTGCAAGGTTCAGGCCATCTTGGTTAGTTTTATGACATACTAGTGTATTAAGGTGCTTTAACATGTTGAACGTTCTCATCTCGCTTATCTCAGTTTCCTCCCTGTGAAGGGCACCCTTCTCCTTAAGATAAATGATTCTTACTGTGCGAATTTAAAAAGTCTTTGTTATTGTTAATGTCAATACTTATCTCTTACATTTAAACTAATGCACCTGTTAAATCAAATCAAATAGGCTGGTTTGATCACTATTATCATAATTATTATCATTGACAGAGATACAGTCAGAATCATGCGTCCCTGTGTAGATATAAATACACCATAGAAAGCATACAGCTGCGTGATGAGTTAGGTATTGAATTATAAGAATTATACCTTAGCAACGAGCAGTATTGCTAATTGCATTCATGGGCTATTAAAAATGGTTTGCATCTTGAACTGTTGTATTTAGAGATGGTGTATACGTAAATACAAAGCTATTATTATTAGCTCCACTAGACATCGGAATAAGACGTATTAAGCGAGATGTATTCTATGCGAGTCACAGGTATATATGATTATGTCCACTGTTTTATACAAACTATCACCACATAGATGCTTGATAATCATACACCACTGATAATAGAAGAGAAGGGTTTTATTTGGAGATGTCTCTTCATTCTGGAAATTTTGTTCAGGCCGGCGATAACATGTTGATACTTCCCCCTGGTACTCCCCCCCCCTCCCCACTAAATAATTGGTACCAAACCGAACTAATCATGGTTGGCACTGTAATGCATGCATCCACCGTTCAAATATAAAGAAAATACTCTATTTCACAATAAAACCAGGAAACTGACAAGAAAATCAAAAGCATGAGTATGCTATATGAAAATAATATTCATCTATGTTGCCTCAATGTGAGGTAACTAACTAACACCGCCATAGAGTATCCAGAGAGTGGGTAGCTTGGTCACAAATGAATTAAACATGGGACTATTTGTAGATATCGGCCCGTCTCATGGAGGAGGTCATTTACAAGGCACTCATTTGCAAACTGCTGCAGTAAATCAGATGAATCACGACACTGCCGGCTCCTGGGCGGCGGTAGGGGGAGCTACTGCCAAGGGACTTGGCCAACAATTAACATTAATGTGGCGGGACAGGGCCCAGTGATTGTTGATCAAAGTGAAAGCTGTTTACTTGGTAAGCCCCGGCTCCACCGCCCGGATGCCGGCCCTTGGCGGTCAATAGCCTGCTCATCAGGCAGGGAATGGCACACCAGGGAGGGGAGAGCTGAGTACATACACTGGTGGCAGTATATGATGGTATAGAGAGCCTGATATTGAGTAGACAGTTAATACATGATCAGCACACAGTCGGACAGAGTGCCCCCGTCAGAGTGTAAATAAAAAGAGACCTTGGCAGAGAAGGACCATTTATGAGGCAATAGAACATACTTTGTGTATGTTTTTCAAGATGATTAAATTGGCTTGGCATAAAACAAGTAATAAATACATGTTAAAGACTTTAAGATAATTGCTGAACATTCTTGCACATTCAAAACCCGAGGTTTCAATACAGTCATAATGTTAAATGTATTCCCTCTTGTCTCAGCCTCTTCTGACAGCTGAACATATTAATAATAAAGTCTGAATTCAAACAAATCACATCAATAAAAACAGTCAATCACCACTCCTATATTTATAACAGCACTTGAAGTGTACATTAGGAAGCACTACACCCCTGTTAGTGTTCTGTAGCCCTAGAGGTTAGTATCTGTAGGAGGCTATCGGCCATATAGTACAGAGATTGATCTGTGATATCTCCCCAGAGAGGAGGCCAACTGACCAGTCTTCACCAATGCATCAATAACCACATTGTATATGGCATCATATCCTGATATAACGGTCACATTGACATTTTGAAAAATGACCCGTGTCAGGTCCCGGCCATGTTACTTTGTAACAGACGTTCCCATTGGATGATGAATCTGGCCGTGACGTCACAGTTTGATGGGAATCCCATGTCGTTTTTAGGGCCTCATCTGGAGATGTCAAACCGCGAGATTCCGCCTGTCCGGGGGTATAGTGGGCCCTGATACCCTTAGATAACCTGATTTACTGACCATAACTCTACATGGATAGTAGGCCATTCGGTGAATTTGAATGGATGGAGATTCAGCTAATACCTAACTTACGAGTATTAACCTTCCTCATCGCCAACTTGAGATATCTATTAGTGTAATAGTAACAGGGAAATATCAGTTATATGCAAACAATAAGTCCAACTATCTGTATTGAAACTATGTATTGAACTTTACCTGGCAAGGTCGGTTCCTTTTAGCAAATTTGTGTTTCTTGAAAAAGGATCTCCTGCTGAAGTACTTTTAGTTGGGAGACAATAATTACATGATTTCAATTTCTAACCGTTGCATATATCAGAGCATGCAGTATAGAAATTGGCGAAACATGCATAAACAGCACAACCCAGCCAACGTTGCTTAGTGGGACCCATATGCATTATAGAAGATTGCAAATCTTCCTGTAATGGCTCGAAACACAGCGCGGGAAACGGTGGCGCCACCCACGGGACGCTCGGACACTAAACCTACTCGCTGGTTACCAGCGCTGGACGTTCACTTCCGCCCACTTCAGAGTCAACACGCGGAGCGCTAAGGTTTAAACAAGTAGATTATCGTCATTAAGTTTGTATTTTCATTACTTTGACTACCCGTTGTCACCATGCCTGGAGCTAAGAAGACGTCTAAGGCTCCCAAGAGCAAGTGGACCACGGCCCAGCTCTCTGACAAGTTCGTGGACTTATCTTCGCGTGTGGATGGCGTGGTCAGTACGGTCACCGATGTCCAGACCACGGCCGCCCTGATTCTCAGCCGGATTGACTCGGCCTTCCCGCAGCCTCAGCCCCGGCCCCTGGCCCCGGCTGCGGCCGGAGCAGCTCCTACGGCTACGTCCACACCTACAGTGGGAGGTAAGGTTACTACACGAGCTTCTACACGTCGCTCTACGCCTTATGACCGCCCCCAGGCACCGGTTACGACCACCCCGGCTGCCGCTGTCGTTGTGCTAGACCCTGTTGTGACAGCCCCTACAACCCTGTCAGTCGCTGCCCACGTGCCTGTTGTGACAGCCACGCCGCAGCTGTCAACTGTGTCACATGTGCCACAACCTACTCCTCCCGCTGTCAGCGATGCATCTCGACAGACTGCCGCCACCTTCACTGTGCCTTCCGCCCAGTACCTTCAGCCCCAGGTGTACCCACCTGCTGCTCCTGCTGCTCACCACCTGCTCGCCCCACCTGCTCCTCTACCACAGCAGGCAACTCAGCCTGCAGTCAGCACGGTTCTACAGTCCATGCCGGCCCTGAGCTACCCGGCTGACCTTCGACCAACCGCTACACTCTAACATATGTAGAGGTATATCATATATATATTTCTTATAAAACCAGGCCAACGTGTTGGGCCTTTATGTTTTATTCTCATACATATATCTTCTTCGATACTACCGTATAAAATGTTTGTTACCGGTACTTAGTATTAAACATTCCAAAGTATTTCACACGCGTGTTTTGTAGTCATTACCTGGGCAAGCTGATTTGCCCATATCTTGGTTATGGTACGTTTTGTCCAGGGCTATATGTGGGAGCCCAGATGGGTCAGCACAGATTCAAAGTGCCCAGCTCAAGCCTAGATTTCTTTCACTATATAAACATATACCACAAATGGTAGTTTCGAGAGGAAAATCAGATGTCAGCATGTTTTTAAATATGTACAATGCATTTATGAAAAAAAGTTTACCTGGCCTTATAGCCCTGGACAAAAGGGACCATAACCCAGATATGGGCAAGCCCAGCTGACCCAAGTAAAACACATATGGGCCCCAGGGATCAGTGCTGTCTGGTAAGGAGCTGTGTATTACTTCCACTGGTTCACATTAATTTACATCATTATATATTTATACAGTTCTTCTTCGTAGCCTTCCTCCGAAATTAGGGGTTGTATCTATACTATATACATGATTGTATTAATGTTGTGGATGGGATGTCCTCTATGATTGGACTATAGTGAAATTAGAACTAAGTTACAGTGCATTCATGCAGGCCCCTATGCCCATAATACCTACTAGGTAACTGATGACCGTGTGAACCTTTTCAGCTGATGCGGTGGTGGGGAAATGGAGGCTGATTACCCCTAATCATACCTTCCTCAGCCCCATGCCGCAAAGAGTTATGGCCAATTACCCAAAAGACTTTCCACTGAAGGAAATTAGCTGTGAGACTTACGACCACCTGGTTTTGAGTTGATGTCTTCAATCGAGACAGCTTTAAAAGAGACCTTTGGAAATTCACCCCGTTGATGCTGTACTAAAGTTTAACCACCAACTCCTCCTCCTGTGATAGAAATAACGGTTCTCCTACGGTATTGGTGTCCATCACCAGTAGAATCAACTGTTAGTTTACAGCAGAAAATAGGATATTTTTGGGTTTACTATTTACAGTGTAGATACATCTGAAGCTATTTATAGCATATACTGGGAATTTAATTTGGATTCAGTTTGATCTGGGGTTCTACAAGAGCCCAATAGTTATGATGTTGGTGTACACAAAGTGTGGTTACTGTGGAACCTGCTCCTTCATTACTTACAGTCAGGATGGCCATAATCAGTATGTAAAATTGATAGTCAAGCTTAATCTTGTTGTGATTGGCATCTCCATCTTCATACCGTTGTCATTACTGTATAATCCCGCATCACAACGTTAACAATACCAGTAGTCTGTACTTGGAAAGTGGCCGTGCTGCTTTTAAACAAAGACTACATAATTGATTTGTATAATTATGACGATTGAATACACGTGACACATTGTTTCCAAAATGTTTATTTGTATCAACTTGATATAAAAGAATCTCTGATGAATGTGAAAGCCTTTCACACAGCGACAAATCATCCTTAATTGGTGGGATTTCTCTGGTGAAGGATCGTATATAAACGGTTTGTATTGAGCTAACAAAGACTTAATATAAAGGACTGCGTTGTGATAGTTAGTGCCATGATAGACTGGGATATCGGCTGAATGTGACGATAGTTAACTGCATAATTAAGAGGGTATAGAGATTTTGGAATCCACAAATGATTTTCCTTAAACCCTATTGCGACTGTTAGTTTGATGCATGGAGTATGTATCATAAAGTATAACGACAAACAAACAACATTCTGCTAGTGTTTATAATGTTCAGCTCTTATGCAATGACGTCTAATCATCAAATCAAAGATTGTGAAGCAAATTGTGTATATAGAACGGACAAAGAAATGTGGTTCATTGGCAACTAGCAGAATTGTGGACTTTGTTTCCTTTGTGAGTCTATTGGAATGATAAGTTGGAAAAGGTAGGGATAAGTAGACTGCCAACATGTGGCATTTAATGGTTGATTAAGGTAGCTTAGTGTGTATAAAAATAATATTTACTAAAACCATGTGTTTGACCCACGTTATCAGTTGCCACCAGGTGACCATCCTAAATCCACTTTACACGCCATTATTTCTTACATCCAGAATTATTGGTTCTTGAGGAAGAATTACAAACACAACTTAAATCGATATGGGGATATAACAAGTCAGCACAGCTATTTCCAATTCAACTGCCAGACTGGGGAAACGCCTTAGACAGAGTGTAGACCAACCGTGTAGTCTTATACAAAATACATTGACTCCTGCTGTCCTTCCACATCAGAGCTGATGAAGTAATTGCGTAGATTATTCAGGTCTGTTCGCCCTCAACTATTTCTCCGAGAAAGAATAAGTATTAGACCAGTGAAGGCAGACAGGCGTCCAGAATTATTCAGGACATTCACCATTGCCTAAATGATTTCCTAATTATAGAGAATGGAAGATTACACTTATACAGATCTCAAATGAAGTCTGCCACGTGTATGTGGAATAGCTTACATCCTTATAACATTAACACGTCTGGAATATAATATATACATGTTTTACTCTATAGCTGTGGTCATTTACATGCCTAGGTTCTAGTATCACAAAGGTATATACAATGGTGATGCAATGATGTAAGTATCAACATGGAACGTATCAGTTCTGGTGTATTAGGAGCTGGGTCTGATTATGAACACTGTGTTGTCCGTCACGACGTCACGGCATTGCCAATAGTTTATTCTCAGCCATGATTTCTACTTTGCTACTCCTATATTTTGGACATAGACGTGTATTTCTTAGACCTCATGAATTCAAACCATAACATATATATAATCAAAGAAGAAAGGTCCTTATTTATCTAGCTATACATTTACGTGTATTGGGAGCTACATTGAATTATAAAACCCTGTATACATACATTGATTTCCTATTTCCCCTTGCACCCTATTTATATTTCAATGTGAGATCCTAAAATTTGATATTAGCATAATCCAACAGCTGACTATATTATATGCCACTTTTAGGCATATCGACCCGGTTCCCTCTGAGATAGCGACAACGTAAACCATAGAACTTCCCTAGATGACTAAATCACATGAGCCTAGCACCACGGCCGTGTTGGCCAAGTCTCTTTGAACCAACCACAAGGAGCTGCTCCCAGGTGGATCAGCAGCTTCATGAGTTAGTTGTACAGCTCCCAACCCTAAATGTCACATACATCTATTCCCATCTATTCATATAAAGCATGTCCAGTAACCAGGGATTCTTTAAACTGCAATCCAATACATTTTCATTCAATTTTCAGCAGTTCAAACCGCCGATTTCTGCTAGTGTCAACCGTTTCAGGAGATTATCGATGACTATATCTAACGTCTTTGAGGGCTCTCTAGTTGGTATCTCAACCTCGGCGTTTGCATTGGAATCTGGCTTCTTCCCAAAACACCAGTTGCCTATTTCCCCATTAGGAATCAGCACATTACCGTTGGTACAACTAGGATTCCCTAACGCTGAGACGTGCACGCATGTAGGGAGGGACACGCTCTGCTCTTTAAGACCAGTTTGGTAACTAGTGGTGAGTATTTTAAGCTCTCTCTATACGCGGCCGTAGGTGTTTCCCAACACCAAGTAGGCTACGCCTGATCTGCTTCTCCTGTTGTCGATAAGCGCTGTGCCATAGGTGTCCATCACACAAACAGTAGTAGTGTATCCCAGAGCCATATCTTTGATCCAATCGTAGCCTGGACTCTGGTGACGGCTGCATCATTCTAGACCAAAGATGCATAGCTCATGAGCTACAGAACCATGTTCTTCCATGGGTTGACTCACATTGTCAGATTCTATGGTGTCAAATCATTGGATGTAGATCCAGTCCTCAGAACAAACCCACGGCATGCACGCGCCACCTCCTCATGACTCCTTCCTCTCTAGGTGAGTTGCTCATGAGCCCTCGCTGATGAAGTTAGTGGGTCTGATATCCTCCTTGTCCAGGTAGGCTATCCAGTAGACGAGGTTAAAGAGCAGGAAGACAAAGGGGAACATGAACCTGGCTGAGGTGTCGATCTGACTCACGCTGTTGACGGTTCCCTTACCGTGCTTACTGCCGCGCGTGGTGCGCACCTTCATGTCCCGGTATGACGCACTCCCCTTGATGCAGTTAAAGAACTTGATGCAGCAGTTCTCCTTGTGCCGGAGCCGCACCTCATCGTCGTAGTGCAGGGTCACGTTGGTCTGGCCGTTAGCCCGGCTCGTGCCCTGGGCGGTACCGCCGTACCGACGGTCCCTGTTAACGTAGTAGATGCTCCGACCGTTGTCCTCCTGAAAAAATATATTCACATTATGATACAACCGTTTTTAAAATGCTCCTTTTATTTGCCTATTGTCTACATTCAAGCTGCTATTTCTGCGGTTAACAGAGCACTCATAGGGTTGCACATTTGATAATTTAGCTACCAGAAATATAGCTTATTCAAGTAAAGGGCCCCTCAGTATACCTTGTTTAAAGTGGTGTAATGCTGAACAATCTTCAGCATGTACTGGTGCAGAATGTTCAAATATTAAAGATAATAATGAATACTGCCTGCCCAGTAAACAAAAAACGTTATACAATGTCTTATAACGTTGTATAATGTTTCTCCTTACTATGGCATAACGTTATATAACATTTTAAAACCTTATTTTGACTTAAAATAACGTTTTTTGTTTGTTGGCTGGGTGAGCTGTGTGACCTTGGTCTCCATAGTCAACGTGTGTACCACCAACAGGTAGACACAACAGACACTGGGGACCAGGTCTACCCCGCCTGCTACCTACGGGTATTGACGATAACCCCGCTCCACATGGTCATAAAATACAGCTTCACATGGTTCTAATGTACACCCACCCTCCGGTACACCTGAGGCCCGTTGGAGCTGTGTCCATAACGATCCTCCTCATCCTCCTCCTCGTCCTCTGTGTGCCGATTAGAGTAACCACACTGCACCTGTAAAATAGTATTAAACTACTGTTATTAACTGGATTTTATCCATCTTCCCTCATCGATAAATAGTTTAATATGTAAGGGAGATTCGCTAATAACCCTTCTGTGTTCTCCAAGAGAAAGGGAGACATATCATAAACAAAAATAAAAATAGGTATGGCATGATATTGGTTCTGATTGGGCCGGAGGTGGCCTGTAAGACATGTGCACCTGTATGAGTCGTTGTGCGAGCAGTTTGTGAGCTGTATGGAGCAGCTCACCCGTGTAAAGGATCCATGGTACGGGTGCCGGGATGGGTGACAACGGTCAATAGGTTCGGTTTAAAATTACTGAGGCGTCATCGCAATAACTCGTATACGCATTATATGCCCCTAAATGTGTACTTCCATTGGTCAATATTGCTACAGTTTAAAAGGAATTTTATGTTCCCAGGACATTCAAGCAGATACCAAAAAAGGGATAATAATATATGTAGGGGAAATGTTACCGTTTTGGACATCGCAACTATGATCATCTAGCATAGCCTAAGAACAGCTACCTGGCCTGTGTGTTAGATACAAATACCCTGCCATTGTCCTATCACGACCCTCAGTATACTAACTGTAATATAGTAGGGACCGTTTAGAGCAATAGGTGGATCAGTTGGACGAAATGATTTGATGTAGTCGAAAAAACCTGTTTTTGTTCAGAAATGAACCATTCAGCATTTCTGTTATATGTTCACTGTCAGAAGTAACTGTAGCTGCACAGCGAATTATACTGTAGAACTACAGTATAAAAGGAGGTATTTTTGGCTTTGAAACCAAATATACCTCCTTTTATACTGTAAATCTACAGTATAACTCGCTGTGCAGCTACAGTTACTTCTGACAGTGTTGCAAAATCAAATTGAATTTTAGCAATAGAACCCTAGTCTGAAATGACCAGCCCTGTGCTCATCAAACTCCATTTCATGTTAAACAAAAAAAGAAATAGACTGTCTTGTAGTATGCTAATAATATTTCATCCGATATCACAAGCTTCTCAGAGCGGTTATGAACTAACGCTGTAGACTTAATCAAGCAACCTTGTGCAAAGAAGAGATTAAAGTAGAATATTTTAAAATGAGAAAAACATAAGAAATTCATACCGCAGCGTCCTGTAGAGCCCGCTCTTCTTCCTCTTCTGAGTCGGTCTCAGGCGGGATCTCTCCGTAACCCGTCTTGGTAAAGAAGTGCACTCCAGCGAATTGTATGATGGTAGCAAGCACAAAGGCAAAGGACATGCCTACAAAGTAATCCAAGGCTGTAGAGTAGGATACCTTGGGCAGATCACGCCGGTTGTCTATACCCAGGAATGCCATGGTCAGCACAGTGGTGATACCTAGTGATGGAGAGAAAGTGAAAGTAGTTTCATAATATAATAAACTATGATATTTATCCGGTCAAATGGTGGTCATAATGATGTGTGACAAGATGATGTAAGAGCCAAAACTGCCAGGTTAAATGATAAATCAGGAGGCTCAGTACCTGCAGTAATATGGGGTGAGACCTCGTGTAGTTTAAGCTGAAACCAGACAGTTAGACTGCGTGCTTTGCCAGGTTGCACCTCTCTAGAAGAACAGATCTTATCTAACGCGAGTATGTGATTGTCATAGGTAGCAGCATGCACGTGTAGGATGCTAGTACCATTCTGTCCCGTTAATAGTATAGTAGCAGTAATTAACCGCTACATATAGTACCACTGAGGGTTGTGAGTAGTATAAGGGAATGGCGCACTTCATCAGGTACAATCTGTTTGACCGTATACATGCTATAAGTACTTCTACCATGTTTAGGCTGAGCGCATAGTTATTAAGTTACTAATTATTAGACAATTGCCTTTTGAGGTAGATACACTATTTGTACACAAATGTTCAATTGATAACCGGTATTATCATGTATTCTTTGACAAACAATTGTAACTAGAACGCGCCTTGCCATATAGGCTAATACAGCTATTGTATCGCTTCAATCGTGTGGATGGCAGAGTAATTTTTTAGGGGTCCCTGCCTCAGCAAAAACCTTATTGCGCGCACGGTGTTTTCAATAGCCAAATAGGATAAATGTAGTCATGCAAACCAAATATAAAGAAAACGCAGACACCCAAATATTTACGTAGGTAACCCCGACGTACAGAACCTGAGCCTTACAAACTGAGTCTTAATTAAATACCCTGCAGTCAGGATCAACCTTCTCCTGATTAGGCCACATAAAAGTACTTCCCCACCTGATAAAAAATAAATAAACACGGGAGCCATTCAAATCAGGGAGCGAGACGGAAAGTATCAATCACCCCTGCTGTGTGAGGGCAGACCAAGGGTCTGACCGGGGAGGGACGGGGGTGTAGAGGTCGGGGTTGCTCAGTCTTTTCCACCTGCACTGCATAATTTAGAAAGGGCTAAATAACTAGTACCAAGTCTGGGCGTTTGATGGGTGAACTACCTGCAATATTGATGGGCAGTCCGTGTGTACACTGACCCCCGTACGGTGAGGGGCCCGGGGGCAGCACCCACCACAGGCCGGTCACGCACCCTGCACACAGCCCTCTGGTGGAGAACGTGCAGAGACTTTAATTGGGCGCCCTGAGCCTTTGATTTCTCAGACTCATTTGTGGGTATTCATTGTGGGTAGAGCAACTCACTTGGAGGGAGTATGGTGGAGTAGGGTGGGGGAAGTCTGACCCAGTCGCAGTGTGTGACTTTCATTGACACTAATACTTTTTGGTTCCAAAACGCAATAAGCGCCATTTGAAAAAAATGACATTGAATTTTTGACAGAAGTAATACAGCATAATCTATAGGTAAATGCCATTTTGAAAAAGATTTTTCTAAACATTTTTCATGTCTTTAGGTCCTCTCTGGTGTACACATTATTTTCAAAGCACATATAAAGACACAATTATCAAACACAAGTAAGGTAGACTTATACTTATCAACTTGTATAATATGGTATAGAAGCAAGTGGGTTGCGTGTATACTTTTGGAAAGAACAGGAGAATCAAGGGATCTACCGGAGAGGGTTATGCAGATGTAAGTAGGTAGTGGTATAGTGGGGAGTGGTAGAAGGAGGGGGAGGGAGGGGCGGGAGGGGTGTCGGCCTCCGCCCCCTGTGTTTACCCCCCGATCCGGGAACAATTTCCTGGATCAATAAGCAGTAGTTCATTGGTATGCCGGGTGTGGCGCCCTGAGCGGCGCCATGCCCCTCTGTGACCCCTGGTGTCCGTAAGGTCCCAATTAGGGAGCAGCTCGGGCCGCCTGTGCCATCAGAGGTCCCGACAGTCAGGGGGTTGGGGGTAGATTGAGAGTACTAGAAGGGCAGTTTGCATTTGAGATCAAAGGTATTCAGAAGGTACATGTTCAGGTTAGATTGATCCATTGATTGTCATTGATATGTTAATCGTGAGCATTCTGGGATTACACCGTATCCGATTAGCATTAGGAAATGGAGGGAGAGGCCCCATTTTCATTTTTATTTTTAAAAACCGATTTAGGGATATAATATGCACGATGATCCTTGGTGCATTCTGATAACATTAAAACATATTTTGCCTTTTGGAATACCTGCTTTATTCAGGTTCTCCCTTTTGATTAGGTAATGCAGCGAGAGATAACATCCAGTCTTGGTTCTTTGTTTCATAGTTGCTGTTTGTAAATGCTGTCTTGCAATGTCATTATCAATGGGAATGGATAAAGTGATGCATTCTAGCAAAGAAACAACCAGTCCAAATATTACTATTGTCATTGCTGTTTGTTTCAGTTTTTGATCCAATGAAATAAATAGGCGGGATCTACCCAGTGCTCCCTTGTGAATTGGCTGGGGTTGTTTCTGGAATATCTCTCACCTCTTCAGCTATAGTCGTCACCAAGGGAATAATAACACTCACTTCGCAGCTCCAAAAGCATAATCATCGGATGAGTGAATGGGCTAAAAACTTAAAATCATGGTCTAAATATAGAGGAAAGATGCGGTAATTATCTCACCCCTGTTGTATATAACAAAGTCATTACCAGACATTACCAGTATATTTTATAACCATCAGTCCCTATCTTACCCCTTACTGTTAAATTCCCATTGCCAACATGCCTGTCTCATTAAGGACTCTGTCGCTATTTAACTAGCACCTTGCCTTCATTAATAGACAATAATCCAGCAGCTGAAAAAGGCAGTGGGTGTTACCATTCATTTGGATCATTTCCCCTGTGGGCTGCAGCTTGGGGTGGTGGATCGTCTCTGGGTTACTTCATCTGAATGTGTTTTTCAGTAGTTGTGCACCTTGGTACTGTTGATAGTTGCCGGTGGGGGCGTTTTCAGACTGGGGTTTGTAATTGCCTTTCTGCCTGCTGTCAGATAAAGTGCTGGTGTTTGACGGCTGATGAACATCTCCCTAAGCAGCCCCCAGCCCCTCTCCACACATCCATAAACATCCCTGATGAATCTTAATGCTGATAAAACAAGTAGGGAAAAAAACTCTCATGATCATAAAAATTAGAATTGTCCCAAGAGTGGGCGATGACTGGTTTAATCATCGGACTGTGACAGCCCTCCGTCACGGGTTTATTGTGATAGTGCAGCCTCACAGTGTGTACTTTAACTGGAGGATGGCAGGCGGATAGGGAGGCAGTGAAGTGTGTGCATCATCATTAATCTGTCTGATATAGAAGTGTGTTAATCTACATTAGGTTTGCTGCATGGAACAAAGCGTCTTTTATCTACTAAATAATAAGCATTGTTTTTACTTTTTCTCTTAAAATTACCCATACACTTCTCATGACCCTTGCATTATCACATTTAATCATATTAAAATAGTGTATTTGCTATTTATGGAAATTCTCGTGACACTTTTAAACTGAGTTACATTCATAATCTACCATGGTGTCAACTTATGACCATGCTAATTCACAAGGGATTATCGGCTCACAATCAATGTAGCTCCTTCATTGTCTATTTGACACGCAATGCATAGAATCCTGATGTAGGACACGCTTGCTGCTGTCAGACAGTATAGTTATTTATACACCTAAAACTGACATTAATGACAAGTAGCTTGGCAGACTAGTGCAACTCTGTTATTAATTGACTTATCTAATATATATGTGATAACGGTTCCCGATAAGACTACTACTGCGGGTAAGGTTTTACTACCGGATGGACCCTCAATATGCAACCTTACCCGAAATGTTACTGAGGGTCTTGTACAATAAGAAAATAAGCTAACTATTCGAAAACAAGCGTTTATGTCTACTGTATAGTGAGATATTGCTTCTAGGACAACCTACAAGGGTTATTGACGAATAGAACTGCT
The DNA here is from genome assembly GCA_947462335.1 of Harmothoe impar. Lineage (NCBI taxonomy): Eukaryota > Metazoa > Annelida > Polychaeta > Phyllodocida > Polynoidae > Harmothoe > Harmothoe impar. Next base: position 55,423,440 of record OX381710.1, on the reverse strand, counting down.
GCTATAGCCACTATGTGTGGTCAAGAATTCTTGCTCCATGCATCTGCAGCTATCAGAAGGTACACCTTATACTAGCAGAATAATGCTCAACTAATGCCAAAGCAATTTACAGCCTCTGATATAATAAAAGTACCATATAATCGCCTGATCATGTAGTGTTAGTGGTACTGCGTTGTTATTTCATATTCATAATTTCAAATGAGAAACAATTTTACAGTCTTCAATTTTCTGGTTCTTAGTTTACGTGTGGGATGGGCTTGGGTGGATGGAATCATAGATTACTTGGATAATAGACTAGGCGCCTGTGAATTTGAATATTCAGAGAAGAGGTATTAAAACAATGATTGCTATCATCTTCCTATGGAAAGCTCGTTTGTCATACAAGAGATAATCCATATGTAGGAAATTCATAATCGCTTTTATCTATAATTGCATCAACTGATATGATATATCGCTTTCCCTTTTTGTGTTTCATACCCTTTTCCTCATAGCTATTTCATCTACATGGCAGAATATTTACAAGTATTCAAGAATAACATATGACCGTCAATGTTGATTATACACACATTCGAATCATATCGAAACTGAATATCGATATTGACTAAGACCTTATTTCTGACAATGGAATTTTTATGACAGTTCTGATAATGACAATTAATTATGGCAGTTCAACATAATGCCACACAACATCATCTATTATCCTTTTTTGAATCCACGAATGAGTATAATGAATAAACATGACCAAATACTGATAACAACGTCAACATTTTTACTCCCGAGATGAATAAAAAAACTAGATTTATTAACCTCAATTTCGTGTATATTATACAACAATACGTTATACTCATTGTACACCATTAGTTCCCCTACTCACCTAATGCTATCCTGTCTGCAGTGGCCTCCCTATTAATCCAGAAGCCAACCCACGATAAGATCACCAGCATGGAACAGGGCACGTAGACGTTAATAAGGAAGTAGCCCATGTGTCTCTTCAATGCAAATGTGGCGAACAGGATGGAAAAGGTACCTACAGACACGAAACAGCAAGAAAGGCATTGTTATACAAGGGCTCTACAGCTGGGGGTAAAGGATTGGCGTAATAACATCTAATAGCTTAACCTTGTTCGGGCTGTGTCTCATGAGATTGGGCCAATGTGAACGTCTTTCACTGGGTGCCCATTTTTGACCTCCTGACATAGAATGGTTTATTTAGGGCAGGTGAAGTTATATATAAACATATGATCACTGCCATTTTTTCCTTTCTTTTATCCCTTACATACCAAAGATGAAATTTAGTTTTCTTAAATATATTTTTCATGGTGGTCGATCAAAGATGGCACCCAGTCAAAGACGTTCACATTAGCCCGATCTCATGAGACACAGTCTTAAATGTTTGTTTAGTCAGTCCTATTATAGAGTGCTCAGGCAGTTCATTCAGCCAACCCGGACCGTGTGGCCTAGGCAAATTGTAAAAGATTTTGAAAGTACAATGGAGGAAGATCCCCTCTGATACAAAATGCACGGAAAACGTAATAGTTAGCCCTGGGTTCTTCCTGTTAGATGAACCTATTACCGGACTACTGGGCATCTCAAGGGATCTATATCAAGAAAAAGAAAAAACAATCTTATCAGTTACGTTTGTCATGGAAGCTATTGTGGTAGCTTGCCTGGATTTGACCGAGAATGATCCAGCGTCATGGAAGCCATAGTTAAAATTACATATTGAGGGTGGCGCAACACTGAGCAATGTATTTCTTTCATTCTTCATATTTATGTGCAGGTGTGCTACATGAGCTACATGAGCCGATGCCCTTCGAGGTGCCCTTAGAGCTGCTCATAAAACAGCTCGCTATCAGAATGACCTGGATGAGCTCTACCTAATGACGGTATACACATCGATATGGCCCCCGCCTGGGCAGCTCTAGGGTGAAGCTGCTCAAGTAACAGTATCTTCAGCCTTTATGAGTTGCTCAGGAGGCTGATTTCCCCTGGATTGCCTGTGGACACCCTTTAGCTGCCTATCAGCCTTATATCAGTTTGGGGCACCGCCTATCGCCTCTAGCCGATTGAGTATCGGTTACATTTCAATGATGAAAAGTCCGACAGAAAGAACCCGGATATGAGCAACTCAGAGCTGCTCAGGGCTGCTCGTCCCATGGGAGGGAGCAGCTCTCAGGAGGAGGGAGACATGGGAACAGGTCCTTTTTACTCTAACACTGACACATAGATGGACTCTCCTATAGAGGACGCAAAAACCACTTTCCTCTCCCCTCTATCTATAGTGTACCCTGCCAAATAAAGCCCTTTGATGTCATCAAGAGTTCTGTAGGAGCCTCTTAGTGTGACAGGGATGGTCTAGAAGTAAGGAGAGGTAAAGGTGCAGAGGTTCAACCAAAGCAATCCGAGCTGATAAGGAAATAAACCGTATCTATAGAGGGAACTTGGAGGAAGGTGACGTCGTGTCCAGAGTGTCAAAGGTGTCATCATAGCCGTGGACAAATACTGTTAGATTTAGTTTTTTTCCATTAAAAAGTGTTTTATCATATGTGTTGAGCTATGTAAGTTGGGAGGTATTCGGAAAGATAATGTGTACTGTCTGTGGGGAGATTGCCTTAATGATATGGACACATACAAATCTAATTGACAATGCAAGTTACGCCTATATTATCAGATTATAGGATAGGTAAAAAAGCGTTTGATTGGTATGATTGTCATATATAACAAAACTTACTGTCATTCTATACCCGTCATGGTAGCAAAACCGCTTTTTAGGCTACAAAACAAACGCAGCATAAGGATGCCTTCGATCATATTGTGCCTCGGTATAAACGCATGTGACCATGGAAATACTTATTGTAAGAAACTCCAGCCATCATAGTATGGGTCTATAACAAATAAACGTCAATGCATCAAGTGCTTTTTGATGCATACAAAATACCCCTCACTCGTGATGGGGAAAAAACTCAGAAGATTGATTCAATATGGATGTCATTCTATTACTTCTTTTTCCTATGCACATAGTCATATATGCCATTCCTATATATAAAGGTACAATACTTATGACTTTGGATACATAATTACCCAACTTAATGGGTTATTGCTTTCCATTAGAGCTGGCCTTGCGACGTTCCCAAGGCATGTCATGACAACTGTTGAGGGTCCGATTCCCTATGCAGTTTTCTTTTATGGCATCGGGTTGTCTCCCGTGTCGTAATTAAAATGGATGTAACTACTGGCATTATATTGAATTACCCTGCAGTAGGCAGGGGACAATATGACGGAGGGCATATGTAAAAATATACATGATGCATTGGTAATTGTAGACCGCAGGGGAATGGGGAGAGCGGCAAGATGATAAAAACTACTCATCATAAAACTCCATGAAGCTTACATTCTGAAATAAACCTAAACCTTACCAACGAGGTTATATCGAATGCAAACAAACCCCCTCATTTGTAGACTGATAGAATATACTTTTCCTTCAGTCTACAAAGTTCCTGAAGTGCGAGAGGATATTAAGTTTTAATTTAAGTTCAGATTAAGTTGATCTAGAAATGGAATCATATACTTTCTTCATTTTAGACACTGAGTTCATTCGACAGAGGTCTCAGTCCAGGCTCTGTTCACATGTTGGCTGGGCTGGGGTATTTACCATTTGGAGTATCGAACTATATCAGGCTGGTAGATGGTCAGGACCCAGCTTCCTTGTGTGATTGGATGTGTGTGAGAGTCCATCAGCGTCATGTTATCTGAGCAGCTATCTCATCAGTTTAGTGCCCACCAGGCTGACAGACCCCCAGCCCCACCTCACAGCCTGAATGTGAGGGTGGACAGGGGGCAGCCTGTCACATTTATGTACCTCCAGCTGGTATACACTCTCTACCTTTAAGTAGTGAGTCTACAAGCTGAACTGGGGACCATCATCCAGTTTACTCTATTAACCACATCCAAAAAGATTAGTTAGCATCACCTAGATTATACCAGTGCCAGCAATGCCAGACTCTGAGTCCCCTTTAGTCTGGACATATTGTACATTAGGAGAGTTCAACATTGCCTCTTTCTGAAATTCCTGACCCTAGAAAAGAATGTTTTACGACATACGGAGAGTATGGGGCTGACGCTCATTCTTTCAGTCTCTGTGTAGCCTCACTACACATTGGAGTTATTCCACCTTTTGCACTACTCACCTCTAGTCTATCTGCACTAGGCCTTGCGTCGATACAGTACCGCAGTGTCACATCCCCTGCCAAATAGCTGTCAATCCCCTGTTACCTTACCACGCTCCCTTACACTTCTCCACATCTTCTGGCACCCTCTCCCACTTTCTTGCCACTAGAAGTAATCTAATAGTGTCACTGCGCCCTTATTTGATCAGCGTAAGCTGCAAAGTCCTCGCCTTGCCCCCTTTGTTAGATTCAGTCATTCTAACACCCCAACCAACTACCCACGTCCTCCGCTACCTCCATAAGCACCCAGATATACAGTCACCTGTAGGCCAGTCCTGACACCAGTTACCATTGACTTATTGTAGATAACCATTGTCTATAGTAGATAACCCTTTAAGGACCGCATGATGCATCTTGGGTTATGTTCATTAATGTTGTCGTCGAGATGATGCATCGATACAGCATGACTGAGTAGCTTGCAAGCTCTGCATTGTTGCATCATGTCGACACTTTTAGAGTGTTTCAATCCCATTGGATCGGATTGGTGCAGAAATGCAGCACTACGGGGCCCATATCCCAATGGGAAACGATCGCATCATAAGTAAAACATTATTATCTGGTAAAATCGTCCAGAGCAAATTGTCCAATGCATGGCTTTCGTCCAGAGCTTTCGTCCAGAGCTAGCTTTCGTCTAGAGCTTTTGTCCAGAGAGAGGGGGGAGGCAGGGAGGTAGGCAGGGAGGCAGGAAGGCAGTCAGGGAGGGAGGAAGGCAGGGAGGGAGGCAGAGAAGCAGGGAGGGATGATTATTTAATAGCCATGTATACCTGGACGATTCAGCTATATGACTATTGTAAGGGGCTGCATGAATCGTTCACTGCTATATGTAAGGGTTGCGTGAATCGTTCACGGCTTTACTTAAGCAATATTAGGCCAAATGAATCATTCTAACTTGAGAAATGGGCTCCAGAGTTACCCATCAAGGCTGCATCTATGCATATTAGTGATAGAAGGGTGTAACGCTTCAAATGTGGAAGCAATTTCCCTTGTATTTCCATAACACACTTTTTTTTAAATAATGATGATACACATACCTCTGTGTTGAACCAGAGTCTCGTTCCCGGCCGGAAACTCTATCAGATCAAACTGTGACAGTCTCATGTCGGACGCCATCTTGATGGAGCGTCGGGGGCCGTGAGTCCACTCATACAACATGTCTTCCACACCGTAACCATCTGGGTACAGAATAAAGTATAACACAATCTATCATAATTATGTTATTAAATAATTAATTTATGTTATTAATTAGTGGATTTATCAAGAATGCTATGGCATTTGTGTAGCTAAATGTGGGAAGGATGTATAAGGTAGGGGGTCTGGGATTGGCTTTATCGTGAGCAGCAACACTGCATGAACTATTGTATTTAATCAACTCTGAGCAAAGTAATAAAATTGGCTTTGTCTTTCAGTTAATGAGAATTTTTGAATTAAATGCGAGTTAGTAACTCAAGTTAAAGTAAAGGGGGAGCTGACTCATCGTTATTGAAGAGGATGAGGTTTCTATTAGGCAGCGGGTTAAATGGATGAGATGAAAGGTCACATTGTCCTTGCTTTTCGTCTTGGTAATTACAAGTTTCCGATAACATCCTCGGCACAAAGTGGTAAGTAATTTATTTAAGTTTTTTTTTGTTTTTTAGGTCTACAGAGCTGTTCCCTGTTCCATATTTACCAATAAAATGGCAATAACTTTGAATTTGTATCAATACATTCACTTGCTATGTACAAGTACTGGAAACTTACAAGTGCAGTTACAAGACCGAGGTATTTGATGAACAAAAGGTCAAATCCCACAGGGAGATCTATGCTGGAAACTCTTTGCAAATTAGGGATCTATTGCGAATTGGGGATCTCGGACCCTCCAATTCACAACAGATGTAACTATACAAGAGGGCGATATAATTACAAGGAATCTGTTGTGAATTGGACTCAATCTAAGATCTGAATAATTAGATATTTTCTGTTGCTTAAGCGAGAAATTTCTCTGCGAATTTAATGTACCCAAGAGGTATAGCAAAGGAGGGGGGACACTACTGATATCTTTTTTGGATTAAAGAAGAAATGATGAATCGCACATTGGCCTAGGCTTAAATCTGTTTAGCCCAGGAATGTAAGTCTACAGTCCTATGGGATATGGGCATTTAGTTATAGCAAAATAGTGGGATATAATCAATAGAATACAGTAGCCAAAGATGTTCTGAAGTGCCACCCCCAACATACAAACCGTAAACTGTATAAACTACATCAATTTAGTCCAAACTGCATTCAAGGTTATTTGAAGGCAACAGAGGGATTTGGAGTAAGCATCCTTGCAATATAACCCGTGCAAATTGGAGTATAAGCAAGGCTCCCAAATCGCAATATGTATGGAACGCAAAGCATTCAATGCCATACAACATCCTGTGGGTGTTGACCTAAATAAGCTATATCCAACCGGAATTTACTTGAGTTGTTCAAGGCCCCATGACAAAGGAGAAATAGGACGACTCCACAGGTTACAAGGCTTAATACGGATGGCAGTCTGTTTAGCAAACTCTATATTGTTAACCATAAAAGAACTACGGATCCGGTGCTTTCTTTGGCCCTAAAGACATCCACCGTCAAAATTGATGTAGCCGGGTTCTCATCTGCAGGGGGCTATTATTGATTTGCTTTGAGTGTGCACCTCTTCAGCACACCAAATGGTCAGTGTACCAGTCTGGAATTTCGTAAAATAAAGCCACCAGTCAATGCCAGAGATACCTGAATTTGAAAGTTTGGGTTGGATACCGCAAAACGCTCAATGGTATTCGCTGTGAGCAGTATCAGTTACAGTCGAAGTATGTAGCAGACTGATTAAGTCAGGCTGCAAAACCACTGAAAACAGCACTTCTTGAAACTGCCAAAGGAGAGGACTAGCCTACATTGACTTATGTCATTACAAGTGTAACAAACAACTCAGTGGAAAGACAGGACTCAATAATAAACACCCAAACACAGACCTGGACCTCACATAATTGCAGTGAAATTATTTGTGAATGTTGTTTTAGATACCCAAAGAATCCAAATTACCGGGAAAACAGCTTTGCTCTTAAAGCAAACATATAAATCTACAATACAGTGTCAAAGAAATAACCAATCACTGATTATTATCACGTTTATCTTAAATAGAAAGGATGACAGCAAGACAGGTGCCAGTAATAACCACAGCTGTACAAATCTGTTGGTATTACTGGCACCCCCACCATCTTGGGGGCATTGAGACCCAGTTCAAAAATGATTGTTCTAACAGACAAAGGACATAAATTGGTCATGGAATTCTGCTTAAGGTTTACAAAAACGCATATAGGTGAAGCTGTGAATCTGCATACTATCCCTCTTACATCTTGGCAAAACCTATAACTGCACCAATTTCGAGCTTAATGACTCAGTGATCATAATTTTGAAGGGAATTATCCTGAACACAACGTTATATTTTCCAATTATTTTTGTCTTTTAGGGTAAGAGGATAGGTCCCCAAACTGTCTTGAATTATCATTGGCTACCCTGAGCCTATTTGCCTAGCAAGAAATCCACACAAAACTGCCAGGGTGCCAGTAATACCCCCCTGCCAGTAATACCCCTCGGTACTCTAGCTCAAATATCATTATAAAGGGGTAGTGATTAGGCTGTTTGTGTTCTTACACTACATTCCGTCTAACCAAAGTAAGTCAAGCTTTGACGCTTCTTTGGCTCTTACAGGTCATATGTGATACTTACTGATGAGGTGGTCAGTAGAATTATATTTGGGGTATTTCTTTATAGATTTCAACAGGATTTCTTTTGAAATATTTATTACGACCCATATAGATGCGTCACGTGATAATTTTCCTGTGAGTTTTTCACTCGTTCTCACAAAACATTATTGTCATTAATAAGTTATACTCTTTTACGCATGACATTTGAATAGCATGATCTTTCCAAAACTTTTCTTTTTTTTGGATTTGTTACAATACGGGCTACCAGAAACCCCCCAGCATAAGTAAATACAATTTGAATTGAATGAATTGAAGCAACGGAGAATATTCAACATTCTATTCTACCTACAAACCAATTTTTGTACTTGTTATCCATTATCAACGTGAGTTTACACTAATAGACTAGACTTTGTATAATGAGCTATTTTACTCACGGCTGCCGAGCCTTAGTGGGCAGAACTGCGTGTCCATGGGGAACTTCTCCAGGTGCATGGGGCACGACGCCTTAATTGTCAACCTGTAAGAAAACAGGAGCAGAGTAAGGACCAAGGTACTCACGTACTGACACATCCACGCGTCTCTGGTAACAATGGGATCGTCATCACAATTAGATATATAGAAGACTTGTTGCTCTGGTCGGAGGCTATACGGTGTGGGCTGGGTGGAATCAGCATTGGCAATTCAGCTTGTATCATTAGAATGATGTGTAATCAGTTTTTCAAATTAACGCCCATAAAGTACATAAATAGTAGTAGGTTAATTTTTGGTAGCGTGTTGTAAGTCCTGGTAATACAAACAGAGTAATGCATACCCAGCATTGACACCCTTAACCAGTGACCTTTTATACTGCCTATTTGCTATTAGATCAAAGGTATCTGAAAGACATGGACACAAGAGGAAGCTAAGGATACACGTTAGTTTGCCACTTCATTTAGTGTGACTAACATTAAAGGTATGATGGGTACAGGAGAGTCAGTGACAGTGGTGGTGCTCAGTGTCCTGTGTGACTGGATGATGGATGGACAACATGCAGCCTCTTAGTCTTACTTGACAAGCAAATGGTGTAAGACAAGGCGTAACTGTAGTTACCCACAGGGGCTGCGACCATGTAATGAGGAAGATTTGGGGTTTGAGATTTCCTACCTAAACAAGTGGATCCCTACCTGTTTCTTAAACTTTCCTCCAATTGGCTGAAAGCCAAAGGCAGAGAGGTAGGAGGCCCCCTATTGGCTGAGGCTTCCCACCTCTTCTGCTTGTTACAGTTATGCAAAAGGAATTCTATACCAACAAGCTAAAGATCAGCTCCAGAAGGCTGCCTGGTGTCCAAAGGAAACAGCAGGTGGCTAGGCAGGCCTAAAACCAGTGTTAGGTCTGCACATGACTACAGGCACCAGCTCTGTTCATAAGTGCTGGCCCTAGACTCTACCAGACAAGCAATATAGACATCGCCAAAACAATGAATATGCTTGAGGGAACTCCATTCACAGATGTTCTCATGTTTAGGCTTCTCGAAAACAAAAGGGGAAACATGACATTTCACACCAAACTTTTTTTCTTTCTGAATAATGAATGAACTTATGTGAACATATATAAACAGCTTTCAACACCACATAAATCATTGCATTTAATCATCTTCAATCAATACTTTAAGTTTATGCATGGAATTCATTCTATACCTCGTATGAGCTTTAATTACCTTTCCAAGTACATTTGATCAAGCAACAGACAACAAGACCATGGACAAACGTGCTTAAAGTTGCTTTAAAGCAGCAGCCTCAGCTCCAAGCATCGAATTTTAGATTATAACACATCAGCAATCTACACAGACTTATATATGTCAATTTGTAAATAATATGGGTGCTTCTTTCTATATGTTGGTAAGATCAGCAATGAAAGACTTCCAGGTAGCAGGCCACTCCGTGCTACCACCTGATGTCATTTTTTAACACTAAATTATCAAAGCCCACCAGAATATAAATAGTAGTTGGAATTACAGTCTTGTATTGCACACATTAAGGATCCCGTGGCAAAATAAATGGCAGATTATAATAGGGAAAGGGTTTTACAATCATCTGAGATACAATGAAGAAAACATAGATTTGAGAGTGCCAAGTGGTATAGCAGCTTTAATACAATGGTTCATGCACTGCATGTAAACACCTGTATCGTAAGGCACATAGTCAGACAGACGGACAGGAGACTGCCGGAAACTCTACGGTCACGCAATCTCCACACCGGAAATGCATTCAGAGTACAACCGGAAGGTGACACTACTGTCGGCCAGTGTTGCCGAGTCGTCCCGAATCTGGCGGTGACTTAATCCGAGCCGTGTCCCCTGTCCCCTTTTCATGGTGCTTTCAAGGAGGCCATGATGACATTATAGAAGGTCCGAGCGCTGCCAATCATAGACCACAAAAGGACTGAGGCTGTGGTGGGGTCAGATTCTTAAAGGGTAGGTTGGGGTGAAGCTGGAGGCGGCCGATAGGTGGTTAAGATACAGATAGTCGGGAAGCCCAACTACCAATCAGATTTGTGCCCTATGGAGGGTCCGCGCATGCGCCATGCCCACGTAAAGGTCAGTCTTTGTACGCCCCTATGGCAGGTTCAAGGTCAGATCACTGATGACCTTTTGACCTTGTACTGAGGCCTTATCTGGTTATGGAAGGTGTAGATTGGGTTAGGTGATTTGCTTCCCTTATTAGGACCTTACATTCCACCCCATCCCTATATACGTCCCATATAGACCTAGGACTTGCATTGAGTTTGAGATGCAACTTGCTCCCTCAATAGTCTGCCTCCTGTTATATAGACATTACGCACTGACTCTGCGGTCCAAGCTCATTTCTGTGTAGAGTATGGGTTCTCAGTCCGACATTCACATAGTCATAATCTTAAATCATGAATTTCTATTTTGTCTTAAAATCCCTCTAGAAATTTGAGTGGAATTTATTGAGAAATTATAAAATCTCAGGCTGAAAATAACCACCACAATGAATACCTGGTGGTAAAAGAATGAAGATGTCGATTATGCTGAAACACAATTACGCCTTACATGACTTTAACGTTAGGGGTTTACTCGTTAGACGTGCTGAAAAATATAAGAAATGCAATGTGGTGAAAAGATGATAATCTATTAATGAAGCGGCATTCCCTTGCCACCTCGTGACAATCCCCATTGCCGACCAACGCGATATTGAGAATCAATTTTAAGACACTAAAATCTCAAGATTCGGGCAGGGTAAATCCTCCATGAGTTGAGCTTCAAGAATTAACATTGTGGCATTGCATGAGTACCTACCATGTTGTGTGAAACCGAGTGAAATCAGTGACATAATTGTCAATGACTTTATACAGTGATCAGAACAAGATGTATAAAGAATATAGGACGCCTTCCTATGAGCCAGTGATTGAGTAGTTGGTACATCAAATGATGAGAAATGGTATGAGAAGAATTATATGATATGTCACCACATGTATCGAGGATATTTTCTTTGCAACCAAATAAATTTAACAAATCATTAAGTATTCCCTGAAGTCAGTCGTCCACTGGCCGATGAAATTGTTGGGACTTTTTTTCTCGGATTGCTTTATTTGGATGAATAAGTACTACAATTACTATTGAAATTGTATTCCTTTTTAGGGGGTACACTATTTACCACTAGTAGACTGCAATGTCATGTAGATACCCTCCATATCTTACCTCATGGAGTAGAGGATCCTGCCGTCCTGGTTAATCCGTAATAACTTGTTGGGTGATGTTACCGTGTGGAGGTAGGACTTCTTGCCGTTCACAAAGTGTGTGTCAGGTTTCCAGAGTCTGTCTAAGATGGTCACACTGACCGGCAGTACCTTCAGGGGCCCCGTGAAGGCCAGCCTCTTGTCCACCCAGCTCTGTCTGAAGTAACAGTCCATCTGGTAGGCCTGAGGGTGGGGTCAGAGTTTGCCAGTTATTACTGAGTGCTCTTATGTTAGTGAAAATAATTATGGAGCTTTATGAAGTGCCATAATATTTGATCATGGAAATATATATATATGCATTTGTACTATAAATATATCGTAGAAATGCATGGTTAATTATAGGCATAATAGGTATTCAAATTGATGACACTTTAAAGGAAATCATCTAAAATCATCCAAAATATCCCTCGCGGTGGGATACCAATGTTGGAATTCAACCAGTGTACTATAGGTGCATTCAGTTTAAATATATTTTCTATGCATTTGGTACATTCTAGAATAGAAAAGAAAGGTACAATGTAGTTTCCTACCATGTCTTGTTCGGAAACAGGGCCCATGGAGCGGATGTTCAAATTGACGTCTACCAACAGTGGAGGTCCTGTACAGGAGTAGAACGGTAAGTAAAGTGTGAGCATTAGATGAGTGATAACTATTAAATCTCCCCCTAATATTCTAAGATTTTTTCGTGGAATAGCCTAATATCCGATCACTGTGCCTGTATTGCTTTTTAGCCACCTTACTTACAAAAACACCAATATAAAAGACCATTGGTATTTCAGTCTTAAATGTATTGTAATGTGAATGGATTTGTAGGGTACACATAGCTCGTAACTGTGGCATTATTTTAACTGACAGAGTTTGACAGGGCGAGGTTTCCATGGTCCCCGTGACATGCTAAAACTGAAATTAATTGCGTCAAAAAGGTCAATCTTATCCAAGGCTTCTTTGCCTGTTCTGCAGGGCCCGGCTGGGAAATGGGGCTGATCACGCAATTGAAACATTCCTGCAGATCCTGAAGCTTTGAAACCACAAATAAAACAATTTAAAAAAGGGACCGTTAAAATCATTTGGAAACTTTACCACTGAAAAATAATTAAAAGAAGCCCTCAGTGACACCTTAAGATAAACACATAATTAATCCTCCACGCTTCAGTGAATCCCGCTATCGGCGCAGAAAGATGTGAACCAGGCCCTGACAAAGTAACGATTTATTGGGTTGTTTAAATTTTCTCTGTGCTGAATTGTGAGAATGTGCCGCCATAAATCAATGCCTTTAATGAGTTGAGTGCATTGGGCGGGGTAAGGGGTGGGATAAAGAGGCGAAGCTAATGCTAATTGGATTATACACTTGGTGTGGAGATTGATTATGGATATGCCCTGGCACTAGACTGGCCCAACCCCTACAGGTTAACCCCTTCTAGTTGGAAGATCTCTTGATGAAATTGGTCAATGGTAGCTCGAAATATATCCTTAGATGATAGTTTAGTAGACTATAACTAAAGAAAATGGAACATCATGGAAAATCTTAAACCCCCACATTTACTTCCCCACATACATCCCGGAGTACTCTGGACTTGGACCATTAAGATGTATTTCCTTTCTAAGATTTCAAGACTCAAAGGAATCAAATAAGCAAATGGAGTATGCCCATACGACTTACCTGAATTCAACTGAAATAGTGTTTTTGTCTAAATCTGTTTTAACTATAACACTCCTTATTTTTCTCTCAATTAAAAGGATTATTTATGCATTTCGGCAACAACGCTGGTCTTAGGGCAATGAATCAAAGCCATTCAAAGCATTCAAAGGCACCACCCAACCCACACTTTCCACCATCCGAAACCCTCACAATATCTCTGGAACGGAATCAGTAATAACTACCACCATAATATGCATCCATTTGCGAAATGACTTTTACTTCGCAACAGAGTAGGAATGCTCGTCACATTTGATCTGATTTTAGAAACTGCCACCAGCTACCTTTCTCCAGGTTCGATATTTCTTAATCTGGCATTAAAAGCCATGGATTATACCTGATCAATTCTACACACACGCAATGGGGCTGGGTGTGTTCTGTTAGTGAAATGGAGGGTGGTGCATGTGAGGTAGGTGTGGATTGTTTCTATGGTAAAATTTGCAAAGGTCATCCTCCAATCAAAAGTTCCTATCGATGTTTCAGTCTGGTGTGAAGAAACACGCCATCCAGGGACCACTTGCAATGTGGTCTAAATTGAATTAAGTCCACATCAATGGTTACTTAGTTAAACAGAGGCTAGTTCGATAGACATTAAGGCGTCGGGACCCCCTGCTTATCTCGTTGTAAGAATTGAATGTTGTAAAATAAAGGGAGCGGGGTCTGAATCGCACTAAGAGTGATGTTCAAGGAGTTCATTGCAATGAGATAATGAGAGGTTCTACCTGGCTTCTGCGATACAAAGAATGGCTAGAGATGCGTGCCTTAATTTGTATTGGGAGTAGGACACAGTATATCGATAGAAAAACATGGGACTAAGGGCAAATTTAAATGTTGCTTTTAGTCGACGTCTGTTATCAAACAGACCATGTAACCTCAAACCCCTTAGTCACTAAATGGTGTTGTCCTAGCTTTATGCAGAAAGGGTAGAGCTATGGACCTGGGTTATTTGTTAATGCATTAGTGGCAAGGACGCATCAAAGTGTGCGCTTGGTTGCTAAGCAAGGACCTATCGATATTATGATACTTGTTTGATATGACTGTGAAAGGCAGAGTATCACATAACGGAGTCTATGCAATTTATTAACACGAACATATTACTGTGGTCTTTCATGTCTGTACATATCAATCGCATGCTAAATCTGATAATCTGTTTTATTTCACAAAGGTAAACTGCTGTTTGGAAAGTTCTCTCACGTATACCAACTACGTTGATGAAAATGAAAGTGAGAGGGGCAGCTATAAAAGCAACGATCAGAAATTATCGTAAAAGTAAAGTAGGAAAAAAAATGCTAAAATGCCAGTATATCACTTATAGAAGACATACTATATGAAGTCATAATGTAATGTACCTGCAAAGCCTGGCCTGAGTCTGGGGTCGTAGCCTTTGAGCAGTTCGTCGAGCAGCGCTGAAGTGTTGTATACCATGCCTGTCCGTGAGCAGCTCACTCCCGTCACCACCAACACCACCCTGCAACAAAGCAACTCAGTGTTCTAAGTGTAAATTATAATGAAATATTAATCTACTAACTCCTGTCCCCATCAACCCATCCTGCAACAAAGCAGCTCAGTGTACAGATGTCTAGGGGGTATATGGCAGGGGGTAGATGTCGGCGGGGGTAGATGTCCGGGGGGTACTTGTCCTGACCATGCATCCTGCAGCAGAGCAGCTCAGAGTGACTCAGTGGTCATCTTTGACAGCTAGTTTTATACAGTGTCATTTGTTTAGACCAAGGATCCCTCCTTGCCCTCAGAATGACTGATGTCTCTGTGGGTAGGGAGGGACCACAAACTGTACGTGAGAATTGACCCATAGCGTGCTTCAGGTGAGTTTAAATGTGGAGGTTGTGTCTTTGGTGGTTGGCCATGCGTACCCCAGCCCAACTCACATTGGCCAGTAGCCAGTTGCATGTGGTTGTATTTAACCAATAATGAATGGATATCAGGCACGAGGGATTGTATATCGTAGGATATAGGCATGAGTGCGTAGCACGAATGCCTATATCCATCCCGAGTGCCTGATATCCATTCATTATTAGGTTTATTATACGATTCCTCCTAGTACTGCATCATGCCAACCCTATGGTGTTGATACACTCCCAAATGGGCGGCATGATACCGAATCTTATAACCACATCCCGCACCCCTCTCTCGAGTCTGTGGTTTCCCTGCTATAGGCTCACAGTGCTTGGAGTACACAGCAGGGCGCCAGTGTAGGTGCACCGCGGCCGGGGACGCGCTGCCTACTCTCCGCTGCCTAGCTCTATACTTCAATATAGTCAGCGTTTCCCCGGAACTGTACTATATCAGCTGTGGCCGAGCGGTTAGCGTGTATGGCTCATACGCAAGGGATCCCCGGTTCGAACCTGAGGATGGACGAGTGGAAACGTAGCAATTTTAAAGGGCCTATATGTATGTGAAAACCCCCCCCTAAAATTATTTTAATGACTAGGTATATAAAGTCCAACTACTACCTTTATAGTAAAAAAAAAATTATAATTTTTTTTTGATTTTAGGAGAAATTACATCAAAAAGAGTGTTTTCTTCCATAACTCGCTAAATAATTGCCCTACAGGGCTGAAAGTCCGTCTATAGACTCCTCATTTCATCCCCCACATATACCAGCGGCCCGACGGCGTAGCACGTAGAGCATCCGACTTCAAGTCTTGGAGTAGCGTGGTCGAACCACCATGAGACCTCGGATTTTATGTGTGACGAAACTTCGGAATCGCTCAGTCCCACCGGAAGTGTGTCGATATCCACCGGAAGAGTGCCGATATCCACCGGAAGAGTGCCGATATCACTAGATATCAGCACGGGGATATCACGTAAAAAGCACGATGAGTGGCCCAATCGTATAATAAAACTTTTTATTATCATTTGGCGAGGGTGATACATTAGAACAAAGGGGAACGGCATACCATGTTGATAAATATTCCTGTATTCACACTGTCCACCTGCAGGAAAGTAGTCCGCTCTAATTATCAGCCAATCAGAGCAGGGGCCAGTGACACACATATACACTCAGGTCAAGAATGTCCACTACACTCCCATACGACAACCCCAGCCCCAATGCTAGTGGCCGGCCTGGTTAGTACCTCAATGTCATATCATATGCGAAGGCAGTGGGACCGTGGGACCACTATACCCCCGGGGGGGCCACTCCCTCAGTATTGCTGACTATGTGTGAACACGAATCCAAGGGATAGGGTATGTTTTTGGACCCTAGGCAAGGGCCCGCGAGGGCCCTTGGATAGGGGTACTTTCTAGGCAATATTGGAGGAAAAGGGGTACATTTTAAGGCTGAAACTCTCAAATAAAACAATAATCCACTTTTTTCAATGTTAAAGATACATATTTTATGTATAGGGTAAGGGTAAGCCGGGACTATACCCCCCCCCTTTCATGCCCCTGTCACCCACCTGTGGATACTCACTGCAGTAGATGACCATGCATAGGGCCTAGTGGCCCTAGTGCATGGTACTCCACTATTGGAGTGTCCAGCATGTCAGGTATATACTTGCCTGACTTGATCTAATTACCCTCACTGCACATTAATCACCCTACCCCACAGACCTAGACCCAGGGTCTGGTTTGGTTATACAACCAAAACAAAGGTCGTTTTACTACAGAATAGGGCATTGCACTTGAAGAAGTAGTTCCTCGAATGTAACCAAATAGTATTCTAATGTTGAATTTGGATAGCCAAATGATAATAAATCCACAAACATACTCGTCCCCAATACAACTACTTTTATCAGACTCCTTTGTGAAGGGTGTAGTAATATTATCAGCCTCGCCCTGCGGGCTCTGCTGATAATATTACTACACCCTTCACAAAGGAGTCTGATAAAAGTAGTTGTATTGGAGACTCGTATGTTAGTGTGTATATAATGAGTTCCATTGGCTTGACTCCGCCTCTTGATTAAAGCTGCGTTCTCCAACTATGGACCTGTTTGTAGATGGTCCTATTGCATACATGTCGAAGTTAAAGAAATGGAGAGCAAACGCACATCCTGGCCGAATAACAAAGTGCCATGGTAAAGGCCATTGGGCAATAACCTTACATATGCAGTTATTCTATTATTGAAGTTCGGAAACAAAGACATTTGCAAACACTACATTATACTCTAACTGGTTGGTCTAGATGCCTTCCATGGGCTAACTCACGTCGAAGCTTTAAATGTCAGAGCATACATTTCTTTGTATCACGATGAGCCTGTTATCGCAACTGACATTCATACTAGGATATCCACAGGATACTCCATCCTATTTGAATACCTTTACCCTTTGGGGCGTGTACCAATGTAATTAAGTTGCATGGACATCGATCACTGTCTTATAACACATTGGTTAGGGGTCGGGGGATGGGAGGACGGTAAGACAAGACATATGGGGGAGGGGGGAGAGAAGAGAGAGATAGAGAGAGATTCATCATTGTCCGCGCCTGCCATTGAAAAGTGGCTAAATCATGAGTCATGGATCGACTTGAAAATGGTACCGCAGCAGCCTGACTCGGGGTAGGCCCATGGGTGTATAACATAGGGAGAAAATGCAGTACGGTTCGTATAGAGCTTAGACATTGCATCCAGGGATGGCCATATTGGGGGGGGGGGGAGTCCCCGATACAAAGGACTGTATGTAATCTCTTATTTCCTGTTTCTCACAGTACATTACAGGGGCCTATTGATAGGATTAATAAGGGTGATAACCTGTCCTTCTCCTTTCTTCAGTTATGAGAACATTCTCAACATCTATGAGATATCCAATATTTTATTTTAAGTCCGTGAGAAGCTTATCTTTGTAATATATCGCACAATCATTGTTCTTACTGCTTTATCCTTTATAGACTAGAAAATAATACCCATCCAGTGTGATTTAGCAGTTTATTATATATCTGATTCATGGGGACGGGGAGCTGGGATTGCATGTTAAAGCACTAAGGACGCTCCGAATATAGAAAGCTTGCAATGCCTCACTAGTCCCCAAAGACTACATGTTGGAGTGTTGGCAAAGGGAGAGAGTCAGATAGTGGGCTGCATTGTGTGAAGTGTACCCATGTCCAATAGACTGCCCTATCATGGCAGGCCCCTAGTGACCCTCCCAATAACACCCAGTTCTATAGCAGGAGCAGCTCATTGCTGCAGGGTTAGTTAAGTGCATGTATTTTGATGGCATAGAGAAGCTCTGAACTCCCTTGGTGGCTGGAATGAGCATGCAATGTGTGTTGCTCAAGACACCAAGGGAAGATAATGGTTGCCAATATAAGATGCATAAGAGTAAGATAAGAGTACAATCAGAAAAGATTTTTACACAAAACCGATGAGAATATTTCAGTTTAGAAGATATTAAGACGCCAAAATCAAAACATTTCCATACCTTTCGAAACATGACGCTTAATCATAAAATCCTTTTAGAAGCATATTCTTTGCTTTATTTGCATTGACATGAGCAAGTCTTCGCTGTTTTCCTTTGACGACCTATGATGGCATGCTGTAGCCTCCAGGAGACACTACTCTCTAACTGAGCAGCTCCCCGCCTGCTCCTTAAGGAGACATTAGCTTGAGCTGCTCACTGAATAGTGTACTATGGCCAAGGGACCCAGTGTTTGTGTGGCTTTATGTTCATGGATAAAGGTAACTGGGCGTGTGGGTGGAGGGGGTATAGAATAAGGGGGAGGTATAGAGGGGACCTAGCTGAACTTGGCATAGGGCATCCTACCCTCCACTAACCTAACGAAACCATTGATTAAACGGTGGACGCCACTGCCCAGCTTTCGTTCCCTGGCCTCCGGCCAGATGGCAGTGTCTTCACCATTTCCTATATACCATCTCTTCCTGCACCCAAAGGCCACTAGCTCCCTGACCAATGCCGCAAATACAAGCATTGGATCTGGTATCAACTGTCACAAGTACAGACAGCTGGCCCCACTATAAACAGTGCGTCGAATATTCCCATATATATAACACTGTAGGTATAACCACTGTACTCACTTGTACATTCCAGTTATCTCCAGCAGATATATCGTTTCTATTTCATTATTAATGTGTGTTATACATCTAGACATTTCTCATGACTCCAACAGGTTAGTAGAGCACTATATCCAACTTTTGATGCATCTATACCTGCGCATATGTAGAGCTATTAAATACAGCACCTGCGCTTATTTAAAACTCATTTCTTGTGATTGTTATTATTGTCCCCCTCTATTCTTCGATGAAACGGGACCTGCGCTAATTTGAAAGACTATTCACTGATACGGTATAGGCGCTATCTAAGTCGCTTTATCGGGACGTAAGCTAGTGGGTACTATCTAACGTCAAGGGCCTTTGCCAATACATAAACCTTCTGCTGAGCTTATTGAGGGTACTGTAAAAGTTATGCCAAACGTAATTTTTCGTGACCATACTGCAATCTCAGACTACAATAAGCCCGACAATAAGTAAATGTCACTATACAGTATAGATTATAACCCAAGTCATGGCTATTTATTGTCGGGCAATCACAACCGATACAGGGACACGAGACTGCAGTGGACTAGGTAAATGTGTATAAAAAGGTTGGTTTCCATTAACATGGTCTGATAATGCAGGCCCGGTCGGGCGGGATTTTGTTTCTTTTATTTTTTATGCGTTAAGCATCTATCAGTTTTAGGTCTGATTTTAAGGTTATCGCTCTGAAATCCTTTATAACTCTCCGATTTACAAACGGTAAAATTTGGAATTAGCGGAAACGAGGACCTGGCCGGGTTACATGAAACCAGTTTTCCACCTTTTGGTCCTAGCCGTCTTATGATAGAACCAGAACCTGGAATGAAACAGCTTCCATCACCGTCATATGAAGACGAAGTAACAGACAGGAAATCTGACATCTGTAATTTCTAACCCATTCACTGACAGCAAAGTGGGCATTCTGGTTTGTGGTTAAGACAGAGCCGGATGATTTAATGAGCGAATCCATCCTTATTATTTCATAGTGTATTGACATTCCTGCCGTTTTATCATTTCTAACAAGTTTATGGAAGATTAGTCCCGGCCTCCTCAATCATTTCTCGCATTGATATGATAAGGCATTACAAAAAGATATGCAAACATTGCGAATCAGTAAGCAAACTGGATCGCCACTGATTCATTGCCTCTTTTTAAAAGCTATTTGTGTGAACACAGAAATCGTTAAGACAAACAGAATTTCCCCCATACATTGCGCTTCCCTGAGGATTGAATGAGAATGATCTGTTACAATGTTTGTAGTGTGTGCTAAGAGGTCTTATTGGATTCCTACATTAAATCTCCTGTTTGAGCCTAAAGCAGGTTTGGGATGCAGTGCTAATCCCGTTAGGCTTAAGTGTTGAGGCTGTATTTGTAAGCACATTAGGCATCGATGGTAAGTACGTCTGGCAATCCAGGTCACGTGACCTCTAAGGGCATTTGGCAGACACCTGGTGGGGTTTACTAGTACTATTCTAATGTTGTAAACTAAGATTGAGTCAAGCCAACTGGCACTATTCTCCGGACACGCGGGTTGAGTCTAGCCATTGGCCGGCCAGAAGTGGGCAGACAAATAATTAGTGCTTAATTAAGGCCATGCACAACTACCCTGTACGTACTGTACACTGATAGTAGGAGGGATAACACTGAGGAACATTTTTGCATTTTTAGAGAGCAACTGTTATAAAACCAACTTATCTTGATCAATTCAAGTGTGCTTAATTCAAAAATCATAATGAAATTGATGGATTTCTTCTCATTTCTGAGCTATTTAACATTTTAGATGCATAAAATGCGATAAAACACCCACTACTAGTGAGAAGTTTGACACGAAGCTTATTTCTTCCATCATCAAATTCAAGTATTCTGGGTAATGCATGTCTTCAACATCAAGAAAAAGTGGTATATAGCCACTTCATGTCATCATATATAATGAGTTTTTTTCCTGTGGGGTTTCTCTTGGATTGACATGCTAGATAATCATCTTAATTAACAATATTGTGTGACCCTAAAATAAGACTAAGATATGCTTTATGGCCTTGTATGTAATGCAGTAGTAGGACATAGACATTGACACAGAACTTAAGTATCTTAATTCACTTTTAAGACTATTGATACATTTTGCTTGCTTCCTACAGATTATCTCCGGTAGTTTACTCTACCCTATTCTTTGCTTGTGAGCCCCATGCATGAGATAGCCAGGATGTTTGGGCTCATCCTGCCTTGAGACACTCATACCCTAAGGGCATGTAGCTATGCATGTTGGAAAACAGTGGACGTGTTAAAATGGACCTTATATCCAAAGAAGCTAATTCCCTTGCCTATGGATACCAATTATTGACACATAAATGTATTTGTGGGCGGGGGGGGGGGGGGGGTCATGGACATCAATTGCTTTGGGAGCGTTGAAGCAATTCCGTGTTCATCCACTTGATTCGTATCTTGATGATACTCCTGAAAAGCACTGACCATATGGCCCCCATTCCATGTCCATGTTACAAACTGAATGGATTTGGTTTGACCCCGAGTGATTAGATGATAGGGAAGCAATTTAAAAGGTGTAACATCCTTTGTGGCCAAGAGGGCTTTCATAAATTATAGGGTAAATAGCTCCGGTAAATATTCGAAATCAAATCATCTTTAGACAAAAGAGGGATGCCATATCTATTCATATGAGAATAGTCACACAGTTTCCATGCCTCTAGTAGAAATAGTTTGTTCACTGAAAAACATATATGCAGGAATATTTAACATAGCTCTTTATTCTATCGTTATGGGACCCCCCTTTGGGTCGACAGGCTCTTCCCTTATATACCCCCTCCCCATAAACACTCAACTCATCACTTCAGTTGGAAGGTGTCCCAGTCAGTTTAACCATCCTTCACTCATAAATAATTCACAGCTTTATCTTTCCCAAACTGGTAATTCCTGGAAGAATTTAATCCTGCTGCTAAAAGGGGTAAGCTGTCAATATTATCTATTTCATTTTTCAGCACATTTTATGTGCTTGCGTCACTTACAAAATCACCTGTTTATCCAGTATCCCTTTCCCTGGTGTTATCCCCTCCCATCACTCCTGGTGAATTTCAAACCCAACCAAATTGACATTTGTCAGATCACATACTTCACCAGCCGCAAAAGAGCGAACGCAATTTGGAGAAGTTACTGGGGCAGGCTGGCAGTAAAAGAGCACAGGCATTGAGTTGTTGAGGCCTACCAAGTGGTTTTGTGGGTTTCCATGGAGTCAACGCCTCAATCTAAAGTAACCACAACCACCCTACTGTCAGCACCACTCACTACAGCCTCGTCACGCGGCCTTTTGACAATTACCATTACTATACAGGTGTTCTGCCGCAGTACAATGCTGAATAAGCCACTGGCTTTTTGTTAGAGGCAAAACGCTTGCTGCCCCTCTTGTAACAGTCAGCGCTGAGCGAGGACCGGCACTTCGGGTCTTTATAGAGTATAGGTGGGGCTCACGCTTTAAGAATTCTGTTAAAATGACACACTTTACATGACTTCCAGTTGGGAATATTAAACTTTACTTCATGCATATATTTGCGTGTTCCAAAAGCCATCCAAAATACACCGACTATACTCCAACTGAATCAATGACAAAACATCCACCATCAAATTAGCACCAGAAATAACAACAATATTAATGGCCTTATTTGGGTAGAAATCTCTGCCCGCTTGAGCATCATTCCTAATGCATTTAGACACTTGAGCTGGGAAACTTTCAGCACTAGATCTAACACCAGGTACACAACAACCTCCTCACCTTCTGTCAAAATGAGGTTCCATTATGGGTGATCTACACTGGTTGACTTTTGAGAGCAATGCTAGATGAGAGCCACATATTAGTAGGAGAGGGTATTGAGGCGACAGACAGATATTGCTACTGATCATGAAGCACGCAGCAAGCTATAGGCACGTGGCATGCCATCAGGACAGAAATCAAACTTTGTTTTAGCAATGAGTGCCCGGCCACTGACAGAAGGCCAAAGGTGGAGGAAATCTCAAAGGGAAGTGGAGGAGACCCATTGTTATTGAGAATGAGCTAGTCTTCGTTCAATATAAGTTGTCTCTTGTGTTGTCTGTGCCTACCGGATAACACGGGAAGCAATGTAATCCCAGTAAATAAGCCGTCTACACAGCATCAGTACTTCTTTGTTTTTTTGAACAAATATCCTTTATTACGGAAGTCATGTACAGTTACATCAAAATTACGTCTTTCAGACCCATGATAATCATAAAAGGAATGCTGCGTTTCAATTCCCTTATATCTCTCTTAGAGTTCTCTTATAATCATCTTATTTCGGTTCTGGCTATTTTGTCGGAACACACTCTCTCAAATTCTGAAGCAACTGGGTACTATTTATCATACTGAGATTTGCAGCTAGGTATAACTTTGCAAGGCATGTAGGTACATGTAGTATAATTGCTCATTGCCCCTTTTGATACGTGTAACTATATTCCTTTCGATTCGTATCCTACCTCCTTTGAAACAACAGGATTTCAGTAACAATCAGTGCATGGCTATTTCCCCGACCACCATGTCCTGAACAGACACTACCCACCCCACGGAGAAGGAGGGTTCATAAATGCCCTGAGGAGATATTGCTAGTTGATGGGCGCCACCAACAGTGTGGCCGGGCCTGTAATCAAGAAGACGTAAAAGGCGACGTGTCATCAGCCACCGAGGCCAACTGGCACATCAATCCGCCCTGGAGGAGCTTAATTAACCCGCCCACCGCCGTCATAAAGAGGCGGGAGCATGAACTCCTCCAGGGTTGCTCTTGGGAAGGTCGAAGGGGTGGGACATGACCATTGACTCAGAGTCATTCTCCTTCTCTGCAGTCAAGGTGCACGGTTTCTGCCTAACTCGGTCCCATAGGCTCTATCATGTCCATACTTCCTGCTTTACGTTGCCTTACAAGCCTATCTTTTTTGCCTCATTGCCTTCAGATACCTTTGTCTAACTCTGCTTCACTGGTTTTTCCTGGTTTCACTTAGCTCTGTTAAACATCCCTTCCTAGCTCTGATGGAACTGGAACTATATTCCACTGCATCTAGACATTAACTGCGTAACGCATGCTCACTGCCTCCAAGTACTTCTACACACTTCTGTTTCACGACCATCTGACTCTGCCCCATGGCCCCAAGCTCGACTGTCTAAGCCAGCATCACTACCTTCAACTGCGAAGCTCTGCCTCATGGTCTCCAATTAACACTTGACTGTCTCCCTCTGTCCAAACTCCTCACCTCCCTGTCTCCTCATCGTCTCCTGACTCTGGACTTCTCTCGCTATATACATGTATCCCTAACAGTATGCATTCATCCCCTCTCACCCCTACTGTCATCACAATAATCAGTCGACAACGATAAACATGTGGGTATTGTACATGCTTCCAGTGAACCGCCTGCAACAGTAGTCAGTTTCCAGGGTAGAATAGCAAGTATTATGATAGTGTTTATTTAAGTATAAGACTAGCTATTACCCTGATTAACATTATGACTCGTTGCTCTAGACATGTCTGCATATATTAATACAATATTTGAGTTCAGCTGCATGCATGTATCCGATTGTGACTAATGAATGTCAGTATAAGGCACTGCATGACTGAAGGAGTGTCAGCATTAGACACCACATTCACTGAAGGAGTGTCAGTATTAGATACCACATGACTAAGGAGTGTCAGCATTAGACACCACATTCACTGAAGGTCTGTCAGTATTATGCACCACATGACTGAAGGCATGTCAGTACGAGACACCATATGACTGAAGGTGTGTCGGTATCACACATCGCATGACTGAAGGTTCTCTGTACTTACCAGGTGATACAGAAGCTGAGTGCGTCCTGTAGCATGTCCAGGTGTGGAGAGTGGTGGGACAGGTGGCAGGTGATGACGGCTCTCTACTTTCAGCTTGATACCAAGGTGAACCAGGTCTACTGCCACTCCATCATTCCTAAGCGTGCCTGATCAGCGATGCCCTGCAAAATAAATAGATCAATGTTACAGGTGCCTGTTCAATTCTGTAATCATAATTACTCATAGCTCCAAGACAGATACTTAACTCTAACATGCACTACAGTGAAACTTGGTTATAAGTATACATGTGCTTGAAACATCCAAGCACATTTTAGCTTCCTTATAAACAGAACATGAGATACTTCTAACAAGAGATGCTATAACCATGCACTCAGCGTATCCTTGTTTCCTAATTAAAGCGAGATTTGCTATATACCACATTAAATTGATTTTTAAAAGTCTGAGACACTTTAAGTCGGTCTACATACAGTGGTCTACAAGGATGCCATATCTCTGAACACAGACTCTTGAATCATTGTCGTTAGCAAATAGTACTTGTAGACGTGCGTTTGTGAAATATACTATATATGACGAAGTATATCTAAGAAAGTTTTCAAATCAAACAGTACCACCGTCATCAAAAGCAATGTATGCAAACAATGCTTATCTGAGGAGGGGAGGAATCAAGTCATATAAACTTTTGTCAAAGCAACCAGGTTTACTGTATTTGATAAATGGGACCTGACTTTACTGGTGGAGCCCTATGCTGATCAATGTATAGATACACGTGAAATATGGAGTTGGCAGAGGCTATCGGCATAGACAGAACCTGTGATGGAGAGTGACGAATCTCATTACATCCGGGGGGCACAAGGTCTCGGCGGAAGGCAACAATCCTGAAAATTGTGCTGGTAATTGGGGACAGCCACCAGCGGGGACGGGATGTGTCTAGGCCGGAAAGGCTTTAATCTTCCTCTGTCTGCGCTAGGTATGCTGGGATGGTGGGAAGAGGGGTATAGTATCTGGCGTGCTCTGAGGAGAACACGTCTAACACGTGACAAAACAAGGGGCAAGACCGGAAGCCGGCACAGAGTAGAAGTGCGCATGTCAGACATATAGCTTACAGGCGCCTCCTAATGTCCCTCACTGACAGAAGTGCATAGTCATTATGGCAGGCCAGTCGTCACATACACACCTGCCGTGACAGAGATTGTTTTAAAGCGTTGTATACCTAGTCATACCACAGTATAAAGGTTTGCTCACCAGTAAGATCAAAATAGACAAATGAATATTATATCAACACAATAAGGTACTTGAATTCGGTTGATCAGAGCTTAAACATGGCTAGAATATCCATGTATACATTTATGCTTCTTTTCTTATCTGGTCACACAATCCCATCATAAACTGCCTGCCTGGAATTCCTCAGTAGGAGATTCAAAATAGCATAACACGGTGCACTTCAATTGACTTCTGGGCTAAGTGGCATCTATATATACTGGCAAGTGTGCCAAGTATATTTGGTAGTACTTTGGATTTAGTAGTGAGTCACTGTAGCTATTCATACATAGCACGCAGTCCCCTCTGTAGGCCCCTATATATAGAGAGATAGATAGATTCCGCGAAATCAAACCATTTTAAATGGATCTGTGCCCTTGCTATTCATTCACCTAAATATACTTGAGGAATTAGGGACCTCTCTCTTTTTCAACAAACCAGTTCAACATGACATGCGTTTCTGTCTGTAAACTAAGATGTTGCATGTCCCACTGGCTCTGCCCTGGTGTACTTCTGCGGACAGAGGGGTGTCAGTCCTAAGTGGCAATAGGTCGATGGGAGATGATCTGAAGTGGGTTGTTGAGGGATTTTAGGGTGTTTTCTGACTCCTCTTTCAAGTTTAAATAAAAGCAAACAGACGTTTTGACGTGCGGAGAGGGGTTTCTGAAAAACAATCAGATAGGAGGATGACATCAATCCCGTCGTCTCCTCTTCTTCTTCTAATGTGTTTCATGTCTGGATTTCTTCCAATGACAGGGAGACAAGATGAGATAACACAACATCTTCATATATATTAAGTCTGTGTACAGTATTTGATAGGCCAAACCCACTCACATGCTGCCTCAACCAATGTGGGTATATGTCTGCCATGATGCCATTCCGCATTGATGTCTCTCTGTCTCTCTCTATCTCTCCTTCTCCTCAATTGTCTCAGGACGGGAAGCACATTACAACTGAAGTAGGGGGTAAAGTCTCATTCAGAGCGTATACATGCTATGTATAGGACTATGCATGGAAAGTAAAATATGGGGGAAATCATATTTATTTACTTTATTGAATCCTCTTGGGGCCCAGACATATCCAGGCCCCCTCCTGAATGATTGGAGGAGGGGGGTATGGGCGATTGGATACGTATTCTAGTTGGATTTATCATGCAAACTGCCACAATTATTACCATAGCTTACATCTAGTCCTCAATGAAAACCAGTATACTACAAGAGAGACAGTAGCAGATGGTCAGACTGCCCTCTTCATGAAACCTGGGTCTTTCTTATGGATCATGTGATATCTCTAACCTTTACGCCCTCCCCTCCCTTCTATAGCTAGGTCTCGGTGTTCTTTCCATATAGCAGCTTAAGTTTGATTCATGGATCTGGTTAATGCCATATGGTAGACGGACTAGGGCTAAAGAAGCCTCGACCTGTCTGAAGCAATTAGGAAGACACAGGGGTAGATGAACTGCCCAGACTGTGTGAAAACAGTCTGGGTAGGAGTCTGTCTCCGGTGGTCCGGAAATAGTGCATTTGAGCAAAATCTGAAATCCCATCAAAGGAAGGCACAGAAGATTACTTTTAATAAGAAGAATCTGTTTTTTTTGTTTCTATAGCATCTAACACAGAACAAAGGGAATGAAATCAGTGTATTGTACTCGTATTCATTTATAACTAAGATATTGCGTTTTCGGGGTAAGGTCCCCTTTTCAAATATTCCAGCTATACGATAATAAAATAGATATAACGTGAGAGTTGTATAACAGATTTCCTTGAGCATTGCTTTTGCCCTCGAAGTAGAATTAATGGTACCGCCCCCTCCCACACCCCCTAGAGGTAGAGGGCTGTACAAAGTTAGCCTAACTAGACCAGACAGGGTCTGCCTGGGGGTGGGATGACCTTTCCCCATTAATGATCCCAGCCCACAAACCAGCAGCTCCCCCCATCCATCCTCGTACAGCGAGTGAAGGGGGACTTTCCCTCTTACCTGTCTGCATGTACTCCTACAGAACCGTCCTCACAATGGTGCACCTCCCCACAACTCACCGTACTCTCAAGCAAGCTTCTCTAATTCAGATAGTTCTCAACGCAGCTAAGATCCATGCTCAGGCCCAAGCCCTAATATTCCTATATCCTTTATATGGCTCTTAGTCCTTCCAGCTAGCCCATGTTTCTGTCTTGTTAGCTCCACCTCCCGAGTCTCAGAGTGCGGCAGGGTAGTGTCCGTTAGGTGGACAGAAAACTCTGCCGGTCTCCCTTCTCCACCTATCCAATAACCACGCCGGCACAGGATGAGGTGTCCTATCAAATTGCATGCCAATCTTATTGCATTTCGCATTTCAGTTTTTCCGAGCAAAAGGAAGAAGTGACTACAAAAACGTGGTTCGTATTTAAATCCGTCCGAATCAGAGATTTTTATCCAATGAAGGCCGCCGTTAAACAGCGGTTTTATTTCTATTTAAGGCATCACCGACATGGGAAAACCACCACTGGTTTGCTTAACTTTGAAGTCAATACCCCCTCCCCAAAGTACTTCAGAACCATAATGTTTAATTTAAAATTGTAAAACCGCGGATGATATCTGATTTCTAGAAATTCAGCTTCGTAAAATGTTGGTACAGATAGACATCTAATCCTTGATATAGACTAACAGCACTGTTGATAAGTGATATTGAGGAGTCACATAGTTACTGAAGTTATTGGGACATGAAAAGAAAACCAAGTAAATCTTTGCTGGCACGTACATCAGTAGCCAAATGAGCAACTTATAAAATAAACACTCTTGTGGCTGGACGACCACCTCTGAGAGCATTGCCAGAATTTAATAGAATCCGAGATTACGTCGCACAACAAAGCATAATAAAAGCATCGGTCGACCTAGCTCTATCGTTCCGTTTTGCAATTCTTATGCTCTTCCATTTTTCCTCTCCTCCTGACTTTGTTAAATTCGACTTTCAACAAATATGATGAATAAACCAATCACGAATCTGCTTATAATCTAGTAATTGGTATTCTAACCAAGGAACCGTTTGCCAGTCCAAAAACTAGAGTTGTACTAATTTGGTTCTTGATCAGAATCACTTAAGCAACATTGCTATTCATTAATCATCTTCAGCTTCATAATTGTGTTCATAAATACGGGCTGCCTTGCAGTAGTGGATTTAAGAGAGCGTAGGTAGGAAATAGAACTAATCTATCACCAGCTTGGTGGTGGATGTGGTAGTATTTAGGGGTTGAACATCAATCCTTTGTTGACTACTTGATGGGATAGACTTCTATGGACAAAGCTGTGATGAGTCGAACTCTACACTTCTCAGGGAAATATGGCCGCCGATGCTGTGTTTACGAGTTTGACTAACATAACTAATCATGCCGACATGAATGAGTTCATGACTTCATGGATGTAGGGTAGATGTGTTTATCTATAGACAGGTGGAAAGTGGGTAATTTCGCACCCTCTCCTAATTATATATACATGTTCATGGTGATTTATATATTTCAATATCACCTTACAACCCCCGATGCCACACATGTGGATTGGCTGCATTTACATCATCAGGTACTAACAGGGATAGGTTACACGACATCTGTTTGAGTAAAGAGTAGAGTTGATTGCTTCTTTGGACTATCAGAAAGCCCAATGCGTGAGTATTGCAATACCCTAAGCATTACATGCATGATACCACCCAGATTCAAATCTCTAGATTGCAACATTTAGAATGCATGCATGATTGATATCCTCCATGCTGTTTAGAAATACAGCATAGGCCGACTGGGTTAGGTGTAGCCACATTCAACTTAAATCAAGGCATTCGGTTTGATGCATGATAACTCTGTGAAAATACTCATCAGGAGCGATGATCAATCCGAAGAGGCATACTATACAGAGAGAGGAACTCAGTAATGCCCACCATCCACAGAGCTCAAATAGGCCAGTTTATGCAGAACTGATAAAGAAACTAGGGAGCTCTATGGACGGTGGACATTAGGGCGGTCATTAGTCAACCTACAACAGTTGTGCAGCAGCGCACTGAATCTATACTGGAGAGTAAATAACACATAATTAGAACATGCTCAGTGATTTGAATTTACTAATTAGGACAATGCCAGTGAGGTCAGGACGTGAGTAGAAATCACCTCGTGTAGGGCTTGTGGATGTAATTCTCACGTAACTTTAAAAAGGGGTTCTTCTACTTCTAGGTATGAAACGTAATAACCTGCTGACAACGCATCATAATCAATGCAAAGAAAGTCATGGCGTATAACCAAAGTCCTAACCAGATGTGAGCATGTCATAATTATGATAAATACAAACCTACTTCGAATGTCTGATTGACAGCACTATAGGTGCTTCTGTTTTTGTAAGTTGCAGCAGAAATAGAAAAATCATGATCTACATTAGGTGTGTCTGGTTCTTTCCGTATAGCAAATACAAGGGGAGTGGCCAGAGTTGATTCAGTGCAGGCTCTGGGCACTTTGTGATTTGTTGAGGGTAAGAATAAATGATTTAGAGGACCTTGTTTACCACTGAGCTGCTCGCCTTCTGACGTAAGCCTACTATGAGCTGCTCAACCTGAGACTTTATCTTTCTTTTTGCCCACCTGGGATCACTAGCAGAATGGACACGGCTCAGGGAAGTCAGAGCACGCCAGGAATAGGCACTGCCTACTAGATCAATGAGGGGATGTGAAGGTGCGCTAAAAATAGAACCGGAGCAGCTCGAATGGGATCAGCTCACGGAATAACTGCTCACACCAAGCATGATCAACAAGCATTTCCCTCAGACGAGCCACTACACGTCCCACCCCGTTATTAGGGTAAATAGACCAGCCGTATCTACTCCCAACGGTGGTTATCTAATATAGGCGGCAAAAACACGTGCTACCTCATAGGAACATGTACATTGTTTCCATTCCCAGTGTACGTGGTTTTATATAATTCATAACATCTTTTGGACTTCCTGTATCATATCATTAAAGCACCAAACAGTGAATCAGAGATGAGCGTAATCACAGTCGATTTGGAGAACAAAAGAAAAGATTACAAACTGATCAGTGCGTACATAAGTCAACACATTGGACAATTACCCTGTCCTTGACTTATAACCTGTACCATATCTATTACATAAAGGCCATGTAGCTCCATATTCTCCTGTATAATCTCCAGTAGTGAATGGGATGGCTGTGATGTTGATGTGTCCCTGTCTCTTGTAGACAAGTTAAAAAGGAGGCACTTCAGTGTCACCCTCGCCCATGTCCCTGGGCCTGTTCAGCTCTCCCCCACGCTGTTCCCTCTTCTCTTAGTGTAAGGTGATTTCACAAGTGTCAAACCCAATCATCTAAAAGAGCTGCTCGTTCTGACTGCACGAGCAGCTCACAGGTTGATACAATGTCGGCTAACCCAAATGGTCGCCTTGTAGTGTCTTCTAAATCCCTAGGGGCGGCTGTGAGGGTAAAATGACCAGGGTGACAGAATCCTATTTGTATCTAGCTGGTCGGTGTCTGGAGCAAGCAAGCTCTTGTCTACTAGACTCTAATGAGGATAGCCGAACGTGCAACAAAAATGCTATGTTCATACAGAGAGGGCCACCGAAGCATTCATTTCAGTTGGAGGTAATTATGATGTAATGGCAATAACACGCAGTTACCTTGCACAGAATGTTGGAAAGTGCCGGAACCATCTGGGAGCCAAGTGGTGCTGGCCAGCTGGAATTACGGTCCAACTCAGCCAAAAACGTGGAGGAGCCTTCTTATAATTCTATACGTATACCTATTTATATCTGTAAATCCAACGGAGTACTGAACTCTCTGCTCTCGAATGTAAAATGAAATTCAGTGTCAGTTGGGAAGTGGAGTTCTGCTTGAAATTATGTTTTCTAATACCATAAGTCTACTGTTACTGGCCCTTTTGCCCTTATTCTATTTCGGGATGAGTCTCCTGTTTCAATAACAGTGAGTTACTTATCACGAGACGTGAAATCGTTATTAGGGCAGGTTTTCTATGAATCATATTCCTTTTCAAATGCCTCCTAGTCAAAAAACGAACCTTGTGGCCACCTTATAGTTCTTTTAGATTCTGTTAATAATCAACTTTCCTGATTTCTAATCTGAGTGATTAAATCCATGATGGATGAGTAAACAGGTACCTACATACACATAGCGGTTATAAAATGCAGACCATCATAGTTCAGTCATGATATTAATTCATCCATTTCATCACTACATGACGCAGTTCTCTAATGCTAAATTTGGGATCATTCACGGGCTGGGTCAGACAAGAAGACATATAATACCCTTTGGACGCCCAAAATTCAATGGGGTCGTTCTTAGCACAACTCGACATAATCTGTCGAAAAAAGGTCGATACTCTCTGACAATATTGCACTAGCATTTGTTAGCTGGCAGTTGGAATAGGGTATGAAATCCCCTTGACAGGGTATATATGCCTACGTATTGCTGTTTTGATGACAATACCTATTAAAACATATTTGTAGCGAAGATATGAAGAGAGTTGGTATTATCGCTACTTTTGCCACAAATATGTCATAGCTGTTTCAACAACTGACATGTTCTAAATGTATCTTTGACATGAAGTATTGTTCAAGATAAGGAAAGGACAATTGAGCCGGACCTGTCTCATCATGCTTGTCACAGTTCATTCCCCTCAGGACTCATGCCCATGCTACCAGACTTGCAATGATTGCTGTTGTCAAGAGTATGTGAGGGTTTATAGAGAGATACCTTAATGATACTTCAGTAGCAGGGGCTGCCCTGTTAATGGCCATATATACTATATGCATGTCAATGCCAGCGAAATGCAATGTGAATCTGTACTACTCTAGTCATTCAACAAAATCGTATCTGGCTAACATGATAAAGTTGAACTATTATGATAACTAGATAAATGTGATTTTTTTTCTAGTTGAGGCATTCTGTGGTTCCAGATAGCAGTTAGATGAGCTCTACTTTTTAACAGAAAAATGAATAGAGGAAGGAATACCTGTATGGCGGATTAGAAATCATTAATCAACAGGTTCAGGGGCGACAAGTTTATGCCAAAGTTATGGTAGATTGTATGCAGGGGAGCTCTGCAAATAGGGCAGCAACTTGAGATTGGAAACGGATTAAAGACGGAGTAGAAGCTACTGTTTCAGACTTTTGGGGATATCATTGACATTCGCCCCATTGACACCTCGTCATTACCAAATAGTCCATGTCAATATATCATATTAGAAGTACATGTTTTCAATATTATGGCAAAAATAAATATATAAATTTTGCAATACCCTTATTTTTATCATATTTGGTATAGAGCAAATATATAGTAAGGGTAGCTACAAATGTAAGATCGTTGGTCCTATTTGTTTTCACTCGCTTACAAGTTCATAGGGGGGTATTACCATAATGTTATTTTTGGGAAATTGAAGCACACTGTTATGAAAATGTGACAGAAAGATAGCACTCTTCATTCTATTCCTTACAATTCCGGATTTAAAACTGGTACATGTAATATGATAGTTTTGAAGGCAAAGGACATTAATTGTCTTAGGTATATTTTAGTATAGCCATTAGTTTTAATGTCAAAACTATATTGCAATGAATCAATTGCTATTGACAAATTATATGTCTACAGTTACCATTGATAAAAGAAAGTGTAGGTAATTATCATCCCTACTATGATGGCTGTGTACTAAATAACTGGTATGGGACCTGGGCAGAGGGGATTGAGGTATACACCCCTTGCACCTGAGCTCAGGGAACTGGGCCTAGTCTGGCTGCACACCAAGACCCCCTGGTGGCAATGTGGGCGGTCTGATCATTGATATGATGACTGCATGATACTTCCACACACTTAACATTTCCCCATGTATTAGGCATATATATATATATATATATATATATATATATATATATATATATATATATATATATATATATATATATATATATTGCTGCTGCTTTGGGTGTAGTAAGAGTGCCTGTTGAGCTACAAGATTAAGGGTTTGGGAAACAATCCAACTGAACTTTCACCAGCTTGAAGAATATGAATAGAGGAATATCTAGATATGTGCATGTTGCTGCTGGTGGTATCTAGGGATCATGTGAGGAGCAAGACCAAAACACCTCTCAGCAAAATATAAGGATTAGATAAATAGGGGGTATTGCAACTATACCGCCATAATGACATACCCTCTACTTTTATATATACTTTTTCTTTGTACACTGTAAGCGCATATATATTATGACACCAATATATGAATACTGACAATGATCTTGAGGCTGTTTGGAAACAGATCCATCGTAATAGCTTCCGCACCACTGTACTTATACCTCAGAGGCTTAAAATACATACATTGTGGTATGGTAGGATAGAGGTCCACCCTCAGGGCGGCCACCTATTGCACACCACTCTACCCCTGGCTGACCTGTAGGGTGCAACAGTATCCAGGGCGATGGCTCCAAGTGCCATAAGTCGGCGCCTATTTCCCCAACACAAACAAAGAACTGACACTGCTGCCATGGCCGGGATCAAAGTCACCGACCTGCATGCCCCCTGGCGGCGTGCGGGACCAGCGCCCCAAGGCAGCAGCAGCAGGAGGAGAGGGGATTACAGGAAGCCATCATGCACTGTACAAATAATGGAGGTGAGAGGAGGGAGGGGGGAGGGTGCTGGGGGAGAAGACATGCCCTGGAACCCTGGTGAGGGGGGAGGGGAAGGGGTGACAAAGAGGTAGCGTGAGACTGGACAGTGTGGGAATTTTAAAGGGCGCCAAAGGCAGGGTAGTGAAGAGAGGAAAAGGTGGAAGGTATTGGAAGATGTTTTGAGTTGTGAGAGGAGAGTGAAGTGTTAGGTGAGTAGGGGAGGAGGGGGATTTAAGACTCGGCCTGGACGCGGTCTCCCAGCGGAAGTGTGCAGAGAGGGTCTTCCACTCTGCGCCAACGCAATGCGCACTGTGCGACCGGTACCGGAAGTACTTCAGCGCCGACCACACGGAAGGCGCGGCCGGGGCTGGGTGTACAAATAGCTGCCCCGCTACCCCACACTCTGGGCCTTTGGTGGAGTGGAGAGAGATGTCGGATGGAAAGGAGGGTATATGAGGCAGCAATGAAGCCTTGCAGAAGGCTGGGGGAGGGGTGAAGCTCCACTTGAGACCGGGATCTAGTTAAATGCAAGGTTTCCAAATCCTGGAAGTTTCAGCTATCGTCGTTCAATAGTATGCCATAGTGTTGTTGTTTTTCCAAAGTTTACTGGAAGGCAAAAGAACGCTTTGCTTAACAACAAGGGTCCATGGAAGCTATATTAGTTAATTGACTGTATACTTTATTCACCAAATGTACAAAATGTTTTCATCTCTCGGCTCACATGCCTATGTATCATTTGAAACATGTAAATGATGTATTCTCACAAAATGAGGTTGTATGAAAGACTACGGTAAAACTAGCAGTGGACCATAAAATACTTGTTTAAAATTGGTCGCCTACGGGCTTATGTTATCCGATGATGAAAATCCAAGGAAAATTCGCTGTAAAGGATCAAAACTCTGGTGAATAAAAGTTGAATTATTACTTAAAAAATAGGTCAGGATATTGCTAGTTCAGATACATGTACACATGTTATATGTCAAAAATAATTACATTGACAAAATTGCCCATACAAGCGAACTCAAACTGCAATATCTAGTTACATCAGCTGTACATATTTGATAAAAGGTATTAGATGTAGTCACAGACTAAGCACTCGTTATACATGTATCTACTTGTACTGAATGATGTTATGCATCAATATGGCTATAGAATGTAACATGTCTTTTATATGAATTGAAATCAGGTTAGCCTGGGACCATTCAGTAACGATGGGAACAAAGGTCACTGTATACCTACAAGGATGAAATCCAAACGGAATTAATAAAGATATGTATTCAGATGAATAGACTGTTTGTGTCGAATATTCCTTTTCAAATTGATATGGAAAAGTGTGCAGTACAGAATTGTGAGCAGGCAAGTAAATCGGATGCTCCATTGTATTATATTTTTCTGCAGATTACATTAGTATACTGTACACAGAATATATTTCCTTTTTGCTGTAATATACCACTGGAAAACTTATGATATCAGTCATAAAGTTAACCTGTTCCTAGAAGGATCCCTTTCTCCCGTCTGTAGACGGATATTGGTAGACGAGTATACTCAACAGGGTGTTTATTCCACGTGCAGATTAGCTATTTCTTGTGTTACCATCCCGTTACCATATATAGCCCAGAACTAAAACATTACTTGTGTTTTCTCTGTCGGTGTTATTGCTAATTCCTTGAGGGAATTCTATATCTGTGGGCGTGATTAAATTGCCTCCGGTCTGGAATTTGAATGCTCGTGGTGAAACGCTGTTGAACCGCAAACTTATTTTTCCTCACTTTACTATTACAATTTTCTTTTTCTTACACAGGTAATAACTTGTAATATGCAGGTTATTATATCAGATGTATGTATTCTGGATTTACAATCATGATTAGCTCAAAGCTAAAAATGTGTATACCATGTACAGTCATTTAAAAGAGAAAGGGAAGAAGACAAAATAAAAGGAAATTGGATGGACAAACTAGGACGCTGACGAAATGGCAAGCAGATGAGACCCAGGAAAGAAAGGGAAGATGGAAGATCAAGAAATAGGGGAGGGAAAGCAGAAGGGCAACAGACGACAAAATTAAATTACCATTTTTTTCGACATCACTCACCAACATCATGGAAATTAACCCATAAACTACGATGATAAACAGTCTGCCAGCTATCTATAGCCAAAATGTTCACTTCAGCAGAAGAATCATGATGTGCCAACTTGCAGGAGGTACTTGTAGAAGAACATGCAATAACTACTTCAGGAGGCATAATGTCATGTTATTTAACATGTAAAAATCATAACGTAAAGTAAAGAACATGAGAAGGCCAAATCTTCTATCTGGAAAACACGACAATGAATGTAATAATATACATTATAAGTAAAGGAACACTTTAAAAACACCAGCACGATTCCATTACTCTATTATGCCCCAATAATAAGTTGTGCTTTCTATCTTTAGCGATACAACTGAGCATAACATGTTACAATCATATCACCATACAGGTGCAACACTCAAACTCAGGTTCCTTTGGCATCAATGTTTTTCAGCCTGACAGGATTACTTTCGGTCAACATATCGTGTGTATGCATACATGTTTCTGAGAATATATGCCTTAAAATGACATATGTATGGCATATTGGGCAAAGGATTCAAAGGGACCACACAAAAACCTCCCTCATAATGTGACCATGCTTGTGGTAGGGATATCCGTGGGGTGTTTCACAAGGGACAATAGATATAATTAATTTTACACATTTGCTAAGACCATCTTACTATCACCCAATGTTAATCTTAACTTTGTGTTTCACAGATTCAATTGTATCTATGGTTGTATACTAGGTACAATTGTAGATACTAATGTGGCTTGTGAAACACAAACTTAAGACTAACATTTTGGTAAATCTAAGTCAATCTTAAAATCAATAACCATGTAGCATCAGTCTAAAATACTCTTCTCTAGTATAAACATAAAGCATTGTTACATGTGTATAGCCAGCTTATTTTTACCTTGAATGAACTGATGTTTTCAGGGATTCTTATGCGTATTATGACACATATGTTATGTGCAAAGTATGGGAATAAATCTATAAGCAAAATATTAGCGGGCATGGTATGAGCTCCACGCTAATATGCATTGTGAAACACTTACTGTAAACGTATGTTATTTCACGCTGTATTTACTTTTGCGAATTTCGCGCAAAGGAAAATCCGCGAAAACATGTACAGTGTGAATTTTAATCCAGTATATTGACATGCCATCACGCTGCACGGGCGATTCAGTCTTTTCGCTCCTGAAGGAGACCCAGAATATGTCATATGAGCCAATAATTCTATTTAAAAAATCGTTTTACATTCATAGAACTATAAAACCAAAGACGGATAAATTTAACAAGACATAATGCACATAATAAGAAATACCCTAATGCACTTTTTGGTCTATTGTTCACTCTTTTACAATTCCGGTAGCAAAAACTAGCATCAGAAATCCAATGAGAGGCCACCTGTATATGATATGAGGACACATATGATATGACGACCGTTCATCAGTACCATTAGTTTTTATATCTGCTTCATCATCTGTCTCCTTCAGTATCCAGCCCCAACACAACACCTTTATGAGTCAATATACCGCTGATGTTTTCTCTTCCCTTTAATCAGTTCCAGGAATACCCCATCTAATCAGGCTAATATCTAGATCAGTGTACTACTCAGTACTTGCCTGCCACGTTCGCTCCTTCTCCACTGCTATACTTGCTGCATAACGATAAACTAATATATCTATGAAAAAGCAGAATGGTATTTTAGTTGATATTGAAGTAATAGATACCCAAGCTTTTTTTTTCGCCACCTCAAAACTCATCTATAGAAACTTACACTACTCTTGTATCATGTAAGTGTTACCTGTTCTTACAGTGACGGTGTATAAACGCAAACATCCACAACAAGCACATACGTACATACAGTAAATTTGTTTTAAAGTATCCATACCCATTTGAACTCCGGGAACTTCATAATCTGTGATCTAATAAATGAGCGTATTTCAATAAGATTGTAAAAAATAATAGTCTTACAAAATACTGGGGGACTTCCCACTCTGTTGATTCCACATAGAGATCTTTCATTTCCTCTATCACCTTGTGATGTTGACCAATGGGGCACTGATTGCTCAGTACATGTAATTTACCACCCTGTGATCAGCTCAGAGCAGCTCACGGCCGCTAGAAGGTGTTAATACTGGAAACTGAAGGCTGGGGAAGTAAGTGAGTTACCCTTGCAATGTTTCTGCTGATTATGACTGTCAATGGCAGTCACCCGTGTTTGGAGTCTTTATTGCCATTTTGTCAGGCTTGGTGAGTCGTTACACAACCTGTACAACGGACAAAGTAATACATGGATTACAATATCCTCAACTGTAACCTACGTTTAGCACACTACAACTGTAGGTCTGTTTTACTTATACACTGATGTGCGTAGGGACATAGTCGTTTTTGTTTTTTTGATACAGGACCATCCTGACTTTATTTTGCTGAGAATATGATCCCCCTATGCTGGGGGGGGGGCGTAATACCGCTACCTCACACTAGTCAAGCAGTACGTCACTAATATCATTGTTATAGCGGATTATATTCTCTAATCTTTGTAGGTGATCATCGATGGCAGCGCAATGAGCACTGATTCTATAGAGTTGACCACAAGCCCGTTATGCCACCTCTGAGAGTGTTACATTAGTATGTGTAACCCTCTGGAGTTTATTTAACGAATTAGCAGATTAGCTGGCCCTATGTTACCAAACCCCGGTGGATTCATGCTTAAGAGGCTGTAAAGGGTCATGTCCCTCATGTTCCATGTGCCATGGTGTGTGCAGGTGTAACAGACAGGTAGGTAAGTGCTGCTGTTTCCCTCTGCTGGGGTGTGTAATGGTGGCATTTAACGTACGGTCTACACCTCCATCTCTGACACATATGCTTGATTCTTCACAGTCTGTATAGATCTGTCAGAGCAGGGAGGTGTAGACTGTATGTTGAATGTCAGGTAGTCATGCATATGTTACGCCTAATATGGTTATACCTAGACTTACACATAGATATATACCAATATACCAATAGTTCTAGCAGTAGAATTATCAATCGAATATCAGTAATTCATTACGAATAACCATTTGCATATACCTTCTTAAATATAGGCATCTGCTGATACCCCAAAGCTCATGTTTAGCGATTCAAACTTTGCGATATGACAGATAAAGCATATCAGTGCATGACAATAAGGTCTGCTCAACAACAGCAGCGGAACTAGTTTAGCACCTCTTCCCTATGACTATAACGACAACCAGTGGGCTGCCTCAAGCCTGCCTTTCATAACGAGATAAAATATTTCATTAATTCTGAGATGCAGTTACCAGAATGACATTACAGCTTGTCTAAACTTTGTAGTAAATTCCAGATTGTTTCATATTTTCTGCTGAGAGAGTAATCAGGTATATAAGATTGGATTTTGTGTAATATGGTCGACTTTGATTAAACAAAATGACGCCTATCAGATATGCCAGTAATCTTGCTGGTACGTTTAATCAGTCTGATAGACTATGGGCATTGTATACCTCTCAAGACTGACTGACTTTCAGGTGAGAGCGTCATTGTCGCTAAAACCACTCTCACTTAAAAGTCAGGCAGTGCCTGAGAGTGGTATTGGTATTAGTGTGCCTGAGAGTGGTATTAGTGTGTGTGGCGATATAGCATGAACCCTTACAACTTTACAAACAGACATTATTGACTTAACGGTATATATGATTTAAACCTCTGTTGTTTTTTCTGATCGCTAATGCTAATAAGCTGCCTTGATTGATCATGAAGTAACCCGGTCAGTTGGCGTGCGATAGTTGGCCTGGATTTGCGCATAAAGGTAACGTCCTTAAGGTAGAAGAGAGTCGGCTTTTCAGGAACTGCAGCTAATATGACAGTGCTAGACACAATCTTCGTTTTGCTCTATATATTGTGTTGGTATGATTCAATATTATGGATGAGAATGACAGACTGTCCCTTGTAGTTATTCCATAATGTTTTTTGAAGTGTAGCGTCATCAAACACCTATGACAATAATGGTTAGATAGCATCCAGACAGAGTGATTGATGATGACAGAGCTATAGGGATTGCTGCTGGCGATAACCACAGTTGTCAGACACTTGGCTGCCCTGCTTTAATTACGTGCATCAATGCGTATCGATCTATAGCATATGTATCAGAAGGTATGTTGGATACAATGTAAGGCACAGATGTACAGATATAAATGACTTCACAGGGTAATGGAAAGGATATGTATATTCTGCATTGTTTTATAGAAGTAGTTGCCAAAGTCTGCAACATCTATGTCCTTAAAACTAAACAACACTGGTCTAATGGTGCTATGCATCAGGAAATATCCGCGTTGAATCATCTTATTTTCTGTTACCAGCCATAAAATTAATGTCTAAAAGTATTACACAATATTTAATGTTTCTGACGCTCTTGAAAATTAGCAGACATCACTTTAGTATATTACCGATATTCATCTAATCTGACCACTGCTCACAATAACCATCAACTATAATGGACGTGTAACTGTAAGTAGACAGGTTTCCATTCTGCCAAATCCAGTGGCCAACCCCATCAGAACAACGTTATGAAGCATCTGTCTGATTGCCTTTCTTCCCTATAATCAGTTCTAAGAATACTCCCATCTGATCTAGCCATGCACATAATCTAGATCAGCGTGATATATAGAAAGTCAAGGATAGACCGGTTATGGTTTCCAAGCCCATACCCAATCTCATACCGCCAGTGCACAGACAAAAAGACCTGGATATCCACTTAGAACCAATACAGAAATAAATGCATGGGATTTAGAGCAGCACAGGACCCAGTGAGTTGTATAATATCTAGATATTGATAAACTGTGATGTGTATATACACACCCCTGCTGAGCATGCTACTTCTTACATGATATGATACTGGGCACTGGTCACGACACGTTCTATAATCCCTGGTAATACTTCCCATGCAATAAACGACCACAGATGATCCAATGTCTGCCTCTTCATCACATACTCCATACTTGATGACAACCTACCCACGTGACTAATGACACATTCTGCTACTGCCATCAGTGCCAATCAGTATTCAATCGTATACGCCTGTATTCAATCGTATTGTGATTACCAACCATACATCTCATTGGGCTTATCAATATATCTGCTACTGTACATAGCCACTATCATAGTCAAAGTAAATATAATTGGCCAAATAATTCTGGACAACCACGAGTTAAGATTTTCACCATCTCGACGATTTGTTATCCAATGCAATGACTACTACAGCAATTATATATGTTATAAAGATAACGTGGGTACACTCCCTGTGGATCCAATACAGGGACAGCTTCATTTCCTTTATTACCTTGTGAGTCGGACCAATGGGGCACTGATTACTCTGTACTTTGCTGCCTTGTGATCAGTCTGAGCTGCTCATGGCCGCGGGAAGGTGCTTAAACTTGAGGCTGGAGGCAGAGGTACTAACCCTTTAACGGCCGCAGAATGCTTTAATGCATTATGTCCTAGGTCATCATGATGCATGAATGCAGCCCTGATGAGTAACTTTACTGTGCTGAACTCAAACATCATGCAGACCATAAGGGGTTGATACAATATAGGGTCGAAATGGTGCATGAATGTAGCACTGGTGAGTAACTCTACAGGGCTGTATTTATGTATCATGAAGTCAAAGGGCATCGCACATTAAAGCATCATGCCGCCCTTAAAGGGCTAAGTGAGTTACCCTAACCAGGTTTGTGCATTGATGACGGTTTGCTGCAGGTGATGCTGATTGAGATTGGCTCAGTTTCTTCACTTGATGATAATGACTGTTGGCCAACAAAGACATGTTTGCTCACCAGATTGACCGCAAAAAGGTCATTATCTTGTAGGAGAAATTTTGACAAGACAAAGAGCAATGCAATGGCAGTAAACCTGGGAGTCATGATTATCATTTTGTAAGATGAATTTAATGGTTGACCAACAAGAACATATTACAACTTTGAAGATCATTGGTGTCATTTTCTGTCAACTATTCAGCCAACTTTCTCCGCAATATCCTAAAGACCTAGTTATCTCATATTTACCACTTAATGTCATCTCTCAATGAATGCATCTCATATTTTATCCCAGAATAAACATA
This sequence comes from Harmothoe impar, assembly GCA_947462335.1. Taxonomy (NCBI): domain Eukaryota; kingdom Metazoa; phylum Annelida; class Polychaeta; order Phyllodocida; family Polynoidae; genus Harmothoe; species Harmothoe impar. The sequence continues at coordinate 55,380,177 of OX381710.1, read as the reverse complement.
ACATCATACAAAGTAATCGGTCGCAGTTGACGGTCTTTCAATGTAGTACGAGCCATAATATGAGCCATAATGATAATGCTGTAGATATTCACAGCCTTCCCTTTACCTTCCTGGTGTTATTTCTGTACCCGTTGGCCTGAGGAGATAAAAGCCCAAGGCCAATGCCCGTAACCTTCTCCCATTTATAGACTCACCAATACACTGACTGTAAACTGGTGATGTGTTTCTCTATTCGGTGCTCGACGAAGCTGACTTCCATGGAACCAGAGATTTCAATATGTGCCAATTTCCCATTATGAACATCAAAAACGTACTGCACAGTATTTGTGGGTTTGTTTTGCACTTTCGTTTATCATTCTGAGGCCCCCTGATGTCAAAATCAATACTAAAAATGTATGTACTCTCACAGGTTCCTTCTCGCGTGTTGATATACAATTCATAATCTTTATAAGACATTGTTTACAGTAATACTACGGCCTCTAACGCTGAATAACTTAATGGTCAAGCAGAAATCCTCCATACAGGTATTGTTCCAAAATATGTGAGCAAGTATTGCTCAAAGTAGAACCTTGTAAAGAAGCCCAACAAGCCCCCAGGTAGTGACTGTAAAAGGTCATGTCCCTCATGTTCCATGTGCCATGGTGTGTGCAGGTGTAACAGACAGGTAGGTAAGTGCTGCTGATTCCCTCTGCTGGGGTGTGTAATGGTGGCACCCACCCTGCCCTCAGACCTGCACCTATCTCTGTCATGTACCTGTCGCTGCACAGTCTGCTCAGATCTATTACAGGAGGGATGTGTAGGACATGTGTTAAAAGGTGGGTACTTACATACAGTTATGGGCATGATCCACTGATATCGTTATGCTTAATGCTAGAGGTCCATGTATAAGAACACTGCTTCAGCAGGAATTCATGACTGATGACCATACACCAAAATTGCAATATATTATAATGTATGTTTAAATTCACTCCCCTGTCGATATAGCTTAACTTGTACTACTGCTGTTGGATTCTATTGAATTTATCCACACACGTCGTCTCCCATATTTCTACCAAGGCTGGTGTCAGTTTACTGTTTACCCAGGTATGTTTTCCCAGTGTGTCTGGCTTTAGACAGACATAACATCCTGGAGTCCATGACCATAAAGTTTAACCAACAACATGCCATGCAATCGAGGAATTATTTACAACTCTCAAATATCGTTCTTTACAGTTAACTGCTTGCACTGCCTCAGGCTTACATCTCACAAACGGTTTCATTATTTCTAAGATAATGTAGCTAGCCCTGGCTTCACATAGCGCTTGTTTCAAATATGTTCCCAGAATACATTAGATTCTAATCAGGTACATCTTCAACTTCCTCAAGTGGGAATGAAAGTATGCATTCAATCATTCTCTAAAGAATGACATTTAATGCTCTGCACCAAGGCACTGATGAGATTTATACATGTACATATTTATCGAGATGGGTGGTGAGGAGCCAGTACGATGGAGGAGATGGAGGAGAGCAGTGTCTGTTGTTTGGACACCCAGGACTGACCTTCCCCCTGTCGCACCTTTTCTTTGCCAGCCCCAGGGTGACTGTGTATCGGGTGGACAATGCTGCAGGGTACTACAGTAACATGTGCCAAGAAGATGACAGGTGACAACAGGGAGACATTTTTCGGCTCTACTACAATGAAACTAGTCCACTATTATATAAATGGTATGCTATGCTGGGGTCATATTCTGATGATAATTCTGTTGCTCTGTTTGATTTCTGCTATTCCACTTTATCATAGTGTAATGTAATAGCTATTTGCAAAGTTCAATCAGAATTCCTATTGTCTAGTAAAAGTTTGGGGCCATTTTGTCCATATCATTTTGTCCATATAGTCATCTTAATCATGGTCAACATAGTTGTACCATTCGACCTTAACGGATTTACCCCCACGTGCCCAGGCGTGAGCCCAAGCCCTAAATACACCTACATAGATTTAGAGCATCATCCAGACACTTCTTTTGGGTCAGTATGAGTAAGGTTTACCATAAATAGAATGCCATGACCAGACGATTCGAACAGGACCATGAATTCTAGATTGGAAAATAGAGAGTCTCATCATATAAGGAATGTCCTCCGAAAAGAGTAGATTTAGATATGTAGACAGCAATTTTGATATAAATATCAATGGGAATAGGAAGAAAATGCAACAAAAGGATCTTACCCTATCTCTGGTTATGGGATGGACTCATGCAGGAACGTGTTTTCTTTATCATTGTAAAAAAGGAATTCCATTATTTCCATCATGTGCCCCATGTCTGGAACATGAAACTTCTAAAGCTTATTTCAAAAGTAGTCACTCATCGCCTAAAAAGTATAGCTAATTCTTGATGAAATCAAAATGGAATTTATTTTCTCCAATTAAACCATTCGGTAATAAAGACGTTGTGACCATAACTATTTTTCAAAACAGCTTTATTGAATAAAGCATTTTGTTTATCAGAGCAGTGTGGTTTTGTTCAAATTCCTTCTGATGAGAAATGACATGCGGATTTCTGTTTCCAAAATCAATCATGTGGTTCAAACAACTTAAATTGTTAATGCACAAGTAGTTAAACACCTGAACATCTGTCTTTTATCATCCCAGTAGGAGGAGGGTGTCCATTGATATGGCATTTTGTCAATAAACCTATCAAAATAAATGCAGTGAAGTAATACTCTGGGCACACGAGGAAAAGCAGATAACACCAAAGGTTCAGGTCTGGGGAGAGTCTCTTTCAGCCTGCAAGAGTCCAGCATTGTCAGACTGTGGCATGAGGATCCAGCATGGCCAGACGTTCAAGCAAATTTGCCAAAGTCCAGCCTGTTATTGAATGTCTAGCATAGCCTGACTCTCACTAGAATGGCCCTTGACCCATCTATTATAGTCCAGCAGTGCCTGACCCTTGTCTGAGAGTGGTTATGGCGACATTGGCTGACGCTCATATTTGCCTGGGTGTAGTCGGCGCAAGTTATGTAGGAAATGTATAGGCCGAAGTTTCCCAATGGAATGTGGCCATAAGCAAATGGGTTGTACATATGAAATATATTGTTTGGCAATGAGATTAATCACTATGTAAGGAGTCCACAAAGGCAATTTAATAAAAGAGGGGTATTCCACTGCCCACACATCGACGGACGGGTGTTCACCCATTGCTTACCTATTAGAATTTACTACATTAAAAGGTCAGATTAAGATCCGTCCATTAATTTGTCGCCAGTGGTATACCTGGCAGGCGCATTTAGTGGCAAGGTGACCATATCATAAGACAGGCCACGGGATCATTTGTTAGTGTTGCTGTTGCTTAGTAGTCATGTACATAGTTAGAGCATGATTCTAACAATGACTACCACTTTACTATAACGACGTAAATAGACAAATGAATGGAGATGGTGTCATACACAGTGAGTGTATGAAATAACTGTTATTTTTTGTTTGCTTAGGTAGGTTCCTTACAAGCGCCTCCTCATTGGTGCCGGTCGGGGAGAGCTGGTGTGACACATGGAGATCCGGGCCACATTTACGACATCTCACAGAACCAGTTAATGGTGGGTGATAAACGTCATGGTCACGTGACTGGCCGGCACACTACGCCCCATACAGCACCATAAAGGTGGCCCCGCCTCCTGGGTTTGCCTCCTGGGTGGGCGGGGGATTTCCGCCTGGGTAGGGGAGTAAGAACCGAGGTGGAGCCGGCTAATACTGGCCACCAATGCCACAGGTTTATCCCGGATTTCCAGTATGGTAGGGTGGGGTGGGGTGCAAACTGAGCATTCGCCAGGACAAGGAGCGATGGAGGCAAAGAAAAGCAGCAGGGATCCGCGGGTAACACATACAGCCAGAGAGGCATGGAGGGAAAGGGGGGGGGGGGGGTGCGGGTAAAGGAGCTGGGGACGGAGCAGGCATATGGAATGAGGGAGGGACCAGGGGGAGGGAGTGTGCATTCCCTTGGAACCGCTTTCACAAACTCCATCTCCGACTTCTTTAGTCAGCGACCCGTGATTTCCTCAAGTTAAGCTGCTGAAAATGGGTGTCCTCCTAAGCCGAGATTTCCCTTTTCCAGCCTCCCAAAGGGCATTTATATTTGTGAAAAGCCTCAGGCTACAGCCCTCAGAGAGGGGATAGGAAATGGGATCTGAGACCTGCCTCTGTGATAGCTGGTGGCTATCTTTGCTCCCAGAGATCGGTTTTACCCATGATGCTGTCTGTAAACTGATAAATGACTTGAAACAGATGTATGCTCCGCATAATGAATGGTTATCAGGCACGAGGAAGGTGTAGGTATTGTAGGTAATCGGCACGAGGCATCAAGTGCCGAGTGCCAATATCCATATGATACACCTCCCGAGGGCCTGATAACCATTCAATAATTGATCTATTATACGATTTTTTTTTATTTAAATGTAAAAAATTACCTTAAATACGTCCTAGACTGGCCATTTTGAACGATATATAAATCAAAATGTACCGACTCACTACTTGCCATAATGAGAGAGGGAGCAGTCATTATTTTGAATGCACTACGTTACTTTGCCGTCCAACCCATATGTGGCCCCGGGCTCGATCCTGGGACGAAATAATGACTGCTCCCTTGGTGTCTTGTGGAACTCTTCAGTGGGTGAGGTGAGGAAAAAATAGGTCACTTCCGCCTTGCTCACCTTCACGTGGCTCGTCATGCTTACATAAGGATATTTCGTTTTAATAACCAAAATGCCTAAGAAATGCCTTATATATTGGTGGCATCATCAACATGGCGTTCTATACTACTACGTGGATGAAGGGCGCTACTAAGTCAAAAAATCGTATATTTCCTACAAATTGATGTGATCCGATCAGGCGTTCTAATATAGTTAGTTGCATGCTTCTATATTATAGTATTACTTATGGCCAGCACGGTGTAGTGGCTAGGGCGTTCGACTCGCAGTCTTGCGGCCCCGGGTTCGATCCTGGCACAAATGGTAGGATTCAAAATATATCAAAAATGGAGCCAGACATGCTCAAATACCCTAGAATCAGGCCTGTATCACTGGATATCGGCACGGGGATATCACCCAAAAAGTACGATGAGCCCCAAAATTGTATAGTAAACGTGTATATAGCAGGCAGAACACACAACTTTATGCCATTTATGTTTACTTTGCAATTGGGTATGATAGGCAGATTTATAAGCATTTTGTGTTAATGAACAAAGCTGCATGTGTCCTTAACCGTGGGAGTAGAATGAAAGAGGAGGGTATAGTGGCAAATGCTTTCTACCAATACATCATAATTATACAGGGATCAGGGCCATAGCTTCATGCCATGTGAACCCGTTATAACATACCATCGATGGCAAAATACGTTGTAGTAGTATGTGTGAGCGGGGAAGGGGTGTCACTGAATATAAAGAAGTTGAGTTGGTGATGACAGATCCCCAAACATCACTATAAAACAAGGGGGCAGCATGCACTATCCTGAGGGGTGAGAAGGTGAGCCATTGTTGGTAGTCAGGCGTTAAATTAGCAGGGGAATAATGCTGGGAGCTGACAGCTGAAAGCTCAATGAATCATGAAATATGGACACTTAGTGGCATGGTCACTGCACATGTGCTACCTATACACCCTACAAGCGCTTTCATTGGTCCTTAGATTACCATGAAGAGGGGCTGAGAGTGACATGGGGGATGCACCCTCCATACAGATCTCCTGCTTTAGCTACAGAGTCCTATGGATAGATGTAATCTGCTGATCTATTTGGTACTCTGGTTGTGTTGTTACCTGGTCGCGTGTTGTGTTAAGTACTAACGGGTAGTACATGAATACCATTCTCTATAGATCTGTCTGTCTTTGTGTCTCTCTGTCTCTCTGTCTCTGTCTCTGTCTCTGTCTCTGTCTCTGTCTCTCTCTCTGTCTCTCTCTCTCTCTCTCTCTCTCTGTATTTAATCCGACTGCCCCCCTGTTCTCTCCCAGAAGGTGTCTCTGTTGCACTTGGCCGTTGTGGCATCCTGTGTGGCAGTGTGTCCAGTGCTGAGTGCTGCATTGTTAGCACCAGAGTCTTCTAACTACTTAGGTATACTTCCTTGATGTCTCCTTGGCACTCTGTCTAGAGAGTGCCTGTTGTGCTACACGATTAAGACAAGCATGATGTCCGTGCAAGGAAATATAGACAATATAGAAATATAGAAATATATATTAACAGTCTGCTTGCACAAAACGATTAAATTAGAATAAAACATGATTATATCAAGTCAATTGCCCAATGCAAACAGCAAAGTTTGAATGCAGATGAAACAGCATGCGGCCTATTTTTACCTTTTGTAGTTACATGTTCACTGTCTGTAGTAAAGTCGTTGCATAAATCACTGAAATTGCTATACGTTTATACCAGCATGCAATGGCGCCTGCTATCTGTTTCACACGCTCTTCCCCCTATGTCTTCACATATCTAGTACCCTTTGATATGTATAAGTCCATGTAAAATATGGTTTACTAGCTCATTAAGCATGCCGGGAATGGAGGGGAGGTGCAATGATCGCCATCTCAGTAACATTAACTGGGGTAAAACATATACTCCATGTGGGATCCAACTATCATAGTACCAGGACGGTTAGATACCAGAGCTCTGTCTGAAAAGAATGTATGTGTTTTAGGATAGCAAAATGTGAGGTCTCTGATTGAATGGGAAGGAAAGTAACCCATCGCAGGGTGCAGAAGGAAGAAAACAATGAATAAAACAGACACATCATGATGAAAAACGGAGGAAAAGCGAGGAATCATTTTCCCTGTACAGTGATGGACTTAACATTGCTATATATCATTGCTGAGGCAGACTCGGATGGTTGTTTTCATGAAGTGAGGTTCTGCCTATGGCCAGCGGAAGGGTGTGAAGAGAGAGGAGCTGGGCACGAACCAGGCACAATCTACATGACAGGACGCATCCCCCAGTGTGTCTTATTGCCCACTAGCCCTCTCCTCCAGGGCATGCTTATAATCCTCACCACAGGTCTGCACACAAGGTGTAGCTGTCGGTTGGATCACCCCAATGCCTCATACATACCAATTACATAGGCCCTAAACAAGACACCATCTGGAGGCGTCGGGGTCATCTAGGGTCGTTCGGGTCATGCAGGGCTTCTGTTACTGTGGTATATGCATGCAGCATCGATGATGGCCCCTCCAGTGATAGAATACAATATTATTCAAGAATAAAGGTATTGTCTGAAAGGGCCCTGATCATGTCATTTGGAGGCAGAACAGGGACATTTTCAGAGGTAGTGCTAATTCGTTATTTGATGAGACAGTAGGTGGTAGCGGACATGGAACTGCGCAAAATGCAGCAGTGGACTGCAGAGATAGGGGGATGGAGGCAGTAGAAACTAGGTACTAAAGTTGACATGGGAAGAGGTAGTAGACAGTACCAGACATGGGAAGAGGCGGGAGGCAATATAAGACATATGGGAAGAGGGAGGAGGTAGCGGCGCACATTGGGAGAGAAAGGAGATCGTGGGAAGAGGTATCTAGGTGAAGGCAGTGCTTGGCGTGTGAAGAGGTGGCAGTAGACAGTAGACATGCGAGGACATGAGAGGAGGCAGTAAAGGGAGTGGGTAGTACTAGACTTGGGGGAGGCAGAATGCAGGAGTGGACATGGGAGGAAGGAGTAGAGAGTTGGCTGTTCATGTCAATGGCAGCAGTCATTAAGTTGCAGGATGCATCCTCTGACAGGCGACTTTGTCAGCCCACATGGATTAGATCACTACACAGGCTCAATTTGATCAGCTGTGAGGTTAACAGTAACAATGTCTTCCCTCTTTGATCTGGATCCGTTCCCTTTGGTAGTCAGGATCTGCCCCTCCCCCCACCCCCATCCCTACCCCCAGGGCTACTCACCACTGTCTGCAGCCACCCAGGGAGGCAGCCACACAGTCATGTTTTTTGGCTGTTGGTGCCGCGTGAACCAAAGGATATTAGTTAGAAGGCATTAAAAAAGGAGTACGATATTAGAGGCATTAACCTACCATAATCAGTTAGGTAGACAGCCCTCAAACAGTACTGTCAGCCATTCATTTGTCTTTATCTCTGTTTATTTGACACTGGTTTGCAGAGAATGTGAATAGACAGGGTGTGGATTGGTGCTAAGGCAGGGGGCATGGGGGTCATGGGAAGCCTGCCGCCCACCCTGCTGAGCCACATCTTCCCCACTCCTACCCCCTCACCATCCAGCACCCAACAGACATTGCTTATTTTAATGGATGACATAAGGGCCTATGGCTATGCTAAGACAGGTATTCTTTTCCAATGTTTCTTATTGTGGCCTTCTGTGAAGTGTGTTGTTTGGCGATAACTGGTAATGTGTATGATCAGTCAGCTAGAGTGTGGAAAACAGGTGATGGGGAGAGGTAAGGCCAACAAAAAGTGTGTTTCAGGTTATATTGTCTGAGATCTAGGGTAGGTAGGTCGGATTTAAAAAAAAAAACATATGTGACCGTCAAAGGAAAAAACTGTATTATGCACCCCTTGCTGAGGCCTGGAAAGTACTTAGGAATTCACTCGATGATGGCGGCACGGATTGGAGGACCCTGGCCTCTACTTGTTGGCCATAAAACCAAAGATTTTCAAGATTTCTAGGGTGGGCCCTGTTTTGCTAGGTAGGCCCTGTGGCCAGTAACCTGAAACGCATTTTTAGCCTAAGGAGTCCTGGTTTACTCCCAGGGCATGGCCAGCTGGCCAGGTAGGAACCGGATGGGAGGATGAAGGAGGAACAATGTAGAGGTCAGGCTCTGAGTTGCAGACTTATCTCTTATCTATACCATTGAATGGCCTTTGATTAATACTCCGTTCAGAGCCTTGTACTTGGACATAACTGTACTATGATAATATCACATAATATCACATAATATCACAAAAAACGCATTGAACAAATCTCAAAAACAATTAGCTTCACTAGGAATGAAGCAGTCTTTTGTGATTGTATCATTTTCGTACACTTTATTATAACTATTAGCAGTATTATGCTAAAGAATATCAAATGAAAATTAAATCGAATTACTACTACGAAAACAGGGTTGGGGCTGGCAAGGCGAAAACTTTGGAGATGAAAAGCAGGGATACATAAACCGACTGAGGTGGTGCGGAAGGGCTGCAATGGTTAGACACATGCATGACATCAGTAGGTGTTCCTATGGTAGTAAAAGAATCCATTAAGCAGGTGAAAGAGGTATGGTCTTGCTGGGAGAAGGAAAAAGGGGAGTTAGAAGTCTCTGGTGTAAACACTCTTGTAACTAGCATGTTGCTATATGGCTATGGTGAGCTATATGGCTATCCAGATTTACTACTCTCACACACCTTCCGTCATGTTTCACCCTTCTCTACCTTCTCCTGTACTCTCTCTCTCGATTCCCATATCTCTGTACGTCTTTCGCCCCTCCCCTCCCCCCCTTCAATTCAGCCCCACCCTGTTCCTCTGTGTGTCTCCATAGGCTTATCGGTGAGACGATGAGTTGTGATAAGAGGTGAAGTCGGTCACTGTAAACTATTAGGAGTAAGTGGTGGAGTTGCATGCTATGCATTTTGGGGGTTTGGTTTCCAGTAGTATATACCCTAGGTTACACCACATTGTACTGTAGCTGTAGGTCAAACCAGAGATCCAGGGTATCTCCCTGTGCAGCTATGCTGACTTCTGACAGGGTATGTCTGACTCGGGTATATGAGGAATCGGTATGTTCTCCCTAATGCCCTCGCCTACCTATGGCCCGGTTCTCACGCTACCTCTTTGTTGCCACTCTACTGTGTCTGTTTATAGATGAATGGGCAGCCCATGACCAGAGGCATATCAAAGCTTCAGGAATCATTTCATATTTGCACCTCTGATATTGCGCATTGTTGGGTTTCTCATTGGGATGTAATGACATGTGTAAAACTTAATGATAGCAAAGCAACCACAGTAGTACTTCAGAAGTTGTGCTATTCATTTTGCATATGAATCATCAACTGATGATCAGAATATTGATTTCTATATCAATACAAAATGATAAATTGTTGACAAAATTAAATAAAGTGAAATACTATACAAATGACACATCGTAGTTTCAATGATAGTGCTTGATAACTAACATTGGGAATATAAATTATAATTTACGAGTCCAATGAATCTAATAACCCACACAGTTGACAGGCATATGGATTCGTTCTGTTGGCTATAAATGGTAATATTGATATCACTGGTAGAGATTCACACCAGTGCCCTATACTCGGAGGTACCATGGAGTGCAGGTAGGACCTGCCTGTGTGGAAGCTGCCCTTGTTGGTGAATGGGCTGCACCTGTCTGCCCCACTCCCCCCTCACACCTGTCACTAACTGTTAGCTTCAACCCAGTCCCATCTCCGAACCATCCACATCCCTAGCCCACTGCAGATTTGTATATAAAACCTGTGGGATGGAAGAGAGCAGCATGTTCAGGCAAAAGGTCTTTCCAGGAAAAATACTATGCCGCCGTAGTGTCATTTAAATCATATGCATATGAGACAGTGAATTTGAGAATTTTGGACGTATCTGAAAATGATGTGTAAATGTTGATGAGGGGTTAAAGTAAATAAACATTCACATAGTGACTGACCCATTCACCAGGAAATAACCATCTCATTACGAAAGGTAAGAGGGGATTTAGCAGAGAACTACAGGTAATTTGATCAGGTTGGGGTGAAGCTAGAGTAATATGTCTATTGTTTTTAACAAGAAATAAAAGTCTACTTTTTGTTCACAGGCATATTTCCCAATATCAGCAGATTGACAATCCCTCAATTCCCAAACTTGAATTCCCAAGATTAAAACAGTTTTGGAAAGCTAACACAGTCTGCTTGGAAATGGCCCGAAATCCTAGATTGTCATTTCGTCGCCCAAGACCCCAAATTGCTGTCAGGGTCACAATTATATTTGAATGTACAGGTCCGTCATTTGACTTTCATATTGAACTCTTATTTGAAAGTAGCAGACACTGTTCCAATGCCCCTAAGTCAGATGTATCTAAAATTATTGACATACAAGTTTGTACATAGTTTCATCACTAGCCACTGGAAGGCAGTTCAATTTGACCCGTGTTATAAGAATCGCACGTGCTATGTTTAATCGCCAGTCCATCCTGCATGGCACAAAATACCCATAATGACGGGAACAGGCTGGAAACAGGCGGGGCAGATGGTAAACGGGCCAGGAACAGACTGGAAACAGACTGGGAACAGGCTAGGAACATAATGGAAATAGCTTGGGAAAAGCTTGGAAACAGCCTGGGAACATAAAGACTTAAAAAACTAGATGGACGTTTACTGCTGTTCTAGGTGGGAACATGGGATAATCCAAGCACAGTATGATATTATATCCCATTGAAAGTGCTAGGGTGTCATTTACCCATTGATTTTTCAAAGTTTGGTCATAAAGGCCGGATGTGATGTGTGGTGACATTGATTGGTTATACTTTTATCTTAAAGTATCATAAGGAAAAACACGGTCCTCTAGATTGCTTCTGTACTCCACAGTCATTGATCTGATATAATGATATTAATATCCGATTACGATATTTTAGACGTTTTTATTAAATTGAATGTAGGACTGAACATTTTGACAATGTCCGACCCTACTACCTCTGAATTAGCTTAAATGCAAAGATGTTATTTAATATGTAATTTGAAAGAGGGTATATACAAATTTAGACACTGCATGGTACTTGTCAGACATAATTTCAAAATAATTATGCTGTTGCCCATACACAGTACCATACGAACTCCCAAATATCACTATTATCATAAGTCAAGTTTACAAATGGTGCATTATCAGCAGAGCCCGCAGGGCAAAGCTATTAATTCACCATTCCTAAATGGGTCTGCTAGAAATAGTTGTATTTTTGGACAAGTTTGGTAGTCGATCTATCATGGTTTGACAGCAATGTATGTCATATCGATGGAAAGGTGGACAAGGTGAATACCACTATTTCTATCACCGTTTTCTCTTTGTTAAATAAAGTATATCTAGCTTGCAAAGCGATAATAAATGATTGAACTACGGCGATTGCCTTTTATGTCACTGCGATTGTCGTTTATGCCATCTCCACGCTTTCGATAAGGTGTAGAAAACAAGACAGATTTTAATTATTTGAAGCAACTGATAACATATAACAGTGCTATATATTTTACAGTTTGTGTTTAAGACAAGACTTTGACTCATTGATAACCCGTACACTGTATGGATCAAACTCTCTTTGCTCACGTCTTATTGATACATAACAACATTTATGGTAAGTCTCTCAGTTGTCTTGTTCTAACATTGATGGATTATGTATGTTCTTATTCCAGTGTCTTTTTTTGCTGGAAGCAGTAGGCAGTAGTAGACATGGTGGATAAGGCACGAGGCGGTATTCGATGAGTGTCAATGGCAGCAGTGATAACCAAACATGTGTCCTCTAGCAGGCCGTTTTGTCATCCATGTGTATTAGATCACTACACCGACTCAATTTGCTCAGCCGGCAGGTTTACGGTAACAATGGCCCCCCTCTTTGATCCATAGGCCTATCTGCCCTCTTTCCACCTCATCTTAATACATTCCTCAAGGGTGAATACCACTGGCTTATAGCATCAAAGGGAAACAGACACAAGGTCATACTTATTCTTATCTGTTGATGAAGATACGTGTGGTGGAAAACAGGCGCTATGGTCATCGGGTTTGGAGACTTGACTATATACATTTTATGGACACCTATGATCCAGATTAGTATAGGTATCAATTAGGAGATTTCCGGGAGTAGATGCTGCATATAACACTGTTGTATAGTAGGGCTCCCTAGTGGCAAAATCATGTCCTTACAATGGCCACCTTGGATCATCATAATGATCACTCCAGGTGGTCAACTGGGCATGACCACCCAAAGTGGTCAGCAGTGACCACCTATATCCAGGCCTGGGTTTTCAGTGTAGTCCTAGAGCATGATTCCTCACTGATCAGTTGCTGATCAACATTCCATTTAGAACTTATGCTTTGAAATGTTATTATGCTATATGGGATTATGTAATCAGATTACTAGCAAACGTGTGAGGATCCTGATTAAAGGATTCAAGGGGGAATGGTAGGGATACTGCCATGAGTATTTCAAACAGCACGTTGTCCTCATATCATGACTTTTTAGATGGTGCCTAATTCACTATTAGGTAAACAGGGTTCGCTTGCCATGTTACGTATACGCAGGATGTAATGAGATGGAAGAGTAACGGTAAGGGTTGATATGATTAGACACCTGCATAACATCAATCGGTCGTATAACTTAGCGATGGTGAGTTTCAGGGAGCAGAATAGAAAATGAAAAGCAAAAACAGGTTATCTGTCTTATCCTGCTCTTCCAGTCCCACATTGTATTTACCCGTTCTTGTTCCACTACCTGTCTTGACCTGCTCTTTCTTACCAGTTCCGCCGCCCCCTTCACCCTCCGTCCATCCCTCCCCTCCTGCCCTGTTCCCCTGTGTGTGAGGCTGTGTATGTCGGAGGGTGGGTGGCATTGAGAGGTGGGTGTGGAGGCAGCCACAGGTACGTCTGACTCAGTTACAAGGGGGATCAGTCTGCTCTCCCCCTCCCTGCCATTTCCTACCTGTGGCCCAGTTCTCACGCAACCTTTTTGTTACTACTATACTGTGTCTGGGTGCAGTTGCATGGGCGGTCCAGATGTACATAACAGCTTGAGTGATGATAGATGATCTCTTGCTGGTATCAATGAAGACTGTATTTGAGTTATGTATTGTTAGCCATGATAATTATTTTAGGTATGAATAATCAAAAATATATATATGCAATGTATCTTTTTTTATGTCAACACAAAACAAGAACTATTATATAGTATACTTTGATATAATTATGAACAGATACTTCTTGGTTTATGGAACTTAACATTCCTAGTACCTAATACAGAATGGCATTGAATGAGTAGTTGGGGAATACTAGGTAAGCAGTCTTTATTTTTTATCAAATACGGCTGTCCCATTGACTTAACCAAAGAACGCCGTATTGCACACACCCCGTGAAATAACCCATGGCCGTATTTCAAGGCCCTGTGACTTTATCAAAATGGCGGTTTGTTTACATTTGAACGACATAGACAGAAGCCAATTTAGCCCTTTTAGGCTCCCCCCTACAATAATTTCGGTATTTTCAATCGAAAAAGATAAAAAATAAACACAAAGGTACACTCATTTAAGTCTGTTGACTGGGTTATTTCACTTGTTGACCCTTGGGCTGTAACTCGTGAAATAACCCTGTCAACAGACTGAAACTCGTGCACCTTTGTCTATATATCTATATCACGTTCTGATACTCAACACAGTTGAGAGGTGTCGGGCATCATTCTAAACTGAGATTGTGATTGGTATTATAGCCCTACACCAGTGCACTAGACCAGGACAGACCATGGAGTGCAGGGAGGGTCTGGCTATATAGAAGTAGATTATGGTACTGAATAGACTGCACCTGTCTGCCCCGATCCCCCCTCACACCTGTCACTAACTGTAAGCCTTTACATGGTCCCATCCTTACACCCCCTTCAGCAGCATCCTACTGTGTATAAACCTGTAGGAACTGAGCAGCATATTTAACTAGGGAAAATCTAAATGTCAATTAGCAGCATGAAGCCTTATTCTAATAAGTCTAAGCAAGATATGCTGACACAGGTAAATACTTCAAATAATGAAAATTTCCGTTCTTTAAAAAGGGCACTTAAAACTCTAGGGTTTATAACTATGTTGTCATATTAACCTCATGGAATTAGACTAGCCTTTTCTCACCCTTTTTATGTACAAAGGTGACCACTTTGCTCGCAACTGCATCAGATTTCCCTACATGGCCTTTCTATAATAACTCACTAGAGACTAGCTCACAAGCAGACAGACTCTGCTAGGAGAGTGCAAAGATGCCCCTGGTGGCATTTAGGCTAACTTCCTGTGTTCGCTGGTTCCCAGGACACCTGAGCAGCCAGGTGCTCTAAGACAGCCCCACAGGCCAGGTATCGGTGAGGGCACCGGCTTGTAGGAAAAGGTCGCCACCAGAGTTAATTCACGGATTACATTTCGGGGAGGTTCTCACGAATCTGTCATGGCTAACCTCAGGGCTTTACAAGAAACAACAAGCTGGAGGTCTACTACAGAACTTATTGGGAACTTTGGGGAATCTTTCTGTAGTAATATTCTAGTAAAAGTATGACTGTGAAAGTGTCTTTTAAGTTCAGCCCCTCTCTAGAGACTATTGTCAATTACCTCTTTTATTCATACTAAGTAACTTGTGTCTCCAATGAATTGCTTTACGATATCAATGCAGAATGCTAATTGCCACAGATCGCTGCATCAGATGTTTGTGGTCTCACTTCATGGTATTGGAAAGTGTCAAACTGTGAGAACACATGACACACAAACCAGATACATTTTCTGATCCGAGACCAATGCACATATTCTATAGGATATCTGCAAAATGGGACTTTATTGCAGAGCGTACAAAGGTCACCCCCCATTACCGTACCGTCACGATAAAGCGCCTGGTCTTGACAGAGCGCCTGTCTTGAATAAGCCCTCGGGTAAAGGGGTACCGAAATTAATGAGCACCTAGTCTCGTTTGAGCGCCTCTCTACCGGGTGTGTGTGTGGGGGGGGGGGGGGGGTAGTGCACCATACATGTACTATCCGATATACTAGGGTGAGGGGAGGGGAGTCTGCTCACTGGTGAAACCGTATATAAAAACCTCACATTTATAGCTTGCACCTTTAATATTAACAGTTTTTTGTACCTATAATATGACTGTTATATCACATGAAATAAAGTCTGTGATTATATGTTATATTTTCTTAGCGGCATAATCAAACTGTCCATGAAATCCCCTTTAAATCAAATCTCACAAATTTATCAGTGTTCATCGCTTTGAGCCTTAAGGCAAGGGGTCAAATGGGTTAACCTGTAGCGTGTAGATTGGATGGGGAGGTATAATGTCATGTATCACTCGCCAACGTTTCAAGAGTAAATGTTGACCCAATAAGCACAGTCATAGAGTATGGTAGGAATGAAAATATCACAAGTGTGATTATACTTAACTAGATTGTATAAATCAACTCCTTGTGTTCACCTTCCTTATTCCATCTGACAATGATATGTTGCCAGCCGTTTACGATCCTATAGTTATTTTATTTTGTATTAAATGAGTTCCAGCATGGTAGTGATTATGTTATAACTGTAATTCAAGTTGTTTGATTGGAAAGCTGAGACGTTTTAACAATGTAGATAAAAACACGATGTGTTATACACCGTCCTCTACAGATTGTAGCTGTCCATAAATATTATGCCTTTATGAAATGCAATTACCAATGTTGTCATTGACATATAATTGATTGAGAAGGTCCTATTCATACTTTATGGTGGTAGGTGATCGTGTAGGGGCTGGATATAATGGGTAAAGATGTGTAGACCTGGCAGCTACAGTAGTTAACGTGATTAGCATGGTGAAGGATTATATCTGTTACATGTCAGATACTATCGGAAACAGGTTGTGATAACTCCTGGGGCCTGTTTCATATCACAGAGGGACTCTGTTATAGTTTGCATAGATTGTCCATGTATCTTTCATTGCATTACATTATCTATGGTGTGTTTAGTCATGTATTGTCTGAATAAATACGATGGGGAGAGGGTATATGGCATTCAGGCAGTCAGGCAGTCAGGCAGTTAAAAAGTGTGTGGGGGGGGGGGGCTTACCCTGCCCAATTTCCCCCACCACACTTCAGGCATCATTCTGCCCATGCCGTTGATGTCATGCATTCATGTGAAAATAGATGACATACCTGGACTTTGGCTGAAGATGACACTTAAGTGAGTATGAGTGAGATTCAAAAGTGAGGATATTCGCAATTGTACTACAGTACCTCCCTTTAACAAAAGCAGATTGGGGAAGCAGATCTCAATTTCCCTGTGCTGTTACCTACCCTTGGTTTACCCGAGCCGCTTCATCACCCACGGCTGTGATCTCACACTGTTCTGTGTGTACTTTCTTTAAACGTCTACTGTATCATTTAACACAAAGCTGCATATTTCAAAGTCCTCTGAGACCTCCTAATCATGTAACAAGGGAATCTGCTAATCCACCTTGGGAGGGGGGGGGGGAGTTAGCCCAGGGACTTGAAGTGTAATCTTACCTTAAATGATTACTTGATGTAAGCACATCTATGTAGAGAATATGGCAAGAGGCGTGACAAAAAAGATCCTTTGCGAATAACTACAGGTACATTACCTTCTAATAACATAAGTTATTTCAAAGAATGTTGTTTGGTGTGTTTTCCATAATACATCAATAGTTCTACCTATCTACCCACATATATTGACATCTTCAAGATTATCCGAATCTTGGGTCACTATACGGAACAAACGTCCCTCTGGACAAACACCATCGAAACACCCAATTGCAAATAACCACGGAGTTATAATGGTTCTGAAACCATTGTTCTCACTTACTGAGCGAGATAATCCTCTTTATGGTCCAACCCCAAGCTCTACACTTCCGATATGGCACATCTAGGATATCTAACATTGGACTGACATAACAGGCCAATCATTAGTATACATTGTGGGATCGGTTTGCTATCAATAGCAAGGCTATAGGCAATCACCGATCAGCATTACCAGCATTACACACAGAAAAGAGTCACTTTAGAGTTGTGGGGACAGTTCTGGATCGGGGCTGGACTCCCATTTGAGAGTTACAGTGATCCTACTTCTTCTTTCTGTGTAGCTAATAGAGATGTGATGTAGACCTGTAACATATCAGATGCGGATAATGTCTTCTTGTTGCATGTTCACATTGTGTGTGTCTGTATACGACATGTATGTCTTCAAAAGGCACACACTATTACCCGATGCTGTGATCTACTTCCAAAGCCAGGGCTCCCTAAAGATAGCAACAAGGTCGTTTTGCCAATCACATACTATGTTAGATGTATAATAATAACCATAACAGCATGTGGGTTCAATAAGAATGCACCTTTATATGCAGCAGCCAGAAAGAAGAGGTGATCTGTGGCAGACCATGTTATGGCTCCTTTATTCTATTCGGCTGCTGTATGATATAGATTATATTGTGAAGAGATCCATGTGGTACATGTGCCTGCCGCAGAATATTGCACCCATAGATATTACAGAATCGTCCTACCACTGATATAAATTATACGAGTATACGGCAGTTTTAGGAAGACCAAGAATACTAATTCTCAAAGGTGTCATTCTATAACCACTCCCTGCAATGTCATCCTAGTGAGGCATCTGTAAAACTTCAAACAGAATTCACAACATGTTCTGTCGGCAATAGACTTTTTCAGATCCTCGTTTTGATTGTTGAAAAAGCAATAGTGCCATCACCAATTCAACCATGCATATTGTGTTCACATCCATCGCAAATTACATATAGCTGTAGATAAGCTGGTTTTGATATGGATAAAACTGTTGCTTACCTGAGTGGAAGGGCCTAGTTAATCCCCATATGATATGTATCCTTGGCGCTCCCATGCCATGCCAGCTATCATAGATCGATAAGAGTCCCCTTAAACAGTTGGCAGTAACCCTAGCTGCTTTGTGCATGATACCAAATGTCACTGCCTCACCATACTGCATGTTTACATGTAGAGGTATAATTAAACTCCTCAATAGATGGTTCTATAGCTGGTCGTCCACTAACCGATGGAATGGGTGTTGTCGGCCGATTAAACGCATCAAACCTAGCATAAGCGCGTTGCATTATTATTAATGATTGTATCATCTACCCAAATTAAGTAATTTAAAGCCAAAACTCGGCCGATAAAACAAGTCCATTGACCGGCATTTTATAGGCAGGATATAGGGTCAGTAGTCTGCCCAAAAAGCCTGATATTATATTAGCAGGTGGAGAATTGGCCCTCACACTACCGGAAGTCTAGTTGGATCTTTACACCTATTATCGACCACGAGATTAGACACCAAGGAAACCGACCTAACCAGGCGGAACGTAGAAGTGTGGTATGAAATATTCACAACATGCACCTCCAAAGGGAGGTGGGGTGACTGCTGAGAGCACAGTACTAGGATATATATATGTGTGTATATCCTTCTGTCTTTAAGTTTCCGTTGATATAAGCCCTATAAGAGATTTTGGTTGAGAACATTTAGAGAAAATAATATGTATGGGAACAATGGCTACACCAGAATGTCACCAAGTTTTAGTTTGTTTGTCCGGTATGCCTACTCAAGGATTTAGTCTGATTGTATGCTATTGACTTCTTACCGTAAAATGTCCCGCATTTTCTCTTTCAAAAACATGCATCTCTTTAGTAACGTATAAAACGAAATATAATGCTTAATATACTAAAGCTATTAATAGACAATCCATACTTGTCTATACACATCCTCAGCTGATCTGTTTAAGTCTGAGATGATGTTGCATGGGACAATACCCACGTATCCAAATCGTGCATCAGCTTCTTATCCCGGCTTCTTACACTGACACCCTGCACGAATTGAGGTATCATAAATAGCCATAATCATCTTTTGTTAGTAAAACAATATGCACACTCAAAAGGCATTTTCCTTAACCTCACCCTCTAAAAGCGATGTCACGCACCAGATCAGATTTCACCGTGTTGAATACTGTGTGGGACCTCATGGTAGGACTGCGTTGATATAAGTATTTTGAATGTAATTATTCTTTGATATAAAGTAATAACTCATCGTATCCTCTTCACCAGCACAGTGCACAACACCGGCGTTCCCCAATAAGCAATTAGCACGAGCTGCTCTGAGCAGGTGTGACTGACACCCTGCCAAACAGTAGCTGGCACTCAGAGGGTAGATACCTCACTCTCATTAGTTATAGACTTAGCAGTCAAAACCACAGCCAGAAGGGTACTCCAACAGCGCGTACAGCTCTCCGACAACACAGACACCGGCACACTCGCCTTCATGACATTCCCGTACCAGAGACATTACTGAATCCATGTATAGACTTTATTGTGAGTTTTCAACTGGTTGGGTGATGGAACCAAAATAGTTTGAATAAAAGATTTGTTTCAATGAATCTATATTAGGCTGTGATAGAGTACAGTGATGAAAATAGTGCATTAGTAACATCATATCAAAATTGCCTGCTGCCATACATTATTCGACTGACGGTAACAAGTAATCGTAGGTCCAAGTGGATAAGGGGAGCAAGGTGATAGGATGCTAGCAGAATGTCTGGAGCATAAATAGACTGGGGAGAGAGTGTCTATAAGTAATCTACATAGGGAAGGGGGTAGGTAAAGGCTACCTGAATAGGGTGTGATGTGAGCTGTGGGAGTGGGACTACACGTAAATATCGAGCAGCAGGAGGGAGAGGATGGGGATTAGGTTTGGCAGTATAGGGTGGGTATTGGGTGTAGCCCCCTGTAGCACCACCCCCTACTATGATACAAGATGTATAGGTGTGGCTTATTATGGTCAGAGGACCGTGACCGAACAATCTCGTGTCTGTATTTATCCGGATTCCGATGGGGCACCATTCTGATGAGTCTGCGTTTATCAGACTCCATATCATGGCAGGTTAGAGCAAACATGCTGGGCGGTCTTAGATGGGTTCCTAATAGGTATTGCCGCACTGTGGTAAACAACATCTCTGGTTGCAAAGACCCAATGTATGAAGAGGCTTAATAGGAAGGGGCCAGTAGCGGCTGAGAAATTGTAACTTGCCAGTGTATCTATCTTGGTAGAAGATATACTATGCTACATTGTATATTATAGAACTGCACACATAGAGAAATGGTCTTATTCTTCTTCTAGCACCAGACATGTCAAGATGATCTCTTCTCAGGGAGTCATGCACTGCCTGATTCTCTTTCAAATGGAGTGAGACAATGCCCGAGAGTCCGACCCTGCCTTACTCTCTATCTACCTCTGCCTCGTTCTGCCTGTCTCTCTCACTGTCTCTGTATCTCTTTCTCTGTATCCAAAAGGGATTTTAGCGGCATTACCAGTATTTAGAGCAAGTACCACCTTAAGTAGGCTGAACTAATACTCTCTATGTGCAGGTTATATACACAGGTATGTGAGAAGCTCTTAGTTTGTAATGGGAAGACATGAAAGTAAATGCAGATGGAGGGTATAGTGACAGTCAAATAACATAACAGCACACAATGCCCGCTAATGCATATTTTGTTGTTGCGCCAAGTATAGTACCACTGCATCCCATCATATCACAGATTTAGCAAATCTACCTGATGTAGTTTGGTGCTCCTCATTGTCAGGAGGTTCAATCATATCAACTTTGAGATACATCCTCGCATGTCATCCAGCTTTAACCGGTCTTAGCTCTGCGTGTCGGGTGGCTTAGATGAATAGTATGGGATACTTAATTTTAAACGATATGTCAACCATAAATATGTTTATGAGAACCACTGCCTTGTTGTGTATTGCAGAGGCTTCAGGTAGATTTTCATACTAATCCATAGTTGTAGTTACGGATACGAGGGGAGAGGACATTCAGTCAGAGCTTGCCTGAAGTGCCTGACGTCCGCGTCATCTTTATACTGTTGAAGTAGGAGACCCCACCCCCACCCCTACACACACACTTCTGACTACGTCCACCAATCAGAGGCCATCTTCAAGGCGCGCCAAATACAGAAGAACGCCGCCTGCCCCAACAGTAACACCTCCTTTGATGTGACTTTCTTTACCCACTTCTCACCGATGAAGTGTGGCTGTATTTACCTACACCCTTTAACACTCCTTTGCTAATACGACTGTAAAGGGAAAAAGTAAAACTAACATCTCGTTTGATATGGAAATGCCTCCTATTTCCCAAGCATTGATCAAATTAGGCAGTGTCCACAGCAGCGTGATCATTGAATGAAGGCAGTGTGCTTTAGGAGTGTTAGATTGGCAGGGTGAAGTGAGATGGACCCCACACCCATCCAGCACATTCCTCCCACATCCCCTCCTACCGCCCTATACCATCCTACCGCGGCCCACCAACCCACATAGCGCCCCTAATGATCTAATTATCGCCTAGTGATCAATTAGATCTAAGTCTCTGCACGCCATCACCCTGCCACCTGTCGGTGTGACGCTACGTCACGTCCGGCACCGCTTCCCAGAGTTCCCACATATCCCATGGTGCCTCTCAGCATCTCCTCTAACATGGCAGTTAGTTCAATGACAACGGGCCAACACACGTCAAGGGGTATGTCATAACTGTACAGTGGATGGAGCTGGTAGTTCTCATCAAATAATCAGGGGACCAAGTATGGGAGCCATAAAATGAAGTTGTGTCTCCACTACCCGATTTTGACCTAAAAAGGGAGCAATTCTCATGAAGGGTGAGACGAATAATCATAGCTAAATAATAAAGGGTGCAACTTTCGTGAGACATGATGGCACGCATATGGTGTCTATAGGAATCAGGGCACTCATCATACACCGGCTATTTCTCGGCTCGCAGGTCGAGCTGTGCCAGCGTGGTGGTTTTAATCTACTCCCAGAACAATAGCTAGATTACCTGGCACAACCTTCACACACACCCCTCCCTCCCTCAATCCGCCCACACACAAACAACTGAGACTGTCTCCAAGGTCCTCATTTCCACCACAATGTCCTGCCAACACCTCCCACAATGCCCTGCTGCCCCTGCGCGCCCCTGGCGGACAATGGTGAGCAGCTCAGGGTGAGTTGGCACCGTGCCCACCTGCTGATTGGCGCCTGTCTCAGGAGCTGCTCGCTGCTGACTGATCCTCCCCCTTTGTTCTTGCACCTCTGGGCATTCCTTCAGCCTTTTGAGCAGGTGTGACTCAAGGTCAAGAGTTGCCTCAAATCCTGGCAGTCTTTTTACGGTTAATAGGGGGTCGTCAATGGGGTGGCTTCACACCTGTAGTGTGCATGTCAACCCATCATTGTTCTGGTGGCTGGCGTGGGAGCTAATGACCCATCAAATGTGCACTTGCTGAGGTATTTAGCTTTTGGTCGGCGCCTGTACAAAGGTGATGTTGTGGTCAGAATAAATTAGTGGCTTTAGTGGGAAAGGGAGAATGCTGCTTAGTGTGAGGAGTGCCATATTGCCCATGTCAGCTACAAAATGTATTCAGGACTGTAATAAAAACATAGAGATCTACGACCATGAATCTCATTTCCTTTTTTTATCGAGTTACAAATTGGCTTTATTCCCCGAAAATATGGCCCTTGTCCATCCGTCTGGTACATGATATTCATTTATTACACACCGTGCATGCAGATCCCCCATACTTAACGAAAGAGGCTATCGAATGCCCCATGAAATACAGATGTAATGCACCTAGTTGACCTACAATTGTCATAATATGTAGAGAAGTTCAGATATTACATTTCAATTGGCGACCACCTATTGTCATGGACTCGTGCTGTAAGCCTGCTCCATGCCATATTGCTGACTCCGATCATTGAATCTCTGAAATACCAGCCTCAATATAATCAGATACTCCCGTTATGGGGTATGGATGTGCATGCTACAATTACTGCTTTATCTATTTTGGGTGTCAGGAATGGAAATGGAGGGTAGTAAATTTCATTATCTTTACTTCTACTTGGCATGGTATGTTTGACGCCTCTCTCCTATGGCATGTCCCTTCCAATATGATGGTTATAAAGTAACCCTTTCAGCATGCTCAGTATGAACTGGAATGAAATAATATAGAATAACACCAAAGATGACTTTTACGCCAATTTTTTTAAAAAGAAACGACATGTGAACACGTGCATCTATAATTTACACATGGTCTTGTCTGGTGAGGATTTGGAACTTATTGCCTCTGGGAATATGAATCGAGCATTAGAACTCTGCAGTGATAGGATGACTACTACGGTTTGCCATTATATTTATCAGCTGTTTATTGCCATGCAGTAGAGGAGATTCTGCACTAGATCTATGGTATATGGTAATTGGCTGTTTATGGAATATGTTCCAGCTGGTGGGGCAGGCCATGGAGGACAGTTGTAATGGGTCAGTGTAAATCCTGGAGACTTTCCCAGAACATTTCACACTCTCCAACGCTATACTATACTTTGCCCATGCACACCATTTCAACTGAAGATATCTATCAGCAGAATGGTCATAACTTTGCCCAGTAATAGGGGAAAACCCTCAATTGAAGCCAGCTCCATATGCACCATGATCTACATGTACATTGTACCATGGTACCAAAATACCATGTAAAATGAATGTCATACCCACATATCCTACTGATCACATCTAAAACCGTGTAGTCTTAAAGTCAGAATAAATGTTTCATTTCTGTAAGGGGTCTTTCGGCCAGGCTTGTGATGTGGATTATATTTCTGGTGAGGTTCAACTGAGTTGTTTCTTATAAAATCAATATGAATGTGGATCTATCGAGCAAATGAAAAACGGATACGAAATGTTATGAGGTAGTGCGCATGAGTAGACTAGGCAAGGCTGCTGTACGTATGCGATAACTAGATGGAAATCCACTCTCATTGCATTCCCATGCCAGAATGTCTGAACATTTCTTTTAACAGACACATCTTTTTCCATATGAAAAAAGTAACTTATGCCCACACTGTAGTCAAAGGTCGGCAAATAATCATCCATTTCCCCCAATTAAAACAGTTTTGAAAAGCTTTTAGAATGGTCCAGCATCCCAAAAATTATTTATTTTCTCATTGGACAAGAACACATTATAATCCATCTTGTGAACAGTTCTCCTTAATAATACGGGAGAGGGTGCAAATCGAAGTTGGTTGGAAGGGCTTTAAGGGCTAAGGATCGGGGATGGGGTGGCTGATCAAGGGAAGGGTAGGGCTTGAGCTTGGCAGCTAAAATACTACTACTGGTTACATGTTGTCTAATGTTTCAGCAAATAATCCGCAATAACTATAGGTTCTAGAAAGCTAGGACAGTCTGCATTACAGCCAGCCAACACTACAAAAACCATTATTTTGACTGTAGTAAGGGCTGGTTTCCCACTAACTGTCGCATATATCCTCTTTATCTTCTATACACTATAGACCCGAAGGGGCCATCGACACGGCCCTTTATAGCTTGTTTCGTGCATTAAACTGTTCGATTTCCCATAGCTGACATATGTAGTGATACCATTCATACATGTTTCTATATAATCCCCGCATGCATTAAAGACAGGCCTGTGACCCAGCAATTGGCTTCTACAAGTGGCTTCTCTACAGATGCCCCACGCCTAATCACTCACACCAACATAAAGTTGCCATGGCCTCCCTTACTCCTCCCCTCCCTGCCCCCACCCTCCCGCTGGTAGGTGGTTAAGATGCCAAGATCGTGGAGGGATAGCCGGCCTGCTGGGAGGGGTATGGGGTCAAACTACTTGGGAGAGACGTCTCAGTAACCTAATCCACTCTGATCTAATCCAATATCTTCCCACGCCTCCAACTGCCTGTGTACAGATCGATGGTTGGCCCCAGGCCGGGTGCAGCCACTCATAACGGATACCGTTAACACTGGCTACCTGCCTGCATACCGCTCACTGTGAACTGTTATCGTAATGATTGCCACATCAAGACTACGTCTACACAAAGGAAACGGTATAGCGTGTGCCCGATATTGTGGGAGCTTTATATATAAAAGAACGCAAATCAATCATATTCAAGGAAGAGCAAGGATTATCAGTAATTCCTTTGCTACCTATTCCAAAACTTTCATTCTCATTCCCTAAAAGATCATTTGATCTAATTTTCAGATCTATGCATGCTCAATGTGTTAATTTCGGAGTAATCTCATCCATTGAATATACAAAGTCAAATGCATGTGGCTGGTTGGGCAATAGATTAATTGGTATATGATAGTATGCCTATGGCTTGACCATGGATGTGCTAACATTAAATTGTGGGTAAAATGGGTGTTTTCTCGTAAATACTGAGAACTATGGATGAAAGAGCAATAATTTTAAAATAGTGAGAGTATGGGGAGCTGTATATAGCAGTCAAAGACCCCCCATCTACCCATGCTGTGTCTCCTGTGTATCCCCTGTAAAGTGTGAAGTTTATTCCGTCTGAGAGGTTATGTCAAGACCAGTGCTTTATCACAACGACGTAGTGACCAGGACAGTATGGTCCAGCCATGAAATCCTGAAAATAATAACGCGAGGCTGAGGGGACTGGCTTTATCAGCTGTGGATTATCTCCTGAACTGCTAAGACATTGGGCAGTTTACTACCAGGCTAGGCCCATAAATCCCACCTGGTACGATAACTAGGGATGTTCTTATCTTTATCTCCGGACAGCGAAATAAAGCTAGAGCTGTAAGCTTAATAAAAGTTGGACTGAAGTGTTTTGTGGGCCTTATCACGTGATAACCATGAGGACCCCCATTGAAAATGCTGGCAGCATCAGCATGATTTCAGGGAAGATCCATCGACTTCGGGGAAATAATAATGCAAATAATGCTACCAGGGCCCAGGAGTATAGACCACTACCTACTGTACCATCGGAGGGTGCAGGCGGTATGGACTTCGTGGAGTGTAATTCAGAGTATTTTAATAGCAGTTTCCAGAAGCATTTCGCCCGCCTTAGAATCCCCATAAATGACCTGCAACTATAGCCATCCCGTCGACTAGCAACCTGCAATTATCTAAGAGAACCTAAAGAGAATTAACAACAAGATCAACCTCATGCCCTGGCCCTTTATCTACTGTAGTGATAACTGGCGGCTGACGCTATTACAGTATCTGTTTGAATCCTACCCATAGCCTTTGAAATATCTGCCCCATGCTAGGACTACATGGTGCTCCACTATCTGCCGTCCTCCCATGACTACGTGCACGCCAGGTAGGGATGTGCACGTACGTACGCAGTGTGCACACGTGCATGCGATAGTAAAACAGGGGGCGCCAACATTATATGCAGGGGTGGAACGTGTGGTAGATAAAAGATAGATAACAAGCTATGTGTGTAAGGACTAAAACCTTAGAGGGAACAGGATAACCATACATTGGGGCAAGCTTTCCACCCTCCTTCTGGTGAGCATGTGAAAATACGCAATATAAGGCTGAGGCCAAGAAATATAAAATTGTGTTTAAGGCAACGTTGTCTGAAAAGTACTTCTATACTAATCATTAAGATGTCGCTACTGCATGCACTTTCTATCAACTGATAGGCGCCTCCATACAAGGTAGATATTTGAGACTAATTTTGTTTCTTGAAAGTATTGTGTATCAGGTATCAAAAGACTGTTTGAAAACATTGCCTTTACCCTGACATGATAAAAATGCCAGAACTACCTTTGCTGCTAATTAACACATTGGCAAGGAAATACCTCAAGGACCACATTCCTTTGTACATACAGCAATAAAGTACATCTTTCGACCTTCCAACATTGCTTTTAACATAACACTGATAAGTCCCTGACATGCACAGAAGGAACACTTCAAAAGAACTTGAAGAACAAAAAGCACCCAGACAGTATAGGCCCCTCTCTTTGTAAAGAATCAGGTACGTGATGGCAGGAGATGATCAGAGGATAAAGATACATACATATACCTGCTATATGTCTGCTATCACCATGTCCCTTCACGCTAAACAGTCTCCCTTCTCAGCGGATATGCCGACACATTATCGGCCCTGGCCAACATTGTGTCAGCAAAAAGACTTCTGTGTAGATATACATTAGGTCATCAGCAGATCATTAGGATGATGAGGCAATGTGGCCAATAGTTTTCTTTATTACGTGTCTTCCTTAACTTTCCTGATATGAGGCATATCTTAAGATAACGAGGCAATATGGTCAATAGTCATCTTCATCACCTGTCTACCTTAACCTTCCTTATATATTAGGTATACACCAAATATCTACGATGAACATAACTCATTGAATGACCCACGCACCTTAGGGAACGTTCACAAAGGACGGCACCAGCTAGGGGTGAGGGGATCTTCGTGTTTAGTAACGAAGCGTGGCCCTGACTTATAATTTACCCAAAATAGTGACAGTGGAGTGTCTTGTAAAGGGTCCTAGACAATGTAACGTCGTTTTTGAATGTCCCCTTCAACATGATTCTCATATACTTTGTAAAACTTTTTTCACGCAATATTTCCCAAACTGCCTTCTCAGATTGCAGCTTGATGAGCCTGGAGGAGGTACTGGAGGGTTGTCACATGGGGCTCATTGTGTGGTGGTGTGGTGTGCTGCATGCAGGAGGAGCTGACAGTCTACACACAGGCCGCGTACAGAGGTAACACACCCTGGAGGCACACCCCCAAATACACCCAACCAGCCTGTCTACAATAACACTACATCTCTGACAGAACTGGATCTGGCACTGGCAACTTCAGCTGGCAACTTTCACTATTAGTTGTAGAACTCTTGAACTCTAACATCATTTTTTATAATCGCGGTGCCTACCTAACTTTAGCAGTTCCCAGACATGCTGTGGCTTCGTCATAGGGTCATACAACGCTTAAAAGCTAAGATATGTCATAATTATAAGGATACCAATAATGAGAGTTGTTGTTGTTATTGTTTATATTACATAATTACTATGATTATATTTTGAAAGTTTTAAAGTTCCATATCTAAATGAGATGAGGCATATACACTGGCGTGGTTCCCCCGGTCTTTGCACTCCCTCCGTAGCCTGACACCATACTCGTTACAGGAATTAAAATTTACGAAATTTTGAGTGAAAAGTGTAATATTTTTAGAAACTCCACCCTTCGATTAAAAATATTGTCACTGGTATTATTACGTCACAGAAACATAGAACATCATCACTAGAACTATACATGGGAATTCTGGGTACCCTTTAAATATTTGCAAATTCTCAGTACAGAAAACACCCCCTATTTTCAATTTCCATAAACATTCTTTTGAAAACCCATTTCTTTGGAAAACAATGACATTGCAAGGTAGAAAAGTAAGCCCCTAAAATGATGATGGTGCCACAGCAGCCACAGACAGGTGGTTCCTGTCCTCAGTCTTGTCTCCGACCCTGGAGGACGGACTTGTGCTCCCTGCAGGACGGCGGCAGGGGATCCCCAGGTTTTACGAGCCCTGCCCCTGAGGCCTTATTTGGTAAGGGCTCCTGCAGCCCTATGACGTATTCACGTCACAGGTAGGCGGTTGTCAGGCTGACAGCGCCCCTAGCGGCATTGACCCTCAGACACATGGGGAGGGCACGTGTCGCACCCAGCGTCCATCACTGTGTGCCGTTAGTGCGGCCTGTCACTCCTCCTGTCGGCCCATCGTTCCCCTGTTAGTACCTCCTCCAGTACCTCCTCCAGCTCCCCTGTCACCAGGCTGCAAGCTGCCTGCTGCTGGATCACTCTACATCAGCAGCGAGTTAGACAACTTCCCTCCCCGTCCACAACCCATGCCACAAACACACCAACAAGGACATTACTACAACAGTGTCAATACCACAAACTCATGACAGAATGAGTCCCGTCCTACCATCCAAGTTATTCCTCTCACTGCAACGCTCATCTCTTTCCATCCCCAACTTCCTCCGCAAATTTCTATCGGCTCCCACCCCTTCCCCATATCAACTCCCCATCCTCTCGTACCGTACAACTGTTAGGTGTTATTAAACATTTTTCCTGGTCGACTGAAGCCAGGTCTGGATCCTCTGAGGGCACTCAGCAGGCACTGACAGTGCCCAGCCAGATATTGGTCCCACCGGAGTAGTTAGACGAGGTCTGTCAACCTTCTCCAACACCCCAGACAGCTTCCGAGTTCACTACCTCCGAGTTGTTCAAACTACCAGCAGGGGAGCAGCTCATCAGCCCATGGTGAGCAGCTCATGCCTCCCTGTGACAAACAGGCCTAACAGCGTCATCTATTTCGCGCCATCCTGAAGTCACTGGATCCCAAGTTGACACCCACTTCATGACAAGCCTCGTCATAATAAGCTTTCTTTGATTTGAATACACTATATCAACTATGTGTATCATAGGAATGTAGCTTACAGTAATCGTGCAGAATATAATTATCTAAATGTATATAGCTAGTATGAAAAGAGATGTAGTTGCTCGCTCTATTACATTTCTATCGGGCTTTTTTTGTTTGCTTCCCCCCCCCCCTCCAAGAAGGGTTGAATCTTCTCTACCCCCCGTCTGAGCCAAGGGGACAAAATATTTTACCTCTTCCCACATAAAGTAAAACGGGCTCAAGGCGCTTCCTCAAAACAGGATAAATAAACGAATATACATACATACCCCCTCCCGTTGTTCAAAATCAGCACTGTCTTATGTTACAATATAACCAATACGGATTATATGAGGAGTACATAATGTAAATACACTTAGTGTCCTGTAATATATTTGCAGATCGATGGCAATTTGGTACTGGCACCTTTTTCGCTAAATTTGATTTCACTTTGGCCAACTACATGTTTGACTTGTAGTCCCGGGGGAGAATGTCGGTGGGTGGTTTTTGGTTACAGATCATTCCCACTGCCTCCAGTTACAGACCTCAGCTATAATTTTATCAGTGTATCGACTGGGTTTCCCAGTGGCTTGGTGCCAGTAAAAACACTCACTACAGTGCCTCCTAGAGAGCAGCTCGCCAACTGAACAGCGGGTATTGAGCTACTCCCCGCAGGTATGAAGCAGCGGGACCTTAAACAGCTTCCGAATAAAGCAGTACGTTTGCAACCCTTATATAGACAGTGGTAGCTTTGTAGCACATATATAAAGCAATAATCATACAGCCGCAATATGCGACAACGAGGATGCAGCTTATATAAAGCGATAGTACTTATGGAGCCGTCGTAGAGAGTAATAGAAATGACTTCATTGGCAGCCGCTCCCTTACAGAAGTAACAATAATCCTTCTCCGCCACACAGAGAAATATGCCTGCAACTCCCATACACGTGTAGCAATAAGCCTACAGCTTCCACACACGTGTAGCAATAAGCCTGCAGCTTCCACACACGTGTAGCAATAAGCCTGCAGCTTCCACACACATGAGTAATAAGCATGCAGCTCCCATACACATGAGCAATAAGCCTGCAGCTCCCGCACTAATGAGCAATGAGCCTGCATCTCCCACACACATGTAGCAATATGCCTGCAGCTTCCACACACATGTAGCAATAACCATGCAGCTCCCACACACATGAGCAATATACATGCAGCTCCCATACACATGAGCAATATGCCTGCAGCCCCCACACACATGTAGCAATATACATGCAGCTCCCATACATATGAGCAATATGCCTGCTGCCCCCACACACATGAGCAAAATGTCTGCCACCCCACACACATATGCAATAAGCCTGCAGCTCCCACACACATATAGCAATAACATTGTAGCTCCCATGATTATGTAGCAATATGATTGTAGCTTCCATGCATATGTAGCAATAACATTGTAACTCCCATTCACTGTAACTCTCGTACATGGTTTTATGGCAGCAATCATCCTTAGGGCCCATACACATGTAGCAGTAATCTTTCAACCTCTAGTAGTAAGGCTGCAGCTCGCATATACAAAGTAGCATACAACCCACGTGGCCCATATCCATTGAGCTCCCGCATTATGAAATGACCCTTAAATCAATCATGTTTTCTCCCCGATTAGCGACTAGTCACTTCTTTACCCCTTTAGCAGTAGTCCTCCTGCTGTCGGCTAGGGGTGATGAGCAGCTCAGGGAGAGTGGCTCTTGTGTGACGTCAATGTCTGCACCCCGTGACCTCCTCCTTCACACATGGCTGCTTGACATGCATCACAGACTTTTCCCTATATCATCCAACATTACTCCTCCCTGGCCTAATTCCTTCTATATCACTATATCTTATCATGTAGACCACTCTTGTCTTAGAGTCACCGACTGACACCCGTGTGCCTCTGGGTCGGCTTTCCCTTACACTAGATCATCTATTCTTGTTACATCATTGCATCAATTTTCTCATGTTTTTGCATATTCTTCTGACCTCTCGGATGGTTTGGTAGAAAATGACTTCAATAACCATAATGCTTTTTAGAGCTTCTTTGCCAAATAAGTAGGAAGATCAGCTTATGATACATCATCATCCTACCTGCACATGCCTTTCAAATCATATACATGTACATCATAATTGTTAGACTTTGCTGTTAGAATGATAGTTTGGCGAGCAACTTTCAAACTTTGCAAAATCTTTCAACAAGTGAAAGTTTAGTTAGTCGATTCGCAAGCCACTTAGTTCTCTAAAGAGTAATCTTCTGCTCTATGCTCTTACACCGACGGACGCTGTGGGAAAACAGCACTAGCAGCAAGTGGCTTCTGGTAGAGATGAGGGGATAGGGGGCTGACGAGCTTAATTGGATCCATACTATTGATTGTCATCAGGAGGGGATGGGGACCATTGCCTGTATAGGCCTGTGTGGACCAGGCAGGTGTTTGTTGTCCTGTCCGGTCGGTGGAAGGTTCATTGATGGGCTGAGCTGCTCAGGGTAAGACGATGTGAGCTACTCCGGGGCTGCTCAACCGGCGTGAGGTTCTCCTTCTATGGTGTGCCGTCATGACTGAATGTACCATTTAAAGTACATTAATTTCTCATATCTGCAGGTTTTTTTTATAGTGGCCCCGCATGTACCAATAAGCCTGCAGTTCCGATACAAAGCAATACGCCTGCTGCTCCCCTATGTGGTTGCAGGTATATATCTCATCCATTGAGCTCTCCCATTATGAAATCAGATTTGAGATTTGGATATATATCATGTTTTCCCCCAAATCGCCAATTAGTGACAACTTTACCGCAGTCGGCCAGGGGGTGATGAGCAGCTCAGGGGGAGTGGCTGGTGTCTGCACCTCGTGACCCGGCCTTCACATATGGCTGCCTGCCATGCACCATAGACTTAGGTCTTATCTAACCCTATTCACTAATATCAAACAGGGTCATGGGAATGCCAAAATTCCCCTTCTGCTCCTCTGTCATTTTCTGTGTTTTTGTATTTAACTATAGTATGACTGAGGATTGAACAGAAGGGACCGCCATACCGATGTTGTCCCTGGGACTGTAACGATTTCTGTGGTGTTTTCCTTTCCCACGTCACACCAGGGGCTCGATTCATAACAATGTACGATAGTCAAATACTATTACGACAGAACATTACCATTTCTCGTACAAAATAGTAGGTGTAGTACATTGTCATATGGGTAAGTTAAAGACATGTTCCTTTTGCAGTCGTAAGGTCATATATAGTGCATTTCACAATGCAGTCGTAAGAATATTACTGGTCATGAAGTCTTACAAAACAAGGGTAATAGCTGGTCGTAAGTCCTTTTTATGTCATTTCACAATCAACGGCTGAGACAGGGTCCAAACTCATCTCAGCCAATGATTTTTTCTCCATTTCAACCTTTGGAGATTCCAAACCCGGTGCAAAAGAAAGAGAAACATGTACTGCACTATGTCAATATGTTGTGTATTACAATACAATGCTTTATCAAGTGGATGTAATATAAATAAAACATTGGTCGTTATAAGAAATCATACTGTATTTTGTATACCGCATGGTGCAGTGGGATAACATGACAGCAGGATAGGAAGGAAATTTCCGACCTGGTTTATTTACTATTTTTATTATATGCTATATAGAAATATAGGGTGCCTGTCAGTCTACAGGTGTCATATTTTGAGTTAGCCTCACATAACCATTTCCTCAACTTTCTTTGTACGACTAGGTGGGAACTCCTCACCGGAAATGACGTCATATTGATTGGAAACACCCCAATATTGCAATAAATATTGAAATAAATTGGTTTCCCCCACATTGTACGACAGGGGCACATACGATTTCAATTATACTTTACAACTGCAGATGTTCCTAATCGTAAATCAATTTACTTCTGACTGTTTTTGAAGGAGATACTACTTCCTCTTGTGAAATGGGTATGCAATCGTTTTTTCTAAAAGTTGTAGCTTTACTTACGACTGTAACCCAAAAATTTACTTAGTAGTATAAACTTATGAATCGAGGCCCAGATAGATCCCTATCCGGCGATCAGCAATTACCAATCTGCCCATGGGACACGGTAGGTAAACATTGATCTACATGGATAATGCTATGAGCAAGCAATAAGACTTTCTCTTCTTTCTGAATCGAAATTAATGTAAAGAACTATAGTTCCTCATAGTAGCTTGACTTTGTTTCTGAAATAAAATCGACCCGAATAGCCTCAGCTACGTTTTGGAGAAGTTCTTTGCTTTTCATGCTGATTTCTTTTATTACATTGTACGAGTCGTCCTAACTAATGTTAAGTTCAAGTTAGACCTCAGGTGTACACAATCCTCCTTCATACCACCGTTAACCAAGGTATTTAGCCGAAGCTGACAATAGCATCCCTCAGTATGCAATACTGGAGTCAGTAATAAGTCAATATAGACCACCGTGGAGAACTTGTGTGGGAAAGCTTACCCCACTTTTTACACCAGTGCTTGCTGAGATCAAAGACTTTCTCCCTCACTGTTTGCCAATCTCGGGGGTCCTGCACGCATTTAATCTAACTGATTTAGAACACAAACCTTTCCTCCATGAATACTTAATGTTGCTAAAGGTGCCAATCTGGGGCCAGCATCGGCCACCGATAACAGTTTTTACCTTCCCTGATCACCAGCGACCTTGCCACCAGAGCGACCTTTAGGATTAATTAAGAGCTATCCTAACGTCTCACGGACCTAATTAGAAGTGGTCTAATTAGAATCATTGGGATTAGAATGCTTCTTCATCTCCTTTTCTGTTAGTTAATGTTTTATAGACCAGTCGGAGTTGCTAACACACTGCTTATGCCCCATCCTGTACCTTCAGCGTTAAGTGGTCTAATGTGGGTTTCTGCTAACCAGCCTGCTTGCATTCAAACTGTTCTGGGAACTGATAAATACACCAGTGGGACGTTCCTTTGTTCCTGTAAACTCTTCTCTTTATCCTCATTCAAAGGTTCTTTTAGATTCACTTGTCCAGGAAACTCCTTCTGCTGTTCGACCCGTGGAACCTCTTATTTGTTTTATCATATTATCGTATAGCATTGTCTTGAAGGATCAATCAGCAGCAGTATAACAGTAAAAGGTCCATGCTTATTGATGGTATGTTGCCATCCAAAACACTAATAGAAAATCAGAAGGCAAAAGTAGATAATAATGAATTAATTTAACGTTGACCATGTGTGTTACACGTGTCGTAGTCATGCGGTCTGCTGTATTCTAAAGACAGGGCTGATTACCAAGGAAGCGGTGGAGGGGAGGTGGAGGGGGAGAAGAAAGGTGCATTCATCTCCATTTTACAAAGGGATCCTTGCTGTGATCCTCTGCCCGTCCTCTCTATGCCGTTCAGGACACTGAGAAAAACTTGTAGGAAGTCAAGACAATGTAGCATCTTTCATCTTGTCACCGTCAGGTGGCTTCCGATGAGGTCACCTGGTGGCAGGATGAGGGCCCTGGATGGGGAGGTGACAGCCTGTTGCCTGTTGTAGGGAGCATAGGACTTCCTAATGTGCCTGTATATGTCAGTCATTTCTGAAAAAGAGTTCTCAGACTAATTTCCTAAGATTTACTAGTGTTCATGTCTTATTATGGTCTGCGAAGGATACACTGTATTTCTCAATACTATAATTGACCCCAGTGTTTCAAAAGCACTATACTTCATTTCTGGGATGGATTTATGCGGTTTTGCATCCAAGCTCTCACGTATAGAAGTCCTTAAATACAATCTATAATGCTATTGAGAGCTGACACAGCGGCGCCAGTAGGTATAGAATGCTATATTCATCCTACTGCACATGTAATCTATGATACACGGTGTTCTTAAAAGTCAAATTCAAGTCTTTGCTCTCTGAATCACTGACATAAGTGGCTGCTACAAGGATCCAGACGAATTGTATCGATGTGAACCACCAATGAAGAATAAAGAGGTGTACCGTGTAACCCCCGCACGTGCGTTCTGAACTGGAGATGATGTGCTGTTAAGGATGGAGCGATGAACACCCAACTGAAACACTTAATACCAGGCCCATGAGCAAGGGGCCGCGAGTTATTGGGAACAGGGTGGAAGTTATGGGTTGGTAGGGATGATCATAGGGGAATGATGAGCCTGTCATAGCAGCACCCACACAGTGGGAACACTCATGTCGGCAGCCTCCTACCCAGGCCAGACCACAGCCCCGCAGCCTCCACCTAAAACTAACCCCTCACCTGCCCCGTCATAACCCTGTGGTTAGGGAGTGGCCATTTATGAACAGGATTTTCGTGCTAGCGCGCTCATGTTTTTCTGCCCCCCCCCCCTCCATCCGCCCAGACTGGCCCAAATTGATCGCATGCAGCCGACCCCCACGTGCTGCCTTTCTCGCTAAAATGGGGTGAAATTTGTTTGGTTCCCTCTCAAGAGGTCCAACATTGTATTGATCCTCCCCCGCAAAATCACCCCCTCCCCCACCCCCAAATGACCACTCCTTTGGGTGCGGCCGGAAGGGGAGGGGCGGTGCTTGCTGCCTTCAAGGGGCGGGTGCCAACCGAGACGGTAACCCTCTGCTTTCAGTTAGTCTTGGATGCAATAAGGCAACATGTCAGGCAGGTGCACAAAGGTGAAGGGGTGGGAAGGAGGGGGAGGCAGGAGGGGATGGGTGAATAGGGCCAGGGATATACATGCGAGGGAATGAGATCAAAAGCGACATGTGGACGGTTCGCACTGGGAAGTTGGGAGGTCAGAAAGGAGGGGAATGAGGATGGATGAAAGATATATGGGCCATAACGAAGAATGAATTGAAGAGGGAGTGGGGTGGGGGAAGAAATAGGAACAGAATTGAATGTACTGGGGGTAGGTTCACGTACGAATTTGGACTTTCATAGGAAGTGCATTGGACAGGTAATATGTATACATTCTGCTGGATCCCAGCTATAAACTATCCTATGAAGGGAGGAAAGGCAGTCTTTGCGAAAACATGCAGGACAGTGGTAATGTCCTTCTAAAATGCCACTGGTCCAGCAGATTTACAAGTGTAGCAGGACCGAATGTCCAGTCGCATGTTGGGCTTTTCTGAACTAGAAGAAGGCAGTTGGGCTTCTAAAGCTGAAATATTTATATCAATACACTGTGTAAAACAATATTTCTATCCAGATTTGGTCATAAATGTTTACAAATACATTGAATTTTAATGGAAAAAACTCTTTTATACTTAAGATGCAGAAAATTCCGGTCCTCTAAATATGTTGC
Organism: Harmothoe impar; assembly: GCA_947462335.1. Lineage (NCBI taxonomy): Eukaryota > Metazoa > Annelida > Polychaeta > Phyllodocida > Polynoidae > Harmothoe > Harmothoe impar. The sequence continues at coordinate 55,342,975 of OX381710.1, read as the reverse complement.
CGGTCCTTCAACATTGAAAATTTGCAGGACCGAATGTCCTGTGGGATGAAAAGGTTTTCGCAAAGACTGGACAGGGTGTAGAGGTTATTGTTTGGGGTCCCGCCCAGGGGTCCAACTGAACAGTGCTATGATTATACAAAAGGGATATTGCCTATTGGTCCCAAATACACTGTGTCATAGAAGAGAGTGCGATAGGGGGTATTGTGTGAGGTTCCATTCCAAGAAACTGTACCAAAGGTGAGGATAGCGGCATGGGATATTGGTTGGGGTCCCAGGAAATCGTGCTAATCGGCTTCCCCTATCTTGTTCCCACTCCCGATCAGTGATGGGGTCCCAGGTAACTCTGTCCTAGAAGATAATGGGATAGGGGGTTATTGGTAGGCCGCAGAAAAATGAGTCTTAGAAGAAGATGGGACAGGGGGCTTCTGGTGGGGTCCCATACATTATAGCTTTGTTGTAGAAGTACATGGAACAGGGGAGTATTTGGGAGGGAGTCCCATGAATCTGTGTTATAGAGGCGGATGGAGAGGATATTATTAGTGGGGTCCTCATGGACTCTCCTATAGTTCGGGGCATTATGACCAGTGCCACCCCCAAATAACCTCACGATAAACCAAGTATAAACGAGTATGGGGGCAGGGACCATTGGGTGGGGTCCCAGGGTTGGCTCTCTCTCTGGCAACAGAAACCAACAGTGAGTGGTGGGTAAACAGAGGCACGTGGCTGAGGGGGCGGGCAGGGGCGGCCGTTCATGCAGCCTATGGCGATTACAGGGCTGTGGGGGCACTTTGATGTGTTACCTCCATGCCCCTCTACCCTTACCTCCCTTGTAGCTACCTCAGCACCCTCAGAAAGTGGATCAGAGATAGGCTTGCCTCTGCACGCTCAGGGTCAGTTAACATGAAGGCAGACACGCGCCCGCACTGGAGGTTCCCAACACCCATTATCTGTGAGGTGTTAGTACAAACTATGTTCGCTGGTAAGGATAAACCCTGTCTACACCATTTACAGCTATCTGAGTATGCGATAAACACAGACTTGAGGTATATACCATGCATGAGAAATGTCATAACTTATAATAGAAAAAAGATACTTTAACATATCTCGGCATGTTCTAGTTGTTAATGACAGGTAGTACTGACCAGTAATACATGCGCCGCCGCAGTAAACAAAGGTCGTAAGTAAAAAGTGCATGATTTGAGATATAAAAAATAAGAAAATGTAGATAATTTCATTCTCTTTTCTTGCTTATTATTCATCAAATATGTGCTACATTATCTCTAACCGAATAAATGCTTCGATGGAGGAAAATATTTATCTGAAAAAAAAGTATATAAAATAAAGATCGTAGCTGATTGATCAAGGTTAAAATGGTGCTTGCGTAGATTAAATCAATTAATGCTATCTCAAACTTCACCATTATTATTGCAGAAGAACCTTATTTTATTCTACCAACTTCTGATACTTTTCTTAATATTCTAGATGTTGATGTTGCTGAGCAACAGTGATATTTAAGCTTTTTGAGGATTGTATTTCGGCCATTTAAAGCTCATATCCACCCACTTCAAACTTTAAAAATATTTTCATGAAAAAATATGTACAGGCTTAGGTAGTCAGAATTACATCAATCAGTTGTGAAACAGACGCCAAAGTATGAAATAATACTCAATAACACATATCAGAAAGTACATTTGCTGATCAGTTACGACCTTTGTTTACTGAGAAAAAATGTGCAAAAAAAAAGATTTTTTAAATCCATTATATACCCTTTGACCTCTGTTTACTGAGGTGACAATAGGAAAGTGAATCAGAGGAATGCAACTAATTGTAATATTTAGGGAAATGTTAACATGTTATTCAATCGAATGGTTGCAATTTAAAGCCAAGTCACCTTGGTATTAACATACAGGGCGAGACTGATTGCCCCTAAAGTACTGGGTAATAGCATTCGAACCACAGAGAGAAAACAGAAGTTTTGCCAATTGGTGTTTTTCCCCTCTGCACCTATATTTGGACACCATAGTTCCCCTAGTACTGCACAGACTGACGGAATCACGAGAGGCAAGCGGCTTCCTCTGAATGCTAGTGAAAGCCACCATCCACTCCACTCCGGCCTACCATCCTTAGAGCTGCCCCTTCCTGACAGCCCGGTCTGTTTGCTCTGATTGTATAATTCATCAGAATACGTTGTATATCTGACCCCTCCACTAGCTCACCCAGACTTCTGATCTTCCCCCAGACCCCTGAGCTGCTCACATATCTATGAACCCCCAGCCCCCACCCTCCCCGACCTCTGACCTCTAGGGCAAACAATACTGGTCATTCACAAAGGACCCAGGGAGGAGCCTTTTCCAAAACCTTGAGATGCTCATAACCTGCTCTGATCTGCTCATTCCTATTCCCTGGCAGTTGTATTATGGCAGGTACGGCTGATGACGGCAGGGATGGCAGCGACCAGGCCTCACTGTTTTATTCCCTGAGGGAGGACCGGGCAGTCACCACAGAACCGCAACCAGCACAGGGGAGACTATAAAGGTACCAAGGTTCTGTTAAGGCAATGCCTTAGCAAAGTCTGATATCCAAGCCAGGATGCTGCCACAGCCTGTAAAGATACCTGTCTATAGATTAACTAGGGATTACTGTCCCTCACTCACAATGCCAGATAGTATTTTTACCTTTCTTGTTTTCCATTTTGCAAGGGTCCAAATTTACTGCTAATATTTAATTAATAGAATGCAGGAACTTGTTGTTTTGCGTGGAGCATATAGATATGATGTTTTTCAATAAAAGCAATTCAAACCTCAACCTATATAGGAATATACTGTAATTTTGCTTTACTGTTTACATCTATGATTGCCCTAAAGCACCAGCTCTTTGACTGGTACTGAATCCCTGGGTGTGGGTTGCCAGGCAGTGGCCAGGCTACTCAAGCATCCAAATCATTCTCCAAGCAGATCAGTGCCTGGTATATTGACTGTAAACAAAGGTTTAAAACCACATTAAGGATCTTTATAATCATACCATAGCTTTGGTCAATTCAGTTGGATTTCTTTGCCTCAGGGGTTGGTGTGAAGCTGTTAGAGAGTGGGATTCTCTTCCTATACAGACTAAGGTCTGAGTAGCCTGGCAGGAGGTGGGAGGCTAGCCAGCCAGACTTCTCTCATTTTGATCTGCTACGTCTTCGTCCACACGTGGCCGGCACACGAAGTAGACTTCACAGAAGCAGGAGGGACTGACAGACAACTAGCATCCTCCAGCCAAGTACACAACAGCCAATATAACCTAACATGGCTAGAACTATAGCCGCTTTTATATACTTTAGAAGAAGAAACGTCCACAGAAAATGCATGTTTGTTACAATATACAAAACTCAATGGATTCCATCTTGCCAATAGGGATAATGCAGCCCCACACTTTATCTCAACGTAATATACAGTTAGATGTCTGTCTATACGCATGCCATGTGTAGTGCAAGTTAGGTTAGTCCTTTAAGGGCCACATCATATTTTAATGCATTATGCCTTTTATCGCCATGATGCATAGATCCAAACATGTCGAGTATATTATCCAGGGCCACATTCATGTAACATCTCAAGTAGACAAGTATATGCTTGACATTGAACCCATTAAACGTTAAGTATCAGACAAACGGACACAACAATTAGGAAACTATAGATATACACGTACCGTGACGTGGACATATCATTTGCAATAACAGTAGTGTACCTTTGGCTGGAAGAAGAGGTATATAGACCTGTTTTCAATGAATATTCTATAATATTTTTACATTCTTCTTTTCATGAAGGTGTGCGAAGGCCATGGCCTTTGGACGTCCCCCGACTGAGGTGTGGAGGGGAATAGCACCCAGGAGGAAGGTGGGGCTGCAGGTGAGGTGTGTAAACTGGTTAAACATCGTGGGAAAGTATGCTTCAACTAACCTGGAACTCGTTAGTAGTAGTTGAAGGTAGTCCAAAACAGCAGTAACTAACATCCAGGTGGGTAGAGGTCAGGTACACTTGTAGGTAAACAATCCTTGTCTAGGTGTGCATCTTTAGTCCAGCGTTAGTCCGGAGTTTTGACCGTGGGATAACCTGTGCGTGGAGGTAGTATGGTACTACAGACCTCTGTGTGAGCTGCTCAGTTGTTGCCACACAGTGACAGACCTGCAGGCACCACCAGCACCAACAGCAGCAGGTTGAGTAGCTCACCTTGTAGAATAGGCAATAGTCTGTGAGCAGTTCACTGAGCAGCTCGTGTGGTCAATTTACACAGGTGTGGAGTGGCAGCTGAGGAGGTGGGAGGGGGAGCTGCTGTGGCTGGGTGGGGCCGTGTCTGGCAGCTTACTACTATCTCAGTCTGAGCGACTCACGGAGATCAATGAGCAGATGACGAGCTGCTCCCCAGTCACTCAAGCCGCCCAATGAATGAGCAGCTCGGCCGCCGCCGGGCTGTGCAGGCCACGCCTACTTACTACACGAGCCTGCTGCTGCCACGTGGTCTGCCTGACTGCTGCAGGCGGCAAGGCTGCTGGGTGGGCAGGGAGGAGATAGGACAGTCCTAGGGGTGGAGAATAGTCAACCCCTGAGGATATACCTGACTGTATGGACCTAACACATGTACCTGCCTGTTGAACATCTTACAGTGATTCCTTTGTTATCGCATATCCTTAAACGTCGTTCTGCCGTACATTCCATGCGTATGCCGTATTTACTCACAGAAAACGTCCTTGGCCCGTTACCCTCAATGGTAAGCACCCCGCTGCTCTTTAGAGCTTCTTTCTCATTGCAGTTCCATCCACCTCCGCCTTCATGCGATTGCTGATGTCAATCCAACCCTAGTTCCATCACTCGCTGCCGGCAGACAGGAGCATGTCAGATTGCTAGTACAGCCACAGCACCGCTCTGTGGTCACATGGGCAACCACAGATCATAGAAGACCCCCGGCGGAACCGGAAGTAGAGCTCGCCCTACAGATATAGGGTATGCTGGTTATTGACCTCTAACATGGCCCACCATGCAGATACCACGTAGCTCTCCGCCCACCTAACCACCGCTCATTACCTTTCGCCTCCTTCTATAAAGCCGGCTGCCCACTGGCGTCCAATGGAGTACTTTGTGGGCCTTCTCTTTTTGTTCAAAATGTTTTATTTGGGTAAATACCACAATTATCATTAGGAATGAGGATATCATGCCAGGTTTACATTGCTTTCGTAGTTGTATCATCTACCCATTATAAATACTTTAAAGCAAACAAACAGCGGTCGACAAACGCCATTCTATTGGCCAGTGGACGACCAGCTTAATTTAAAGCCCCTCTCCTGCACTCCATCCATTCCTGTACCCACCCAAGCCTCTTATCATACTCATTACTCCCCCCTCCCTCCACACCGTGTCTCTCCTCCCGACACCCACGCCCCCACCATCCTCCATTTCCCTCAACAATTTACATGCTTCAGCATTGCGTTTCCACCTCTACTCACTGGTGTCCCGTGATGACTTCTCCCTCATATAGCTCATTCCTATAATTATCTCCATACCTTGTCATTTGACCCCCCTAGACCGCCCCCATATTCCACCCAGGTCTTACAAAACGGGAGTTAGGAGGATGTAGCTTGGACATAGACAGTTACCTCCTGAGATGCGTAGGGATGCCAAATGAGAATCGATATATGTGACAGCAATGGCCGGACCCACCTCTACTCACTCAGGATCCAGGGACGTCCTGCGTCTATGGCAGACCATTTACCCAGGACTGTGATTATAAATCAATCGTAAAACGCAAACCAAGCTATTCCTAGATAACTTCAAAAAGCGTGTGTCATTCATATTTTACTCACACACTACGTTAAGGGTTTACAGCTAAGGATGCCTTCAGATCATTTGGGGCACATTTGTATCAATGTACTGAAGACATTTCGGGTGTAAAAAGTTAAGAAGTTTTCAGTATGATTTGTATTGGGATAGATTGGGGTTATTCCATCGTCCATGCTGCAAATAAACATATAACAATAACTAGTCTTTAGTGCCAGGAGCTCTTGAAAAAATACGTGAAACCCATCTTTGATACAATAAATATTTCCAGAAGCTAACTACTGCAGCTTCGTAACCAACAGCTGTACATCAGCATGAGTTGGCAAGATACAACAGTTGCAGAGTCATGCCCTGAGGATGTGCCTACAAACTGCTGTCAGAGGCAAATCTGTTGTTGAATCAACCTTCATAATCAATAAGAAAAAAACAAATGTCTCTGACTATGCATACTATTGATTTTGTACAGCAGATGTGAAACGATGTGAACGTGTACACGAACATTGATAAAGAAGGACAGATTTAACAAGACGGGACAGAAAACTGAATTCGGTTTCCTGGAGGGCCTGCACTAACATCCACCAAAACGCCATGAAAAGACGGACTGAGCTGGGTGGGATATAAAGGATGGATGCATGTGGGATAATTTATTGGATACAATACGGAATCACAACAGGGTGTCATCTTTCCACCCTAATCTTCTTCCCATTGCCTAATCTACCTGATCCTAGGATTTACCTGCCCTCACTTTGCCAAATAGGAGGTAGGCAGATGGGATCAAACAGACTGTGATATTGACTAAATCTACATAACAATCGCAAATTTGTAGTAACTGGCAGTGTCATTACCAATCACGAAAGTTTAATTGTTACCGCAACACAGCTCCAAACAGCCCTGACCTACTTCACCTAAGCCCTGACCTGCCTTCCACGGTTACAACCTGCTTTCTCTCATCCCCAACCTGCCTTTGTCCAGTCATGCCATTTGCCCAACCAAGCTGCCATCCATTCAATGTGTCTCAGCCCGCACCCAGTTCCATGCATTATGGGATTTCCTTGCTACTTTCACTGAGTAGATTTCTTCTTTAAAATGATAAATCACTTGTATTATTCTGCTTTCTGTATGCCATATTCCCTTTTTCTGCTCACTCAACGATACTAAATCACTTCTAAGTCAAATCGGGATGCATTAAGTACCTGGCCTAGCTACTGGAAAAAGTGCTGTTTCAGTTGAGGTGTTTCATAACTTTCCCAGCAAGCTAGCTAGAGCTTACACAAGCCTCGCGTATACCCAAGGGCCTGCTCGCGCTATTTTGCTGGGTATATTGGTACAGTGTAGTAACATCCAATAATAAAAGGGAAGATATGTCAAGTTATCTTTGACAAGTATAATTCTTTTTTCCGTAACAGCCGTTTTATCGCTCAGCCTACAACCTATCAGGCATGTCTTGTAGTCTATGAAATCATCGTTTAGTCAATACTGTATGGCACAGAAGTAATCTGTGGTGACGATACACATATTGACTTCTAGCGCTATGTCCATCAACCTTCTTGCACAAACACGCCGTCCATCCTGGAAACCTCCAATCCCGATGTTGAATGTCTCACTCTCCACCCAATGACGCTGTTACTACACTCTCCAGTCACCTGCATCATGCATGCATTACAGTCTGCTATAGGTTTGTTGTATGATCATATGCAAAATCGAGTTCTATCTCACTACTTTACAATAAATATTTTGATATAGAAAGATGTACTTAACATCACATTACCAATTACATTATAAACATTGCCATTTACAGCCATAGACGTATTGGGATAATTGAATACACTATACAGAGCATAGCCTGAGTATATGAAGAACATACACGTGTTTGCCTCATGACAGGATATATGTCTACATTCATAAGTATTAAACAGTCAGTTGTCCACCTGCCCATCAATATCATTCTCAAATACACTATAAATAATACAATGTAAAAATGCTGAACTTTTATAGTTCTCTCAATGATACCTATTATGTCAGGGATACAGACAAATCCTATGAAAATTTAGATATAGGGACTTAGGTCCATATACTGATAGTAAAAATAAATGTTTCTAATTATGTGTAACTTTGTTTCTGTATGGAATGTGCAACGTGTCCCTGGAGGCATTTCTCATCACCTTGACAAGTCAATTTCACACAAGGATCCTGTTCTGACGGTTCATCAGGAGATAGATCGATCACATGCCTTGTTCTGAGGTGCTCCTTCTCCCATTAATGCTCACAATAACACCCCCACACAGCACTACCGTAATCTGCTACTCACATCTAACAAACATTTTCAGTAATTGGCGTGCATTATTCTGGCCTGTACTAGGCGGTTCCTTAGGGACAACTCAGACTAGGACAGCTGTGGAAAGGGTTTATTCTGACCTATTCCTTTTGAGAACGTTGAGAACAGCTGGGAACTTCTCAGGTGGTGCTTAATGTATAGTTTGACCAATCATGTTGTGTCAGGACTCCTATTATAGGAGGCACGTTTACCTCATCGATGGAGGAAGTATTGAGGATGGCAGGAGAGAGGCTGCTGACATTTTAGTAGAGTAGGCCCTATGCATCTTACTTATCATCCCCTTCCTCCCTGATCCCTGCCACTCCCAACCCTTATAAACTACCTCCCTTATCCCCCTAGCTATTCCACTCCTCTGGTCGCCTACACACTCCATATATTTGGTACATTGTGTTCTGTCCCATAACTGCTCCATTACAACATCCATTACCCATCTACGTCTACATTATGTTGTGTATTCTGTGCCGTATTCTTGAAGTGCCTCCTTGTATCTGCGTCCTGTCCCTGGTATTTGGAAGAACCGGCATCAAAACACAGTGGGTTAGCTCATTGTGGCGAACGTAGTAAATTCGGAACTATAATAGATCCCATTCATGTCTCAGGACAATATTCGGAATATCAATTTGTCATTTTCTTTACTAAACAGTGAATGGGTTTTTTTAGAAGTTACTACAGGTTCTAATGCTCCTGATCATAATTATTTCAACTATGTCATTCCTCTAAAAATGCTAGTCCCCCTTTCTCCTCACCAGCTCTCTCTTTAGAGACCCATTGCCCTCCATCCTTAGCAGGCATAACTCTCCACCTATACCATTTTATCCTTCCCTGTCATGATTTGACACATGACACATATGTATAACCGGATTGGGTCCATACATGAGAGGAGGTGATGCCTACATGATCCACCCTTGATCCCCGCCTGGTGGAGCATTTGCTGGTACTTCAGGAAGATGTGACTGAATCCCTTCCACACCTTGCCAATATGCAATTAACCTTATCCAAAATCCAAAATACCCCCTTTTGAGAACAGACCTTTAACCACCCCATACCCATCTCACATCAAAAGATCAAGTCTGTTATTCACAAGATAGCAGACCATCGAAATAAAGGTTGTACACATCAGCACATGCATGCATACGTAGGGCAGGCTAGAGTATAGCTACGGTTTGCATCAACAGTGTTCCTATACTATTGGTGGGTTGAGGTGATAGGTAAATGCATTGGTGTCCTCGACAATTATCATCATATACTCAGCTCCTGCAGCAAATTACTTCGCAGTAAAAACAACAATACATTAAAGCCCACGAGGCTAGACATCATAACTTCCCGAGCTCTCATCACTGTGTGTGAAGCAGACAGTTGATCCCAAAGTTTGATCCCCAGCCTCCCCAGAATTCCCCCAGACAATGTGTGGGAGGTTTAAGTACCTAGTAAATAGCCTGAACATAAAGGTGACACCTCTATCTCCCACATCCTAGGTCCCCTACAAACAGCTGTCCTCTGTCAGCTTCAGAATGTTAACAGGAAGTTGGTGACCGAAATAATCATGACATTCTTCTGCTTCCAACTACAGTAGAAAGTTGCCAAATACTGGAAACATTTGATTTCTAGGTTATTTTAGAAATTAGAACCCTGGCATGTCGACCTTACTATGCATTGTTACAGGGCTACTGATGATCTTGAGAGACATTCTTTTAACAAAGAATTTCATGTACCCATCATACTGTGTTTCTAACACACCTCCCCCTTCCGTTCATGTTCCTCTTTCTCTAGAGTTCAACGTAGCAGTATCAAAAGGATGGATAATAAATACTGAACGGGGAGGCAATTTCAGAACCATTCGATGCACATAGTTATATTCATGAAACATTGTTCTTTATGAATACACAAAGTAAATCACCCACTGGTAAATGTTTATACAATAGATAAAATTTGGAATGTGACCTTTACCTGTTTGAGCTAACGAAACAAGACGACAGGAGACGTCATCCACTGACCAAATACCCAGACTAGTGTCACACCACAGATCCCCTCTTACCTTGTATATCACGCATATTATGCCATATTACACAATATCATGTAATAATTATGATTATGATAATTATGAGCATATTTTATATCGAATATATATCATAAATATGTTTACATAATTACACACAGATGTTCATCAGATTTAGATATTATAATTCCAATTATATGTTGGTTCCATGATGTCTACCCTCATGTTAGCCTACCACTGTTTAGCCCCCATACTAAGATTAACACAAGCCTTTCATGTAACTGCCAATTAAAGCTGACTGCAATCAACAAGTCTAGCACTAATCCCCACCTGCACAAGCCGTGGGCCAACACAACAAACAGACAACAACAAAGTGACACTAACAATGCCTGGCCACCTGGTGGATGGAGGTAGTGGTGGCCACACCACCACTCCCCCCTCCCACCAGGGGGCAGGTCACTCATTGGTCAATTACTAATATCCAGTAGATTTACAGCATTTATTTCTAACCAATCAGAACACCGGAAGGAATTCTGGGATACCAGGGAAGACCAGGATATAAGGTCATGTAATCCCAGGTGTCCAGACAGTAACCTCCAGGTGGTCAACTATTGTACAATACCAATGTACCAATAAAACACCAATACTTCATACCCAAGTCTCCATCTTCATTCCGCTCATATAATGTGGCACTTTTAGTGCTACAGAGTGGTGGAGAACCCTCAAGAACCTGTACCTACTCACTACAAGTTAGTATCAGAACTACAATGAGGATGGAGACTTCAAGCACCACTTCACGGACGTCACCCGGCCGTCACGGACGTCACCCGGCCGTCACTGACGTCACCCGGCCGTCACCCGGCCGTCACAGACGTCACCCGGCCGTCATGGACGTCACAAGATCATCACATAAGCTAGAACACACCTAGAACATCCAGAATACCTCTACACAAGTCTAGCAAGTATACAAAGTACCTACACATTGTTCACGACTTCTACATGAGCCTCACGACTTCTACACAGCCATAGCAAGTTTTCACTAACTTCTACACAGCCCTATGACCTCTACACAGCCCCGACTCCACCAGGCCTCCATTAACTTTACCAGGCCGCCACTAACTTCACCAGGCCATCACTGACCTCACCACACCCTCACCACGTTTGCAAGTACCTCACCACATCTACACTAATCCCAGTGACTACACGAATCACAGTGAATCTACACCACCCACAACATGTCTACACGGCCCACAAGACGTCAGCACGACCCACAACACGTCAGCACGACCCACAACACGTCAGCACGACCCACAACACGTCAGCACGACCCACAACACGTCAGCACGACCCACAACACGTCAGCACGACCCACAACATGTCAGCACGACCCACAACAAGTCAGCACCACTGCCCCCATCATCGACTTCACCATGCCGTCATCGACTTCACCACATCTACGATGTACCCATCACATCTACAATGTACCCATCACATCTACAATGTAACTATCACGTCCACAATGCACCTACCACTTCTACATGACTACCATCACATCTACAAGTAGCATATCATGCCACCAAAACCATGGACGATACCACAGAACCCCTACAACCTCAGAACCTCAACAATGAACTGTATAGACACCACTGACAAGAAAACACCCATTGACAATGCATTGCCCAGAACTACAGCATTAGAGACATTACACCAACCTTCTTCAGCTACAGGAGAGGACGAGCAAAACAAGCACACTACAAGTACACGCAGCCTCTACCACAAGCCTACACACGGAAGAAGGTGAGCAAAGTGTTTTGTCTATTACCAAGGTCAAATGGCAATATAGATCTATGACAAAATTACCCCTTTACAAATGTATATATATATACAAACTTATATAAATAGCAGCACGACCGGTCCCAGGCCACACCCCTAAGCTGCTTCATAAAACAAATACTATATTATGTACAACTTATCACTGAGACAAATACTACGACTTACTACAAAATGACTTATCACAAAACGACTACTATCATGTACTACAAAGTACAAGAAAAAGCTTCATCATATTACAATTGTACATCATCAATGACCCTGGATATGGCACGGCGACAGCAATTCAAAGTAATTGGCAGACCCACGCCACAAGTGACCATATCACCTGCACAGCATTATACTGCACTATGTAAAACACAAAAACTATAATCTATCACGGTGCGCACAAATCCCTATGGCCAAAACCCCCATAGGGCCACCTGAAAATTGTTACTACGATCATCACTATAACTATGTTACAACGATCACCATGACAAGCACTGACACTGACACACCGATCATCATAAAGAAATACTGGAAATACAGTATTTATCATCAAAAAGCGCACAAGCTTCATCAACTATTATTATTATAACTTATAATCCATCGATACCCATTTCACCACACACGTAAGTGGCAGGGCGACTCCATATTATTGCTGCTCCTTTAACAAACTGACACTTCAAATAGAACTATTATCAACATGTCAAAATCCGACATGAAAGGACAGTTTGCGCACTCTTATTAACCCCCCCCCCCCATAGACCAGTGGAAAAGCGGTGTATGCAGGCGGCCGCCCGCATGCATCGCAGGTGTCAACAACACCAGGAGGATGACCGCAATCTGAGCCCTGGATGGCGCCACCACTGGAGCGCGCAAACAAAAGCTCCACTTATGGGAGTGTGATAACGACCAACATGGCAGGGTGACATAGCCACCACCCTGTACCCAGACCAAAGGGTATAAGTTCCCACACATCCCCCCATCTTTCCACAGTCACCCAGTGACCACACCCCTACACACATCGATTCAGTCAGGAGCAGCCCACAGTTAATTTGGTAGATCCCCGCCAGTACTGCGCACTTACACTCATCCTTCACCAACTATCGACTATCAACTATTACTACTACAAACGATCGACTACTACTATTATAATTATCAACTATCAAATCCCAACAACTCGGGAATCATGAGGTATACACTCTACCTCCTATTACTCATCGCACACATCGAGACAAAAGCAATGACAAACTGACTGACTAACTAGAACAACCACAGTGATAACTCTTATGCCCACCACTTATCCCTATCCACATCTAGAAGAACTTAATCAGATGTATTGCCAGAGACCAAGGTTTGACAAACATTTTGCTCACATATTGATTGCCATGTACAACACTTTTATCAATTGCAACTGATCCATTTATCCCAAAACAGCAATTAATATGAATGTTCTTGTATTATACACCTATAGTAATTCACACGCATTGACCAAGGACCCATTGTATTTAATGTTTACACGACTACAACACAAATTTAAGGTCCTACATTAATGTCATAGACGATAATCATGTACCTTCATGTCTCACGAATATTTTACTGTATGTTTTCATGATCAATCACAATTGACCCAGCTACTTAAGATTTGCTTTCACTTGAATCTGAACTTATAAATGAGTGTGACAGATAATACAGAATTTTTATACTTAGATGGATTACAAGCCTGCACGAGGACGTGCAGGAGTTGCATTGGGGGGTGCCTGTCACACCACAGATCCCCTCTTACCTTGTATATCACGCATATTATGCAATATTACACAATATCATGTAATAATTATGATTATGATGATTATGAGCATATTTTATATCAAATATATATCATAAATATGTTTACATAATTACACACAGATGTTCATCAGATTTAGATATTATAATTCCAATTATATGTTGGTTCCATGATGTCTACCCTCATGTTAGCCTACCACTGTTTAGCCCCCATACTAAGATTAACACAAGCCTTTCATGTAACTGCCAATTAAAGCTGACTGCAATCAACAAGTCTAGCACTAATCCCCACCTGCACAAGCCGTGGGCCAACACAACAAACAGACAACAACAAAGTGACACTAACAATGCCTGGCCACCTGGTGGATGGAGGTAGTGGTGGCCACACCACCACTCCCCCCTCCCACCAGGGGGCAGGTCACTCATTGGTCAATTACTAATATCCAGTAGATTTACAGCATTTATTTCTAACCAATCAGAACACCGGAAGGAATTCTGGGATACCAGGGAAGACCAGGATATAAGGTCATGTAATCCCAGGTGTCCAGACAGTAACCTCCAGGTGGTCAACTATTGTACAATACCAATGTACCAATAAAACACCAATACTTCATACCCAAGTCTCCATCTTCATTCCGCTCATACTAGACTAGCTGTTCGGATGGGTACGCCTCGGACGCTGGGGGCGGGTATATAAAGGGACGCACCCCGATAGTTGGACAGTTGTTGGTGGTCTTCGTTAGGCTGAATATCACCGAATACCCCTACAGCTTGGTGCAAGGCCTATAACTACTTTATACCACTAGCTGTATGCAGTATACAAGAGGTGTGAAATGCTTTGTTCTCTGTGCCCGCTGTGGTATAACGAATCATATAGGACATTAGATGATGTGCAAAATACACTATTTCAGGCCATTTTCATGTCAGTGGGCCCCTGAGGTTTGATAAATGAGTGGGAGCAGGAAAGGTTTTCTTATTCATACATTAATAATACACATAACAACAACTGAATGAAGAAGGTCTAGAATAGAATGGGAGATAGAGTCCCTAAAACTAATTTGTCATAAGAAGAGGTTTCATATAAAAACACTATAAGCTGGTACTATGCAATGAGAAAATGCTTCCCTTTGCTATTTTTTGCTGAAAGTGTCGGTCAATTCTATCTGTGAACATCCACAATGGTCTAGACAGTGCTCCCTCTACCTTACCCTATACATCAAACGGACACAATGGTCAGGAGACAGCAACCTGGATGTAAACCGTCTGTGAAATGTCAATACGTCAAACCAGGGAGCATAACTTCATGGTCTACTGCTGACGTCATGGAGGATAGGGAGTCTCTATGGGCCGTATATTATGTGTGGAGCTGGTGAAGACTGTAAAGGAAGTTAATCCAAGAGGGGATCAGCCCATGGCCACAGTTTCATTACCCTCCGACACCACATCCCATCAATTACCTACCTCATTCTTCATCAAACCTTAATAATTATCTAAGTTTGTCGTATTACTTTTTGTCCATATGTAAACCGCTTTATCCGTGATAATTAATGATTCTTCAGAACTTCATATGCAAGGAACAAAAATAGAGTTTGAGATTTAGGCATGATTTTGGAAATGGGAGTGTTCGCTTTGGATCTCTTATTTATCCTGATGATTTAAAAAGGTTTAGGTTGACTCAAGGTTCCGCAACGTCTAGCATAGTCACTATTTTCTTCCCTTTTGAAGCAACTCCTGTTCTTCATTCATGTGCAACTCCTGAAGAGGGTGGGGATGTCAAATGCAAGTCGATGGAGGTGATAACGTTACTGCAGATCCAACTCCAACGATACCTTGGGTCTATGGCTGTTCTACGTTCCAGATTCTCCTCCCCATTCTAATTTTACACTAAGCTTCTTTTTTAAACTGTCTCTCCCGCACCATAACTCAGTGGGCACAGAACATTGAATCAACATTGAAAGCTAGTTGATGATGTTGATTCAATATTGATTTAATGTTTATTCAATGTTGTACTATAATCATTGCCCACTGGGAAGGCGTATTTAAACGTGTACATGAACAGTAATCTCTACTGGGGTAGATATGGGGTTTCCGATAGTATATGTGACTATAGTTATGAACTTTGTATAGTGAGCGTACATAGGAATTGAGGCCCTCAGAATATTACTGAAGAATGAACCAAAATCAACCCTGAACATTGTCGAAAGAGATGTGTGGACGGGGGCTACGGTAGATAGAATCCCTGGATGAAGGCATAGAGTGATAATTGATCGGTGCAATAAGAGTGGTCCAGGAGGAGTTATCCTTTTATCTTAACCATTCTCTCATTTCCTATTCTATCTGATCCTAGGATTTACCTGGCCTGACTGTAGAAAATCCGAGAAGAGAAGAAGATGGCCTTGATAAGATTATGTAATTGAATAAGTCTACATGATGGTTTCTTATAGCTTCATATTCAGTACAATACTTAAGCACACCATGAATATACCATCACCAACCTGCCTTACAAGAGCTCCAACCTTGGCCAAAGCCTACCTTCCTTCAGGTCAAACCAAACTAATATAGGCCCCAACCTGCATTCCCTCAGTTGTAACCTTCCCTACATATTATTTTACATTTGGTATCTTATATTGAGAGAAAATATATCATCAACACTGCTTAATTGGTTTACTTACTGTAATAACCGTAAAAATATAACCTATCGTGGAAAATATACTTAATTTAGGGAACTGCTTAGTCGGTACCCCCTTTTTAAATTCAAGGCAGAGTTTTAAAATGTGTTGCAAAGTCAAAGCTGGATGGCGCAGAGAGTAATGCGCTGAGGTGCACATGTATATCGATTGCTATACTGCCAACCCTCATCACAGACATAGCGCCCATGATATGCCATAAAACATTATGGGCCTTTCCCATTGGGCACACAATTCTGTCCAACGTTGAATCCACGTTGATCCAACATTGAATCAACATTGACAACCATTTATCAATGTTGATTCAATGGTCTGTGCCCACTGGGTTATAGCAAACTGCTGAGGCTCCTCAAATGAGATCTGCTGTTTCAGGATAATGGATATAATTGTGTTGATTCAATGTGGATATCTCGAAAACATGATCGTTTGTAAAGGCTGTGTTTTGTAACGTGTCCCTGGAGGCATTTCTCATCACCCTGATAACTCGAATTCACACAAGGGTCCTGTTTTGAAGGTTTCTCAGGAGACCAATCAGATAACCTGTCCTGAGCTGATCACAACCCCATTATATTTATATTCATTTATTGCTCACAGTAATCCCTCACTCTCTCACACTAGTCCGGTACAAAATAGGGCAAACTTTAAAAGATCTGAGTAAACATTGTCCAGAAGCGAGGAGGACGCATTTCCTATTTTGGCTCAAACATGATAGTTGTTTCGGACCAAATTTAACCAATTCAATCTCGAATAGCCAACGGAGGAAAACCATGACATATAAAGCTCGTGGTGCTGCAGTGCTTCTTTATTTCAAACAGATTGGTTGACGAGCACCAAAAAGGTGAGTCTTTCCCATCCTCAAAAAGGACTCCAAAGGAAGACGATGTAAAGACACATATTTTACATGAAGTTGGGTAGCCCGTCGTGGGTAATAGCAAGGATAGTATCAGCGATGCTGGTAACATTCTGAGTATCTGTCCCATACCTACTTATCAATCTCTTTTCCCTAAATATTCCAATCAGCACCCTATCCCCTCCTCCTCCACCCAACCTAGATGTCTGTCTGTTCTCCCCTAGCTAGTCCCAGCCCCTGGCACACTTCTAGTTGGCACATTGTGTTCTGTTCCATAACTGCCCTATTCTAACGTCCATTACCCATCTATATTCCGCTCTGTTGTCTGCCTGAAGTGCCTCCTTGTAGCTAAGGAATCCGCCTTGGCATTTGGGAGGACACCACATCAAATTGCATTCGCTTACTCTTGTCTTCTATCATATCTCATTGTAACAAAGGTAGTAAATTGTGAACCAACAATAGATGTGTGGTCTGTGTTAGGGGATGTGGGAAGGAGACATTAATTCACCAGGATGAGAGAGATTCCTTTGGAATTATGTATCATCCGTTTTATCTCACAGTGAATATGTTGTTCGTGAAGCTACTATGGATTTTCACTTTTTCATGGTATTTTGCTACTATAACCTGCGTTCATCAATTTCGGTGATTATAAAGGGGAATTGCTATCTTCCAAATTGGGAACTCCTGATATTGCTCTTGGCCATGAGCAAACGCTGAAGAAGCAAAGGGTGAAAAATAGACTATTTTGAATATTTACCATTCACTCATATTCGAAAAGTGATTGCTATATTGCTACAAAACATAGTTAAGCTCATGGTCATCCCTCTCAGATATCCGTTTTTACATGCCACGTCGCATTATTCTCTTCAACAGATCTCTTCCTACTAATACCACTGCCTTCGGGCATATACTACACGCTTGTACGGTTTTATCCCCTCCTGCCCGTCATAATTTGACATATCAGACACTTGTATCCGGGTTGGTTCTATACATGAGGGGAGGTGATGACTTAATGATCCCTGCCTGATCACAGCCTGGAGGAGTAGGAGGCACTGGACAAGGATGTGACTGAGTCCCCCTGACACCTAGTGAATATGCAATTAGCCTTATCCACAATACGTTTTGACCCGTGTCTGCATAGTGCATCCCTTTCACCCCATAGCAACACCCACGTCTTACTATAACTAAAGTATGTTACTCCTAAGTCAGCAGTCCTCTAAAGTATATAGAGGTCCATTATCTACTCACTTCTCAATAGTATTGATCGTACTCAGCTCCTACCCTGCTCATCACTCTTGTCATTTACTACCAACTCCAGGATGACCTTTTTGAGATAAACGAAAAAGATGCTGACGATGCTATCATAATTCTCTATGTCTCCGCCATCTTGTCTGAGTCAGACTTTAACAGTTACCCCACTGTTTGATCCCTGAGCCTGCCCCAGACGGTACGTGGGAGGTTTAAGCACCCAGCGAAATAACCTGGTCATAAAGGGGGTCTTCCACTGCGACGGATACGGGTACGGATGGTTAAAAGTGTCCAAAAGTGGGCAAAAAGTCGGCAGTGGAAGCCGTTTCTAGCCGTGACGGATTGGTTTTGACGGCAACGGATTGAAAAAAGTACTTCCACCAACGACGTTACGGCCACGTATTGCATACCGACCAGCTTAAACGTGCACGGAATGCCACGGAAAGGCGACGGAACACGCACGTTTGAGCAACTTTTGGCCAAAAGTTGCTCAAACGTGGAATATCAAAATGTTTTGATATTTTGACGGTTGTCATTTTCGACCTCAGTCCGTCAATTTGACGTTTCAACCGAGGCGCTGTCTTGGCGCCACCTGGCGTAAAGTGGCGAAACCGTCAGTTCATCTTTTTCCCACCGCTAGGCGCAGCAGTCGCTCACGGGTCATGTGACCCCGCGTTTGGTCGTACACAGGTCAGTCAAAAACCAAAATGGCGAGCAGGCGTAAGCGGGGCAGTGCTTTACCAAACGCTGAAACAACTCCAGGGCCGAAGAGAGCGCGCAGAGGGGCGAAAGCACAACCCCAAGAGGTCGAACAGGGTTCAGAGAAGCCCAATGGCAAAGGTAAGAAGACGCTGGGCCCGGCGAAAACGGTCACAAAGCCCGCCGAACCGACCCGCACCACCCCACCCCGTAAGGTCAAAGAGACGTCTACACCTGCATCTGCTCGCAAAGTGAGGCGCTCACTCAAGTTAACCCCTAAAAAGGCAACCGTAGTCGATCTGGTAGAGGAGGGTGAGGACGGGGATGACAGAATATCTCCGCAGGAAGAAATAGCAGCCCTTAAAGCCCAGCTTGCAGAAATGGCTAAAAGGCCAGCGGACCAGCAGCGGGAGGTCGAGTCGCTCCGTGCACAGATAAAAAGTATTGTCCAGCAGCCGGTGACCCCAAAAGTCAAAAAACTGTTAGCACAGCGTGCCGCTGCTGAAGAGGGTGGACAGGATGATGACGCCATATCCCACGATTCAGACGATGTTTTTGATGAAGAGGCAGCCAACACGTCTCAACCAGTAATGGAAGCCGACAAATCATATCATAAGCACCCACTTTTTGACCGCCTGGAGGATGGCCCTCCTGGTGAACCAGGCACAGCGTCAGATGCTGGATCAGACACTTTTGACGTAGGGGGCCTCAAAATGGTACCCGGCTTCACCGCGGCCGAGAACGACTTACAAGGTAAAAGCCATGACCAATGGTGGACGGAGGATCCCACAAGGGAGACTGCCCTGTGCTTGATGTGGGGGGAAGAGCCAGCCCTATTCGACATGGAGAGAGACGACTACCGTATCCCGTCGGTCCGTATAGCCCTGATTCGCAAATTTGCGGTTCGCCTAAAAATGCCACGTGAGTATAAGCGTTGTTTTCAAGTCCAAAAATTAATAATATTTAATTCTAAAACAAAAGAGGGATCAATTTAAAAAAAAACATGAACACACCTGCATTATCAATCCTATTCACCAAATTATTCAAAATTGTTGGTCTAATTTTTTTAAGTAATTTGTAATATTGGAGTACCGGTAATGTTGAGCAGTATCAAATAATTGTGAAATACTTGACATATCAAAGTGGAAAACTGTATATGACAAATGCAGGACGGGCCTGTGATGTAGCACTTCCTAACAAGTGACTTTTCTCTATTCTCCAGCCGCCGTGATTGCCACACGTATGGGTAGTTTGCGTAACGCTTTTCAAAAAATGTGTAAGGGCCTGCCGAGCGGTGCCTCTCCTCGGGGAAAAACTACAAGACAACGGGAGATTGCACGTCTTGTATACTTCTTGAGAACTCATCTGAAGAAGACAACATCGATAACAAGTTACAGTGGGGTGAGCCCTGCTAAGAGCTACACCCCCCAAAAAAAAAGTGGGAGACCAGCTGTAAGTAGACACGTTTGGGTTATTTCTGAACTACCGGTATAATACAATTTAAAACATATTTCAATGTATTTGAAAAGTAAACACTCCTAGCACGGCCTTATATTTGTTAACTGTCTTGCTGACTGTAACCCTACATATAACTATATATTGTAAAACACTCTTAAGATTTGTGTACTTTTTTGTTGACTGAGACCCAACATCACCATGCCTGAAACTAAAGAAATGCCACTTCCATTCTGCAGCAGGCCACCAAGCGCGCCGTCTCCACCCCAAAAGTCAAAACTGCCAAGCTGTCCGTGGCGGAAGAAGCCAAGCGTGACGCAGAAGATGAAGAGGTTAGTTTTTATGCATCAGTGCTATTTATACTAATTATGTAGGGTTCTTGTTGGACTTTACAGACTACCGGTACACATACCACAAGCCTTACGTGTAAAAAACTAAGGTGGCAAAAAGTCAATCACATGTTATAAATAGAAGTTCCTTTATTCCCACAAGTGCAGACGTTTCACTAGCCTCAGTAATAATTATTTGCCGTAAAGAGTCAAATATGTACATGAATCAGGGCAGAAAAGTAATACCGTTGTGTCTTATATACTTCTTCTATTATTCTTTGTATTTAAGGATTTTATCTTTCCCATTTCTTAGATATTCCAAAGGAACGTCAAAAGGATTATGGAGACCTCACTGTCTCCCATTTCAAGAAATAGGTACAACAGTGACTGGGATTCAGTTGGTGAGGGCGCAGAAGAGGCTGAAGGGGAGGCGTGTGAGGAAAACGGCGAAGAAGAGATGGACTCCCAGAGCCAGAGTGTCATTAATCCTAAAAAATTTAGCGCCAACCAGCGGCTGAAGGATGCCAAAACCGTGGAACGTTTGACGAAGGACAGTCCCCGGCTGGGGCAGGGGTCAACCGCCGGGAAAACCGCGGATAAAACCAAAATAAAAGGGCAAGCCAAGAACAAGCCAGCCACGGACGCCTCCACCTCTGACGGTAGGAGTGGCGCGTCTTGCTCTGGTCAAGGCGGTCCTGCCCCTGTTTCAGCACTGGACAGGTACCAGGCGTCCGCTGGTGGCAAAAAGTTGTCTGCCCAGGCAGAACAGAACATACAACTGGCTAAACAAAAGTGTGTCAAAGCTGTGCGAGGACTGACATTGAAAGGCCAACAGCCGCCCATTATTCAGCGTATAAACACGTCCAAAGAGTCGGATGGAGGTGACTTTGATGTATCCCTGGATGTGTCTAACATACCGTGGCATAAGCAGGCCGGCCCCGGGCACAGGAGGTTAAAGGAAGAGCTCAAGAAAAAAGCCAAGGAAGAGGAGAGGGCTGGCAGCGAAGCAGGGAAGGAGAAGGTCCAAGCCATGAAAAGCATGGCCCAGTCTTTCCATAAGTTTGGGGAGGACATGTCCCGGGCACGGGAGCAAGCCGCTGACCCGGTGCAACTGTGGGCCGACTCTCTGGTTCCACAGGTGGCACGGATGGAAGAACATACCCGTGATATGTTTATGGTACATGTGCTCGGGATAGCCATTAAAGCCATACACAGGCGGTGGGATCCTGCTGACGCATGAGTTTTTAAAGCATGCTGACCAAAAAACTCTGACGTTGTGAGTTCAAATCATTCCACTTTTGGTGGCAGTTGGTCAAATGGCCAAATTAACCCACGTATCACTTGAACTTTTTACACAGTTTTTGGTGTATCAGATCTGATTTTATCAAACTTTGACAGTTCAGTCACACTGCCGACAGCTTTTTTGGCATTGACGTAGCTCAGTAGATTTTGCTACTTTTTACTTCACTTTTGATGTTACTGCTGCCAGATCTTTTTGAAGGTAATCCCACTTCGGGCTGCACATATATACTCCAGACGTTTGGTGCATAATATTTTTCTAGTCGGTTATATTTAGGGTTACACCTTGACGGGTTTATTTGTTGATAAGAAATATTATTATAGTTATGAGTTGGCCGGTACCGTATATCTCATGTTTTGATGAACAAAAAGTGTAAAGTCAACACCACTTTAGTTTAAAAAGGGGCACATACGGGTGACAGCTTTATTTCCTTCTGAGACGTCCTGCTAATTTCCACACGTGTGGTCCACTTATGGACAAAAAAGTACCGGTATCAGAATTGTACAATGTGAATACTTATGTGCCATTAAAATGCTGTAACGCCAGATGCAATGTATCAGTACAGGTACTTAAGAGTTACATAGATACTATTGAAGTTTATATTAGAAGTTTTTACTACTTAACAGTGAAGTAGCAGCCCTTTTTATATTAAAGCCTCTACATAAACATTTGTACAATAACGTTCACTTTTTGAAATCGTCCAAAAAGCCTGCTTCAAATGAACGGTTCATATATATAAAAAGTTTGAACACAGGTTGCCCAACCTCAAACGTCAGCCAAGGGTGTACAAAAGTGCTCAGAGGATTAATACAATTAAAAGCATTTATGTACAACTTATTACATTGATAATCAAGGTATTGGATATAGCTGTTTAAAAGGTATGACTGGTGCAAAGTTGTAGAAGTTACCGGTAGTACATTTAATTACTAGTTTAAGGAAGTTTTAGAACATACATTCGTCCATGTACTAAAACTGACATAGTTATTGACATGAAAGGTTCAATCTTTGAGTAATTTCTAAACGTTGGCGTTGCAGCAGTTGTTGAAAAGTCACGTGCCAGACAAAAGTATCTGGAACCGTGAGAGTTCACGCATATCACAATCATCCACTTTTCGGTGCTTAGGACTCATGTTCTACATTGCATGTTGAGATATATAACTTTATCTGTCCAGCAGTTGCGTTCATTTTCTGTTTCTAAATAAAAATGTTTTCACTGAAAATGTTACACCTCTTTAAGTTATACATTTATGTAGCTGAGTGCTACAGATGGTCTAAAGTCTTAACACGGACATAGTGAAAGATACACATATATTTGGGTTGTCTGTTCAAATAGGTGCAAAGTCTTTACAACAATATAGATACACATATGTCTGGGATGCCACGTTTCAAGGACAGAGTGTGCTTTAATCTGAAACGAAACAGGTCCATTTAGAAATATTTATTAACATCTGTCCCAGCATTGTAAGTCTCATAGGCATGTATACAAAGTGGCCTGCATTGGATAATATTGTGGACGGTCCCAGTTTAGCGCTCAAAATAGAAATCGTGCTTCAGAACTACATCGTACTGCCAGGGCAGCTCCCCCTCCTTCTGTATGCACCACGATGCTAGATTGTCCCTCATGTCTTTGCATTTCTGAGACCTGTTACGTACGCGGGTGGGTTCACCTCCAGGCATGGCAGCCTCGTCCCTCCACACACCTTTGTGCTGTGTGTAATCCCGCCCCTCCCAATCCGCTGCCTCCCGGGGTAGATAGACGTGGGGCGCCTCCGTGCGGAGGTAGTTGTGAAGAACTACACACGCCTGAGGATTCTGAGACGTGTAGAAACGATGCCAAATGCATTTTCCGCCACCCGCCGGCACCGACTGAACCTGAAGTTGCCTATACGCTGCTTGAGGGTGAGGTTGGTGGTTGGGTAGGGCTTCATAAGGTTCAAACTCATTTCAAAAGCGTCGTCGCCTATGAAATAGTAGGGGAGGTCGCCTTGGTAACCTGGAAATGGCTCTGGGGTGGGAACATTAAGGGGGTTCTCTTTGTCCTCAACATCTCTGTGGAATTGGGAGTATTTCCATAATGTACTGTCTGACGCGCGACCTTCAGCACCCACGTCTACATACACAAACTTATAGTCGGCGTCGACCAACGCAAAGAGCACAATGGAGTGAAAATGTTTATAATTATAGTAGAGCGTCCCCGCATTACGTGGCTTCTTTATCCGGACGTGCTTGCCATCAACCGCCCCTATGACGTGGGGCAAGTTCCAACGATCATGAAACAACTTTGCTATATCTTTCCACTCCTTTTTGGTGTTCGGGGTCTGCAAAGAAACATCAGTGTAATTAAATACAAGTGGACAGGTGTGTAAGCATAGGCCAAATACAATATGTCCTCAAGTCTCAGTTATTCCATCCATTTAGGATTTATAATTTAAGTGTATATGGAGAGGTACGTTTCAGATACTCACTGTATGATTTATGTGGATGGCATATATATTTTGACATATTCACACTTTCTACTATTTTAGGGGCATAGTTTACTATCTTATTTTATTACACAATTGGGGGTGGCGCGCACAGGTGTGGGAACTTACCTTAAGATACTTTCCATGAAGCACAGAATACAGGGCTCGACACGTGTCCTGTATGATGGGGATGACCGAGCTTTCGCCCACAAGGTAGCCTTGGTGTAGGGTGGCAACACTATCACCTGGAATAAAATAGAGCTCCACATGTTATTCTTATGGGCCTAAATCATCTGTATACGTGGTAAGTGGTTTGGGCGGATGGCTGGCACAGCGTTACACAGATAGTACCGGTAAGGTTTACATATTATTCAAACGTGGGCAGTGGGTATGACTTTTATACTTTCTGGGCATTCTAGCTTTCAGGTGCTCTACCTGATTAAGTAAATACTCACCACGTGTCAGGTAGCGTATGGTCAAGCTCAGTCTTTCTTCAGCTGTGATAGCGTCTCGGAAGTTCGTGTTCTTGTAGGTGATCATAGGTCGGACAAGCTCTAGCAGTTCCTTATATATGTGTGGGGACATCCGTGTGGTTTTTGTAAAGTCCGTGACACAACCGAGCTGGAAACAAGAGGCACTGGTGTCATTACAATTGAGCATTTGTGGGGGGGGGGGGGGTGGGAGAGGGGGGGGGGGGGGAGAGACAGCAAGACATTCATTCTTTCATACTATGGCCTTTTTTTGGGGTGTTTTTTTTGAATTTTTCAGATGCAACTTTTTGGATCATACTTGTGTACCTACCCTTAAGAAGTCTGCCTCCAGCTTGGCCAGAGTGTTACGCTGGGTGGGGTCGGTGCGTCCATGAAGAAAGGGACTCATCCAAAATGCGTGTGTCCGTGGTCGTTTTATGCCGCCTGATATGATGTAATAATCCTCCTCATCGTCTGTCAACACAACCGACATTGCCAGGCTCATCATTTGATAGCGCGTCATGGCGCCCATGTCCAGGAGCCGCCGTTTAGACATGTTTGCGCCCTTTCTCTTCTCCAGCAACACACAAAATAATGCCGCCTTCTACTAGTGGAGGGCCAATTGTAACCCCGTAGGAATGTCATGACCATTTTAGTTTCTCAACTGAAATCCATAGTTTGAAAGGTTCCGAAGAAAATAGGATGACCGCTCCAATTTTCATTTTTCATTTTAAGGCGTTTCTAGGCAAATCAAAAAAGTTACCATAGCAACCAGTAAATGGGGCTTCAGCTTCAGAATAAATTGATGTATTAAAATTCTAATCATACCTACCCCCCCTAAATTGAGTATGAGGAATCCAATGGTACCAACAATTTTTTTCTCTGACCAACGGTTGCCTAGCAACAGGCCGATTTTGTCATTTTTTGCATAGCAACGGTGGAAAAAGTGGTAAAAGGACACACAAAACTAGGATATTTAGGTCATATCTAACAGGCTGCACTATCTGAGGATAGTGTATGTTGATCATACTCTACTATTGCAGCAATAGCTGCCTAGCAACATACATTCTTTGTGTTTTTTCCCCTAGCAACTGCAGGCTTATGGACTAATAGCCTTCAAGTGGTCGAGAGATGCAATTTGGAATCAGATGCTTAATATTCCTCATGCTTAAATTCTAAAATGTTCCTAGGATTTTAATGTAGAGATGTGATTATTTTTTTAATATAGTCGAACATCTCAGATTCCTGCAAATGGTTGCCTAGCAACAGGCCATTTTTTGTCATTTTTTGCATAGCAACAGTAGAAAAAGAGGTAAAAGAACACACAATACTAGGATATTTAGGTCATATCTATCAGGTTGCACTGTTTTAGGATAGTGTATGTTGATAATACTCTACTTTTGCAGCAATAGTTGTGTAGCAACATATATTCTTGGTGTTTCTTTCCCTAGCAATCTCCTGAAGGCTTATGGACTAATGACTTTGGGTGGTCAATTTGGAATCAGATGTTTCTAATATTCTTAATGCTTAAATTCTAAAATGTCCTACAGCTTTTAAAGAAAGAGTCTGACATCTTTGATTCCAGTTGCCATAGCAACCATTACAATACTATTGATATCAGCCAGATATGTTATACCTTAGTATAATAAAGAGTAGTTTGGATTCTAAAACAATTTCCCCCTGTGTTAGAGGGGACCTTCATGATGGGGGTATGAAGGAGTAAATTAACTTCATCTGGAGCCTTCCACAATACCAATGGGCATACCGGATTCGTAAAAGGCGACAAAACTTTAGGTGTCTCGTGCCTTACAGCTGTGATCAGTTACATAAGCTGTTTTGGCATCCGCTACCCATATGCGCGGGCCCAGGCCTTCTTGCTGGTGGCCTGGCATGGGATCCCTCCTCAGTGAACCACGTCTGAGATATCAAAGGCCGTGGTTTGTCTGCCCACTATGGTACTAGCCCAGGTGGATAGGACCAGGCAAATAAAAGGACACTTGCTATCCTTCGAAAAGAGTAGGGGACGTGCCCCGGTAGCGGTTTTCTCCCTCACCTCATAAATACGGTCATTCATTTCATAGATTCAGTCATCCATAGATGTGGCCACTGCTGTATTGGGCAAGCAGCAGATAAATATCTGTCCTACTACTGTAAGGCAGACTACCACTATTTGTGACTGACTCTTTTCCAACTTGAGATATGCCCCAGGCGTCACAGTACACTTGGACGTTAAACAACCTAATCAATCAATCAAAACTAAAACAATGATTCTGGGGTTCCATATATAAAAATGTCCCTGAGTAAAAGGTTTTCTACTTCTAAGTATCAACCATTATAGTATTTATCCCAATACAGAGTTTTAGACACTACCTCTGCTATAGTAAGGTCTAAATATGGTTAGGTTTCAAGAAGATTCAAGGTCAAATATTGTAAGTGGGTGATACTATGGAAAATCAGAGCCAGATTAGCATCCATTGACGACTGCCGGTGGTGGTCTTGCCTCCTCCTCCAGGTGCCCTAATGACTCCTCCAGGGGGGTAGGCTTCCCCTGATTGAGTGTCCCACAGGTGGGGCACACCTTGCAGTTACCATGGTATTGGTGGCCACATGTCGCGGGGGTAAACCCTTTTATGGCTAAAAGAAAACTGAGTTTATCTGATTCTGCCTTTGCTCTGCTGCTTGCTTGCTGCCTGTGGCCTATAGGACTCCCTCACAGGAGAGTTCCACCACTGCTGGTATGTGGCACTAGGTGGCACTGTGGGTTCCCACTGATACTGAGATAACTTCCAGGGAAATTATGCCCAAACAATAATACTGCACATAAATGTTTGAGAACAGACCTATAATACCCCCTATGATACCCCCTCTCCATGTACAACCTCTCAGAGGCTGGCACCTCATTCACAAGAGGTGAAGGCATGTAAAGAGGTTTTCTTCTACCAACTTTTCTCCTGTGAAGGATATGACCTCAGCAACTCAGATATACCTTTCACACAACCTATCTCATGAAAATCTTCCTCCCATTGGGACATGCTTGATGATGATGATAAATACATGAGGTAGGGGGCTGAGGGCATGGGGGTTGATGGTGGTACGATGCCCTTAGCTGACCTGGACTGTTTTCCAGTGCTTCTGGTCCTGGTACAATATTCTAAGCAAACCAGTGAAACACCTACCCTTCTCCCCTATCCATGGCCCCTCCTAACCTATCCACACACCCCTAACCTGTCCACAGCCCCTAAGCGATTCACACCACTTTTCTTCTGTGATGTCATTCCCAAGCTGTTCACACAACCTCTCTCCTGTGAATTTTTTCACTGCTGTGTATCATTTTTTAGGCATAATCATGTGGCAGCTATTGCTTTTTAGTATGTATATCTTTATAGCGTTAAACTAGCTCATTATCAATGTCCGATTAATGTTGAATTAACTAATAGGTTCTCCCTATGCCAAACTACAGTTATGTATTATCCCCCAGGTTGTGTTAACAGTTGGGGAGATGATTCACAGTTGAGAGGTGGTGTAGACAGTTGGGGAGATGTTTCACAGTAGAGAGGTTGTGTAGACAGTTGGGAAGATATTTCACAGGGGAGAGGTGGTGTAAACAGTTGGGGAGATGTTTCACGGATGAGAGGTTGTGTAGAGAGTTGGGGAGATGTTTCACAGGAGAGAGGTCGAGTAAAAGGTTTTACTAGAGACAGATGGTGCATTTGTATCACAGTCCTTCCCTATTCAACCTTATAAACACACATCCTTTGATAAGTGCACAAATGCCCCCTGCCTCTTTTGGGCCATAGCCCACACTCTACTTGACCTCAGGCGTCAATGGAATTTGACTATATTATAGGCTGTAAACATATTTGACCCCCTAGTGATATGGAGTCAAACCTATTCAAATCTCTATTTCAAAAGAGTCGAACCCAAATTACTCTAGCTATGATTGGTATAAACTTATAGAGAGTCACTTAGAGAGTCACTGCAGAAGCATCCGAGTTATTGCCCTGTGGCCTCTTCAAGTGATTAATCTATCTTTTTTCAAATGCCAACTATATAATTATACATGGGACCATATATGCTTGATGCTCCACACCTGCCAGTGGGCACAAAACTCAGTTCAACGTTGAATCAACGTTGAATCAACGTTGAATCAACGTTGAGTCAACGTTGAATCAATGTTGAATCAACGTTGAATCAACGTTGAATCAATATTGAATCAACATTGACAACCATTCATCAATGCTGACTCAATGCTCTGTGCCCACTGGGCTTGGGAATTGGGATGCCTTCCAGGCGGATCTGAAGGCTGGGATAGAGAGAGATACCGGCTAGTGGTTTTAGAAGGTAGTGACATTTCCCTTTATAGGTGTATATATATGAAGACGTTCACAGGAGGAAGGTCCTGTAAAAAGGATTCCTTCAGTGGCTAAGATTATATATTTCACAGTAGATGGGTGTGCGAAAGAATCTTTCACACTCTTTCACACAACCTTATCTCCTGTGAAATGATGTGAATGGGCTTCACACATGCCCTATCCCAACACAGCCCCCTATTGTCCCTTTCTCTGTGCACTGCCTCCCTACAATGTGCTTTCAGTTTCATCATAATTATATTTTCTTCTTCAAGGACGAAAGGTCAAGATGTCTTAGAATCATGCAAAACAAGGTCAAAGGTCAAAGTTCAGGTCGAATTGGACCCCTAACGAGGGAAGTGACCTTGATCACAGTGAAGGTCATTGTTTAGGTGTCAAGGTCAAGGTTAGGTCACAGTCAATTATGGAAAAAAGGGAAGCAAAATATGTGTTATCTACAATTTTTTCACTGTAAGTCCCCAGAATCTTTGTTTTAGAATCCAAACTACTCTTTATCATACTAAGGTATAATATATATGTGGCTGATATCAATAGAATTGTAATGGTTGCTATGGCAACTGGAATCGAAGATGTCGGACTATATTAGAAAAATAAGCTTAGGAACATTTTAGAATTTAAGTATTAAGAATATTAAGCATCTGATTCCAAATTGCATTTCTCGACCACTTGAAGGCTTTTAGTCTAATAGTCTATTAGTATTAGCCTGTAGTTGCTAGGGGAAGAAACACAAAGAATGTATGTTGCTAGGCAACTATTGCTGCATTAGTAGAGTATGATCAACATACACTATCCTCAAATAGTGCAGTCTGATATATATGACCTAAATATCCTAGTGTTGTGTGTTCTTTTACCACTTTTTCCACCGTTGCCATGCAAAAAATAACAAAATTGGCCTGTTGCTAGGCAACCGTTTGTCAGGAATCAGAGATGTTCGACTATATTAAAAAACTGATCACATCTTTTCATTCAAATCCTAGAGACATTTTGGAATTTAGGCATTAAGGATATATAGCATCTGATTCCAAGTTGCATTACTCGACCCCTTGAAGGCTATTAGTCCATAAGCCTGCGGTTGCTAGGGAAAAAACACAAAGAATGTATGTTGCTAGGCAGCTATTGCAGCAATAGTAGAGTATTATCAATGTAGACTATCCTCAAATATTGCAGCTTGATAGATATAACCTAAATATCCTAGTGTTGTGTGTCCTTTTACCACTTTTTCCACCGTTGCTATGCAAAAAATGACAAAATCGGCCTGTTGCTAGGCAACCATTGGGCAGAGAAAAGAATTGTTGGTATCATTGGATTCCTCATACTCAATTTAGGGGGGGTAGGTATGATTAGAATTTTAATACATCAATTTATTCTGAAGCTGGAGCCCCATTTACTGGTTGCTATGGTAACTTTTTTGATTTGCCTAGAAACGCCTTAAAATGAAAAATGAAAATTGGAGCGGTCATCCTATTTTCTTCGAAACCTTTCAAACTATGGATTTCAGTTGAGAAACTAAAATGGTCATGACATTCCTACGGGACTTTCTTTTCCTACAATTGGCCCTCCACTATACCCTTTGTAGGTTCACCGACTGATCATGTGACCGCTATCACGTGATATGTGACCTACTTATACTGCTCTGCCGTACCCACTGCTGACTAAACGTGCCACGGATGGGCTAGAAACGTGCACGGATGGGGGTTATACGTGTGCAATAAGTCCCAGTGGAAGTACATTTCCCGTCCGTGTACTCATACGTGCACGGTTTAAGTAAAAAATTTTCATCCGTCATTTCATCCGTATCCGTATCCGTCGCAGTGGAAGAACCCCTTAAAGGTGGCAGACACCTCTATCTTCCTGATCCGGGGTCCCCTCCAAACAGCTGCCTTCAGTCAACTTCTGAATGCTAAAAACAGTTAGTCACAGACAGAAATAATCATGACATTTTTCTGTTTTCAACTGCAGTAAAGAGTTGCCAAATAGTGGGAACATTCTATTCAGGGGTTATTCTAGAAATGAGAATCCTGGCATTTTCAATTTGATGGATTTCTATCTATTTCTGGATTGTTCAAGAGATGGTGTTCATATTTATAATTGTTTATTAGCGACATTTATGGATGTCAACTTGAGGTTGGCAAAAAAACATCTTGCTAATTTGACATTGAGTTTCTTTTAAGGGGAGTAGGATGCTATCCCTTGCTCTGTGGTTGCCTTTTATTAATTGGCACTCCAAGTAGGATTGGACTCGTGTCTGGAATAAAACTGAAGTTTGTTTTCTAACTGGTTGTGTCTTGTGGAATTACAAAACACAATCATATTCAAACTGTGTTTTCACTGTTATTGATATATTACGCCTTTACCTATCTGTGGATTATTCATCATCGTTTCTTTACTCTTCTTAAGCGACATTAAAAGTGAAAATATTTCATAAATGGCAGCCTTATGGGTAAATGTACTAAACTGGTGTTTCAACGGATTGTTGGGGGTCTGGAACCTAAATCTAGATTAGTCTAATAGGTTTGAGCCATTAGGTGTGATGCTGCAGGGGCGGTGCATGATGTGAAAGTGTGTCCTATCGCATTCAGGAAGTGAGGTCATAGACTAAATCCCTGCCCTCTGATTGGTCAGAGCTGTCAGGTCACCCTCCTTAAATGTACTAAACTGCAAGGAAGTCTAGTATGTCTGGTCATTGTGCTGGCATGCATATGCTTTCACCATACAGAAGGAAGAACAGTGGACGCATAATATATCTATGCAGAACCAATACAGTTATGCATTCGTATGTAGAAAAGCTTTAAAAGATGAAATCTGGCAACCTTCAATTCACTCTACCTTAGCCAATACATCATAAGGGCACAATGGGCTGGCAACAGAAACATAAATACTTCATACCCCAAATGCATTTCTAAATGTGTGCGTTAGTTGACTGGGTGACGGCTGGGTGGAGACTGCATAGAAAATCTAAATGCTCCGGGCGTAAGTCTATAGTGGCTATCCCAGGTTAGTCATAGAGGCATTGGCCAGGTATTTGCCTCAGTCATTCAAAAATGACTGAGGCAAAACAACATATGACTGCTGCCTTACTCAAAAGGACTTCGCCTAATACTCATTGAAATGGGGAAGACTAGGGTGAGTTGCTCAGTATTGACCACCCTGACAGTATTAACTAACCTAGGTTGGTCGTACAGAGAGCCACAAAATGACTAAATAGATCAGGTACTATTGACTGATTTGTTAGCCAGCACTGACTAAATCCTGGAGCCGAAAGATTATCAGTTTGGTCCGGGAAGGTCTGTTTATGGGAGGAGGTCGATTCTATGAGGGCCTAATCCAAGAGGGGATCAGCCCATTGCTGTGGTCTGATTAGCCCTCGACACCACATCCCATCAATTAGGTACCTTTTATTATTTTAGTTTCTTGGTTTCTGTCTAAGCCTGAGGTATTATTAGCCTTTGTCTATGTGAGCCCCTCCTCCGTGGTGGTTCTTTCATCTAGTATGAGATTAGGAGGTGATGCATCGGGTGGAAGAGTAAAGGCTGGGAGTTTAATCATAAGGATCCAAGCTGTAACAGAAGGAAAGTAGAGGTGTTAGCAGAGTTGTTCATGATTTACCAACTTTTATTTCATTTTAGCATGAGGCAGAGTTAGTCCAACATGTATGATATTTTCTAATTTATTGAGGAAACTGATCATGTGATGTCAATGACCCTGCCTCCATCTTGGCTTCCACAGACCATGCAGTGATATGAAGGATGTTAAGATGTGTGTGCATGTGGTTTAGATATCGGATAAGTTTATGTCATACTTGCAAAATAAACTAAAATACCTGTGTACCCCTTGTCCATGACTGCAAGTAGGAAAAGGCAGTTTGATGCTACTAATAGCATAAGCTTATCTAAGTACCATCAGCTTGTTTCCATATGTTGACTTTCACCTAAAAAGTGTGTTTCTGTCTTTCTCCATGTGTCAGATTATGTATAAAACAAGATCCGTGTTTCTCTCATCACTCAGCTCTTTTTTATGCAGTCACACACAACCCCATACTGCGGGGATTCTTGTCACGCGCCTCGTTTTTCCGCCTCCCACTTCTCTTTTTAAAGTCAGCTTTTCTTGTGGTCTTGATTAAAAAATCAATAGGCCCTCAATGACGCTGGGATGGGCGAGGATGTGGAGAAGTGAGACAGAGGGTCAGAATGAATGGCTCCACAGGGGAAAGGAGTTACCAGGGTTTCTCAATTGGGCTTCCGGAAAATAGACCTCTTGGTTAAATCGATAGCTGCACAGGGGGACCCTACACTGAGAGGGCTGTGAAGGGGCCTTAGGCTGGCTCTAACCAGGGAGGGAATACAGTGGGCCCAGAGTCACCAGTCAATAATGGAATTCTAGGAGGACTTTATATATCCTATCACTTCTAACGGGTATAAAGCACAAAAAGAGACAGATGTGGCAATTATAACAAACTGCACCACACGGTTATCCCCCAACGATTAAGACTTTAGAGTTAGATGTGGTAAAGAAACCGACCGCGCCTACTATAAGAACTTTTTATAATAGACTTGTATTGATCAGCTGCATTAAGTGGCTTTACGTGAATGGTCTATTTTTTAAATCGAATTCCAACCATGGTTTATCCCTATGCAGCCATATTCAGGGCTCCATGGCGAGTGGGCAGGAGCGGGCTAAACTCAATGACTCCTTGATAAACAAGCCCTCTGGGGTATGCCTCCATAACAAACAGAACCGTTAACTGAATGCCTCACGTGTGCCAACGGTAGGCCATATTTGCATAGAACCGGTGTAAGTTAAATAAAGCTTATGTTAGACACCCCGCTCCTGGGTCACAAGTCAAGTGTAACGCAAAGAGGCCATAGCAGAAACAGCTAAATGTACTGTAACGGGAATAGCTACTCTCACAGGTAAGTCTATGTCCTGAAGACTGGCAAAGCCTTAGCGTAATTAGTTATGTGCATCATTTGTAATACCCTTGTAAATACGAATCTCAATATTATGTGCGCAATAGGCCCAGGTATAAATGCATATTTCTTTGGTTGCACCATGTACATATTTTACATGCACGGAACATTGTATGTGCAATTACCCTGTAATTTGTTTAGGAGTTCTGAAATCTCCATTTTGCAGAAAGGGAGGGTGAGGGGGGATTGATTGAAGTTTGGAGAGATAATGGCCACGTTACGCATGGTCTGGTATTTCGTAAGGAATTGTAGAACCAGGCGTTTTATTGATTAGATCGGAAATCATTTATCCAATACCTTCCCCCTCCCATTCTCAGAGCGGGTAGGAACATTGGTAAACGTGTAAAAAGCTTATAACACATTTGTAGAAGATAGTGCTTATCTAGGCCTACACATTAGCTATTCTTTCACTGCATAACACTTCCCACAATACGTTACATGTTATAATGACTCTCATATAAAGTTTCCTAATCATGTTGTGACACACGGTAAGACATGCAATTGCAGTAACTGTTTTGATAACACGAGTAATACACGAATTAATAAAGCTTGATAATCAATACAATAACCACACCTTGATAAGCAGCACGTCTTTGAGAGGAGGTGTGTATATGCCATCAGTAAATTAGGCGCATTGGGACATTACGTGTAATGTCAGATATATCGGGATGAGTTACAAGAACTGGATGCACACCTCACATGTTTGGAGTAACATTTGATCAGGAATTATATTCGTTTTGATGTAGTAGTTGCTTAACTATTCCACAGTATTGCAGCAACCATCTGTTTTCTGCACATCATGAACTATGAGGAAGCGGGAGCATGACACATATAATACCTAACAAACAGTGCTTGAATCATACCCAAACCATGGCAATACAGATATTAACAACCATTAAGCATGTCTACTACTAGTGTAACTCTTGAAATGAGATGTTTGCAAGAAAAGCGAATGAATAGGTTTTTCGATGCTCAAGGAGCAATGGGGAAATTTACGTTTTGGTTTGAACCAATTGGGTTTGTGCGCTTCCAAAGGCTTTAATCCCGTTTTTCGTTATTACATTTGCAGTCACGAACACAATGAATAATGCAGGGCACAGGAACCCAGATCAACCACCCCCACCCTTACTACCCCACGAGTTCAGCAGCGCCCTGGAGAAGCTACATGAAGCCATCCGGAACCAGAAGCTGAAGAAGGTGCGCCGCTACCTCACACGTTATGCTGACGTCAGCACAAAGTTGTGCACGGCTACCGGGCCTGACGGCTACTCCGCCGTCACGTCAGCCGCCGACTTTGGCTTCTGTGACGTCATGGAGCTGTTTGTGACGTCACAGGTCCCCTTGCACTGGGCGGACCAGAACGGGTGGTTGGCGCTGCACTGTGCGGTACGTCAGAACCACGAGGAGGTCGTCAAGTACGTCATCTCCACCCGGCGGTTTAACCTTGACCTCCGTAACCGGGCTGGGTGGACGGCCCTGCATGTGGCCGTCAGTAAGGGGCACACGGAGCTGGTACGCCGCCTGGTGGCCGCTCACGCCGACGTCAACGCGCCCGGGCCGCAGGCATGGACAGCCTGCCACCTGGCGGCAAACGCCGGAAGTGACGAGCTGCTCGACCTGCTCACCGACACGCCCCCTAAGGCGGCCAAGCTGTCAACCATCGTCAGGACCGACAGCGGGGCCACGCCCACTTTTGTGGCCGCCCAGAGAGGACACGCCCACATCGTTGACAGGCTGGCACACAGGTCTGGCTAAACATTCCGCTTCTACGTTTCTACGCTTCTACGTTTCCATTAAATCAGTTTTATATTGTCAGAGCAATCTTCACGAATGTGGATGCATTTTAATTTAGGTCCACTTGTGTCTAGATTATCAGGTTCACTATTCCATGACCAGCATAGACGTAGACGTGTGTACATGTACTCTTGTTCCAATGTTTAAAACGAGACTGGAATGCAAATATTATTTCCCAAATTTTGAGGGAGCAGTGGGTATAGGCTACGTTTCAAATATGTCCTGAACAGACTTCCCAAGGCAGGTTAAATCACTTTTGTCTTGGACTGTTACCAGAGTATAGCTCAGCCAGCAGCCACTGGTGCTGCCCATCTGCTGCTGCTGCTTCTGCTGCTGCTTCTGCTGCTGCTTCTGCTGCTGCTGCTGCTGCTGGGCAGGTAGCGTGTTAGGTTGGGTGAGATGCAGTAGAGGGCAGCACCTGTCAGTGGTGCCTGCAATTTACGTCATGATGTCTTCAACAAAGGCTTCAATTATGGGGTAGAGTGGGGAATGATACCCCTAGCACAGCTTGGGTGACATGGTAGGATGGTGGAAAGTATGGAGAGGGACAGAGAAGCCGGCCAGGCTCCAGCCCTTGGGAGAGACAGTTCAGCTCTATCAGACAGGGTAAGCTCCCAGCAATGACCTTAGCCAGTCTTCCTCTGTGAAAAACTGTAATTGTTAGTCCTAATATCCAATTACAATGTGTATCTTACAGGGTGCAGTCCATCAGTACCAGGCAGAAGGACGGCTGGGCACCTGTCCACATAGCGGCAGCCGGCGGCCATTTTAACGTCATCAAGGTGCTGCTATCCCACAATGCCCTGCTGAACCTGCAGACCCACCAGGGGGCGACAGCGGCGTACCTGGCGGCGTGTAACGGGTACCACGAGCTGGTGGGGCAGCTGCAGGAGGTGGGGGCAGACCTCAACATGCACACCAAGGACCTCTGGACGCCGCTACATGCCGCAGCAGACAAAGGTCACCTCAAGGTGAGTTAGAGGTCACATAGGGACTAGTTAGAGGTCACATGGGTGGGGCAGCTGCAGGAGGTGGGGGCAGACCTCAACATGCACACCAAGGACCTCTGGACGCCGCTACATGCCGCAGCAGACAAAGGTCACCTCAAGGTGAGTTAGAGGTCACATAGGGGCTAGATAGAGGTCACATAGGTAGGACAGCTGCAGGAGGTGGGGGCAGACCTCAACATGCCCACCAATGACCTCTGGACGCCGCTACATGCTGTAGCAGACAAAGGTCACCTCAAGGTGAGTTAGAGATCACATCTGGACGCTGCAAGGTTGGTTAGAGATCACATTAGTGTAGATTTACCATAAGTCGACCCTTCCCGTCACAGTTTTTCACGACCTTTAGTAGATGATTCATTACATCAAATAAAACAACTATTGGATCATACCTGTTGTACCAGACGTTGGGGGATGATCCGTGGGGGACAATTGATCATGCTTGATAATTTTCTGAACAACATTATGTTAAAATTATTGCCTTTATATTTGGAAACCTCATATGGTCTATTTTCACTCAATGTCGACCAAAACTAACCCAGAGTCGACCACTTTTATATCAGTCAAAACAATACAAATTATTCACAATTCATATCTCGATAAACTGGATTTATACAATAGCACAATGTTAGAATTATACAGGTTCATTATTTTCCCATTTCGGATGTATTTTCCTAAGGTTTGGACCTTTTGAAAAGCAGGTATCTAGGTAGCATTCCTTATAGAATAACCATTGTAATAGGGTTACTGCTAATACCTTGTAAATTGAGGTCGTCTTAGGGTGGAATTCTGGTTGTTTCATGGTGAAATTAGTAGGTGCTAGCTCATTAGCCCTACCTCTCAAGAAAGTGGATGTTTTATTTTAAGAAAAAGTGATTAATGCTCAAAAGATGGGTCTCCATTCATTTAACATTACAATTAGTGCAAAAATCAACTGAAAAGTATGATTAACTAGCACCAAAGTCTAACTTTTATGAAGAATTTCCACTATGACTGTGGTCAAAACAGGTCATACACCTTCACTTCTGCAAAATGTATTTATATGAATAACATGATATTTGTGAACAATAAGGATGCTATGCAGACCATTAACACGTCAACTTTTAATTCTAATAGCCTTTGTACCCCCATATAGCATACATCCAATGCAGTATAGTGGTGTAGGTGGTCGACTTATGGTAGGTGGTCGGAAATAGGTGAGCTTACCCTATACGGACACTGTATAGTACGTTGGTTGAAGGTCACAAAGGGACACGGTTGGGTGAAGTAGAGGGCACATAGGGGACCTGAAAGATCGGCTAGATAGGCAATGTATATGGGCACTGCACGGGCAGTAAGAGGTCAGGTGCGGGTACTATACAAAGGATATAGGATGCATTGTTAGTTATAGGTCACATAGTGCTGTCACACATGAGGATTTCAGAAATTTGTCAAATGGGGTCACTACATAGGATCACTTCATATTGAGTTATAGGTCAAGGTAACGTCTATAGAGGGCATGTGTAGAGCATATTCATGCTGGTATTCGATTGTTACACAGACCAACCCACGTAGCAAGGGTATATTGGGCCAATGTTGGCAATGATCGACTCCATTGCAATTGGTATAACAACCATCGCCCATTGTAGGTAATTTCGATAATGGGCCATTGCTGGGTTGACAGCTGGCCCAGAGCTGGTCCATGCTTGATATTGCTGATATTGACCCAGTGTTGGAACATTTCAGGGTCATCATATTACTTCTGATGATGGACCAACATAAATTCTAACTACACTTGTCCAATATTGGCTGTGATCTAGGCCAGGCGGATTCAATGTTGCCTGAATGATTTCTTACAGGATGGGTCCGACTTTGCCATCCTATGGGGTTATAAATGTGATCCCTAGTGTGCTCTACATGTTTAAACGTCAGAGGAAGTTCATGGATGAAATTTAATATCTAAAAGTGCCATTTACTGCATGACACCAGTGGTAATTTGTCAAAAGTAACTTGAAGACACCTCATGTGTGAGTAATGGAGTTAGATAAGTCCTAAATGATAGTGATACAGTTTGTATGATGTCTAACCATTTTGGGATGGGGATCAATGGCTTTTTCTAAACTGATGATACTTGACATTCATGTCTTTAGGTGGATCGCTACCTCTTGAATATGGACACACTGCGCAGGTATCTGCGCATATAGCTTAAATGTATCAGAATAAGCTGATATTACATAATCAGATACATATATATGCAGACTAAGCCATGTTAAAAAATTGGGATATTCCGAGCAAAATTGGGCGTTTTTTGGGACACTGAATATTTTATATATTTGTAGCCAGTGATGTTTACAATTTTCATCAAAAGTTAGAATATTGAAACTATTTACCAATAAATCATTATCTAGAATGATGTAGATCTCATTAAGTTTCTTAGAATAACCAAGAGTATGAATTGTAGCCATTTTCTACTCTGAATCTGGCCATTTTATACTTTATTTTTAGCTTTAAATGTAAGATTTAGACCGATTTTGCTATATTTTTTAACTTCAAAGGTCAAAAAAACTAAAAATATGCCCGGGACCCCCTATCAAAATCACTTTCAGATGTTAGCAAATGATCAAAACTAATTTCTGAGAGAGTTTAAAAAAATTCTGTTAATTTCGAATACCATTTCTAGCCAATAAGGCTACAAAATAACAGCAATTTATTCCTATTCCTTCCCAAAACATCATATTTTTACCCAGAATGCCATGGCATACAACTGTAAGATTAATTTTGGAGCAAAGTGGAACATATAGGTGTTTCAAATGTGAAGTTTTACATTCAAAAAAATTATTGAAGTTTGTACACTTTTTTCTCATTTTTAGAGAAAAATGTAAATACTTTAATTTTTCAAAATTCTGTATCTAAAAAAGTAGGTCGGGACCCCCTATTTTTCTTTTCATTTTTCGATTCTATATGATTCGGCCTGTCTGTAGAAAAAAATAGAAACATTCTGTTAACTTTGATCAAAGGGTAGCGACCCACCTTAAGCACATTTAATTATACACATGAAAATAGTAGTGTTCAATATTATTAGTGATTGTTGCAGTGGTCCTATATTGAAAATTATATGTTGGGGTGACATATGTATTTCAAGGTTGCCCCGATGTTTAATTTCTAACCTTGGAATAATGTAAAAATATT
Source organism: Harmothoe impar (assembly GCA_947462335.1). Lineage (NCBI taxonomy): Eukaryota > Metazoa > Annelida > Polychaeta > Phyllodocida > Polynoidae > Harmothoe > Harmothoe impar. The sequence continues at coordinate 55,302,434 of OX381710.1, read as the reverse complement.
GTAATGTTGGCCCACCATTGGGCCAACATGAAATCAATATCCCTTTCACCAAGCATGGGCCATTACTGGGCCAGCAGTCAAACCAGCAGTGGGCCAATATCAAAATGCCAATATTGGCCCATTTTTTAGTTGTATATTGGCCCAATCATGGCCCAATGTACTTATGTTACCTGGGAAGTAACATACTACAAAGGTCAGATTAAGATTTAAGAGAGTTGCGCAAGGCAGGCAAGCACTGTGTATTGTATTCTCCATGACCCGTAGAAATTGTACACTCTACAACATTTCTATTGAACTCAAGGCTGTAGAGACACTAACAAAGGCTGGAACAAAGATAGACTCGGTAAACGACAATGGAGAGACCCCTCTACACTTGGCCTGCAAGTCCAACCACGCTGACATCGTCCACCTGCTGATAACTGAAGGCAAGGCTGATGTGGAGGTGCAGAACAAGGCAGGGCAGACTCCACTATTCGCTGCTGCAGAGGGGAACTTCCGCCAGGTGGCAGAGCTGCTGCTGGAAGCGGGGGCTGATGTGAACGTGCAGGACGAGACTAACAACACGTGCTGCCACCTAGCGGCACAGAGGGGACACACCCGCTTCATACAGTATCTGGCTGCACAGGGGGCGCTACCAGCACTACAGGTAATGTATGCAGAGTATGGATTGAAATAACTTCATTCAATTATTAACCCAAAATAATCCCATCTGAGAGCCTTTTCATAAGAAATGTGGTTTTTGCATTGACGCTGCAAAGTTATGATAACAGAGTTACTGTGGCGTGGTTACATTAGTGACCAAATGTCTTTCTAAAGCAGTTATCTTAACTCAAATATTTACGAATCCATAAATGATTTTTAAGGTAACATGTTATCAAAGACTTTTTAGAAAACGCAGGATGTTTAATAGTTGTGTGAACGTAACGAGTTTCGCTACCATAACCTTTATGGGGGACTATCTTATGCAGCTTTGGACAATTCAAATTAACCCGCAAAGCATGGGAAAGCCCAGGGGGAATCCATAGTGTGATGTCATATCGCCTGCTTTAAGCGAGTGAAATGTAAGGACACATTTACATTTACACTTTTAGGGTCATGCCTAATGAAACACACTTTATTTACAATCATGCAAATCTAGCTTATGAAAAGGCTCTCAAATAATATCTTCCATTCCCACATGCATCACCTATGATAATGATTTATGTTATTGTATATGGATGAATTTCATGTTTAGGGAAACGTACACAAGTGTTCAGTATTTGCGATTTTGGTCCAAAAAAGATTTTAAACACTGAATATAATTCTTATTTACAGCTGCAATTATATGTATTTAAAAAAGATTTATCACCAGGGGTAATGCAGCTGATAAATATACTTCATGAAAGTCAAAAAATAGCTCTCTTAAGATACTTTATGTTCTCATAAAACATGATCACAAAAACTTATAAAAGACTTGCAATTTTCCACTTTTATGACAGCGAGCCCAATTTAAGGCAGAGATATGTAAGGACGCGTTTACAATTACACTTTTAAGGTCACACCTTATGGAACAGACTTTATTTATGATCACGCAAATCCAGCTTATGAAAAGGCTCTCAGGTATGTCAGCTGATCTATGTCCTCTATGGAATGCAATTGAAGATGAAGATCATTTCATTTAAGAATATGATAAAGTCAAGCACCTACTGATGAAAAAAGGCATAGGTGAAAGCTAAAGTAATACATTTGTTAACAGTAAGAATATTTGAGCCCTCTCCACCAATGCTGATGTCATTGAAATACACAAACTATAATTGCCAGACCATGATTTGATCTTTTGGTGAGGCTCAATCGTTGATGCCTTAATAAAGTATTACAATGTGTACAGTTCAAGAGAAATATGATAGTGGATGAATTGCATGCACAAGCCAATGAGTCAAAAAGAGGGGGCTCGTACTAATTAGTCATGATCGCACTTTACATTTTACGTGTTAGAAGCTTGTTTCGAAAAACCACAGTAATTTGTTTGTTGTAAACAATACACCGTGCAACAACACATTTGATTTAATTGAGAGGCACAAGTTTATGAGGAGTTTGAGAGGAATAATAATGTAATGACTGCCATCCTTGTATAAAATAAACAATTGAAATAGAATTAGTGGTAAAAGATCCAGTATGTTCCAGAGACCACGGTGTGGCAATCAGCTTCAAATTGAGTTTTGGAAATACAGCTTAAAAGTTTTTGTCCTTTTTAGGGTTGGTCACAACGAGAAGAATATATAGTATAGCCTGCTGACTTTCTGCCTATGCGAGATCCTATGAAATAGAACCAAAAAGCTGAAATAGAACCAAAGGACTACTCTGAAGCTTGAAACTACTTTGGTAGCCTGTTCCATCACTCTGGCACCAATAAGGTGTGCACAGTCCAAAAGAGTCCAAGTACTCCAAGCATAATTCCCAATGCTGACAACTTTTCTCTCTGTTTCCAGGACCAGTGGGGCCGTACCCCTCTCAATGTGTTTGTGTCCTGTGACTGTGTGGTCCCCCACTATGAGACTGTATAACCCTTCTCTCTGTTTCCAGGACCGGTGGGGCCGTACCCCTCTCCACGCGGCGGCCCAGCTGGGGTCCCGTGACTGCGTGGTGGCCCTGCGGCTGGCGGGGTGCGGCGTTAACGTGCAGACCCTGGATGGCTTCACGGCCCTGTACCTGGCAGCCATGAAGGGCCATGACAAGGTGGTGGACATCCTCCTCCAGTACGAGGCTGAGCTAGACCTGGCCAATGAGCAGCTCTGGACGCCGCTCCACGCTGCGGCACAAGTAAGGAGCAGGGTCATTATTGAGAACTTGAGACTTATTTCAACTCTGCCTCCTCATTACTTTCTACATGTATTTCATGATACATCCAGCTTTATTATTTGAGGCTCGGTTGAATCGCTCAATTGCTGTTTTATTGGCGAATACTGAAAGACGTGTAGCCTTGGTTTAGTATGTCCGCCAATAAACATTTGAAACTCAAACCAAATTAGTTTAACCATGAAGCTCCGGCAGAAATGGATTAATTTGTTGAAACTTCATAACAGTCATAATGGTCTGATCTGAAAGCCACTTATACCTTTTTGAACCTGCAAGCAGTAAGTTAGCTCGTTGCCAAAGCTATATACAATCATATTGATACATTGTACCACCTTATCAGTGTGCATTCTCCCCTTAAGGCGGGCCATGTGGCAGTGGTTGAGCAGCTCCTGGCTGCAGGTGCTGACGTGGCGGCCCTGGCTGATGACGACAACACAGTGTTACACATCACGGTGTCTGCAGGACGGGTGGAGGTGGTGGAGCTGCTCCTCAAACAGGGTGACAAGGTGGACGTCAACGCCAGGACGGTACACGGCTGGAGCCCTCTGCATACGGCAACAGAGAAAGGGCTACAACGGGTGAGCCTCGGGAAATGTGGGAATATGTCATGGATATAATCATAACCATGTAGAAGAACTATTGAAGTAAAAGCTGATTATTCTGAAATCTACTCATGTCCATTCTATGGACCACATACTCCTACCCTCTAGTATAAGTGTTAGCAACTAGTTATAGATATCCCCCTCTTACCTCTAGTAGGGACGTTTGGTGGATTTTGTTTTATAAGAGAATACATAATATAAGCTGGGAATCCGGTGAAGGAGAGTATGAGAAGTCCATTACCACAACCCAGAAGAAAATACACTATCCCTATGAAGAGCAAAAGCAGTTTGAAGGTGCATTGTGAAGCCCCAATCTCCCTACACTCAGAAAATAAAGTCGTCTGCAGACTATTCTATGTGACAATGTAGCGGGTGTTCTAACTATAGTTGTCAGATAAAGCACCTACTTGGCATGTGCCAGCCCAAAGCCTGACATATGCCAGCCCTAGACACATCAACCAGGGCCTGATTCAGGATTCCTCCTGTAGGTGGGATCAGTATAGCATGGATTATGTATAATGTGAGGAAATGAATTGCATAATTTCTATGTTGATCTTAAGGTGGGTCGCTACCCTTGGGTCAAAGTCGCTGAAAGTTAACAGAATCTCGACAAATTTTTTTTACAGGCAGTTTAAATTATTTAAAATCGGAAAATGCAAAGAAAAATAGGGGGTCCCGAACTACTTTTTGAGATATAGAATTTTGAAAAAAATAAAGTATTTATATTTTTTCTGAAAATGAGAAAAAAATGTGAAAACTTCCATGATTTTTTTTCATATCAACCATTATGCACAGAAATGTAAAACATCACATGTGAAATGCCTATTTGGTCCCCTTTACTGGAAAAATAATTTTACAGTTTTACTCCATGGCATTCTGGGTAAAAATATGAAGTTTCAGGAAAGAGTACAAGGAAATCGTCATTATTTGTAGCCTTATTGGCTAAAAATAGTGTTCAGTATTAACAGATTTCTTTTAACTCACACAGGATATACTTCAGATCATTTGCTTTCATATAAAAGTAATTTTGATAGGGGGTCCTGGGCATATTTTTAGGGTTTTGGACCTTTGAAAATAAAAAATAAGGCTAAAAAATGACTAAATTAAATATATATGGCATTGCATGATGGGTAAAATGGCAAAATCAGTGTATAAAATGGTCATGATTTATACCCTTGGTTATTTTGAGTAATATCATAGCATCTATGGTGTTCTAGATAGTAAATACCTGCAATGTACTAGCTCATGTTTAAAAAAAGGAAATATTATCAATTACCTATATATCTAATATTCAAAGTATTACAAAATGCACAATTTTGCTTAAAATGATCTAAATTTCTAACACAGCTTAGGTAATGTATATATGTATCTGGCTATGCAATATTAGCCCATTCTGATAGATTTAAGAATTTGGAGAAATTCAAGGGTAGCGATCCACCTTAATCAAAATTATGGAAATACATATTCATGCTTTGGAAAATCTTGAGAAATATCTATTGGGGATGGTAAAGATTCAAAGTTTTGATATAATTAAGACAAGACAAATATGTGTAGGGCATAGACACCTCTTTTGTGTTTATTTCAATAGTACAATAGCTGCAAGGAAATTCTCGTTGGTATGACACCCACATATATCTGTTAACAATCTGTTGCTGAGGACTAGAAATACTCTCATACAGACTTTCAGGACATGAGGGGGATTCCCCTGACCTACAAACCTGAGAATTAGAGACATGGACAGTAATTATGCCTAGGCTCAGAACCCAGTGAGCTGCAGTGAAGTAGATGTTATGGTGCACAATTTAACCCTTGAAGGGCTGCATAGTGCTTTAAGGTACATGTACTATGCTCTATGTGATCATAATGAATGAATTCAGCCTTGGTAAGTGTATTCTCCTAACTGGTAATACATTTCCAAAGGGTCGGCGTAATGTATGAATGCAGTCTTGACGAATAGACTCGTCAGGTTTACATTCATGCATCATGCTGACAAAAGGATTGAAGCCCATTTAAAGCAGTTTGCGGCCAATAAACTACACTGTAAATAGTTACTGTTAGTTAACAGCACAATACACTGTAAATTTACAGAACATTTTGCTGTAGTCGGAAATACAGAACTATTTGCTGTATATTTACCGACTTCTGTGCTGTAAATCATATTTACAGTAATGTTGCTGTACATTTACAGCACATGATCTGTAGATTTCTGCCACATGGCGGCAGCACTATATCATTTTGTGTAACACTTCTTGTACACACTGTATTTTGGGGGGTAAATAAAGCCCCCTGTCTGTCAAAACATAGTAAAATAAGAATGTGTGAGAGAAACTTCAGCAAGCTGTTGTATAAAGTATTTCAACTTGCAGAAATGTGTCAAATAATGCAAATATCAGCAAAAGTATACAATAGATACCACATCTGTGGAAAAAATAAATCCTTAACTGTCTGAACTATATCTAGTGCTGGTATCACATACAGTTTAGCTGGATAAGTATTAAAACCATTACATTGTGTAATGTTTGTTATCCATAATGCAACTGAAGTAATACAGGAAGTTTCTCTCCATGCATATCAATTGAGATCAATTGATGATAACAATAATTAATGATAAAAAAACTCAACTTATGGCATTTACAGGACTTTCTGCTGTTAAATTACAGCATACGATATACTGTAAATTTACAGCAAAATGTGCTGGCAGTTTTGGTTCCAGTAGATTTTGCTGTAATTAAACAGAAGGATATACTGTAAAATTACAGCACATTCTTCTGTTTAAATTACAGCAACTGAGTTGCTGTAAATTTACAGCAAAATGTGCTGGAACCAAAACTGCCAGCACATTTTGCTGTAAATTTACAGTGGTTACTTCTAACAGTGTATTCTAGGGTTGTGAATTTGACGACCCTAGACTCGTCATTTGGAGTGGGCAACCACCTGGGCTAACATTGTCAGTTAGATGAGTCTAGTGTTGTCTTGTGGGATGGTAACTTGGTAGGTCCTCAGGTAGACAACCTGTAACTCATTTCTTTCATGACGGTCACTTTAAAGGCCCTAAACTCTTTTTATAAGATGACCATTTGACAAGTTTTGATCCCTTCATCTTACCAGTGTAGTACATTGCTGGCAAGCAAAACTCTTTAGTTAGAAGACCCCACCCGACACATGCCAGCCCTAGATTTGTCTAGAAGTGATTCACCATTCTCCCTGCAGGTGGCTATTGTCTAGCATGAATATGTACCATTGGGAATAGATTGATTAATTCCTATCTTAATATAATACTGAGTATTGTCATACCTATTATGTTAATATGTAGAATTTTGTGAAGCATTAAGTGAAAAAGTAAAATAATGTAAAGACTGCATGGTTTTGGCAGCAATCTTTTGTGTCATTCACCAGGGCAGAAGAAGGAACATATGCCTGCCACTGGTATGATCCACACATATGCCTACAGTCCATTGCTGATGAGTAGTCTATCCTCAGCAAAGAATTGGTGATACATTATGTGAACCCTTGGTGGCACTACCCTATTGAATACCACTTCTATATTGGTTATGTATTTAAACGAATTGATGAAATAATCTTGTCATCTGAAACCAGACCAAACTCATACATTTGAAACCCTAGACCTACGACTCTTATGCAATGATAAGCCCCAGCTGTGGCTAATCTAGGCCCGCATCAACCATTTTAATTTAGGCAGTATTCCACTGAGACAAAGATTCAGTCATCGGACAAGATTTCTCCTAAGTTTAATATTATAGACTTTCATCGGATGACAGAATTATGGCCCACCAATGCCAGTGGATTTCTCCCTTTTGAAGACCTTAACAAGTCTAGGGTTGTCTTGTGGGATGGTAACCTGCCAGGTTGTCAATTTAACGATTCAAAGCTCATTAATTCTATGCTGTTTACTTAGAAGACCCTAGGGTCGCCCTGTAAGACAACCTTATGGACTCCAGAGATCTCCAGAGTTTTTCAATGTATACACTTCCTCTATCCTCCACCTCTGTGCCCATAGGTGTGTCAGTAGTTACCCTGCCTCTATCCTCTACCTTTGTACCCACAGGTGTGTCAGCAGACTTTACCCTGCCTCTACCCTCTACCTCTGTACCCACAGGTGTGTCAGCAGCTACCCTGCCTCTAACCTCTACCTCTGTACCCACAGGTGTGTCAGCAGACTTTACCCTGCCTCTACCCTCTACCTCTGTACCCACAGGTTTGTGAGCAGTTACTGGATGCGGGTGCTGACGTGACGCTGTTGAGCTGCTCTCAGGACAGTCCCCTGCACGTTGGGGCCCGGTGGGGGCAGGCGGATGCTGTGGAGTTGCTCCTTTCACATGGTGCCCTGCTCAACTTGAAGAACGACTCACACATGTCCCCGTTACGGCTGGCCTGCCGCCATGGTCACGTGGCAGCAGCTGAGCTGATCGTGGCGGCTGGAGCACGACTAGACCTCAAGACTCCTGATGGCGACGGGTGAGTGACGAGGAGATTACTTTACTTTTCATATTAAAGTCAACCGTTTTTAAAAGTAGGGCAACACAGAGAGAAAAAAGTCAGGGACAGCCTTACACGGGAAATCCTGCCAAATGTATTGAAAATGCATTTTAACGAGAACCAGACAATTCTAGACTCAATTCTAAAATTTGTAGCTTTGGAAACGAGATTATCTATTTCTATGTTCTAGCTTTATTTATTTCACGACTCTACATGAACCATTCCTGGGTGTGTGCACAAAGTTATACATATATATGTGTTCCTGTCCCCCCAGGTGTCTGCACGTTGCTGCCCGGTACGGCTATGAGCAGCTCGTGCACCTGCTCCTGACCAACGCGGCCTTCAAGGACGAGCTGGGACGGAGTGGCTGGACTGCCCTGCACAACGCCGCCTACGGGGGGCACAAGGAGGCTGTCAAGCACCTGGCCGTGGCCAATGTCGACCTGGAGGCCACCATTAAGTCGGGTGACACGGCCACGCACCTGGCGGCCAGGGGCGGCCACTTCTCTGTGGTCAAGGTGCTGCAGCAGAAGGGGGCTAACATGGACTGTGTCAACACCCACGGGGACACCCCACTGCGGATAGCACTCAAGGCTGGACACAGGAACATAGCCGACTTCTTGGTCAGTGTTGGGGCCAGCGATGATTTATAGAAGCAGAGATATAACTGACTTCTTAGTGAGTCTTGGGGCCAAAGATGATGCATAGAAACAGGGACATAACAGAATTATTTGGACAAGGGGTGGTTTTATATACATACATATAATGTATGTAATGTTTATAATATGTAAATATGTATATGTATGTCGGGGACAGAGATGATACATTTATATATTATAATATATATAGGAACATCAGTGACAGTGTCGGGGCCAGGAACGCATAAAACAAGAACGTTAAACGTACATATTATCCAGTGAGAATGCATGATGAAAGTAGAAACGGATGAAGTCAACTTCCTAGTCAGTTTGGGAGGGGCGAGGGATAGGAGGAAAGGAATCTATTATCATTTGGCGATGTTAATACATTAGAACAAAGAGGGACTGGCATACTATGGTGATAACTGTTATTGCATTCACCCTATACACTTGTGGAAAAGTAGTCCGCCCCAATTATCCAATCAGAGGAGAGGGCACTGACATATATATATATATAGGTGGTATAGCCTAGCTATGCGAGTATAATAAAGAGGGCGTGGCAGGTCGACTCGCGTGGTTCCCCTATAACCCGCGGGGGGCGCCAGTGCGGGTTCTAGTTCCCCCCCGCTCCGGGAGGTGGCGCCCGCGCATGACGTCCTGTATCCAAGACGTCATGACTAACTTGACTACCGCTTGTTGGTAGGTGACTATAAGAGGGCACTCCAGGGTGGGATCGGCAGTTGACACTGGAGGAACGACCTGACCACTTATCCGTACCAGTCAGGTACAGATTTGAAAAAATTTAACGGTCGTCCTCAGACGTTGTGGGTCGCCCCCAAGAAGATTTGGTCGTCCCCAAGAAGATTTGGTCGTCCCCGTGCGGATTTAGAAGATTTGTTGCTCAAGATGGGAAGAAAGAAGAATACTCCCAAGAAGGCGGTGTCAACTCAGGCCACGGGAGGGGGCGGGTCCCCTTCTCAGGTTGGAGTCACAACTATGGTGGCCAGCAACAACAACAACAGAAACAACAATAATGTTGGCGTCGATGAGGTCGTGGAACAGACGTGGGCAGCGATCGGTGAGGTCGATGGGAGGATGTCCAGGCTTGAAGGAGGTCTCAACCGGCTGTCGTCAGTCATGGATGAGGTCAGGGCGACTATGGGACTTTTAGCTGCAGCAGGCTCGTCAGGCTCGTCAGGCTCGGCAGGCAAACCAGGAGGAAGGACAGCTTCAAGCCTTCCGCGACCTTCCAGACCAAGAAGGCAGCCCTCTCCAATGTGGGCTGGTAGGGACTGCTCACAGGACTCAATCTGCTCTGGGAGCAGCTCACCTAGAACCCTCAGCCCCAGTCCCAGCAGGAGCCATTCGCCAAGGAAAAGAGGTAACAAACCAACTCCGTTCCTACAGGCGAATTTTGTCTCCAGAGGGGTGAAGATAGATTCAGTAGAAGCTCTCATGCTGGTGAATGTTAGAACCATGTTGATTATGTCAAAAACCAATGAGGATCTGGGGGGTATCCTATCACATATAGAATTACTGTGCGAGAAGGCCCTCACGAAAGTATATCGTGTGTCGGCCCTGGTCTCATATGATAAAGCTGTAAGGGATCGGGCGGACAGGTCAGGCCCTGAGGTTTTTGGTTCTGTTAATAATGCTGACGTGTTAAGATACTTCTCATACGATTCTACTGTGGTATCAGGTATCCAGGGTAAGAAGTCTCACTCGTCCAGGTCTACCAGGACAGAGAGGAGGCCCTGCTTTAACTACAATAAGTCTAAATGTGAAATCAGTGGGTGCAAATATGCACACCATTGCATGTTCTGCCGTAGTACGGCTCACGGTTCAAGCACTTGTACGGGTGGCAAGAACAAAGAATAGAGTGGGGCCAGCAGCCCGGGTATTGTTGTTAGTGATATCCTCGTAGAACCCGCGGCTTATGCTGACCATTTACTTTCTGTAACAGCCGGGAGGGATCTTAGGTTAGATCCATGTGCTGAGGTTTTTATTCCCCACGTCCCGGTCTGTGTGGATATCCATGTGGACACGACTGACCCCGCCCCCATAGAGGTAGTAGTGCAGGGAGTTGGCGCGTGTAGCCAGGCCCCCGGTGGGGGAGTAGTATATGAAGCAGGTGCTTGGGCGCAGGGCTCGGCGAGTCCTGATCCTTTGTTATATTCTGTTGATGGGGTGGGGGAGGTTCCCACTATTCATGTATATGAAAAATGTCTGGATGGCACATGTACTTGCAGCCATATGATAGGGGGGGTTAAATCCCAGTTATTGCCCTGTCGCTTTGCTAATTTTATTTCCGGGGCAGGTAATGTTTTTCCTGGAAAACCTGACTCAGCAAAATTTATATGGGAAGGTATAACCCGCGGCTTTAAAATTGTGGATGAGGACTGCAAGGCTAGCTATTGCTGTAATAATTATAAGTCCATCCTGGAACCCCCTTTCTACCAGGAGATGTGTGACATTGTTAAACAGGAGGTGGTTGAGGAATGTGTATCTGCAGTTTCCCATCCTCCCAGGTGTGTTCATGCAATGGGGGGGGTGGAAAAGTCAAATGGAAAATTACGCCCCATCACGGATTGTTCTATGCCCTATGGCGAGGCGATAAATAATTTCATGAAAACAACTTTTTCCCCCTTTTCTTATAATTCTGTCTCCACTGCGGTAGACACCCTGGAGGAGGGGATGTTTATGAGTATTGTGGACCTGAAGTCGGCTTATAGGTCCGTCAGTGTCTATGGTCCCCATGCCCAGTTTCAGGGCTTTGCTTGGGATTTTGGGGGGGGGTAAAGAATTTTATGTGAATCACCGGCTCAGCTTTGGGCTTCGGTGTGCCCCCAATATTTTTAATGATCTGTCCAATTTTATTGTCTTACACAGAGTTATGGCGTGTCCAATATAACTAATTATTTGGATGATTTTATCATAATGGCCCAGACCGAGGCTGAATGCTTAAGGCAGAGAAATATCCTTATGGAGGTGATGGAGTTTTTGGGGTTCAAAATTTCACATAATAAGGTGACAGCCCCCAGTAGGGTGGCGGTTTTCCTGGGGATCACTATAGACTCAGTGAATATGGAGCTCACCCTACCTAGAGAGAAGCTAACGAAATTAAAAGGCGCCCTGGAGGAATGTCTCGGTATGGGATATGTACATAAGAAGCGTCTGCAGAAAATAGGTGGTTTAATGTCATTTTGCTCCCAAATTGTTAAGGGTGGGAGAACCTATAGCAGGCGCCTTTTCGACTTGTGTGCCAGAGCGAGACCCGGCAGGGCTATTTTTCTATCTGATGCTACTAAGGATGATATCCGGTGGTGGCTCCAGTTCTGTGAGGTTTTCAACTGTAAGGCTCTTATAAGAAAAGATTTGTATCACCTCCCTATGGTATCTGACGCGTCTAAGCAAGGCTTTGGCGCCTGGTGTGGGTCTGACTACTTTTATGGTTGCTGGGAAGGTTTTTCTACCAGCCTGGAGCAGGGCCCTCACCTTGAGCACCCCCCACAAATGGACAATATTAAAGTACATGAGGGGAATATAAATGTTTACGAGCTATGGCCTGTGTTGGTCGGTGTTAAGAGGTGGGCTCATGGTTGTTCTAATAGTAGAGTTCATATTATAACTGATAACATGCAAGTGTTGGCTATGGTAAATACCGGTAGGAGCAAAAATAAGCTGTGTATGTCCTGGCTGAGAGAGCTGTATTGGACTTGCTTCATTCATAATATAGAATTACATGCTTCATATATAAGGTCTGAGGATAATATTTTAGCTGACCAATTGTCACGCCTGCCCTATAAGGGGTATGTGAAGAAGTGTCTTAATACTCTGTCGGAAAATAACATGTGTTGCTCTCTTTCCAGTCAATGTCCTGGAGCAGTTAATGCGCGCTCAGAGTAATTTTGCGAGCAGGGGTGTGGCCGAAACCACTAAACGCGCCAGGATGAGCCAACTGCGAAGGTATAAAAAGTTTTGTAGTAGATACAACAAATTGCCCTTCCCGTGCTCAGCCTCTAGAGCTGCCTTGTATGCCACCCATCTGGCCAAGTCTCTATCCCCGGTTTCAATTAGGAATTACCTATCTGCGGTCTGGTATGCCCAAAAGATGAAGGGTTACCCAGATCATTCTGATGATTTTCTTCTGAAACAGACCCTTAATGGGATCGAGAGGTCCTTTGACCCCTCTAAATTATTAATTCGGTACCCCCTGACCCCCCAGGATCTGCACAGAATGCATGATATTTTGGACATGTCAGTATCTAATGACAAACTGTTTTGGCTTGCAGCCCTGATATGCTTCAGGGGCATCCTGCGTGTATCTCACATCACCTCTGCTGCTCACGGCCTATGTGTAAAAAATGTACAGATTGGGAGGGATTTTATGGGGTTGACCATACTCTCTTCGAAGACTGATCAATTTGGGAAGGAACCTTATACTGTATATTTTAAGGACATCCCAGGTTCTATCTTTTGTGTGAGAGCCTCGTTGCTTCAGATTGTGAGGGGTTCCAGTAGTAAGGATACTCTGTTAGATATTAGCTATGAATGTATTAATATTAAATTGAAATGGTTGGCTGCAGAGTTAGATTTGCCTGTTGGCCGTGTGTCTACTCATTCATTCAGACATGGTGGAACTGCTATGCTGCAGGCTCTCAACATGCCAGTTGACTCCATAATGCGTAAAGGTCATTGGAAGTCAGCGGCTGTGAGGCGTTACCTACACCAATCGGTGGGCGAGATGTTGAGATTGGACCATGGGCCCTGTGCGTATTTGTCTACCCTGTGATAATGCTTGTAATGCTTTAATGCTCTGTGACCATTGTGTTTGGCGGTGTTCTTGGCTGTTATTGTACGTAGATTGTACAAATATTTCCACCAAACTCATGTCTTGTGTCTTTGCATCCACATGCCATAAGCATTTTACCCTAGCATTATTTATTAATTAAGTATGACTCGTCACTGTATGTAATTAATGATTGCTATTATATTAGGCGTTCTCCACTACCGGTATTATATATATATATATATATATATATATATATATATATATATGGGTCACGCCGCTGACTTGTGTAGGTTTCATTTGAGGGGGGGACAAATCACAAAACATAGAATATGCTTAAACAAGTTTATTATATTGAAAGGTATATGTCTTGGCTTCTCAGAACAGTTTTCTATACATCTCTAACCCTAGCGGTTCAGTTTTTATTGCGTCGCGAAGTCGATCGTCCGTGTTACGTGAAACTCCGCCACGAAAATAATGTGAATATGTGATAACTACCCTTAAATACATCACAGGCACTCCTAATTTCGTTTACGATCTGCTATTACATGTATCTATCAGTATGCCAAATATAATTGTCCTGAGTGAAAAACTTTCTGAGTTATAGCCCGTTGAACTTTAGCTTTTTTTGGAAAATAATCAAATTTGTGTCACAAAGTCTTAACTTTAACCTAGTTTGCCCAAAATGGGTCCTTAAGTCTTGCAAATCACTCTACAATGTCTTCAATATGTGTACTTTAATAAAACTGTATCACCAAGTACTCTGGCAAGACCTACTTGTTACAGTTATAGCCTAATGTAAGACTAAAAATAGTCAGCTTTCGTGGCGGAGTTTCACATTTCGCAGAAATACACAGCTATAAGGCTCTCAAAGCCTTCAAACTACTCAGATCCTTTTGAAACTTACTGTACATGCAGATAACACCTGTGGCAGTTATAATAAGTGTATATTATGAGACATCTCACCCTTTTAGGGTATTCACTATGTCTTTCAAAAGTTTCAACCACCGACATATATATATACTGGACAAACCAAAGTGTTTGCAGGCTTTATGAGGTAAAGGGGTACCAAAGGAGCAACATGCCCTTCATTAGTACTCTCAGAGTTGTAAAAGTAAAAATCGGGTAGTGGAGCCTCACCTTTGGCCTAGGGTTTATTTATATTTGCTATTATTCACATATTTTTGGTTCCGATTTGTGAGAATAGCTCCGATCTGACGACGGAATCGGGTAGTGGAGCCCCAGCTTATGAACACCCGATATGTTTAAGGTGTATATACTTGTTTATTCCCTACAGTACTGATACGTATAATTTATAGACTCTCCCGACGACATTAACCCTCATAGGGTCAGTGGGCACACACCTGTAGGATCTTTGGTATTTAAGGGATAACCCGCACCCTGTGTCAACTCACTGCAATTACCAGGGGTTTATAAGGCCATACAGAAATAAAGATATGGTTCAGGTAACATGGAAAGACAGTCTAGCGTCGGATACATGAATTCTTTTTAATATAAAGATATGAGCCAGCCACTGTGTAAACCATAAAGTTACCAGGAAGCGTAAAAATAAAAAAGTTTTTACAAAATTGTATGAGAAAAGGTAGGGCTGGCCGACTTTAGATAGACACGGTTGAAGGGATTTCATTCATAAACAATTTCATTTTATTTGTTTTAAATACGACTACACATGTACATACTCCGATCTCACTGGTATATACACAGCGGGGCATGGTAGTATAGACAAAATATTAAAAGTACTTATTTGTACATTCATGAGCAAGTTCTATCCATATCTCATGATAGGAGATGCACTTAACGGAATAATAATATACTAGTTGGTGGGATGTTTTGTCTTCATCTCTGCGCATCATAGCTATTTGCAATTGTTTGGACACTATATAATATGTCCGACTATTAGTTTTAAAGTTTATTATGTTGGAGCTTTTTTAGGCCATAGATGACTCGTAACCCAGCAAATTGGCGTCAGTTTGCTTCAGCCTGAGCTACCATGTGACACCAAGTGTTCAGAACGTGTACATGATGTCAGCATGGTGTCAGGCTCAGGCTGACTCAACCTGACACATGTTAGGAGGATGGTGTCAGGCTCAGTCTGACTCAACCTGACACATGGTAGGAAGATGGTGTCAGGCTCAGGCTCACTCAACCTGACACATGGTAGGAAGATGGTGTCAGGCTCAGACTGACTCAACCTGACACTTGCTTGTAAAATGAGTCAGACACTAGGCTAGCTCAAGCTGGCACCCCACACATAGTATTTCTACTACAGGACCTACATCATTTCATACTGGGACAGATTATCTTTATTCACATTAATGCTAATGTAGTCTTCTTGAAGCATCTTGGTGTGAGACATATGTTAGCCAGTGTTTTGTCTTGTGCCTGGTCAGGTCTCTATGTCATGGTGTATCCTTCCCTCTATTACCATTCTGAAAAAAAGAAGATGGGTAATTCAGGTATGCTAATGGCAAACCAAAGTAATTTGCATGTGTATAGACTATGTATAAACCTTCACTTATCACTTTAAACTGAATATACATATATACTAGCAGAGCAAGCTATACCTACCTCACATCCTTCCTCCTGTGTCTCCTTCTGGTAACTGCCACTTCTACCATGAACAAAGGGATTTGAAACTTGGAGGATTGACCAATCACAAGAGTGATATGCATAGTGTCAGCTTGCGTGAGGTTGAGCTGGGTGAAGAGCTAGGAGGATTGACCAATCAGAGAGAGGCCAACCTCAGGTGATACATCTGGTGTGAACTTGCGTGGGGTTGAGCTCTCCTTATGCAGTAGGTGAATGGAATGTAACTGCATTGAGGTATATTACTGTTTTGTGTAGAATTACTATCTGTTTCCTATAATTTTGTGTTACCACATTGGTCACTGAACATCATAGTTTTATATTCTTGTGAAACCAAAGCTGAGGGTTGTCTCATTAATTAGTAAAATCTAGATAACCCCTCTGCAGTGCTATATCCCATAGGCAAAATAAATATTCTCTTCTGAGGTAAATAATTATGTGTATAAAATCAGATTGATGTCAATCACTATATTCCCTAGATACATATGTTAACCCACCGAAAAAAGCAGGTTGATACATGTGATAAAAGTATTGAAATCAACATAAACTCTATCTAGCCTCTCTGTACAGTATGCATTCAATGTACAGGGGCTACAAATCACATGGTCTCTCAGTGCCTACATATGAGTGAGGATGAGTGAGATCTGTGGCAGCTAACGCATAGCTCACGCATCCTCACACCTTGTGTTGGGAATAGGATTAATCTGACTCAAGCCTGACTCATCTTCACTCAAACTAACTCAAACTGTGAGTTACATTTGAGTCAGTAGGTGTGAGCTTGGGTGAGCTTTGAGGAAGCTCACGCAGAGCTGACTCATTCACACACCTAGTGCTTAACGCAAAATAGGCTAACCCAGGCTCACGCAGATTGACCCTAGCTCACGTCAGTTTGCATTTGAGTCATCTGGCAGCATCACAAAGCACAATATAATCACAATAATTATGTAAGGTTCTGAGCAGAAGAAAGAGATATCCCAACTCAAACATGACAGCACGCTACTTTAATACTAAAAAATAACTAAGCACACGTATGAAATTGTATCTGCATATCCTCATGTCACCGCACAATTAACATCAGTTCATGGGGTTATACCAGCTCAAGTAAATATGTATAAGTAATAGGTATACTATAGATTATACATCTCCCCCCAGGGCATGGTATTTTAGCCATGGCAATTATCCAAATTGAGATTTAACCTGTCATGTCCATGTCATGGGCGGAGCTTTCAGTTAAGTCTTAAGGGGGCAGAGGGACATTCATAAAATTAGGTATGAAAGGAGTTGAGGTCTACGTATGGAATGCTGGCATGAATACGTCTTAACTAAGGCCATGTGAAAAGGTTAAACAGATAGATGAGGTTAATCTAGGAATGAGGATTGGTATATTTGAGTAGGTGCTATTATGGCCGCCGTCCACAGAGCATAAATCGGCCATATGCAAATTCCGTATACAATGGCCGCATACGGCCGATTTGTGCTCCGTGGACGGTGGCCCTTAACACCACCATCTTTCATACCTGTATCCAGGTGGGATTGGTAATATCATGTGTGTAACTGCTGCCTGCTGCAGACCCTCTGGGTTTACCCCATACCCGTGATCTGTACTCATAGTCATTGGGCATACCTAGGGGTCGGCCTAGCCCCCTCACGGGGGGGGGGGGCGTTTACAGTTGTATGGGCCGAGTTGGCCGAGCTGGCCATCATACTGACTTTACTGAGGATAATCTACCCTTGATCAGTAGACTTTACGTGTGGGCATGTGTACTGTACCCAGCTGGCAGTCAGGTTCTGGTTGACTGCACATGTGTTATCAGCCTATATCGATCTGTATGAGCCAATTAATAAGAGATGACACAACACCTGTCAGTAGTATCAATAAAGTGTTATCACAGAGGAAACGATGCAAATCCTCACATATAAGTTGTAGCTTAGTTATATGTAGATGTAGATATAAGGAAACCTCTAGTCAAAGGAGCCCTCGCGATTACTATACCTAAGGTCCAGTTTATCATATACCATCCGGCTGGCGGCCACATGAGCTGTAAGGGAGGTAAGAGTAGCAGCATCTTGCATGATACGGACACTTAAATGCAAAACGATTAAAAATTGAAAGACTGGGTTATGTCTGGCATGTGTCAGGTTCAGGACTTGCAGTATTCATGGTATGTCTTCCAAAGTTATTGTTCGACCACAATGTGTAAAAGGGTGGAGGCGTCAGACCAATGAGTGGAGCGAATCGTATTCATCAATTGTTTGTGAGTTCTTTGGTGTTGGGGTGGTTGGGGTGTGGGTGGATTGAGGGGGATGGGTAAATGGCCAAAGGTAACATATAGGACATAGCTGGGTACCCAGTTAGCACTCTTCTTTACTACATAAGATGGTACCTATCAGTAAGGCTGGGCATACCAAACAAGTCTGTTTAAATAGCTTATTTTATAAATCATTAGGAAATACTTTTAGTTGTCACTTATAGATTTATATATTAGTAAATAAATAGATATAAAAAAATGTTGTCATTCTGTATTCTGCGTAGAGGAGGTGTTAACATTAGTCTGAACATCTATCATTATACCCAACCTATCAATATTATAAACTGCTCTGAAAACTATAAACGGCAGCTATATAGGTCGGACACGCCCACTGCACCGCGTATTACCATGTGCGCTCAAAGTGGCGTGCACCAGTCAAGTCACTGTCTGATCAGGAGCCCACCTCTCCACATCGCCACCGAGCACCTACCCACTACTATGGGCTTTGATGACCTCCTCCAGGCCCATGTGGGCACCTTTGGCCGTATCCAGCTTCTGTGTGTGGCCTTCATCCTTGCGCCTGGGGCCTTCCTTGCTTTCAACATCATGGAGATCGTGTTTGCAGTGAGGGAGCCTGTTTTCTGGTGTAAGGTGGATGGACTCGATACCAATACATCAGCTTTTCTCCAGGAGCTCAGTCCCTCCCAGAGGTTAAGTCTACTATCACCAAGTGTGCCTGGGGACGATGGGGTACACAGGCCAGATGCATGTTTGGTATATGATACCGATTTCCCTTCTCTGCTGAAAGACATGATTGGAAAAACGACTGATGAATATGCCAATAAGACAGTTGACTGGACAGTGAACCGTAATGGGTCAGTTGGGTTTCGGCGGTGTAATCACTGGGAGTATGACGAGGCCTACACTGACCAAACCCTGGTGTCCACATTTGGATTGGTCTGCGACAGAGCCTGGCTGATAGGCCTGGCCAAATCTGTGCAGCTTATGGGTCAGCTGCTCGGGGTGTTCTTTGGAGGTGCCCTGAGTGACCGCTTTGGGAGGAGGCCAGTAGCCAGAGCGTCTCTAATGGTGAGCATCTTGATGAGGGTAGCCATGTCCTTCAGTCCTGCCCTGGAGATGTACCTGGCCACCAGACTGGTGAGTGGCGCTGCAGACCTCCTCTTCATCACCACCTGTTATGTACTGACTGCAGAGCTGTTATGTACCAAGTGGAGGGCAGTCACACCTTGCTTTCTTGGTACTGGCTATGCCATAGGCAGCATGATCTCACCCCTCGTGGGTTACCTCCTCCCCAAGTGGATGCACATGTCGCTAGCTAACACCATTGCTACTACACTCTTCTGTCTGCCTGTGTTCCTCCTACCCGAGTCCCCCCGATGGCTGTACTGTGTCGGGAGGGTGGAGGAGGGGAAGAGGATCTTACAATGGATGGCCAAGTTTAACAGACGCCAGCTTCCTAAAGAGGTTAACTATTTCATCAAAACCGACATGGTGGAGAAAAAAGGACCTGGGTTTCGGTTCTACATCCGCTCTCCCCTGGTTGTCTTCCGGTTGGCCATGTCCATGTACCTGTGGTTCGCGGCATCTTTGCTGTATTTCGGGTTGGCGCTTAATGTTGGCGGTCTGGCCGGTAGTATCTACATCAACGCTCTCATCATGGGGGCCATCGATCTACCTGGATGCTGGTTTATACAGCCTCTACTCAATTCTCGTCTGGGAAGACGTCACGTCATTTGCTCAACCTTCCTCCTGTGCTCTATCACTCTCCTAGCAGATATTGGCTGCACCAGGGACAGCATTGTCCGCACAGTCTTGGCCCTGATTGGAAAGTGTGCCTTGGAGTTCAGTTTCAACGCTGCCTATGTCTTGACCCCAGAGCTGTTCCCCACAGGCATGCGCGCTACGGCACTGGGCAGCTCCTCTGCCATGGCCAGGATGGGATCGGCCATCTCCCCATTTATAGCCCAGTGCCTTACTCCCATCCCAGCCATCACCTTCGGTATGACTGCAATGATGGCTGCCATCGTCGTCCTCGCACTTCCTGAGACAAGGGGCAAACCATTACCGGAATCAGTGGCAGAGATGCGGCAACAGCGCAGCCTGCTCTGTGGGTGTGCAGAGAAATAGAGCGTTGATTGTTCCTATTTTGATTCTGATTTTAGAGATCGTGTGCATGCCCCTCGGGCATACCTTATTCCTGATCCAATTTTTGTAGGGGTCAGTTATTATATAATTCATATATACTTTCATTTTAGTGTACCTTTAACCCCGTAGTTGGCACCTGTCTGAGTTGACGCTACCCAGCATTTCATCAACTGTTCACTTCCTGCAACGACATCATGACCCATAACATGAATGATTCTGAATTTTGGACTATTCACATCAGAACATGCGCAGGCTGCTGTTTCATACAAGCTCTACTAAATACTCATCTGGCAACACGTATTTGGCACAGCCAATAGAAGGCGTTATGTGCCTGCGCTCAACAATGCAGGGATCTTTACAACGAATTATCTGGAAGACGTTACATCATAAGTACGACTGTGATCGATCACTCTGCTAGCAGATAAATAGTAAACCCAACATGAGTTAATCCCCTCTGAGACCTTAGTTATATCAACGTATTCCAGACAATAAGTGTAGGCTAGATATATATACAGTTCCTTAGGAATTTACATTCACCAATAAAGATATTTCATGAAAGAATCTCCTATGCCTCTGAGCTGCCTGACTCAGATCGTTCAATATTGATTATCTATATACCCTGTGTTTGTCTTTAGGCCAAAAAAAAGGTGTGTTTCAGGTTACATAGTCTGAAAATCTAGGTAGGGTAGGTCGGATTTATTTTTTTCTTAATTTTTTCTTTTTACCTTAGCCTGAAAAGTACCCAAAACTGACTCCCAAACTTCAGCGCTGACTCGTTGACAACGGCGTTGACTCGTGAACTATCAAATTGACTCTGAAATAGCCTCAAAATTGTTTTACAAAAACAGATTGATCCCATGGCCTGAAAAGTACCTAAACATTGACTCACAAACGTCAGCGCTGACTCGCCAACACTGGCATCGACTCGTGGACCATCAAATTGACTCTGAAATAGCCCCAAAATTACTTAAAATATACTCTCTTTTTTTCAAAATTGGATAAAAATGTCTAGGGTCGGCCCTGTTTTGCTAGGTTGGGTCGGGTAACCTGAAACACACCTTTTTTGGGGGGGCCTTAACTATAATAGGCCATACTTAATGTGCAAATGCGATTGGCATAAACAAAAATATTGCCTATATATGTAAAAAAAAAAAAACGTCCCTAGAATTATTTTAACGAATAAGTAAGTTAAGTCCAACTTCTACCTTTATAATAAAAAGAAATTATAAAAAAATATTGAATTTCAAATAAATTATACCAAAAAATGTCTTTTCTTCTGTGACTCGGTGAATAATGGCCCTACGGGGCTGAAAATCTGTCTATAGACTCCTTGTTTTCATCCCCTTCTCAAACATGGATGGGTACATACAACATTGAGGTAGACATCTCAATGCACTGGTTGACTCTAGGTCAAACTACCCTTTTTTAATGTGTTTATTGGGTTCAATTAGTACAGTTACAAAGTAAGTGTAATAAACATGACCTGTGCGCATTGCCTTTATTCAGGACCAGCCATGACCTCTGACCATATGCTACCACACAACTATTATCGCAAACGGGGTCAACTCGCTTGCTCTCATTGGCTTAACCACAACAATTCAATTCAACACAAGTGGAATCACACCAGCATCCACATTCTTTTTTTTTCATGTTTTCTATCTTTTTCCTCCTACTCTACCCACTGCTAACCAAGCACGGGTTCTATCTCTCTACTATTATTGATGAATCAACTATATTGTACTATCTATAATCAATAAATGGCTTAACATGCCATAAGTTTCTTCTAAATTATAACAATGCAATTCGATGAATAGGTATAAGGTTTATATAGCAGAAACACGCACTGTTTCTAAACATGCACTGACCTCTTATAAATAATTCTCAGAGCTTATTTGTTCTGTATTCTCCTCCTGTTGTCGGAAAGACTGATTATGTAATGATACGAACTACCAGTCTATTCATTCTGACCGGAATGACATAGAAATGAAATGAGAATCAACTGTATCCAACTCACTTGAATTTAGAATTGAATTGAGTCGTTTTAAAAATACGTTTATTGACACATCTCATACACACCCCTCTGAGGATGTCATAAGATGAAACTTGAAGACGTAAAGTCATCAGCAATGACAAGTCATAACACCATTGGGTAGTCATTTGGACAACCTAGGGTATATCTGGGTGTGGATATGGAACATTCCCTGTCACATGCTGCCCCCAAGGGTAAATTGATTGAAGTAAATTTTCAGCCATGAGATATAAACTGGTGACAGGGAGCAGAGTAGTCTCTATACCTTCAAGGCCATCATTCTCACCCATACACAACTTATTTATAACAAGTAAAGCTACTTCGTTTAATCAAACCAAATATGTGAAAGGGATGCCTCTCGTTAGGAGGTGAAATAATTAGAGACTATATTCATACACCATTCTCCAGAGCACTTTCCATTAGTCGTTATGACAACCTAGGTCGTCATACTGACTAGGGACCTTCCTCTCGGTTTTCAGTGTAGAAATGGTGCCAACTAACATGGGTGCTGCGCGTTGAGGCGATCTTTGAATTGGTTTAGACCCTGTATTATAATAACGACCTGCCAAATGTGATTTAAAAAAAAACAGTATGCCAATGTTATATGCAGATGACTTGGGAAAGAACGCAGAATCTGTGAGAAACCTTCTTCAAGATGATATGAATCAAGTTAACAAATGGTGCAAGCTGAACCGACTTACACCAATCATTGCAAAGACCAAGTCAATATGGTTCAATCCGACGATTAAAAACCAACAATTAGATACTACTAGACCGGGACCTGAAATGATATATAATACCATATCATTGTCATACTTTTGAACACTTTCTGGTTCACCATAAGATCTGAGTAAAACTTTGATACACTTAGCATTGAACAGAATGAGGGTTTTGCTTGATACAAGATTTAGGCTTTTTACGCTATATATTCGCACCATGTTTCTTTGGGGTGCGAATTTTTTTATAAAAACTTACGTTAATTAACGTAAAATCAATAGCGTACGTTTTTTCTGTAACACCTATATGGAAAAAGGATCATTCTGTAACACCTTTTGTACGCTATTGCTGCTTTCTGTAACAGCCACCAGATAACTACCTTTTGTTACACATAGGTTGATACACTAAGCAGTATTTTGATACAATTAGCAGTTTGATGGTTGTTTGCTAAATTAAGTATGCGGCCAAAGAGACTGATTTCTCAGATATAACTCTATATACGTAGATGTACGTGTATGTACATTAAGTTGATTATAATTCATGAAATTGCTAGATTCACCTTTAATGTGCCCTCATGGTGCTGGGGAAAACAGCTCCACACGCAGAAAAGTGAAAGTCATTGTCGCTACAACTACTGCCTGACTCTCAGGTGAGAGTAGTTTTAGCGACAATGACTCTCACTTTTCTGAGGGTGTTCCCTTCACACTCTGCCATTTAACGTGCTTACAGCTGGTGCTAAGTTCATTGCATGCGTCATCCTCGACTGCACTGTTAATTATATCTAGCTGAATGCATATGCCTTGCCAATTGCCATTATTATAATGACGCCCACATTATGCTAGAGTTTATAAGTACATACCACCATTAGAGAAGCATATAATGTGGTCAATAGCCAGTGACCCGTGATAGATCATGGCAATACATTTCATATCATAGTTTACCATGGTACCAAAAATATTCACACTTTCTGTTTTATGCTGTAGAAACCTTAATAATGGTCCGATTCACAAGCCGTAAAAAATGTCATATAGGCAAGAATCTGTAGAATACAGCCAGCCATTTGGGCAGGATCTCGTATAGACTGGGCTCAGCCTGTAAGTAAACACAGTGCAAGTGTCCAATTCAGGGTCCAATTTCAACTACCGTTTTGGAAGGAAGGAAGAAATTTGAGTATCAGTGCTCAGCTGCTGATTAGAGACAGGTAGACTATAAACTTCAGGTGGCAGCGCTGTGAAAGGTGTTGCCATCCATACTTGAGTGAACAGTGTAGAATACGGAATAGTAGGGTCTGGTGTTACTGCAAATGGTACTGCTGGGCTGAGGTAATTAAGAATAGTTATTGGATTCTTTACTGGAAGCATTTCATATTTCTGCATCTGTTTCCCTCGATTTGGCATGGTTAAAAGTCACAAAATAGATTGCAATCTTACCAGTGCTTTCCAACAAGGAGACTGATTAGGCCTATAGATATGTACAAAAACTCTAATCTGAGCTATTGTGGCAGCTTTGAGGGAAAGTGTCGTTCCACAATACCAGAATAGGCTTTTCTCCTCAAGAGGACAGCACTCGGTCTACACACAGGTGGTGGCTCCACCTGCTGCAAACTGTGAGAGTCGTTAGGCGACCTTCACCTTCAGTTGATGGTGGGGAGGCTGGAGACATTCTGTGGCTGCTGAAACTTACTGCTGCCCATTCCTGGCGTGTCCCCCTGCTGCGTTTACACACCAACAAGTGGAATTAAGGCTGGATACGTTGTGACTGCGACAGTTTTGTGGATGCACACCCACCATGGCGGATGTAGGCAGGGAGAGTGGGGGTGAGGGCTGACGGCCGCTGATCAGCTGGGAGACGGCGGCGGCCGCTGCAGCAGCAGCAGCCGTGCTGGTAGGGGTCTGTGCTGGCAACAGGCTGCTGCAGACTCTGTATACAGACAGACTCTGGGACAGTCCCCTTGTGGTAGGTGTACATAGCTGGACGTGCCATGTGTGTGATGCACCAGGGAGTGCATGACGATTTAAGGAACCTTTAAGGACCTTTAAGGACCCCATAATGTGTCCGTATGTGTTAATGCACTGCGGGTCTATAGTGGTGGTCTACTCATTGGTCATGCATGAATGCAGCCCCGTCCAGTGACAGTCTCACCAGGGCTACATTCGTGCATTATTCGGAACTATCGTCAATGTATCAACCCTGTAGGCTCCTCATGATGTATGAATGCAACCCGTGCGAGTTACTCGCCATGGTCACATTCATGCATCATCTCGAAAGCCGGGTATAACCTACTCCCGGAATGCACTACGCGACCCTTAATACAGCTAGGAGGCGTGTTCGTACACGGGGTGTGGGGTCGGGGTTATGTGACAGTTCTTGCAGTATGTGGGAGGGCAGGGATAATGCCCGAGGGGTGATGTCATTGGTCTTTGCGACCCCTCACATACCATATATCATCTATAATTATCATCTGACAAGAACACCCTTGGTGAGAATGTCGCTTAACTGGACGGTATGTAGCTAAAAGATTATATTCGTCGTCATGATGCACCAATGCAGCGCCGGCGAGGAACTCACCGGTGCTGCATTGGTGCATCATGCAGGCCCTTTAGGGGTGTCTCAAACCCATAGGGTCGTCATGATGTTGAATGCAGCTGTGGCGAGTTACTAGCCAGGGCTGCATTTAAGCATTATGAACACTAAGGTAATGATGCATTCAGGCATCATGCCATCATCTAAGGCTTAATTAGACCGTTGTGTTTCCAGATGCGCCTGGTGCAGCAGCATGGGGGCCCTGATATCTGCGTTCCTGGCGGCGGCGGCTGACCTTATCAGCTGGTTGCTGACCAGCAGCACGCCTCCACAGCCGGACAGGTAGGTCCACTCACCCAGACATACACCTGGACTTTATATGGAAAACAAACCACCGTGTCCCACCCACACACAGGCAAATATCAGAGTCACCCAATGTCGCCAATACTACTCTCATACAAGGGTCAGGCACTGCTGGACTATAATAGATGGGTCAAGGGCCATTCTAGTGAGGGTCAGGCTAGGCTGGACATTCAATAACAGGCTGGACTTTGGCAAACTTGCTTGAAAGTCTGGCCATGCTGGATCCTCATGCCACAGTCTGACAATGCTGGACTCTTGCAGGCTGAAAGAGACTCTCCCCAGAGTCCAGCATTGCCAGACTATGGCATGAGGATCCAGCATGGCCAGACTTTCAAGCAAGTTTGCCAAAGTCCAGCCTGTTATTGAATGTCCAGCCTAGCCTGACCCTCACTAGAATGGCCCTTGACCCATCTATTATAGTCCAGCAGTGCCTGACCCTTGTCTGAGAGTGGTTTAGGCGACATTGGGTGACTCTGATATTTGCCTCTGTGCAGTGTCTCCATGTCCCCAATGTCTCCATGTGTCCCACCTAGGGTTTCCATGTGCCCCACCTAGTATCTCACTGCCCCTACCATTTTTCTAAGCGGGTCACAGCGAGACAATATTTTAAAGAAAATCTAATGTTATCAACTATTGAGTAAATACACGTTTCTATCTCACTATGCCCTACATTCTCCATGGCTTAGCAAAATATGCTTACTACCGGGTAGATTCTATCTCATACGGGATATCGGCGGAGATAATTCACTGCCTATGGCTTAATCATTGGGAAATCATTTTGTGTGATAATCTGGTTTCAGTGAGAGGTTCATGCCCCAGGACGGCATCACATTGTATGACTCTGTCGGCAGTCCGTGCGCACGGCGGGTCAGGATGAAACTACTGGCCAAGGGGTTAACATGGAACACAGTAAGTATGGACTTACAAGTATGCACGACGAATATTATTATAATCATAATCAGTTTAGATATGCAGAATCAATGCATGCAGAATCAAAGAATCGTTGTCTGTGGACTTAATCGGACTAATTTTAATGGGTCCAAATAAATATGATATATCAACTATCATATTGATACTTTATTTTGACCTAGGAATTTGGAGGATACTATGAGGCTTATAATATACACATGTCTTAGATATCAAACAGATAATCGCAAATCGATCTTCGCCGTTTAGACTAGGCCGCTAAACTAAAGCCTATACTCCAACCATTGACTATAGTCTATACTCCAGCCTATTGACCCGCTATCAAATTTATAGAGATTTGAATGAATGTTGATCTCCTCCGTGTATACATGCAGAACTTCTATCCACAGGTTAGTATAGACCTCCTCGGTGGAGAGCAGAAAAGTGACGACTACTTGAAAATAAATCCCCAAGGAAAGGTGCCAGCTGTAACGTTTCACAATGTTAAGGTAGGCTTTATACCTCTGTTCCTACTTTTGTAGCCAAGGAATTCCTACTGCGTTCTCTATCGGATTATGTGAAAATCAAAATTTGAGCCATGCTCTTCATCGTAGTAGAATATGCAAGTCTGAATTTTATCCAGGCGTTACTAGTAGTATATGAAAATCTGAATTTTATCCAGGCGTTACTAGTAGTATATGAAAATCCGAATTTTATTCAAGCATTGTTAGTACCTGCAGTAGTATATAGAAATAGGATTTGACTCAGGCCTTAATTGTAGTAATATATGGAAATCAGAAACTGATCCAGCCAAAAATAATGATCGAAATATGGAAATAGGTTTTTACGCCAAGCTTTGACGTGGTATATGGAAATAAGAACATGATCGTCGCATTGATATTACTAGAGTAGTATTATAGAAAATCAGAATTTCAACCAGGCAATGAAACCGGTTGATATGTAGAAGTGAGGTTTTGCGCCAGGTATTAGTAGTAGTATGGAAATTAGAATTTTAGGCAGGCGTTAATAGTGTAGGGGCACGAATAATACGTGTACATATAAGGTCCGTGGAGTCAGAGCGGTAAGTGCCTCCAACGGACACTAGGTGGCAACACCTGAGCCATGTCCTTTCGGTTATCCGGTAGCGGAGCCAGGCAGGGCACTCCAGACGGCACTACGGAGGAGTGCCACGTCGACACTGCTTGGTCCGCGCTCAGGGTATATAAGAGGCCGAGGTTGGCTACCTCACCAGTTAGTCCTAGGACGAGCTCTGACCCGCACCTTTCGTACCTTCGCTTTGACAGGGGCACCTACACCCCTCCCACGTTATGGACTCTGCACCAGCCATGCTGGCACAGAGCTTAACTGTCCGGTATCGCTAATGCTTCGAACTATCGATAGAATCCTGTGTGTCTTCGAATGGTTGAAAGACCAAGTGAACCGAGTGAGAAACCTTTGTGTACTTTTGAGGCTGTGATCGAATAAAGACCTGTTGCATTCAAACCGAATTTGGAACCTGTGTTCGTGTTGTACGCATATGAAACCCCTACATTGGTGCCGTGACCAGTTCGGGTGAAACACAGAATAGCACAGTCAGTGGGTTAACATGGCTGAACAGGCAAAGAGTGGAGCGTCCCTTCATCCTATTTCGATTCCAGATCCGGAGGTGGTAGCAGCCCTTGAGAAACATTATGGGCCAAACCGTTCGAGTTCTACACCAGAACCAAGGAGAGGCAATCCTGATTCTATTCGAAAAGATCTGGGGTCAAACCTAGATGATTCTTTGTTTGAAACTGGTGGTTCGAAGAGACACATTGCTCCTATGCCAACACAAGGCATGAGCATACTGCATGCTGAACGACACCAGCGACAGGAAGTGACACGTCGTCATTTCGAAGAGGAGAAGAATCGGTTCGAAGGAGCAAGGATCGCAGAGATGGACAGGATGAATGAAGAGTTTGAAGCTTTGAGTCATCGGTTGGTACAGCTTCGGAACAAGAATGAAGATCTAGAAGGGGCAACGATGGAGAAACAGAACCGCTTAGACACAACGAAGGCAGAACTGGAACATATGGAAAACCAGTTCGCTCATCAACAGAATGTCTTGCGGCGACGTACTGAATCTCTAGAACAACGTCAGGATAAGACCATACATGATTCGGACGAGCTCCATGATACGATCCGAGAAGCTACCAAGGCGATGATGGACGAAAAGGATCGTCTGATCAGGGAGGTGGAAGATTTACAGAAGAAACGAGATGAAGAGGCAACTCGAGGTAGCCGTTCAGGGTTCGATCATGTCAGTGGTGGCATATACAACTCATCAACTGGTGGGGGTAGTGCCTCTACCTCAACCGGAGGGAGACCAAAACGAGTGACCATTGATACAGGGGATCCGGATGGAAGATCTTCGCGGCGTGACCAACGCCCAACGTCGTATGATGACGACCATTCGAACTCTCCCAGTCGTTCCAGCTCTCGAGAGAGACCGAGCCGTACGAGTTTGAATGAGAGATCTTCGAGATCTGATCCGAATGAACGTTCGAGTGGTCCCTCAAGGAGGCCAGGGAGATCTCCTACACATGCTGGTAGACGAGTATCTCGCCGCGAATCGATGTCCCCTGGGATGAAATTGATTTACGACACGAACCCCTGCATTGCTGAGATGGGAGTGGACTGTGTTAGCAGACAAGCTGATAATGCCGATATCGTCGACTGGAGCATCGAGCAGTCGTTTCTGTTGCACAGGGACAACCACAACGCTGCTAGACGCACTGCCAGCACTCCGAGTCCGTTCACAGGAAGACAGCCATGGCAGGACTGGTTCGCAGACTTCATGGACGATATGAGGTATAATCGATGGTCAGAAGAGGAATCGTTGGACGAACTTTTACGGGCATTGAGAAATGGCCCAGGCAAGCTAGCGGTTTCGAGATGGAGAACGATGCATGGTGCCGGATCGTTTACCCAATTGGTGGAATGCGCCAGTTATCTGATAGGTAATGTGGGTAATGAAGACCCGCTTCGATTGTTCCGGAAACGGACTCAAAAGCCAAACGAGTCGCACCGTGTGTTCGGTCTAGAATTGCAATCTCTCTTGCAAAGAGCTAGACCAAGATGGCAGTTAGATGACCCACAGTTCCTAGATGATTTGTTCTCGCAATTCATTGAGGGATTAAGGGATTCTGATGAACGGACCGCTGCATGTGATAGTTGGAAAGCTGGAACTTCTCTCACTGATTTGTTCATGGCCATAGAAGACTATGACAGGAAACGGCATCTGCTATCTTCGAGAGTACTTTCGAGAACTTCCAGTGTGGTGCAAGACCCACCAGCCTCTGATACAGAGGAAGGTGATTCTGGAAGTGAGGAGGAGATTGGCGCAGTTGCTCAAAAGAACAGCGGCAAATCTTATTCCAATTCGAATTCGAAGCGCTATCCGAAGGCCGACAGGAAAACACCACCTGTGACCCCAGGAGTTACAAGCGCACCTTCGACTACTTCCTCAACTCCCAGTTCTATGGAAGAACTTCTGTTAAGGTTGACTGACTTGATGTCTGGAAACCAGCAATCAACAGGGAGGAATTCGAAGCCGAGAGTGGACAAGACCACTAGGAAGTGTTACAGGTGTCAGGTCCTGGGACACTTTGCTGCAGAATGCCCAGCTGAAAAGCCGGTACCCAAGCCTGAAGAGAAGAAAACGGAAAACTAGACGGGGTTGCTCTGGATGGCAAGGTAGTAACCCCTAAGGAGAAAGAAAGCCAACATATCGCCAGCGGTGCAAGCGATGAAGTCCGAGGTGCAGTAGAGATTGGAAACTTAGAGGAGGGGCCTGATCAGTCCCTTCTAAGTATGTCCAATGAACCCAGAATAGTAGACGTCCGAGGAGGAAGTACTGGGGAAGCGGCGAATTGGATACAGGAGCTGGAAGTAGTCAGCAGTGCCCGATTGTCCCCGGATCACCCCTGTTTGAAGCACTTGAAACGACAGGGAGTAGATCTTGGTGTCACTAAGGATTTCGAACGTTTCACCGTCAACCCATCACCATTGGATGGGAAGAGGTGGTATTTGACTGTAGCAGTGAGGGGAAGGTCTGCAGAATTTCTAGTGGATACTAGAGCTAGTCACTCCATGATCTCGAAGAGGTTCTATGACCTTGTAGTCGATGAGCCAGATAACTTCACAACGAGGGTAACAGCTCATTCGGCCGACGGTAGCTGCATGCAGACGTTTGGTAAAGCATTTTTCGAAATCAATATAGGTGGGCAGGATTACCTCCTGTCCCCTACTATTGCTGATCTGAGTGATGATGGCATCATCGGATTAGATTTCGCTGCGTTGTACGGTGCAATGTTGGAACCTTGTAGGGGGATGTTAAAGATAGAACATCCATATAGGGTGGCCGTACAATGCGTGTTGAGAAAGGTATCTTCTGTAGTCTCGGTGGTACAGACGGTTAAGATACCCCCAGGACAGACATGTGATGTCCTGTTTTCGAGTGACAGTATCTTCCGAGACCAGATGGCGGTGGTTGAACCCGATGTGGTGAGACTTGCATCAATTGGACTCGAGAGTGCAGATACTTTCGTAGGCAGTGGCAGTAGGAATCTAATTCCTATTTCGAATCCTGGTGGTGAAGTCCGTTATCTGATGAAAGGTACTCCCGTGGGGCAGGTGATCGTTGCACAGGCAAGCACCAGTATACTCTCAGAAGATACCCAACCGAACCTTGAGGGGATGTCCGATTTACGTCCGGAACTCCAAAAGTTGGTGGACGATTCGAGCTTGGTGACGGGGGACCAGAAAGATCAGTTGAGACGGGTATTGGTGAAATATGATGCAGCCTTCGGGGAGCCCACTGGTTTGGGGCGAACTGACAAGGTGCTACATTCCATCACTACAGAGGACGCTGTACCTTTCAAAATCCCTTATAGACGCCTACCTTTGAAGAAGAAATTGATGGCCGAGAAGGAAATCGCTGATCAGCTGAGATTAGGGGTGATTGTTCCCAGCACTAGTCCCTGGTCCAGTCCTGTTCAGATGGTGACTAAGAAAGACGGCACAATTCGCTTCTGCATAGATTATCGAAAATTGAATGGTTGTACTAAGAAAAACTCCTATCCTCTCCCCCGTATAGACGAGACTATTGATTCCCTGGGCGGAAACCAATGGTTCTGTACGCTGGATTTGCAATCCGGATACTGGCAAGTTGGAATGAAGGAAGAGGATCAGGAAAAAACAGCATTTTCGAGCCATGTCGGTCTTTTCCAGTACAATGTGATGCCGTTCGGATTGTGTAACGCCCCTGCAACATTCGAAGCCATGATGGAATCTCTGTTGAGTGACCTGTTATGGAAGGAGTGTTTGGTGTACCTGGACGACGTAATTGTCTTCGGGAAGACCTTCGAATCATGCCTGGCTACTTTAGTCAAAATTTTCGAGAGGTTGATAACCCATGGTTTGAAATTGAAACCAAGGAAGTGTCACCTGTTTAGGACTTCTATTAACTATCTCGGTCGGATAATATCCACTGAGGGGGTTAAGGCGGATCCTGAGAAACTAGATGTTGTATCGGAATGGGAAAAGCCAGAGGGACCTAAAGACATACGGTCCTTTCTGGGCTTCTGTAGCTACTACAGAGACTTCCTACCGGGGTATGCCAGAATAGCTCAGCCTATGCAGGCTCTAGCTCACTGGACTCCGGGTAGAAGGAAGGAGCCTTTTCCATGGGGTCCGGAACAAGATCTAGCATTCGAAGCCGTGAAGAACCTATTTCGAACCACCCCAGTTTTGAAATATCCAACAGCTGATGGACATTTCATACTGGACACAGACGCCAGTAATGACAGTATAGGTGCTGCTCTATCCCAGATGCAAGAGGGGATAGAAGTGCCACTGGCTTTCGCTAGTAATACCCTCAATAAGGCCCAGAGGAATTACTGTACCACTAAGCGCGAATTGTTGGCGGTAGTGGTGTATACGAAGAAGTTTAAGCACTTCCTTTGGGGAGGTGACTTTACTTTACGGACAGATCACTCGTCCTTAAGGTGGCTGTTGAACTTTAAGGAAGCAGAAGGAATGATCGGTCGATGGCTGACCCACTTGTCCGAGTTCGGGTTGGAAAATAGCCAAATCCAACACAGAGCAGGGAGCAAGCATATCAATGCTGACGCCCTTTCGAGAAGACCCATACGGAAATGTTCTAGAATGGATTGCGATGATTGTGGAGCCCATAATGCTGTAATAGCTGGAGTTCGAATGCCGTATGATGTAGGACATTCTAAAGCAATGGAATGGTCCACCGAAACCATCAGGCAATTCCAGAAGGGTGATGCTGTCATTTCGAGACTAATAGAACAGGTCTCCAGTGGTGCCCAACCACAAAGACCAACCATTTCGATTGAGAACCGGGAAATGAGACAGCTACTTGCTCAATGGTCTGAGCTAACTGTTGTTGACGGTATCTTATGTAGGTGGAAGATAACACCGTACAAGGCCAAAATTCGACAAATCGTGATACCCACAGCTATGCGAAGGGATATCATGTATTTCGTACATGGACATCAGACCAGTGACATTTTGGAAAGAAGCGCTCCCTTGCGCGACTCTCCAGAAGGTATTACTGGCCTGGCATGAGTAAAGATCTGCTTAGGTGGATCTCTACTTGTCCAGATTGTTGTCTGAGCAAACCAGGTGAAGGCCTGGGGAAGTTGCCACTAACTCAAGAGCTCTGGGGAGTTAGATTTGCACGCATAGCGGTTGATATCATTAGTGGCCTAAAAACCACTCCTGATGGAAACACGTGCATGATGGTGATCTCCGACTACTATTCGAAGTATACTAGAGTGTTTCCTCTGAAAGATCACAAGGCTCATACATGTGCTTGTGCATTCGTAAAGGGTTGGGTGCTTCATCTAGGCGTACCCTTGATGTTGCATAGTGATCAAGGCAGAGAATTCGAATCTGAGTTATGGGCAGCAATGTGCCATAGC
Source organism: Harmothoe impar (assembly GCA_947462335.1). Classification (NCBI taxonomy): domain Eukaryota; kingdom Metazoa; phylum Annelida; class Polychaeta; order Phyllodocida; family Polynoidae; genus Harmothoe; species Harmothoe impar. The sequence continues at coordinate 55,268,521 of OX381710.1, read as the reverse complement.
CTTGCTATATGCAAAACAAGAACGAATCCGTACCAGCCTCAGTCTGATGGTCAAGTAGAAAGGTTCAACAGAACCTTGATACAAGTCCTGAAGCCTCTGGTCAACAGTCAGATGGATGATTGGGACGAGCAATGCGAGTTTGTGGTACATGCTTATAATAGTACGGTGCATGCTTCCACCGGTTGTTCCCCCAATTTGTTGGTATTCGGAGAGGATTTGATTATGCCTGCTGACTTGGTGTTTGGCGTAGCTGGGATAAACGCTGGAACACCCTGTCAGGTGATGTTCGTGGAGGCATTGAGGGATCAATTCAAGTCCGCATACGAGATGGTTCGATGTGAACTAAGCAAATCTGCTTCATGGCAAAAATTGGGCTATGACGTAGGTTTGAAACTTAGGTCCTTTCGAGTGGGGGATGAAGTAGTTAGGCTACACGACCCCCTACAACAGCTAAAGTTTTCACCCAACTGGGATGGTCCCTTTACTGTGGTTCGGATTGTTTCTGAATCCACGGTGGTGATCAAATCCTTGTTGGGACGCCTGTATAAATCCAATGTAGCTCGCCTACGCCGGTGGCAGGGTGATGCTTCAGCGCATTCGAAGCCAGGGGAGCATTCGAAGTCAGATAACTATCTATGTTAACCAGGGGTTAACGTGAGTATATTGGGGTCAGTAACTATAACACCCTGTAGTGGCCGCTGCCTCTGCCAGGGTGCAGCTCTGTTCCACCTGGATTAGTGTGTATGTATACATGTAGGTGGTCTCTGTGTCGCCGCGAGTTGACGCGCGCCAACCGCCACAGTTGGATTTTGAAACTCAGCCGACGAGGACGCTTCCCGTATAGGCTCTGCATGTGCAGGCCTGGCTGACCAACTGTCATATTTTTCAAATTTCATTTTGAAATAATTATTTTTTTTGGGTAATACTTACCTATTTGCTATCTACTTGAGACACCATGTCATCTGCCTGGTGTTACGGTTGCGGGGGTGATCACCCTATACCCCGTGGAAAGAACTGTGATAAGCCCCCGGAGGAAAATTGGAGGAGATTACCCTCCAGGAGGAAAAAGATAGTCCACGACCCTAAGGCTACTGAGGAAGAGAGAGCAGCGGCAGACCAGAAGGAGTTGGAAACTAGCTTAGCAGAGATCCACCCTGAAGACAAGTTCCCCAATGCGCAGGATTACGCCGACTACCTAGAGGAGTTAGACGCGGATCAGCAGCAGCAGGAAAAAGCAGCCGCCCTGGAGAAGAAGATCCTTGGCCGTTTGAAGAGTCGGGGAGCCACGCAAGGTAAAGGTGATGTCCCGGACAAGCACATCCCGGACAAGCACGTCCCGGACAAGCCAGTCAGATCGAGGGACAACTCACCAGATCGTCGCCCTAGATCAAGTACCAGGATATTTGATCCTAGGGAATTTGAAGGTATTGACTTTAATGCAGACCGTCTTACAAGTGCTAGGCGCAGGTTCGACCTGAAAAGGTTTACCAGAGGGAGAGAGCCAAAATCTTTGACTTACCCAGAACTCATGTATGTTTCTTTGCAATGGGCGGCCGTTGGCATAGATGATGGTACTTTTGCTAGTCTGGATGAGATGAAAAAGTATATAAAACATTTGGGTTTCTTGTCCTTTAAGGCTTCAAGTGAATTGTATGATACTCATGTATTTGCAGAATATGATGCTGACCTACGCCAAGAATGTGTGTATGGCCAGGACCTAGACGAGTTTGGTTTTGGGAATGATCAGTTAAACACCCGTCATTTTGGCACTGAGGGGTTGAAAAAAGTCAGAGATGAAGCAAAAAATTCCAAAAAAGGGGGGGGGGGGTAGGCCTAATACGAGCAGACCCCAAGGTGGTAGTACCCGTTCAAATCAACAAGGTTTGAGGTTAGACGAATCAGGCCATGTAATGGCGTGTGACCGCTACAACCGCTTAGGCTGTGATTCCAAGTCTTGTGCTTTCTCTCATGTTTGCAACAAGTGCAATGACCCTACACACAAGGCTCAAGATTGTAAAAATGTCCGTATGTATCATAGTTAGTATATAGAACCACCTGTGCCTTCATTAACTAAGGTTAATGAAGGGGTCATACCTGTTTTAATTAAGTGTGATAATCCGGTAGCCGCTGCTATAAAGCCGGACATGGGTGAGTGCTATAGCACTAAGTGTATTGACCCACTGTTCGCCTACAGGGTGGACGTTGGTGTTAATAATCAGCTGCTCTCTGTTTATAGTAACATGGAGGTGAATGATATCGCGTGCATACATGCGGAGGGTTGGCCGCAGCCTGATCAATTTGTGAAACTATTGTGTACCCTGCATGAGTCCTTAGGACCACGAGAAGAGTCATTTGTTATCTCTAGAGAGTGTTTTCTCGGGAGTTGTACATGTAAATATTCCCTAGATGGTATGCTTGTATCTATGAAACCATGTAGAGTATTTGTGGAATGTTTTATGTGGGGAGATATAGACTCCAATTGGCACTATATACTGGAGGGAGCAGTGTTTGGGTTCAGAGTGGTGAATCCGGGGTGCCCCTGTGAGTATGTAAATGATAACTATGCCTCTATTCTACAAGAGGGTAGGAAACAGACCATGCATGAAAAGTTGCGCAAGGAATTATCCGAGGGTAAAATTATGTTAGCCGATGCTAATAATGTACCCAAGTGTGTACATGCGTTGGGAGCAGTTGTAAAAAAGTCAGAATTTATGGATGTGGGGGAAAAAATTCGCCCTATAACTGACTGTTCTAGATCAGGTAATAACGCACCTTCTGTTAATGAATTTACAGACGAGGTGTGTGACAAATTTGTTTACAACTCCCTAGATAATGTGTGTAACATGCTTACAGAAGGGGCATATATGTGTTGTACTGATATTTCAGATGCCTATAGAGGTCTCCATATATATTATGGTGATAGAGTATATCAAGGCTTGAAATGGGACTTTGAAGACGGTGAAGGCGAAGTCACCATGTTGGATGGACGCTTGTGTTTTGGTCTAGCTAGCGGCCCATACATTTTCAATACGGTGTCTGACTTTATGGTTAGATGCGCTGCGCGTAGGGGGGTGGAAAAAATTGTGAATTATTTAGATGATTTTTTCTTATGTTACCCTAGTTTTGAATTATGTAAGATGGCTCAACATGTATTATTCAGGGTTATTCGCCATTTGGGATTTTTTATTTCATATAAAAAAATCTCCCCGGTGGCAAAAAGTGTTGTGTTCTTAGGCATTGAAGTTAATAGTGTACATATGACATTGACATTGCCTGAGGATAAGATGTGTAGCTTATTGCTTAAGCTGAGAAATGCTCAGGGTAAGCAAAAGATGACCAAAAAAGAGCTGCAATCGCTTGCAGGTAGTCTGGCACATGCAAGCAAGGTTATTAGGGTGGGGCGTTGTTTCTCACGTCGTATATATAATTTGTGTAATACCGTTCGTAAGCAGCATTATAAAGTCAGATTATCTGGGGAGGCTCGGGCAGACATTGACTGGTGGTTGAAATTTGCCAAGGATTTTAATGGTACTGCTAAGATACTTAGACCTTTTGGCACCCACCTGGCTGTATACAGTGATGCTTCATTTGGTGGTTTTGCAGCCTACCACCAAAGTGATTGGTTGATTGGTAATTGGGAGCCTGGGATTAGCTCACTCCCCCCGGCATGTGCTCATCATTGGGTGGAAGCCCCTTCTGAATATCAGAAAAATATTAACGAGCTTGAATTTTATCCTGTTTTATTAGCCGCTCAGAGATGGGGTGGCTTATGGAAGGATAGTGAGATTACCTTTGTAACAGACAATACCCAAGTCATGCATATGTTGAATACGGGCCGCAGCTCAAATGGGAAATGTATGTCTTGGATAAGAGAATTATTTTGGCTGGCAGTCCAGAATAATTTTTATTTTAACTCTGTTTATATAAGCACGAATAATAATATTATATGTGATTGTTTAAGTCGTTCATCTGAGAAGGGTGCTCTAGACAAACTGTTATATGTTACGTCAGACTTATCCTTATGCTGCCATTCTGTTCTTGGTTGCAGGTCCGCGCGCCAAGCTAGCTAAAAGGCTACAATTTTTGTTGGATAATGACATTTCAGACAATACTGACAAAACAAGAGCATCACAAAACAAGAAGTACTTGGAATTTTGTGCCTTATATGGAGTCAATCCTATCAATCCTGGTGTGGAAGGCATAGGTTTCTACATTGCGTATTTGTCAAATTCTCTAGTGTACTCATCCATTACTGGATACTTATCAGGGGTTAATTACTATCTTAAATCCCACAGGGCGCCTTCTATTGACTACAGTGACCCGCTGGTAGCTAGAGCTATCAGAGGCGCCAAGAGGGTATTGGGCGACGCGCCCACTCAGGCGCTAGCTATTATGCCAGAGCATTTGATTCTTATGTTTGAACAGCTTCCGTTTTCTTTGAGACATGAGTGCTTCTGGGCCGCAGCCTTGTTTGCCTTTCGTACCCTACTAAGGAAGTGTCACTATACTTTATCTGATGATATGTTATGTAGGGAAGCTTTTCAATTTTTCCCGTGGGGTATGATGGTGACTGTGTCTAAGTCAAAAACCATTCAATTTAAAGAAAGGAAACTATTGATTCCTGTATGTAGAGTATCGAATATGTCTTTATGCGCGGTACATTGGGTTGAAAAACACTTTGAACATGTAAAAGGTAGGCCATCTCATCCTGCCTTTCTAGTTGCTATGGGAGATGATTGTGTTCCACTGTCGTATAGCCTGTTCTCTGAGATGTTGGAATTGTTATGTTTTAAAGCAGGCATTGTGGCTCCCAGGATCTCATCTCATGGGTTCAGGGCAGGGGGCTCGACTTATCTAGCCAGAGTTGGTGTAGATTTGGACGTGATAAAGGAGAGAGGCGATTGGAAATCAGACCAGGTTTTGAAGTATCTACGAAGACCTGTGTCTGATAGGATTATGCTTGATGGTAAAATTGCTGCCATGTTGTCTCAAGTTATTTGTGATTAATTTATTATGTGCTTTGCTTGGCTGGTACGTTGTATTTGGGCAGGTTAATCCAGCCATACGCGTAAGCCATTATCATATGTTATGTGTTGTTATCATTACATATTTATTATATCCCTCGTATACGTTATAAACAATATTATCTATGTTAACCAGGGGTTAACGTGAGTATATTGGGGTCAGTAACTAGAACACCCTGTAGTGGCCGCTGCCTCTGCCAGGGTGCAGCTCTGTTCCACCTGGATTAGTGTGTATGTATACATGTAGGTGGTCTCTGTGTCGCCGCGAGTTGACGCGCGCCAACCGCCACAGTTGGATTTTGAAACTTACTTGTATGTTGTTTATTTATTGCACTTACTTGTATGTTGAACTTGTATGTTCTTTTGTATTAAATGGGGCAGGTTAATCCAGCCATACGCGTAAGCCATTATCATATGTTATGTGTTGTTATCATTACATATTTATTATATCCCTCGTATACGTTATAAACAATATACTGAGTGGAGAGCGACCACCCCGGAACGACGTGGTCCTGGTAGACCTAGGAAACTAGTGATACCCTCAGATGAGAAAAAACCTATGCCTCCTGGTATTGGTAAATTAAAGCGGGGCCGGGGTAGGCCTAAAAAAAATTTACCAATTCGAGCTTCTAGCAAGAAGGATAAAAAGTGCGGAAAAAAAGTCTCGGCAAATGAAGGTCTGAAGGGGAGGAGGGCTGTCCAATTGACTACTGGACATCCTGTCGAATCTTCCCGGACGACCAGGTCTAAAGAACCCAAGGTGGGGTTAAGACGCAGTCCACGGCATAATCCGGAGACTGCTGTGACCTAATTTGTATACACAACAAGAAGTTTCGATTCCATGATGGTAGTACAGACCTAATTGCTGTCGAGCGAGCGGAACTAGGGCGGGTGTTGATCATGAACGTCCCCGAGGGTGGCAGACGGATTTATCCGGCGGGTATTCTTATGTTACCCGTAATGACATTTGCCTACACTCCTGAAGAATTCATGATTAGCGGTACCCCTGGTTCTGTGGAACTGACTCAATAAGGATTACACTCCGGTGAGCTACCCGTTCGATTAGTGGCGGGAAACGCGAGCGTCTCCCGCCGGGTTATCCGTCGGAAAAGGGCTATCCGGTGAAGCGTGAACGCTGATTGGTTGACCTTCGCTCCCGCGGCGGGCGTGGCATCACGAGACAAGAAGGGCGGTCGCCATATTGGATCAGTGCCAAGAAGACGCACGGACGCTGCAGGGCAAAGGAGGAGGAAGAAGGGACTTGTAGTCGACCAAAAGTCTCCAAAACCACATCATAAGACGCGCCAACCTGGTTAGTTCCCACTCCTAGTGTCATTAGGACACGCGGAGCTTCGTACTCCGCAAATCTTCGATCATTAAACTTCGTTTTCGCTGAAAACATTCGACTGCAATGGAGGAGCAGTACACCCCCGGTGAGGGCCTCCAGTCCGACGAGATAGATCTGTTCGGGATGGACGATGGCCAATTCGACAACGCTCGTGAGTCGGATTATGAATCCGCCTCTGAATCCACCGGGAGTGCGGTTACCGTTCGTGTAGCGGGGATCGGCTCCTATTCGACGGCTGATCAGGACAGCATGACCATGCCACCCCCGGCTACAGTCAACCTAGGGCCGTTGCCGTGGCGCAATGTCCCGAAACGTGTTGCTTCGAAAGACATAGACAATTCGACGTCAACCCGGCTGAACGCAGCAGGTGATGAGGAAGAGGACGAGATGCCAGAGTTGGAAGAGGTAAGCCAGAAATTGCCTATCCACGCAGTGTCTGACGAAGAGATGGAAGAAGCAACAACTAATGGAAGTGCTGTCGTGCCATTCGCCATTCGATTCCTCGCTGAAACTACATCCCACACTAATGTCGATGATGTTGGACAGGCTGGGAGAGGAGGGCTTCTATCGTTACGATCCCACCTGGTTAGACAGTTACGAAGGGGCGATTCGAGGAGCTTTTAAGAACGGAGTCTTCAGTGACATTCTGTTAGAGTGTGGTACGAACTTTCGGAATCTCCAACAAGCCAAAGCTAGGGAGGAAGCAGTGCCCTCAAGTGATGGGAGCACGACCAGTACGAAGGGGAAGAAAAAGAAATTCTCCAAGACCAAAGGTAGTCGTAAAACTTCTAATGGCAGTACTCCTCCCAATACTCCGCCTAAGTCCGAGGTGTCCGAACCTGCCCCAGTCCAGTCCGAATGCTCTTCGAGTACTTCCCAGTCGGCTTCAACGTCATTCGAAGAACCAACTACGACCACCGGGACTACTGAGTCCCCATCCGAATCCCTTCCGAAAGCTCCGGGACCTTTACCAGTCCCATTCGAAGAAGATTCAGCTAGCGTGGAGTTGGCTCCGCGGGAGATCCATTCGGATACCTCAGGATCAGTTGAGCAAGAAGCCCGTTATGCTCAGGTGGTTAGAGAATCCGATGAACTCAGGGCAGCCAATGAACAGTTACGGCTAACTCTGGAGGCTATGCAAACTGCCCCCAGAACGCCAATGACTCGAGCCCAGTCCCGTAAGAACCCCAATCCGCAACAAAAAGGACGGTCCGTATCCGACGCTTCGGATCTGGAGGAGGTCCCCTTCGAACTTCCAAAGAGCCAGAAACGGAAGGCAAAGAAGAATGAGGCACGACAGCCATGTGTACCCCATCCTTCGCCTCCCCAAACTACTGCGATTAATATGTCCCCAATCGTGAGGTTGGTGGACGTAGTATCCAGTACGGCCTCTACACCTTCGACGCCTCCTAGGGCACCCACCCGGACGCATTCGACCCCTCCAGCAACTCCGACTAAAACTCCAGTGCAGGTCAAGGTACCTGCATCTCCGTCTACGTCCTCCGAGTCAGGGCAATCGAACACACCACCAGTGGTTTCGTCGCCCCCTCCAGCTCCAGCTGCAGGGGCAGGTGCCTCGGCAGACGTCCCAAGTTCTCGGGTGGAGGACATGATTTGGCGCAATGCCAGTGGGGGCTTCAAGAAATTTAGGCCCGAGTGCATGGAACACTGCAAACGATCGAGGGATATGTATTCGTGTCCCAAAGAACCGGACCATGAAGGATTGTCTGATGACGAAGAATGGATGAGATCCAATATGGGCTCACCCAGTTCCTGGTCATGGACAGAAAACTGGTTCGGTCGGCTGCTGGATCGAAAACAGTTCCCTGAGACTTACTACAACCATGAGGGCCGTCCCAAAATACGTTGGGCAATGGCCCGGTACAAAGAAGGGGTAAGGGAGGACTGCCCATTCGATTCCTGCCGCGTCTACTTCGCACACGAGAACCGCCCCATGCCTACTCGTCTTCGATTCATGCGACATCTCGTGGAGAAGCACATGCACCACCATGCGATGTATGTCTGCGCTGATATCGGCAAATCAAACAAAAAGTGTTCGGGAATGTGGACCCCTAGAAGAGGCCGAATGATCGAGCACCTGATACAATGTCATGGCCAAGCCATGATGTTGGCCAGAAAGAACGTTGGAGATCTCCATGCATCCCTGGTGGCAGGCCTGGACAAAGTCAAATTCGAAACCATTACGATTGAGACCTTCCAATTCGGAAAGGTCCAATTAACCCGGAATTCGAAACAGTCAGCTGTCTTCCAGCGTACTGATCGACGTGGTCGACTGGACCTGAACGACACCTTGTACCAGCAATTGTACGACTGGAGAGCGGCCAACCCCCTTCCAGGGAAACGAAGTGAGAACAGGAGTCCAGCGACTTCCGAACCTGACTGCAAAAAGGTCAAGTCGGAGGTTCCAGCTCCAAGAGCTCCAACTGCAGCACGAGGGCGCGCGACAACGATCGAGCACCGGTCTCCACTGAAGGACTCGCGTCCTGACTATGGTCCGGACTTCTCAGCCCCCAAGGGTCGCTCCCAGCTGCAAACCCTTCGTCCTCTGACTCCTGGTAACTTGGCCAGTAAGGCCGAGTACCCTTCAATGGACTTCCCTGGTCCGGAGGTACAAACTGAGAAGGATCCGTACAAGAATCTCCCTACGGGCATCTCTGTGATGGATGCCATCCGCCAACCGGACTCACGGGACGTGGAGATGGCGGATTCGGATCACTTTGTGCTGCCTGGGAAAAAGGACTTGGTGGTGACGACCACCAACCTCACTCCTCGGGCAGAAGACAAGGTGAAACCAAGGGCTGACAGTTCTACAAAGTCAGTGGGGCGTAAAACCCCTGCTTCTAGTGCGGATTCGACATCCATAAAAGCTGAGCCTGTGGTGGACCCGGTTCCAGTGACCACTTCGAACCCAGTCACCACCACACCAACGACAACTGCTGGAGGAGGGAAGGCAGCAACTGTTGCAGCCACCCTACTCACCACCACTACTACTACTGCTACTGTGCCCTATAAGCCCAGAGTTCGTGAGGAACCAGCAGTGGATCCAAACCGGTGGTATGATCTGATGATCAGTGGTGAAAACATTCGGCCCCAGATACAGATTCCGAAGGACTACTTCGAGCCTCCAAAGGCTCCGGATGCGGTGGTGCATAAAGAACTATACGAACGATGGTTGCAGGAACACCTGGCTGGCATGCAACGATATGCAGCCGGTGTGGCGAGAGCATCAACCGACTATGCCATCACCATGCAGGGCAAGGAGGTCGAGAGGCTGAGGAAGATCTTCGAGCAGCAACGTATTGACGAACAATCGGAGCCAGATAAGGTGATCGAACTCACCAAGCAGCTGGCACAATCGAAGAAAGAACTCTCAACAGCTCGTTGTCTGCAGAAAGCTGCAGAAGATACTCTTGACGATCAGGCCAAAACTCTGAAGGCCCTGAACGTTAAGTTCATTCGGGTATTCGGTATAGGACTCACCCAATGGAGTGGGTCACTCGAAGAACTCCAGAGCGTATTGAAGGACTTATAAGCTAACTTGGGTGTTCGGCTGTTCGATTGTGTGATTGATGACTTGTGCATATGATGCTTCGATGATACTGTAATAATTGTGTTGTTATTATAAAACATCCATGATTAAGGTCATGATTCGAAGGTAAACATAAGCCGGGTGGAAAATGCATAATTGTCAAGAAATGTCTTCGTTGTCTAAAAAAGAGAAAAAAAAAGAAAAAAAAAGGGTGTTCATACTTTAGGTAGTTTAACTGATACTACATACTATGATTCGAACCAAAACTGTACATAATGTTCGATACCTACCTTTATCTCCAAAAATTTTTTTTGGACATAACAACTGGTATTCGGATTTCGAAAGTATATCTATTGTTAAAGATATAAAGGTATATATCGGTTGCCTCACATGGAGGCTAATATTACTACATTCCTTGGTTATAAGAGTTAATGTCACAACTATGTTGGTTCCAAGTATTTTTACATAATTCCAATAGTTCACGTAATTACCTCTCCAGGGACGGTTCGCCCACTTAAATATTTTCGAGCCATTACTTCTGTGTCATTCCGTCCTAAAAAGTCACATATTGTGCAATCTCAACTTACCTTAAAATGATTAATGTAGTAACCATTATTATATCTCAACGAAAACCATACAAAACTGTGATCACTATAGTTAGAAGTAGTATAGAACATATATTCGTATATATTCATATCTTTATTAAAGATGGATACTCACGTATCTATCCTGTCGTTATAGTGTTGGATCTATAAGATCCCTGTTTTGTACATAGAGATGTAAGTGTTGTTTGTGTAACAGGTAAAATCTAAAATCTATATTTGTACTTTCTACATGTAAGTGTAAAAACGTATATCGTACCTTCAAATGCACCCCGGTATTGTCATCATGTACACTGATATTATTCTCCCATATTCGAGTATATTATATTATATCAGATGTATTTCGACCCTAGTTATAATCTGGTGGGGGTGATGTAGGGGCACGAATAATACGTGTACATATAAGGTCCGTGGAGTCAGAGCGGTAAGTGCCTCCAACGGACACTAGGTGGCAACACCTGAGCCATGTCCTTTCGGTTATCCGGTAGCGGAGCCAGGCAGGGCACTCCAGACGGCGCTACGGAGGAGTGCCACGTCGACACTGCTTGGTCCGCGCTCAGGGTATATAAGAGGCCGAGGTTGGCTACCTCACCAGTTAGTCCTAGGACGAGCTCTGACCCGCACCTTTCGTACCTTCGCTTTGACAGGGGCACCTACACCCCTCCCACGTTATGGACTCTGCACCAGCCATGCTGGCACAGAGCTTAACTGTCCGGTATCGCTAATGCTTCGAACTATCGATAGAATCCTGTGTGTCTTCGAATGGTTGAAAGACCAAGTGAACCGAGTGAGAAACCTTCGTGTACTTTTGAGGCTGTGATCGAATAAAGACCTGTTGCATTCAAACCGAATTTGGAACCTGTGTTCGTGTTGTACGCATATGAAACCCCTACAATAGTATATAGCAAATGGTTTTAAATCCGCCTTTGTTGAAGGCAGGCCGGCAGGAAACTGAGACCCATGGATACGGATTGAGCCGGGAAAAATAGTGGGAGAAAATCTGAATTTGAGCCAGGCAAATTCTAATTACCATCTAGTAGATTCAACCAATGTCCATGCATGGCGCACTGTCAAAGCTTGGCGCATATCCACAACTATCATTACCTGGCTCAAGATCGAATTTCCATATACTGCTACTTAACAATAATTGCCTGGCTCCGGTTTCGGCAGGCGTTAGTTGAAGTAGATCTATATAAAAATCAGAATTTTAACCAGGCCTGGATAGAAGTCGTAGTAGTAGTAGTATATGAAAAACAGAACTTCAGCCAGGCATTGGTAATGGTGGGTACGTGCAATCAGAATATGCGCCAGGCATTGACAGTAGTGTGAAAATCATTTCCTTAGGCAGGTGTTAATAGTAATATATAAATACCAGATTTGAGCCAGTCATTGGTTGTTCCCGTAGTTTTTTTTCTAGTTTAATAAATTCTCTTTACAGAATATACCGGATTGTACGCTAGTAGAGTCTTCAGTGATCACGGAGTTTATAGACACTAAGTTACCGGGAGACACCTCACTGTACCCAGCGGAACCCTGGTTACGTACCCAGGTCAAAATGTGGATGGACTGGGAACAAAGTCTGTCCGAGGTATGTGTTATACCATGAAAATTACAGTATATATTTCATTACAACACATTTTTATAGACCATACTATAGTATGGACATGTATACATTTCTAACATATCACCACACGCTAGATAAAATGCTTGGTACGCATTTATAATGTTAACTCATTAAGGCTTTACAATAAGAAAAATTGCAGTCCTTAAGAGTGTTTTGTTACCTCCAGTTGACACCCTTTGTATATTTGTATATTGTAGAATTTAATCATAGCTTTAGCACGTGTGTATTCAACTGATTGCCTTTGCTTCAAATCCTTTGTAATAATTCAATTTATTTCTATTTCAGGATTTCTTTCCTATAGTCAGCAACAATTACATTCCATTCCTTATACGACTGTTTCATCGGTCACGGGATCATTTTATATCGAGTTTACCTAAGCATATCCCCAAGAACATACGACAGAAAAATATCAAGTAAGTCATCATACATTAACTATTACCTATTAACATGAAAGGTTGTGTCCATAATGTTCTCGAGATGGCTTTACACCAAGGAGATATATGTTAAGGGGGTACTACAGACATGTTTTCAATGTAAGTACACCAATTCGCTTTCCTCTATCACAAGCGAGTAAGAACTAAACTGGGTGGCTACAGGAACTAATCAATAAAGCCTAGTCTTCCTCTCTTATGTGAACCAGGCCAGCTGTAATATAAGGTTATAGTGTATGCTGGACTACCGCGTACTCTCAGCTTTATCTCAGTCAGCTGTAAGGGTACAATGCACACTGCTCAGCTACATCTCAGTCAGCTGTATATAAGGGTACAGTCCACACTGAGATACATCTCAGTCAGCTGTAAGGGTACAGTGAACACTGAGAATCATCTCAGTCAACTGTAAGGGTACAGTGCACACTGAGCTACATCTCAGTCAGCTGTCAGGGTACAGTGCACACAGAGATAATTCTCAGTCAGCTGTAAGGGTACAGTGAACACACAGATACATCTCAGTCAGCTTTCAGGGTACAGTGCACACTGAGATACATCTCAGTCAGCTGTCAGGGTACAGTGCACACTGAGATACATCTCTGTCAGCTGTAAGGGTACAGTGCACACGGAGATAATTCTCAGTCAGCTGTCAGGGTACAGTGCACACTGAGCTACATCTCAGTCAGCTGTCAGGGTACAGTGCACACTGAGATACATCTCTGTCAGCTGTAAGGGTACAGTGCACTCGGAGAAACTTCTCAGTAAGCTGTCAGGGTACAGTGCAAACTGAGACACATCTCAGTCAGCTGTAAGGGTACAGTGAAGACTGAGATACGTCTCAGTCAGCTGTAAGGGTACAGTGCACACAGAGATACATCTCAGTCAGTTGTAAGGGTACAGTGCATAATGGATTTAATCCCAGTCAGCTGTCAGGGTACAGTGCACACTGAGCTACATCTCAGTCAGCTGTCAGGGTACAGTGCACACTGAGCTACATCTCAGTCAATTGTCAGGGTACAGTGCACTCGGAGACACATCTCAGTAAGCTGTCAGGGTACAGTGCACACTGAGACACATCTCAGTCAGCTGTAAGGGTACAGTGAAGACTGAGATACTTCTCAGTCAGCTGTAAGGGTACAGTGCACACAGAGATACATCTCAGTCATCTGTAAGGGTACAGTGCACACAGAGATACATCTCAGTCAGCTGTAAGGGTACAGTGCACACAGAGATACATCTCAGTCATCTGTAAGGGTACAGTGCACACAGAGATACATCTCAGTCAGCTGTAAGGGTACAGTGCACACAGAGATAATTCTCAGTCAGCTGTAAGGGTACAGTGCACACGGAGATACATCTCAGTCATCTGTAAGGGTACAGTGCACACAGAGATACATCTCAGTCAGCTGTAAGGGTACAGTGCACACGGAGATACATCTCAGTCAGTTGTAAGGGTACAGTGCACAGAGAGATACATCTCAGTCATCTGTAAGGGTACAGTGCATGAAGGATCTAATCCCAGTCAGCTGTAAGGGTACAGTGCAAATCGATTCGAGGACAAACTAAGGGTATTTTGTGAGGCACCTCTCACCACTCCAGTGTACACACAGACGGAAGGTCACACGATTTCTGCTTCCGGTGAGAGGTGTACCAGCCCCTGGTGTCAATAACACGAACCATACTGACGGTGACGGTGATTAATATGGGTAATGGCACCCCCGCTGTTGACGTTACGGCACAGTACACGTTACGTCACCTTAATCAATACACCTCACCGTGCCCATACTACATCCCTCCAGGGTTGACTAGCGGGAAGGCACATTTTACATAATACACATGAAGCTTAACAGAGACACATATGTCCCTAGTATCACAGATAGCGGTTGTGGTTTAATCGTAGGGAGACTGCAATTTCGCAGCCATGTAACATACTGATTAAAACACACCTGTTTTCATTATATATGAGAGACATATACACCTTTTTTGAGTCACTGGCCATCCCGGGGTTTAATATAATCCTGAAGGGCCATCATGATGCACGAATACACCGTAAGCGATGCCTTGGTGTATCATGACCCCAAATGTTGCGCAAAGGCATCATGTCGTCATAGACACGTTTTGTGCCTGCCTTACCAATGGGGCGGGAACCTCTTCCAGCACTGATGGTACCTGATAGCGTTACTGATTACTGCTGATGTCTGCTCCACCCGTTATGGTATATATGTGCTGCTGGAACCTGGGCTATATTTAGTGTGTCTGGGCGGCCGTGGGTGGGCTGACCTAGCAGCCTCTAACATAGCGTGGTGCCGTCTGGTGCTGATACCATGACGCCGTATACTACATCATATACCTGTTACACGGGGTATCGTGTATCATGTATACTGATACCTGCTGATACCATGACGCCGTATACTACAACATATACCTGTTACACGGGGTATCATGTATACTGATACCTGCTGATACCATGACGCCGTATACTACAACATATACCTGTTACACGGGGTATCATGTATTCTGATACCTGCTGATACCATGACGCCGTATACTACAACATATACCTGTTACACGGGGTATCATGTATACTGATACCTGCTGATACCATCACGCCGTATACTACAACATGTACCTGTTACATGGGGTATTGTGTATCATGTATACTGATACCTGCTGATACCATGACGCCGTATCCTACAACATATACCTGTTACATGGGGTATCGTGTATCATGTATACTGATACCTGCTGATACCATAACGCCGTATACTACATCATATACCTGTTACACGGGGTATCGTGTATCATGTATACTGATACCTGCTGATATCATGACGCCGTATACTACATCATGTACCTTTTACATGGGGTATCATGTATCCTGTTACCTGCTGATACCATGACGCCGTATACTACATCATGTACCTGTTACATGGGGTATCATGTATACTGATACCTACTGATACCATCACGCCGTATACTACATCATGTACCTGTTACATGGGGTATCATGTATACTGATACCTGCTGATACCATGACGCCGTATACTACATCATGTACCTGTTACATGGGGTATCATGTATCCTGTTACCTGCTGATACCATGACGCCGTATACTACATCATGTACCTGTTACATGGGGTATCATGTATCCTGTTACCTGCTGATACCATGACGCCGTATACTACAACATGTACCTGTTAAATGGGGTATCATGTATCATGTAAACTGATACCTGCTGATACCATCATACTATATAACACAACATGTACCTGTTACATGGGGTATCATGTATACTGATACCTGCTGATACCATGACGCCGTATACTACATCATGTACCTGTTACATGGGGTATCATGTATCGTGTATACTGGTGGGTGATGTGTGGTACAGAACGCTACCTGCCGTGCAGCATGAATCATCCACCACTAGTATACACACAGACATGATTTTACCCCCGCGTATACTAGTAGACAAGTAAGACTTGGACATGCTTGGCAGAGATGTTGATGCCGGTCCAACAACTGGTTTAAGGACGATATGATACCTCTGTAATGACCACGGTCCACAGAGAATAAATCGGCCATATATGCATAGGCCAAGTATATACGCAATTTACATTGGAGATGTATGGCAATTTTAGTCGTGTACGGCCGATTTATACCTGTGGACGGTGGCCATTAGACCCCCAGAGGCCCATGTTATTCTGGATCTGGCCAGTAGTCTCTCATTGATATTTCATGTTTGTCTGTGACTTCGGGGTTAACATTTAAATCTATGATCGAAACAAAAATTGGCCACATACATAAATTGGCCACATACATATATGTGCCATCCTAGTGTTTTACATGACTCGGCTTGAAGCCCAAGTTAACTGTTTAAATACAACGAAAACTCACTAGTTGAAGGAGGATTTCCTTGTAAAGGCTGCGCTCAGTTTTGGCACCATTCAGTCCACCTCTAGCCTCACCACTACTACCACTACCAGCGCGTCATTTCACTCCCCGCCAAATAACCCCTGCCCTTTTACCTCAGCCTCCAATCCCTTCTCCTCCTCACCCCTAACACCCAGTCCTAATTCACGACTATTCACAACACCCCGTATACCCCACACCCCGGCACTATACTGCTTTTCTCCAAGTTTTGCCAAACCAGAGAGTAGGACATCAGCATTGCTCAGTATGCATTGAGGCTTCATTGATATATACCCATGTTATCATTCATTGTCTATAGTTGATAGCCGATGCATTACATGTTCTTACTTCATTAATATAATGTTAGATGATGCTGGAGAATGTCAGCAGCAATGGACCTAATTTTATTGGAATACACACCTTGATCGTTAAAGGAGTAAATAGCACCTAGTAACATGCTATTGTCTTCATTTAGACAATCAGCCATTCCCTTCCCATTCTGCATCATTTTTGTCTTAGGGTGTTGCCATTACGATACCCTAGCATTATCCCCTGCTACGTCCTTGTTCCATCTATAAATATGATACAGTAAAAGCTCCTGGGGGTAAGATAACAATTTGCTCCGTACGGATATGAACATAACACTTCCTCATAACCAATACGAATTAATAGAGAACAGACAATCGGGGTCATGGAAACAGGCTCTTTATTTTTATGGTTTGTAGCAGGACGTTCCCTATATCAGTCCTCCATCAAATCTAAGCTAATACTCACACAACAAGACTTCACTGTGGCAGGCCTGACCACGAGACTGGACACAGAGTATCCCTCTACATTGACATACGGCCGGTGGCGAGTGGCGGGTCGTGTCGGCCATGAGACCCCTGGCGGGCGGCGGGGCAGGTAGCTGCCGGGAGCTGGCGGTAGGAGGGGGAGGGGGAGGGGGAGGGGGGGAGGGGATCGATAGGGGTCAGAATGGGCTCACAGTGTGCGGCTGGTATTGGCCCAGGGCCCAGCTGCTCTAGCAGATTATTGGGCCGTCCTTTGGTTGTGAGTTGTCAGCTTCCGACTGCACCATTGTCCTGGGCCTGTCCGTCAGTCCAGTGACCCATGGACCGTTCAGACTGTATTTTTGTGATTCAATGAGTGCCAGGAAACTCTTTCATTTTAGCGACATTTTTTTTTACAAGTCTTGTAGTAACCCTATCATAATAAAAAAAAAAAGATATAAAAAATCAGTCAATGACCAGTCACCTCCTGCTAACTCTGTCATTTTAGCGACATTTTATACAAGTCTGGTAATAACCCGACCATAATAAAAATAAAATAAAATCAGTCAATCGTCAGTCACCTCCTGCTGAAAGCATCTAGGACAGCTGCAGGGCTGTCTCCGCCCGTCATCTGTCCTATCATAATTTAGCATCAAGATTAGCGTGAGTTAATTCCATCTTCTTGATTGATACTCACGTCAGTATTTGTTAACACCCCAGTATTTGTTAAAAGGCCTCGACTACCAGTCCTCCCTCCACTCCGACTCCTGCTGGAGGGGTTGGAAAGAACGATTGGACCTTTAATTTAAGCTATGGTCTATCACGGGGGGGGGGCAGCTTACTCGTACGGATACCCCCTACCCCACCCCGCTTTTGTTCTATTTTTCTCAAGTCGCCTGACGACCCCTCCCTTGGTTATCGCATGATGGTCGTGGTTGTGATATCATGTTTAGAATCAAAGGAGAATGCTCAGCCCTGTCAGATTGTGTCAAGACTATAGTGAGTTATCGATTCAGTCAATGAATAGGACGGAAGGATTGAGCTCTGAAAGGTCACCCCTTTAAATGGACACCAGTCGATACTTGGCAGGGTTGTCATCCCCCGGTGGTGTAGCAGTGTTCAGGGTCAACTGTGGTCATATTAAGGACCTAAAGTCTCCAAAACCATCGCAACTTAGGCTCCAACTTTAAAAAATGTAAAGATAGAGATTCTCTTATCACAACTACTGGGGATTCATAGTCTGAGATGTTTTAGAACATTCAGATTGTGCAGTTTGTTCAGACTCTGTGATAGGGACTCCCTGCTGATGTAGGGTAGATTAACCTAGAATCGACCACATACCTTGAGTCGGACACCTGTATTTGTATTTATTCGAGCATGATAAGCACTCTATTTATGTATAATAGCACAATTTAAATGTCACAAATAAAGACTAGAGGGATTATGATGATATAGATGCATGAAAAACTACAACTTGAAGGTATGTGGTTGCGACTTTAGGTGAGGCTACACTATATTCTGTCTGTCTGTACTTCTTAACTTATTTATTCCAAACTGTCTACCTCTCTCCTTCTTAGCCCCAAATGCCGGTTAGTCTACAGACCCGAAAGGGACAAGCAGGGAACAGTCTTCATTGGTCCTTACAGTAACAGTATCCTTCTATTAAATGCTGGCATCTCCCTACCACTATACTGATGTTACCTACTGGTGGGCATTGCTGTGATGAACCCATGGAGGAGCCAATCAGGGTAATGTCTTCAGGATTGCTTTATACATAAATGGTACCTTATCTACTTAGATTATGAACCACAGAACAACAGGTGGCCCTTGTTAGTGAGTGGGGCAGGCTATCCTGACAGCAGGAATGTGGGTGTGGCCTACTACGGGGGGATGAGGTATGGGTAGGGGTGAGGGGGTGGTGAGGGACGGTTAGTGGAGGAGGGAGAGGTCAGACATGAATCACCTGCTGACAGAGTGTTCACCCTCCTCCGAACTGTTCCTTTTGTTCACACAGCGACACCATATCGCCATTAAGGTGATTTATAAAACCAACAATATTAGATAAACTTACAATTAAAGACGGACTGCACTGTACCTTATAGCTGTACTGGAGACGAAAGACTAGGTTTCAATATAAGAAATACAGACATTTGGTCTCAGTAGCCTAGTCTTGCTATGACCAATACAACAGGATGATATCGTGATTTTGTAATGGCAAACGCAACTTTCGTTGGCTTCCAGTATTGATAAACCTTACCAGATCCGCGGAATTGTGCCAACGTCTGCTAAACATCATATAGTCTAGACTGTGTATTATATACAGTGAGCTGGCAGGCCATGTAATATATACTGGACACTGGGGCCGGGGTAGGTTAGGGTAACAGGTGGCTGAGGGCAGTAGGAGGGATGAACAGGAGAGGAGTCGGGGGGTGGGGGGTTGATGTTATGGCTGCATGTCAGGGTGTGGTCACGTCCCTACAGGACCATTACCAGGGGCAGGGACATTGAGGCTGACTCAGGGGAGGGCAAGGTTGACAAACGGCACTGCTTACTGCTACATGACCACATGTCTCATCTAGCACTGTAGCAGCCTCCTGGTGTCTCGTGCTGGTCACTACATGACCACATGCCCCACACAGCAGCCTCCTTGTGTCTCATAGCACCCACTACCTGACCACATGCCCCACCCAGCAGCCTCCTTGTGTCTCATACCAACCACTACCTGACCACATGCCACACACAGCAGCCTACTGGTGTCTCGTGCTGGTCACTACATGACCACATGCCCCACACAGCAGCCTCCTGGTGTCTCGTGCTGGTCACTACATGACCACATGCCCCACACAGCAGCCTCCTGGTGTCTCATAGCACCCACTACCTGACCACATGCCCCACCCAGCAGCCTCCTTGTGTCTCATACCAACCACTACCTGACCACATGCCACACACAGCAGCCTACTGGTGTCTCATACCACCCACTACATGACCACATGCCCCACACAGCAGCCTCCTGATGTCTCATACCACCCACTACATGACCACATATTCCACCCAGCAGCCTCCTGGTGTCCCATACTACACCCTTCTTGACCACATGTCCCACCCACCATCTTCGGGTGGTCACATGCGGCTGACATGTGGCCAAATGAATTGGTCTGTGTGGGTATACCATATAATCTGCGGCCATGTTAGTGGTTGTGTGGGCATGTCACGTGACCTGTGACAACATCACGTGGTCTTTGAGCAGGTGGCTATGCTGCTCAGGTCCCCCTGACCTGCTGACCCTAGACCTGCTCCTAACACACCCACCCACACCACCCCACCCCACCCCTAGGGTAATCCCTGCTGGCTACACCACTGGGGGTTGGCTCCTTATCACTGACGGAGCAGCTCGCATCATGCCGCCTCCTGTGTACCATGGCCTGGGTTAGTAAAAGGTCACTGGTTTGATGACTGAGGGGGCATGTTCAGTGTGCAGTGTTACTGCTGATACTATGCCTATGTTGAGGGTGGCACATCAGTGAAGTCACTCCAGATTTACTGTGCCAAACAATGGGAATGGACCTTTTATACCAAAACATGTATCACGCCGTCCCTTTGAGACACACGCACTAATACTGCAGTGATAATGCAGACTGCGTTACAGACAGAGCTAGCTCCACAAGATATCACCTATAACACAGCATGTGTCATACATGGAGATATACTGGAGCGAGTTAACATGGATGACAGGGATAGGGAAGTTGAGCTACTCTTGAGCTATCGTATCTGTCCCAGTGTTATTTAGAGACAGTGGGATATAGAGAGGTAGATGTACATAGAAGTGGTATATAACGTGCTGTTGACACAATAAAGCTAGATGAAGTACTAGTAGTAGACATAGAGGTGGTGGTTGTAGGCAGGCATACTTATAAGTATTATATAGAGACGGTGGTTGTAGGCAGGCATACTTATAAGCAGTATATATGTATAAAGGCGGTGGTTGTATATAGGCGTAATTGTAAATAGTGTATAGAGACGATGGTTGTAGGCAGGCCTACGTATAAGTAGTATATAGAGGCGGTGCTTTTAGGCAGGCCTATGTGTAAGTAGTATATAGAGGCGGTGGTTGTAGGCAGGCATACTTATAAGTAGTATATAGAGACAGTGGTTGTATGCAGGTTAAACACACAAGTCATATATGGAGGTGTTGGTTGTAGGTAGGCATGACACATGAGTAGTATACAATAGAGGTGGTGGTTGTGGAATTGACTCTAACACTATGTAAAATGTAACTTTAGATAGACTGCTAGTATTTTCTGGTCAGTTGCGGTCTATAGAACAGACTGCTGTAAATGCACCGACTACGGGAACCGGCAGCTGTCTGTACTGTCACGGGATAGACTGTTCATGGTCACATGACCCAGTGAACTGCTCTGTACTCACAACCTGTCTATATATAGATTGGAGACGGGGATTGAAAAGAAGATATAAGAACAGGTATAAGAGCCTATATTTAAGACTTGGTACCGCACCGCCATGAGTTCTGTTATATAAGCAGTATACTATTGTTGACCATAATGTTTCAGCGGAATGAAATGAGAAAACAAAATGCAACCCTATTATAGTTTACAAGAGAAAAGGAGCGATTTATCCAATCAGTAAATAATCAGATAATGATAATGATAATAATATCAAGTTCCAGGAATATGTTCTGGGTTATTGTATACAGGGATGTACATGTAACATGATATATACCCGCCTCTACCCATCCATCAATACTCTTCTAAATGTAAGGACATAAATGGGCGGATACTCATAGCTTAAAGATCCCTACAGCATGCATCCCACTTGGATTTGGGTCACTAGGGCACATGCATTGTAAATGGGTCAGGTATTGCCGGAAGATATAAAAGCACTTTTTACTCCTGATAGAAGAGCCCTCAAGACGCCCTACAGGCTACACGAGTGTTGTCTTAGCAGCGGCGAGATGGGCAAAGCCTCGTTGCCCAAATTGACTGAGCAAAGATGGCACTTCCAATTTCAGCGTGAGGAAAAACTGAAAATGAGTGTCAGCCGCCAAAGTAAATGCCACCCTTCAGGAAATGCTACAACGAGGTAGAATGCCAATCATTCATCTCACGAAGTAGTAAGAGGAAAGGCATATTCACTCTGGCCTGAGTGTCATTTGAATAAAGCCTGAATTCAAACGGACAGTCTGTAAAGAGGCGGATTTGAACAGGCTAATCGTTATTCTGAGAGGCGGAAGTGACTCGTCTGAATGTTTCCAATGGATTGCAAAAATATCCAAATAGATGAGAGCAATTGATGATAGATCAAGCAGCATGTGTACATGTGTTGGTGTCACGTATAAGTCTCCTGAATAGTTTAGTAGGAGTAGAAAATGGGAAAATGAATACAAGCGCTTTTAGTATTCTGACTCACATAAACTGTATACATTGTATTTCATAACTGATATATGATTCAACTGTACATAATGGGGTAATTGGGAGGTTCTTATTCTGTTTGGTGTGCTGCAGATATACAGAGTATAACGTATGTAATCCACTTGTATACATATAGGCATATTTACTCATCAATCCAAACAGTGATGTTTGAATTGCATGATTATAGACAGAGGATGTACATGGCTCTGTCCCCCACTCCCTCAGACAGACATAATATATCACCAGATGATGACGCGCTGCACGCACCATACGGCCTCTCAGACAGGTGATACTGTGACTATTTATAGCGGCCTGGAGGCAGACTGCATATCTGACATCTCTATCTGACTACTACAGACACAACCTCTATTGGGGCGTGGTGCTAGACATGACAAGACGCAATGGCTTATGTAAATGTAGCGTTCTTCATCCTGGTGTCTGGTCTTTTAACAATGCAAAAATTATTTCGAAAGCATTGTTTCTTTGTTCATGTGGTCAAGGGGATTTAAGATTATTTATACCTTTACATTTATTTACTTTGATCGATCTGTTGTGGGAGGCATTTTGCCTAACTATTCCCGTCGACACACCCGCCCGGCCCCTAACCCTCCTTTGCCGTTAGCTCCTTTCTTACAGGACACAAGTTGTTACTGCCAGTGTTGTGGGCCTCATACATGGCAGGTAGTGTAGCTGCGAATGTTGGCTTTTACTGGCTGTTGTAATACGGAGGGCCTGCAGGCTGTTGTAGCTACGGCTGTTGGCTGTTAGCTGTAGTACTAGCTGTTGTAACACGGAGCGTCTGCATGCTTTTGTAGCTTCAGCTGTTAGCTGTAATACTGGCTGCTGTAAAACGGAGGGCCTGCAGGCTGTTATACCTGTGGCTGTTAGCTGTAGTACTGGCTGCTGTAACACGGAGGGCCTGCAGAATCTTGTAGCTTCAGCTATTAGCTGTAATAGGCCTAATGGCTGCTGTAACACGGAGGACCTCCAGGCTGTTGTAGCGTCAGCTGTTAGCTGTAAAAGGCCTAATAGCTGCTGTAACACAGAGGACCTCCAGGCTGTTGTAGCGTCAGCTGTTAGCTGTAAAAGGCCTAATAGCTGCTGTAACACGGAGGGCCTACAGGCTGTTGTAGCTTCAGCTGTTAGCTTAATAGGCCTAATAGCTGCTGTAACACGGAGGGCCTACAGGCTGTTGTAGCTTCAGCTGTTAGCTGTAAAAGGCCTAATAGCTGCTGTAACACGGAGGACCTACAGGCTGTTGTAGCTTCAGCTGTTAGCTGTAAAAGGCCTAATAGCTGCTCTAACATGGAGGACCTGCAGGCTGTTGTAGCTGTGGCTAGTGTAACATGGAGAGTCCGCAGTCTGTCACTGTAGCAGTTGTTAGTTACAGTTCTAGTTGCTGGAACCCTGGGGTCTGCAAGCTCTTGTAGCTGTGGCTGACATGTAAATGGGTGTTCTGTCACCCCAGCTCCCGCCTAATATGGCCCCTACAGGGACAGGTCCCCTCCCCCTGACCCCGACTCTGTGTGGGTGCCTGCGGGACATGTAGCTACTGGAGCAGGGGACATGGTAGTAGGCAGCCATGTGTCAGTAAGATCTGGATGTAAACAGTTCATATTGGATGGCCGCAATGGCAGCCATGTGTCAGTAAGATCTGGATGTAAACAGTTCATATTGGATGGCCGCTTCTGGTGGATTAAGATGGATTGGCAGCCCTGGACTCAGTATAGCTTATTTACGTAGTTAACCTCTCTTTCAAAATATTTTAATTCTTACGTTATAGACCATTCTGTCCCAATATGTAATGTTCTTCTAGAATATTGCAGTTGTGTCGACATAGATCGTGTCGATTGCTTTTGAATTACTCTAATCCTAAGCCATCGAACCTGTGGAGCTGCATTTCTGGTAATAATCCTAATCCATAGGTCAGCCAGTAATGTAATAGTGGCGGGCTGAGAGACGTTTTAGCCTGTCGAATAAACATGCCTAGGGGCCTGGCTGATCCCAGGGTATTGCCCCCTACCCCGACACACCCGCCCGGCCTACTGCACCACATCCATCACATGGCCACTGGTTCCTGTCACAATTGTCATATTTTACCTCAAATCAATAGGACGCATTCAAAACGTAAAATAATACTTTTAGCTCCCCCAATCCCCAAAAAACACCTTCATTGTACCCACCAACTACCCCTTTCCCCACATCTCACCCCTCACCAACGAGCCTATATAGCGTATAGCAGTATACGCTTATAAATACTCTTGCCCTCACCCCCATTTTGGGGTGTGAACACACCAGCCTATGGGATGCAGCATACCGGTTACAATGGGGTGAGTATATGGGAGAGGAGGGGATTGTCAGGACACACAAGAGGGCCATGTGGTCACTGTTTGCATTAGCAAACAAGAGCTGTATGTAGTTATGGGCTCGTTTGACATCAGTTGTCTCCACATTGTTATTTTACAGCCTCTCTAGAGCCATCAGTAGTACGGTTTTTCACAATTTCAATTTTTAAAATTGCAATTTGTATTAATTGATTAGAATTGCTGTAGATGGATTTTTCTAGGTTTAAAAGGTGTAATTGCCATGAACAAAAAGGATGTACATTATGACAATAATATATGATGAAAACTCCTTGAGTTGATATATATAATTCTTACTTTTGATTTCACATATCGGATGGTCTAAAGATAAGTATATAAAAGATGTTATATAAAGATGGTATTACATGTCAATGTCAAAGGGATTGTACTATACAAACCGTCCTGTTCAACTCGATGTGAGACTCAGTTGATTGCACATACTTAATACAAATACATAACATAAAACAAAGAGCTTACATGAAAGATTGGAATGTCTAGTCTACACAGTCTTTCACAGAATTTCATACACGAGGGGTCACAGTTAATGGTAAATACTCTCCACTAGATACATGAACAACGCAATCAATGATAACAAATGACTCCCGAGGTACGAGATAGATCTATGGCAATAAATTAATCAGTAATCAGAATACCTCTCCGACAGTCTGAACAGAATCTAAAATATGTACATCCAACCTGAAAACGCCAGGAATACAGAACACTGCTGTTGGTTTTTTTTTTCTGTATGCACAGTTCTTCCAGGTGTTATAACGGTGTCTACACTAGGGATTCTTAGCAGGCAGAACGTAGCCAACAGGTCTTTATAAAAAGGAATATGAGCATTCTTCAGATATATCTGCATGTCCACCTTGAAAATGGCATAGATTGGGCAAGTGGAACTTAGTACAAATTGATCTCAAAGAGGACGCTTATTTTAGGACGCCACTATCGCTCACAGCAGGGTTTTGATGCTAAAACTCTTTTTTCTGCCATACGTAGAGGGTGACGTGGCTGACACTAAGTACACGTCTATGTCTACGTTCTGCCTGCTAAAACTCCCTACTGCCTCTAGGTTCACGGACAAGGCTGCCCCTGTGTAAGACCCCGGCCGCCCTGCTGGTAGACTAGGACACCTGTTCACAGCCCCAGCACCGCTCCTCTCATTACTATGCATTGAAAAGCCGAGCCCCAAAGCCGGCCCAACGCCCTACTTATACGGGGTCCCTGCAGCTGTAACTACAGCCCAAAACAAGACAGCTAAAATGCTGAGCTGGCTCATCTGTTAACAGCGATATCTTAGTCGAAGCTCGTGTAAGGGTTTTCTTTTCTACTACTAGCCAGACTTTACCTATAGATACGGTTAGACCTAGTTATCTCTTCCCTACGGCTGGCATTTCAAAGTTGTCTGGCAGTTTACTGTTATATGTTAAGGATTTCCCGCTGGACTTTTGTTTAATAGCAATGCCTGTAGATATCTATCCATGGTTCTTCAATGAAGTGCATTGAGGTCTGCGCACCTTTAATATTATAGTGTACACTTTAGTTAACTGTATGTACATCCCTGGTATGCCAGTGTACCGTCGCGCCCACCCCATACTGGATATATAGTGTTGGGCGCATCTGAACTGCATACAATACCGGAATCACAACCTCTATAAACGAAGACGTAAACGTGCCCTCCACAGTGCCATACCATGTACAGTGCACCATTAATGAGTTAGATAAAGATTTATTCTCTTCTGATGTAAATTTCTTCACATTTCACATTAAGCTTTATGCATTTAACAGTTGGTTACCATGGTTACGGATTAGGTTGATTCAGCAGATAATACAACTCAATAGGTGTGTGACCTTCTCCTCCATGAGCTGCTCGTATGTCCCAGTTCACGTGAACAACTCAGTTCAAAGAGAATGGCCAAGCATTAGCTCGTTTACCCTTACCTTTCAACTCGAAGTGGTTGGGTTATTCAAATACACTGTAAAGAGTTGGTGTAGGTACACAGTAGAACGTACTGTAGATCTACAGTAGAATCTACTGTAGAGTGGGTTTGCAGTAGAATCTACTGTAGCTTTACAGTAGATTCTACTGTTTACTTACAATACACTGTACACTTACAGTAGAATCTACTGCACACCTACAAAATTGGGAACCAACTTTTAACAGTGTACATAGTTCCGTCAGAGGATAGAAAATGATTTGATGGTTCTGTCAAGCCAGACAATGGTTCGTATTGTAGCCAACTGTTAGGCCAGGATGCTCACCGTTCCCGAACGTGTTGACCAGTGGCTGA
This sequence comes from Harmothoe impar, assembly GCA_947462335.1. Classification (NCBI taxonomy): domain Eukaryota; kingdom Metazoa; phylum Annelida; class Polychaeta; order Phyllodocida; family Polynoidae; genus Harmothoe; species Harmothoe impar. Next base: position 55,241,183 of record OX381710.1, on the reverse strand, counting down.
TCTATGCCTGATGTGTTATAGAGGGGCGTCACTGTTCCTACCTTTGCTCGAATTTCTACTTTTTCGCTGGAAAGTTTGTATCAAATGATGCTAATTCACTGCAGTTTGACGGTGATCTTAAGGTTTCCTACTTTTTGTGGGACAGCGAGGGGGGCATTTAGGGTTTTAACAGACTGTATCTCTGGTGTTGCTCCTTAACCTAAGATTAGGGGGGGGTGATAAATCTACTTTTCTTCGGGGACAGGCTCAAACTATGCATTTGGGTCCAAAAACACGGGAAATCACAAAAATATTTTTTTCGGACCCCCGTGACCCCCCCGTACATAGGGTCCGAAGATCGGCCAAATAGTGAGAAAACCGCCAAAATTCAGGCTTTCAGATTCCTTCTAAAATCAAATCATGACTTCATGAAAATGGTCAGAAACCTTCATATGGGACCCAAAGAGACCATTTAAATTCATATTGTTGTGATTATAGAGGTGTTTCCCCCTCTAGGGAGGTGGTTCGTCCTCGGTAAAATACCTATAATTCAGCTATTTTGAAGGCATTTGCTCCCTTACAATCACATCCCTATACTGCCATAAAAGATCCTCAGGACACCTAATCAGGCAGATTAAACCCTTCTGGAGGGTCCCCTCTTTCTGTCAACTCCCCTCTATGACCCCCCCCCCCCTCCCAGCATGCACCAATAGCCATCAGATAACTCTCCCCCCCCCCCTTCGCCTCTATAATTACCCTATACTGAAATAATGTATTAACATAAGACCTGCCTGATACTTTGAACCTTTCTTGAGGGCTCCCTGTTCCTGTTAACCACCCCTTATGACCCACCTCCACCCCATCCCCACACTAATAGCCATGAAATACCCCCCCCCCCTCGGCTCCATATTACACAGTATAACCATCAGCCCAACCCTCCCTCCATGTGGCACAGTGCACAGCATTGCCTCTCATGGTATGTATCATGCCTAGGAGTGGGACAGTGGTGTGGTTAAAAGAGGGCCCCCCTCCAAAAAAAAAAAGAATGAGTGAGCTGGGTCCTTGAGATCACCCTGGTAGGTGTATCTACTACAGCTGGTAGAGGGATACTGTACTTCAAGTCAAATTTGGGTTCAATATTTGGTTTAATATCAAGATATGTAGTCATCTGTCCTCAAAGTTTGATATTAGGTTCTACCATATACCCCATATAGGGGATTGCATAGGTCTACCAAGAACCATGCCTATGTTATATTTTCATATATCTGAATATTATAGCAGCACCCTGAGATGTTACATGTATGCCCGTCTTTGACAAAATCTGATCTTTAGCATTGCAAATGAGGTATCAGGGTTACCTACCCCTCCCCATAATTGCAAGGTTTATTATTGGCTTCAATAATATTTAGAGTTCAGAGTATTTATTTAACACCTCAGAGAATTGAATTAAATAATTAGCTCTTGTCTTATGTGCCTCTACATGGGTACCCACAGTTTTGACCATGTCGCCGTGTCGATTTTTAGTTATAATGGCCGTGTCACTGTGTCGATTTTTATGTGTATAGCCTAGACTGGGGCCTTATAAAGATGCCTGTGTCCGTCGATTTTTAAAAGGGCCGTGTCGCCCGTGTCGAATTTTGAAAGGCCCGTGTCGCCATGTCGCACGTGTCGAATTTTACCCATGTAGAGGCACTCTTATGTCTAGGATATTAACCATGCAAGGTGTAGACTAAGAGATATGGACACCAGTCCTTATTTGGAGTCATTTGCAGGCTCCCCCATCCCCTCACCCCTCTACCATCCATCATTCTATGCATTTAACCACTTGGTTAAGGAGGAGAGTCAGGGTTTTTATTTATTGTTGTATCAGGTTATTGGTGATGTTAATATTAGATCTCTGCTATAACTATTATAGAATTACTATGTATAATAAGTGTAACAACATGAAGCAGTCATCTTGACCATGAATACTCATGGGGTAAGGTGCTAGGCATAGAATGGAGGGGGGGGCTGTGATCATTGGTAGGGTAACTCAAAATGAATATCGAGACCTTTGAAAAGGGTATTATCTATCTGATCTAAACTCATTTTAATATGTTGACAATTCAAATACATTGAAGCAAAGGCCCTCCAAGACTTGGGTTATATTCATGCAATCACAAGAATATAACCTGTCATAGTCTCTTTGGGTCCCTTATCAGTTTTCTGTTGAGGTTGTAAAGCCATTCATGCATGTATGATAAATAGATTATAAGAGGTCTGATGGTTGGAGTTCTTAGATGGACTGAGGTAGCCCTCCTCTTATGTCTGTATAGGGTAAGGGAGGAGATCTGGGCCCCCTCCATATCCCCCACCCCTTTTTTAAACACACCACTGTCTTACTCCCAAGACAGGCTAAGGTGTCTGTGAATGACTATTGATGTTCAAAGATCCTGATATTCTGAGTACAGTGTAATATAGAGGCGAGGGCGGAGGGGGGAAGGGAGTTATCTGATGGCTATTGGTGCATGCTATGGGGGGGGGGTGTTAGGGGTCATAGGGGGTAGTTAACAGAAACAGGGGGCCCTCCAGAATGGTTCATTATGATGTTTTATGGCAGTATAGGGACCTGATTGTACAGGAGCAAATGCCTTCAAAAAAGCTGATTTATCGGTATTTTACCATGGACGCACCCCCTCCCCAGAGGGGGAAACACCCCTATAATCACAACAATATGACTTTAAATGCTCTCTTTGGGTCCCAAATGAAGGTTTCTGACCATTTTCATGAAGGCATGGTGAGGTTTGAGTAGGAATCTGAAAGCCTGAATTTGGGCTGTTTTCTCACTATTTGGCCGATCTTCGGACCCCATGTACGGGGGGGTCACAGGGGTCCGAAAAAAATATTTTTGTGATTTCCCGAGTTTTGGGTCCCAAATGCATAGTTTGAGCCTGTCCCTGAAACCGTACGACAAAATTAGCTATTTAACACCCCCCCTACTAAGATCTCTAGTGGCCGTGAAACTATGACATAAAAAGCCGCTTATAAGACAGATGCCACCAGGTATTACCACAAAGTTATTTTAGCATGGCAACTGACGTGTCTTGAGACAGGAATTTGTTGTAGGGGTTTGGGCAGAAACTGAATGTTTTATTTCAGCAACACATGAATTCCCATTTCACAGCCAGTAGGATCTAGTCTTCTGGTTACTCTCTAGTCAGTTAGACCATACAACTATCGAAGAGATATGCACACCTGAATGCCTGCTTCGTGAGTAAGCACCTGTCTAGCTGTCTAAGTCTTCACATGGGAAGACTATAGCTATTGGACGGGTTGGTTGTATCTATGTACATAAGGGTAGTGTTACTATAGCCCACGACCTACAGTTCCTAACATGTACTGACAGAGATCGTTCCTGCGCAGTAGTGTTCATGCAGACAGCGAATGGCCAACAGGGAAAGATTTGATAAAGGATGCGGCAGTAAAAGGATTTTGTGAGTACACGGATATAGGTATAAACATGGGGGGTGAGGAGGGCAGATTGCGATCGGCGTAGTCACGCAGTATTCCAAGAGATTTGGGTGGCCTTGGAATGACACAGTCCCTGCTCATGTGAGTCTGTAGTGCTGTGGTGGTGGCCCAGTCCCCCTGAGCCACTCCCCTGTCATGTCCCACTCTGTGAGCTGCTCTATATGCCGCCCCGCGCCCTGCTAACAGCCCCCGTGAGCTGCTCCCTGAGCCGCTCACTGTGCCACTCAGTGCTGAGGGGGTTAACGACAGCGTGTTTCCACATTGTAGCCGTCAGACCCCCACACTCCTCACCCCCCCCCCCCACCGTGCCAGTACCCTCACATATCTACCTCCCCCCCCCCTCCAACTGTCTCCTCCCGCCTCCTTCCTCCTCCACGCTTACATAGCCTCCTCCCCGATAACCCATGCTCCACAAATCCCAGGACTAATCCCTAAATTGCCATTAACCGCTACTTTAAGTGCCCCCACCCGTCCCCCACCTCATGTCTCACTCCCCTGCCCCGCACCTCTCCCTGCATTACCTCCCCTACCATGCAGACCGTCGCCTAGCCTTCCTGACAACTCTGCTCATCAGCAAATCAAACAATCAGCCTCCTCCATATCACTGCCATAGTCCCCCTCTCCCATGGCTCACCCTCCGTATGCTACCTTGGAACTGTTCCCCCAGACTTCCCCATCTATAACTAACTGCGATCTGGGCTTATTCTAATCCGCTCTCGTCACCTTTAATACCCGCTCCCCTATACCTACCACGCCCCCTCTCCCCACCCCCAAATCGCTACATATCACCTTGCCCTCCATCAGATATGCCCTGATGGCATATTAACTTTTAATGATCAACATCTATAAACCCTATTACATATGTACATGTTTCAGGGGACAGGAGAGGGGTATAGTACAAGTCCATGGATGTATTATTGTATACATTGAGTAACACATTATCACAATCGGTAATAGTGTTTTGAAAGGGCGGGGCACAACCGATGATAATGGAGAAACATGCTGTTTGCCCCTGTCGAGGCCTATGTCGTAAAATATAATTAAAATTGCATGTTAAGAGCCAGCAAGCTCCAAATACATTATGTACACGATGGTAGGTTTATTGTCACTAGAACACGTCATTTAGCCAATGGGAGGTCCTTTGGAATATTCTTACCAGTTCCACCAGTTCCCCCATATGGCTTGACATAGACTGTAGCACTAGAACACGCCATTTAGCCTATGGGAGGTCCTTTGGAATAATCTTACCAGCTCCACCAGTTCCCCCATATGGCTTGCCATAGCCTGTAGTACCCAGGGGGGGGGGGGGGCATGCCCCGTGTGGATGCCTGGGATGCCTCCCCTGGTGGCAATATAAAGCTGGGATGGCTACATTATCAGTCTGACGCCACCACGTTACCATGGTGATGTAGGTTTTTAGCAGATTATCGAACCACTAACACCGCTTTACCTCCCTCTGTGAATGCCCATAAATCCATTTATAAACCTGTTGTGCCGAGGCTGTCCGTACTAGACTGCTCTGTGTGTGTCCAAATGGTACTATATGTATATGTCAGCCTGGATGGTCAGGATTTATGATCTGCTTACTATAAACCATTATGTTGGAATTTATGGTATGTGCTGCGATGTAATAATACTTGAGTTTTGATATTTGAATTTACCTTTCGTTTAGCCAACATGTCCAGGTTAAGTAAGTGTGTGTAGGCATATGCTTGCAGTGGGCGTGTATGCTGGTAACTGGGGACCTCATCAAGATTACCCAACAACTGGGCACCTGAAGAGTAACACGCTCACACAAGGAGGAATTACAATTAATTACATGAACATAGAGTTTTACAAAGTCCCCAATTACAATCAAATGTATATATTCTGAAATACACCTGGAGCTCATATTCTGTGTACACCAAGACTCCAGTTACAGGCGGAATTCGCGCGTTCGGCAATATGTTATTCATCTAATAGCTGGATCGATCCAGCTACTTGTGCACGTGATTTATATTGCTGGAAGTCCATCAGATGCTGTATATGCATTTACAGAGCATGTGTGTATAGAGCCGATATATTGGAAAACATGGTTCCCGATTAGTGACAAAATCTTGATATGAGCCCTAATTTCCCACTGCAACATGTAAAACCATGTAAGGGTGTGGGGGGATGAGGAGGGGGGGCTGCTGCCCTGTTGTGTGGGATCAATAGGGTTAATAGGATCACTGACTCACAGATCAGCTACTGCGCACGCACCCTGACACCCTGTCGCCCGTACCCTGCTCTCTACAAGACACATCATTCTTGTTCCCTCACCCTGTTATCCGCGGAATTTCTAGTACTAAATGTGTCAGTTAAATATTTATTTATCAGCTAAAACTCAGTTAAATGTCAGTTTTAATCTGAAAGATAGTGACTAAAAGATATCAGTAACCCTGACTCTACATATATGATTATATAAGGTCACCTTAAGCTTCTCAGTGTCAAAAACAAAGTCTCCCCCCCTTCCCCTACCCAAACATGGATGAGTACATTCTTAACACTATTTCTGGTGACATGAAAGTAAGGCGGTGAATCATTATGGGTCAAATGTGTGAAGGGCAAGCATGGTGACAGTTTCAGGTTGCCTAACCAGGTACTGGTGTCTTCAGCCGTCTGCGGCCACATCACAGCTGGTAGGGCCCTTTTAACCCTTTACACACAGCATACTGCCACCATGCATGAATGCAGCGTGGGCAAATACCGCATTATAATTCTTTCCCTGCATTAGACTGAAATGATACACTCCTGAATGGTCGTCATGATGCATAGATGCAGCCCCAGCAAGTAGACCTGCCAGGCTGCATCCTTGCATCATGACAATAAATGGCATACTGCATTACAGCACTATGTGGCACTTTAAGGGTTCACGGCAACACACTATACTGCAATCAATCAAACTCCAACCCTTACACACCGTAACTTCCGCTGCCACTTCCGCCGGCCAGCTTACATCCGGGAACCCCGACATCCGGGTCCTGTTCTCGGACGCGGCTCGTGCAACAGACGATAATTCTTATCTGTGCTGTAAAGAAAAGAAAGCACTGCGGAAATGTAGTCTTTATTAGCTCGCGTGTTGAAAGCGTGATGATATTTATGGCCTGGAGGGGAGGGAGAAGGGGGACAATTTCATTTGATGATTTCATTTTGTGGCTTGAAGGGAAAATGGATTTATTGATGAGCTTTTTTGCTGGGGAAGAAAAGATGGTTAATTTGTGATGATAGGGGGAGCCGATTGCAGCTCTATACTAATCACCCCCACGAGTGGCCACGATAATGGCGTCCTTGACAGCTCACTACGGGGAAGAGATGGTCCTTTAAAAAAAAATTATTGTATGAGATAAAACCCGCAATCAACGCATTAACATTGACAGCTTGATCACATCAGGGACTATGGTTCACTTTCTATATTGAATTAGACTGTTAATACCCAAATAGCGAATTCAGGAATGGCTGATTATACTGGGTTGGAAATAGTTCAGGCGTGCCCTTTTAGGCGTATTACGTATAATTACAGGTGAAATACCTCCTCCCAAGAGGAACCAGAACCCCCCCCCTCCCTTCCCCTCCGTTGGTAAAAAGTAACCATCCCCTAAGTATATACATGATGAACTCTCCTCACACCGCTGAGTGACCTGCATGTGGATGGTTATTTATTGGCATACATAAAACATGTAGGGTTTGTTATCATGGACACTCTGATGGATGAAACCCTAACCCAACCTGACACCTGCAGTCTGCTATACGGCCTGCGCGCGCAGCCTGCCGCACAGCAGTCTAGGTAAAAAAGTCAATGATCCAGTCCCCCTTCGGCCACGGACACAGAGCTCATAGAGGGCCACACATAAGATGTGTGTCAACTTACAAGTGGTCATGGCTCTTGTTGCAAACGCTTCTCTCATATATTATGTGCATATTGGAAATGTGAGAACGATGCTGATACCTCATATAGATTGGTGGTCTTGTGAAAATAGCGCCCCCTCTGTATGAGAGAGATATGCATGTATCTATATCATACTTTGGCAATATCCCTTTATTAATGCCAAACGATTGCCCCATGTACAGATCTATTAGTCATCATTTGTAGTGACCGTGCTGAATGGGTCCATTGTCATCCGTCCAATGCAAACAGTGACCCCTAGATGAGTGGGTTTGTCATTTTGTTAAAGGGCCAATCTCATGGCTGAGTCCATCTTAATGACAGCACTAAAGTCTTGTCTGTTCTAGCTATCCGCACTGACTATCAAATTTGGCCTGGAAACTACCCAGGTCCTGAGACGGCCCCTTTCGGTGGAGCTTGTGATGGGGCCGCGATACGCTACCGCCTAGTAACACGGTTACTATAGGGGCCTATGTCATGGGGTGGGTAAGAGCCTTTGGCAGCTGGACCCCCCACGACGCTATGCACTCAAAGTGTCAGGTCAAAGGATCTAAGTAGATCCCTCAACCTACTTAGTGTAAAACCCTACCCCTGTACCAACAGCTACCCTGCCCACCCCAACATGCAGCAGCACCCATCTTCACCTACATCCAACTTAACCGGCATCAAGGAACCTAAACATACCACTACCTCCTACCATTTTACAGGCCGTTTTCTAGGTATCTTCTGGCTCAATACCCCTACGGTTCCTCCTTCCTCTCCTGTTCCCTCCCTCCCATCTCACCATCACAATTCCTTCTCCTCTGTATTGTATGTTCCCTGTGCTTTACCCATTAAGTGTGCTGCATCAGTCACCGTTGTGCATGAGGAGAAGTGGCTTTGTTAGTATAGAATGTACCGCTATGAAGGTGTCGTTAGACCTGTATATGTACAAACTGATGGGAGAGCAAGTGCTTCAGGCACGCGATTTATATGTACATATATTTATATGTGACCACGCCCTGGAGATGAAAATAGTGTTAGTTTGATTTCCAGTCTTGAGGAGATGTATATAGGGTCCTATGGGTAGTCTACGCGTAGACATACTAGTACTAGTGTAAGTAGTACAGGCAGAGAACAGTTTGATACAGGCACACTGAGACGCATTAGGTCTATATCTGGCTGATGCATACTCATGCATATATACAGGTGATATATACAAACCCGCTGCGCAGACGTTTAACTGGTGTCTTATCTTCTCCTGTCAGCAGGTCTCGGGAAGATGAGTGGTAACTTCTTGGAATGAACACCAGCTGACCAGTGCCGCATTCCGGACAAGTATTATGGGAAATGAGCTCAGTAACAAGTAGTATTATGGATACTGAGTTCAGTTAGAAGTAGTATACGGAGGCTGAGGTCAGAAACAAGTGGTATGGGAAATGAGCTCAGTAACTAGTCGTATTATGGATACTGAGTTCAGCTAGAAGTAGTATACGGAGGCTGAGGTCAGAAACAAGTAGTTATGGAGGCTGAGGTCAGTGACAAGTAGTACTGGTTGGGTATATGGAGGCTGAAGTCAGTAAATACTAGCATAATATTATAGAGATTAATGTCAGTAACAAGCAGTATAATTATGGAGACTGAAGTAAGTAACAAGTAGCATATGGGGACTGAAGTCAGTAATAAGTACTAGCATACGAAGAATGAGCTTTGTGGCAAGTAATGCACAAATATATATATATATAGACTGAGCTCAGGTAGTATATGAACACTTATATCTGAGCTCAGTGTAAGGTAGTATAATGGGGACTAAGCTCAGCAACAGGCAACGCCGTGTGCATGCATCCTTTGCTATTTGCTGAGAATAGAAAGCAGAGCGGGTAGCTCATGGCCAGTGGTTAATTGTAGAGGTAACAGTGGTCTGTGGGTGGTGGCACTTGGAGGGTACAGGGCATCATTCATCACCATTCTCCCCGGCAGGGCTCAGTTATTAACGGTCCTTAGAGAATCAATCATTAATAATGAGTGTTCCCGTCATTAACACGGGAGCCAAGCCTGGGGCAGAGGAAAGGGCCCACACCGGCTCCTCGCCTACCCCACAGCCTCCCTGCATTTCTGCTTGTGGCTACTGCTACTGTCATTGCCTCCCAGGCCTCACTTGAACCTCACAACACGACTGCTTATTCTCACCCTACCCACACTTTCCTACTTTCCTGCTATTGAATTAGGCTTGTTTTCTATGTGAAATAACATCTAGTAACAATTCAAATGGGCACAAAATATTTCCTGATGAAGAGCTAAACACATGCACATGAGAATAAATGTTTACAATCAGGGAAATTGTTCATTCTCTTGCTTGTAAAGTGCAGTTTCATGACAATATCTGTAAACACTCTTTATTGCACACTAGAAGTATAGGGAATATCATCAAAACTTCCCCAAAATGCTGATTTTAAGCAATTTTTGAATATTTCGATCTTACTTTGTAGAAAGGCTCACATTTGCATTTCTTTAACCAGAATGTTCAAATTGGTACCATTGTGAAGAAAAAATTGTTCCCTCATTTATTTGATGACTAATTCAAACTCTGACAGTGTATTTCAATTTCTATAGGTGCTAATGCAAATCAAAGTCAACAAAAATACAACATTTCAGAAATGTTTCTAGGGTTTTTACAAATTTCACAATTACTCACATTTCTGCAGAGAAACATAACATTGTCATTACCTTAGACTACAGAGTCTCGGCTAAAAAACGTTTTTTACATGAAGATGATGCGACTACTAGTGCCAAAGTAGTGGATCATGACGTGAAATGCAAAAGGGCAAACATAGTTTGGCAGTCCCTTTCTTGGTGCCACGGACTATAGTGGCTCTTCCTACAATAGTATGTGTGACTACTGCAACTGCCATTACCTCTTAGTCTTAGACAAAGGTTAGAGAAAAGAATACGGTATTTATTATTTGAATTATCACTTGTCCTTTGATATTATCTTACCTGCACACCCTTCCTGCATTACTCAGAATGGTTACTGCTCCTGTGACTGCTCCTGAGTACCCAGCGAGAAAATGTAACTATAAGAGATATTGGACCAAAACACACGTAGCAAATCATGGAGACCTTCTTTCAATATAATAATATCTTCCCCCTATAACACTTCCATTTATGTTTGACTGGCTGCACCACTCTAATCATAGCCACGATATATTTATCCTACTACACATGGACATATAGTTTCTCCATCTATTCTCCCCGGCACAATGGGGCCTCACTGCCCGAGTGTATCTGTGTTCCCAGCCACGTGCCTCATCATCTATTAGTCTAACCACCTCAGACACCAAGTCCCAGGAGACTAGCCTCTCAGGGTGGCGTAGGAAGGTTCCTCCATTTTTATCGCTGTGACTACTTGTGTAGAACACGTGTAGACTTTAGATAAGGGTGGAACTATGGGAACCTTGACAACTGGTACGACACATAGTATTAGGTGAGATCATGCCTACTAGTATACCAGGTTATGTAACAAACAGAAGGTGCAAATTTTCGAGGGGTTGATTCTTGGCGACATGGCCAAATCTGACCCAAAAAACCTCGCGATTAAGAATTTTGCTGTTGCCGAATTTACAATTTACCCGAACAGTGTGTAACCGGGCAAAATCCAAGATGGCCGCCAAATTTCCAGAATATCCTCTTCCAAGGCATAAATATTAAGCCCAGACTGCCAATGACATAACCTACCCCCCCTAAATCGACCCCAAGGATTTAAGTGGTGTGATTGGCTTGTTGCTATGACAAATAGTTGCCTAGCAACAGTAGTTTTTGCATAGCAACGGACCCATTTTGATTTTAAGCAAGGTTAAAGGTCCTATATAGCTTCAGCTGCATGTAATCGACATGTGACATGAAACCTAGTGACATGGTATCTTTGACATGTTGCTAGGCTACTTATTTGCCTAGCAACAGCAGTTTTATCTTGTAAATCCCTAGCAACGGGTATAAATACTGATCACAGAGAACATTGAAGTTAACCTACCCCCCTAATTCTACCCCAAGGACTCCATTGGTGTCATTCCCATGTTGCTAGGTTACTTAGTTGCCTAGCAACAGCAGTGTTCCCATTAAATTACCTGGTTTCCATGGCAACCAGCATCCCAAGAATTGAAAACAATCGCATCTAAAATATTCACCAACACTGAAAGCCAGAGGGGCTGTTTGGCACAGAAGTTGCTTCAGTAAGGTTACACATGCTGAGCATATCAAAAGAGAGGAAATCTCTCATAAGAAAGCACAGCAAGGAGCCATTTCAAAGAAGGTGGGCAGGCCAAGCACCTCTTTACAAAATAAAGGCCAATGTTCTAATAAGCACACCACAAGGTCAGCCACATCAGCTTTTAAGAGGGACAAATGCTTTTACTGTCAAAATACCAAATTTGATAGTAAACATAGGGAAGAACCTACGCGTACCGATATGGGGAACACCATGAAGAATATAGTTGACCTAAGTGAAAATGAGACCTGGAAGGTCAATCTTGCTGAGGCCATCCATGAGGGTGACCTACTTCCACAAGAGATAAAATACCATCGAGGTTGTCACTTGACTCACTGGAAAGAGTATACCCAAAACATCAAAGATAACAAAAAGAAAGTAGTCTCACATAAGGAGAGTATCTCATACATATCTGCAGAGATAGAATTCAAAGCAGAACTCAAGGACTTGCTTGAAGAAGGCAAATACCTCACTTTGACTGAAGCCAGTGTCCTCTACAACAACATGATGAAAGATCATGGGGTTCAAATCAACCCAATCCAAAACCCAGCCATGCTAGGGAAAATTAAAAAGGGCATTAATACTGTAAGGGCCACAGGTACTGGTAAACCAGGGAAGCCAATAATCCTCCACTCACAGAAAAGTGAGTACCCCTAGTAGCAAGCCCGCACGGGGCCAATTTGGTTTTAGCTCAGATAGGCTGTTTGAAGTCGGGCAAAACTGAGTTGGGTTTCATGTTGGGCAGATGGCTGGGCTGAAGTGTGGCCCCCATTGGGCTGCCCATTTTGGGCTCAGATCAGTTTCAAAGCGGGCTGCCCGATTTGGGCTCAGATCAGTTTCAAAGTGGGCTGCCCGCTTTGGGTTCATATGGGGCAGATGACAGGAAGCCCGTTCAAAACCCGCTCTGAGCCGGGAAGCCCACTTGGGGCCACACCAAAGCCCAGTGCCCTAAACCAATGGGCGCCTATCGGTTAGCCCACTCCAGGCCGATGAGGGCTGAGCTTGGGTTGGACAGGGACACAGGTCTATTAGTTCTGATGATTGACACTAGATGTCACTACTATACAATATATAAAGTTTTCCAACAAAGCCAGATGAAATTGACATTATACAATAATACAATAAAATGTTAAAGTGATGTAGAATAGGAAACAATAAACAGATGCTTAACACAGTCTCATATGCTCCATGTGGGTATGAACTATGGATTTTATGCTGCATGTGGCTCAAACGTGATGATAATAGGCCTGCTTGATACTTCCATTATTGGGTAGGAAGAATATGATTATGCCTTGGGTTGATTAGCAGGACATGGTAGAGTATGGAGTGTATGTACCTCCTGGGCTACTTGAAAACAAAACGATCTGAGCCTCCATAGATAAAGTAGACAAAAAGATAAACACCTACGATGGCAAGTACAGCTTCCATGGCACGGCCATTGGTGTGTACCAGACAGCATGAGATGGAAATGCAGTTTTACTGCCAATCAGCCTCAGTACCTTGAATTCCAGAGCTGAAAAGCTTCGGGATGTGCCAGCAACTGTTGTCAAGCTTCTAGAATGTAAACTAACTGGCAACCCAAAACCGGCCATTAGTCCACATTACCCAGAATATGGAATGGGAATGTATAATGACTTGACACTTCAGGCAGAGAAGAGTGACATGGCATGGTTGTTGGCAAGATTTCTAGATAGAAAGGCTGCTAGCTCAGATGAAACCTCAACCCAGTCTCAGTGTGTTCACATGTGGTCTGGATACAATTCGGTTGTACAAACAGATCAAGCACCTAAGAAGGATGAAACATTCAGCCTGCCAACAATTAATGCTCCTGCCACTGAATGGCCAACGCTGATCACAGCGTTGGACCACCTACTGAGATCGAACCGACTTGTCTCTGGTCCTGACAAAAAGCTTGTTGTAACACTGGATATGGATTTATACAAAAGGGTACCTGCATCCAGAGTATAAGGACAAGTGGATTTTCACACCTGGCGGATTCCATATTATGCTCTGTGTTCTACGATGTTTGGACCGGATGATAGAGGGGAGCGGGATAGATGATGCTTGGCAGGAGGCAGACATCTACAGCAGCGTAACAACATCTCAAATAATCAATGGTAACCACTTTAATAGAGCTCTTGAAGCTCATCAGATCACTCTCCAGGCGCTATTCAATCTTAAAGGCCCAGCGCCCCTATATATAGAGCTGAGTACCTGTCCCGACTGCACTCTGACTGTTACTGGACGTGCAGTAAGAACTGCGGGTTTAAAAGGGAGCAGTTCATGCAGGAGAACCCAGCTGTATGTAATGCCTTAGAAACAAGTGTAAACTCATTGTCAGTTGCTTGTGATGAAGGAGGGGATGTTCAATATGCCTGTGGAACCAGATGTGTGGCAGGGCTTTGTGGAGGGGCAGTTCCCTGTGAATACAAGTATGATTCCTTTCACAAACATAGCTGTAGATCAGGCCATGGAACACTTGAACAAAAAGACGAAAGGTCAAGGAGGGATATCTGGCATAACATCTAACCCAGATACCCTGCTTAAGTTCTACCTGACTTCACCAGAAATAACGCGTCTGGCAACAGAAATAGAGCATCTTACTAGCAACTCTGTTCCACAGATGTCTGCTAAAGTCACTGTTTAGACAAGGCAAAGACTGCCAAGCAGGAAAAGGCAATCTGTAAGTTAAAGAAAATTCTGGCCCCATGCAACATTTTCACAAATGATACTGACAGCAAGGATGCAATGTTCAAACTTATGTTCAATGATTCAGGATAGTGTCCTTGATGATCTACTTCCCAGGTAACATAAGTACATGCTCGGAAAAAGGGATATTGATTTCATATTGGCCCAAAGGTGGGCCAACATTACAATGTTTTTATATCATTCTATGGTTAGAAATTAAACATTGGGGCAACCTTGAAATACATATGTCGCCCCAACATATAATTTTGAATATAGGACCACTGCAACAATCACTAATATTGAACAATACTATTTGTATGTGTATAATTGAATGTGCAAGCATATTTAAGACATGACTGTCAAGTATCATCAGTTTAGAAAAAGCCATTTCTGTCATTTTAATCCATCTTGAACTCTATCCCAAATTGGTTAGACACCATACAAACTGTATTACTTTCCTTTAGGACTTATCTAACTCCATTACCCACACATGAGGTGTCTTCAAGGTACTTCTGACAAATTCCCACTGATGTCATGCAGTAAATGGCACTTTTAGATATCAAATTTCATCCATGAACTTCCTCTGACCTTTAAACATGTAGAGCACACTGGGTATCACATTTATAACCCAACATGATGGCAAAGTAGGGGCCATCCCATAAGAAATTCTTCAGGCAACATTGAATCCCCCTGGGAGCCATTTCACCGCATCCATTATAAAATAGCAACATGCGGCACCCAAATGCGGCCCTCATACGGAATCTTTTTGGAATAATCATTTTTCCATTTCTGGAAATCCCTCTGTGACGTCATAATATGTAGCAACATACGGAGGTAGGCTGGAGAGGGTCGGCAGCATTCTGTTTTGGATGTTAGGAAATGGAGAGGGGAGGCCAGAAAATGGAGAGTGGAGGTCGGGGAATAGAGAAGGGAGATCTGGGAATGGAGAGGAGAGGTCGGGGAATGGAGAGGGGAGGTCGGGCAATGGAGATGGGAGGTCGGGGAATGGAGAGGGGAGGTCGGGAAATGGAGAGGGGAGGTCGGGGAATGGAGAAGGGAGATCGGGGAATGGAGAGGGGAGGTTGGGGAATGGAGAAGGGAGGTCGGGGAATGGAGAAGGGAGGTCGGGGAATGGAGGAGGGATGTCAGGAAATGGAGAGGGGAGGTGGGAGAATGGAGAAGGGAGGTCGGGGAATGGAGAAGGGAGGTCGGGGAATGGAGGAGGGATGTCAGGGAATGGAGAGGGGAGGTCGGGGAATGAAGAGGGGAGGTCGGGGAATGGAGAAGGGAGGTCGGGGAATGGAGAAGGGAGGTCGGGGAATGGAGGAGGGATGTCAGGGAATGGAGAGGGGAGGTCGGGAAATGGAGGAGTGAAATCAGGGAATGGAGAGGGGAGGTCGGGGAATGGAGAAGGGAGGTCGGGGAATGGAGAAGGGAGGTCGGGGAATGGAGGAGGGAGGTCAGGGAATGGAGAGGGGAGGTCGGTGAAAGGACAGGTAGAGGGAAGGTCAGGTGTTACACTTTTTTATAATCATGAGTTCACCATTCAACTAAACCCACACATACACCCTGATACCAACATGGATCCACACAGGGGAGAAACCTTCCCTGTGTTCAGCTAGTTGAAAGTAGCCTGTTGTTTATATTTACTTCTCTATTCCCCGACCTCCTCTCTCCATGCCCCGACCTCCCATCTCCATTCCCTTACCTCCCCTCTCCATTGGACGTTAGGAGATGGTTTATATCTCCTCAAGTCAAAGACCATCGCCTCACATCCAACACCATCTCCTCAAGCCCACCACCATGTCTACACGTCCACCACCATGTCTACATGTCCACCAACATGTCCTCACGTCCACCACCATGTCTACATGTCCACCACCATGTCTACACGTCGGCCACCATGTCCTCATGTCCACCACCATGTCCACACGCCCACCACCACCTCCTCAAGACCAAAACCAACATGCGGACCCCTTTTACAACATACGGCCCTACATACGGCCCTTTTTCCTCCATTTTCTCAATATATGCTGCTCCTAGACCTGCCACATTCAAGGGGAAATATACGGACCATATACGGATTTTTTGATCTCCACATTATGTGGTGAAATGGAAAAACGCCACATTTGAATACGGACCCTCCCACATTTGAATACGGATCTCCACATATTATGTGGTGAAACGGAAAAACGCCATATGTCACATATGGACCCCCCATATGAGTCATACGGGGGGTAGAATTTATGTTGGTCCAACATCCGAAATAATATGATGAAAGAATATATGTGGCTAGGTAAATAAACCATTAGAATTAGCACCTGTGTGCCCTAGTAACAAACCAATATCACTTTTGGATACCTAGGATGTGATTTTGGAGTATTAAAGATGGGTTAGGAGCTAATTTGGGGTGAAATTTTATTTTTCAGTTTTTCAACATATTTGTGTTCAAACTGTCCATATAAATATGTGTGTAGCTTTTTAAATTATTCTGATACTTGTAAATGCATAAATTCAAGGTGAGAGGGCCTGTTTTGTAATAGAGTGGGGTCGCCCGACCTATTCTGACATGGTTTTCAATCTATTCTATGCATTTCTAAGTATCAGTAGAATTTAAAAGTTTACACACACATTTGTATAGGCATTACGAAAACAAATACACTGTGTAACTGAAAAATAAAAATTGACCCAAATTAGCACCTAACCCATCTTTAAGCATCCATGTGATAAAGCTATGGATCCAGAAAGCATACGTTGCTAGGCAAATACACAATAAGAATGATTGTTGCTAAGCAACCGTTTGCCCTACCAACAAACCATAGGCACTACTGAATTCCTTGGGTATGATTTAGGGGGGGTAGCCGCCATTGTAATGAAGCTATGAACCCAGCAAACATGCGTTGCTAGGCAAATAAACAATTAGTATGGCTGTTGCTAAGCAACCACTTACCCTAGCAACAAACCAATAACGCAGTTGAATTCCTTGGGCTTGGTATAGGGGGGGTAGGTAATGTTTAAAATGTGTTAAGCTTAATATTTATGCCTTGGAAGAGGATATTTTGGAAATTTGGCGGCCATCTTGGATTTTGCCCGGTTACACACTGTTCGGGTAAATTGTAAATTCGGCAACAGTCAAATTCTTAATCGTGAGATATTTTTGGTCAGATTTAGCCATGTCGCCAAGAATCAACCCCCGAAAAACTTACGTTTACACAAGCCGGTATACTATACGCCATACGGAGCGAGCATTCCTCTACCTTTATGTAGTATCCATCCACTTCTATATTACCTGGTGGATTACTATATTAAAGTTAATTTGATATATTTTAGACTATTATTTTTGCACTACCATTCAGATCTAACTTTGTAACAGATGTATCTTTTTTAATCTATAGTAATAGTAACATGGTGTACACAATCATGTATGATTCCACTGAGATACCCCTGATATAAAAACACACAAACGTACATTGCAGGCTACCAAGGATAAAGGATCATAACATATTGTTCTAGACTCTCAGTGTAAACTACCCCTACATTAATGTCTAACCGTCTCACCTCCATGTCACGAATTCACCACTGACATAGAAAATTGATTCCATGAATATCCTAGTATTATAATCAAGGTGTTACTGTATAGTGCATTCACGGGCAGGGTTGCGTGTGTGCGTGTCTGTGTGAGCATGTGAGAGAGTGTGATGAGTGATCAGAGAGTGGGTCACGGTATTGATTTATACCCCCCTCCCCCGCCCGCCCAGCATATCAGCACCTGACCTAGTCTGCGGGTCACATAGGGTAATGGGGAGGGGCGAGGGGAGGAGGTATACGTGTCAAGTGGGTGTAAAAGGCAGATTAGTGTATATACAGGAAAGGGTTGTATTAATGAACGACTGGCCTGCATTAAGGGGTGATTGGTCTGGATACAGAGGCTGGACATGTAAGGGGGAGGTTGTCTGTAGAACATGCTTGGTGGGGGGTGGGGCATGGCATTCTGTGGAATGGAACCTGTCTTAGCTATGTAAGGGCTGCGGGGGAATATGACTGGATGATAGGGGAAAGTAGAGAAGGCCTTGATTCTAGCATTCAGAGGCAATATGACATGATAATTGGGCAAGGTTGATTGAAAATCAGTGCTAGGTGGGGCTACATGGAATGTGCAGGGTGCTATATCTCAGTCTGACGATGGGATGTGTACACAGGTGCAACCAGGTAGTGAGGGTCTGTTTGTAGCACCTGGGGAAGGGGGTGATATCTGTGATGTACATACCTGTAGTGCTATCGGAGGGAACCACCCACCTGTCTACCTATGGGTACACTTCACCTTATATGCCCCTCACCCACAGATCCTCAAGGGTGAGATAAGGATACAGACTCTTTGTGGTCGCATATTGTGGGCCAATTAGTATTACAGGTAGGGGTGGGGCAGGGAAACTTGCCAAAATGCAGTCCTTGATGAGGGTATACAGACTTTAGTGTTGCCACACATCATGTGTATAATGTACACATGTATTATGTACACATTTTACAACTATATGCATCAAAGATGCATATAGCCGGCGGTACCTGCCACCGTTGCACCGCCATTTAGCTGACAGTACTGGATGGAATTTGTATGTACATCACAATGTATACGGTTATGACTTCCCCCCCCCCCTAAATAATGCTGTGGATGTATAAATAATGATATGTACACCACTCTAGTTCACATACACACAAATCCAGCCAAGAACCCATCACATGCTAATATTCTATGATACTGTTCAGTCGTGTGCAATAAACAGAACTGCTGGCCGCGGAAAGCGCACTGCTGTTGCTTGAAGTGCCACCGAAATGTGCGGAATACCTGAAATTGGAACTGAGCTGTGTTTTTGACTCACTCTATACCAGAATAAATAGCTGAGAGGGAAATGGGTTTCCTCATCTGTTATGCAAATAAGGAATCAGTGTGCGAACTCTTACACCAGCTTTAAGCTACATGTGAGGCTGTGTGTTGTAGGTAGTGCAGGAGTCTCTGACCTTTACCTCACACAGGCCTGTTCCAATGCCACCTCACACCACCCTCCCCACCCCTCCCCTATACACACAGGCATCACACAGCATTCTTGATGTGGAGTGAGAGAGTGTTAGAATGGGAGTAACAGATCCAACTGTCTTTGATTTCATTACCAATTGCTTGGCCGGCTGACCAATGGAATATAATTATGTTTGTCTCAGGTTCTGGAGAGAAAGGTGTTGATGAATCTGGTTATTCTATTGGTCTAGCTCCCCTTCCCCTCATGTAATAAGGTATCTTTTATTGACTCAGGGATGGTCAAAGGAATCACCTGTACTTAAGATGCTTCACTAGATGGAGTATTACCTCCAAAAAGGGAAATTTTGCTTCCTATAACGATGTTCTGAAACGTTCGTATCAGGCCTGTAGATGGCGCTGCGGTCACATGGGCGGTGGTCTCAGGGCCATATGGGTCCACGATCCATAGGCACATCTTCAAACCTGACATTACCCATTGATGACATGATATGTTTATGGATGCTAAAATATCCCTAAAACGTCAATAAAGGATGAAAATCACACAAACCCGTATCCTTCAATGATTTACTGCTACTGTAGAGTTTGCCTTATGGTTTCACCGTGTGGGTGGGGTGTGTATATATATGTTTGTCATTAGTTTATCTTGTTTTTGGTAATCAATATTAATTCATCCCCTTATTTACTTATAGTGTATGTGGGAGGATGATTGGGTTGAGCAGTTTGGTAAACAATATTCTTCTGACAACGCCCATCCCTGAGTAGCTAGATCATACACAGTATAAAATACCCTGGCGTGCCCAAGCGCAGATACAAGTTAGTTGTTGCATTATAATCCTGTCTGTGGCCCATAATAGCAGTGTCTATTTTTGGATTTCCTGTCACATTACTACCTGTCAATATTTGCGGCGGGCTGGGATGTGTTTAAATCTGTCTGTTATTGATGAGTGAAACTCAAGCTGATATGCTATTGACTTAACAACAAGTGGTACTACAAGCACAACCAATGTTGATGCATTTCCGCACACATACATGTCTCCAGTCTCAACCTTAACCCTTTAAGGGCCGCATATCCCTTTAATACATTGTGTCCTTGGCCGTCATGATGCATAAATGCAGCCCTGATGGGTTATTCACCAATGTGACCAGTACTGCAATCAAGCCTCTTACTGACACTACAGGGTAAATATTCCTGAAAGGCTAGCATGGTGCATCCATTTATGCTTCATGCCGACAAAGGGCATAGCACATAAACGCCCTATACGACCCTGAAAGGGTTACACATATGGGCTGGATGAGAGTATGTATATTACTCAATATCATGACTGCACAGGGATTGCCTCGAAACATGCCTTTAAATCAATGCAGCCACATTTTTGGTTTTGTCGATACATGTGAACATTTGTCTAAATATGAAATCACATTAAACCTCAATGGGTTTTTTATTCACAGTTTATACGACGGACTCAATCTCAAGTCAGAAGACCAGCTAAAACTGTATGCCATTGGATGTTATCGAGGTCTTCTCAAAATAGAAAAAGCACTCGAAGGACAAGAATTTCTGGTACGTATTTGGACAGGATATGAGATAGAAAAGCAGTGATCTAAAATGGCTTTTTCATGTATCCTAATGTTGTAATTATTTGATTATTTGACCGAACTGCATTATCTTCACCAATCAACATGAAATGGATATCATATTACACATGCAATCTTAGCATTTCAACATCAGTTCACACGAGTTGGACCTATCGCCCAAACCTTTCTATGAATAGTTGTATGGAAGGAAATAAATTTTATGAACATTATATGCCATAAAGACTATCATTAGAGTAGTCTAAACATCAAACTTATTTCTGTTTGATACCTGGCAGGTGGGAGGCCGGTTGAGTATGGCTGACCTGGCGGTCTACCCGCGCCTCGCCATGTACGACCTGGTGGGGCTGCCCATAGCCGACAAGGACTTCCCCAACACCTACGCCTACCTGAGCCGCCTCTCCAACCTGCCCTTTGTACACGACAGCATGCCCATAGGGGCCAAGTTTGTCAGCTTCCTCTTCACATACCTCCCCTCGCTGCCTGTCTTTGTGGGCAACTTCAAGGCAGGCAGGACACACGCGCGGTTTGACGGCAGTCAGGTCATAGAGAGGTAGGGGGAATAATGGTGTTGAATGTGCATGAGATGTGGGGGATTAGGATATAAACGATGATTATATAATGGATTATTGGAAATATTGGTGTGAATGTTCAAATAACTATTATACCCATTTCAAAGATGTAGTCTAACTTTTCTTTGATTTCTCAATATTTTTCTAACTGAAAAAATGTATCATATCTGTAAGAATAAGTGCCAAATTCTAACGCTTGCATTTCTCTCTTCCCATGTAGGGTGTTAGGGGAGGAGGTGGAGCGGCGCTCGTTTGACCAGCCACTACCTGAGATCCCCACTGAGCAGGTGGTCCTGTTTGACTACACATGCTCACCTGAGTGCTGGCAGACACAACTGCTTCTCTATGAGAAGGTGAGTCACCTAGGTCAGCTGATGTAAAGCTCCTAATGATACCACCCGCCATCATCCCTCAGCGTCTGGTGTCAGTAGGCTGAGCGGCTGGGTGTCACCCACAAGTATGCGTCACTGTCGCCAAAAGCACTCTCACCTGTAAGTCAGGCACTGCCTGGTTTTCAGGTGAGAGTGTTTTCAGTGACAGTGACGCTCGCTTTTCTGAGGGTGCAATGTTCAAATAACAATGACCACATACATGTATCAGTATGCTAATATATACAAGAACCAAAATAGGTCTGAGCAGAGTGCATTGAATTCAATATTTCAATCTTATTCATTTACTTAGTATCATTCTCTGTTATACACATTCAGGGTCAGTCTTTCAAGACAGTGGAAAGTGATTTCCTAGAGACAGTAGCTCGGCCGCATGGGTCGGAGGGCATATTCCGGATACAGCGGGGTGAGCGTGTTATCACCGGGCGCCGAGCACAACTAGAGTACCTTGACTGGGTACTCACCGGAAAAGGTAACAAGGCCATAAGGTTTATCTATATGAATATCATGAATAAATAATCAAGGTCCATCTAAGTACATATCATAGTGAACAGCTAGTCTATATCAGGGTATCACTTTTTCCTCGCCCTCAACCAGCCAAATGTCTAGCTGGTCTATATCAGCGCACTTACTTCAACCCCATTTGGATTTATTGATTTCGTCAATACTCCAAAATAACTCTTTTACATGGGAGCACATGTTACAAATAATATTTTCAGTTTAAATAGTATACAACAGATTATACATCAATAGTCGTTTGTACCATCACAACTACCATAATATAGGAGATACCTAGTAGTAGTCTGTAAAGTGGGATCCTACCTCTCTAAATCATTTACTGGTCACAAGTAGCAATCAGTTGCAAAATTGAGAATTCTGATAATCACAAGCTCAAATGTTTTAGATACATATCTGATGGTTCTTATGTGTTTCACAGAATTAATCCCTAAGGATCCTGATCAGAGGGCCCGTGTACTGATGTGGCAGGCGTGGGAGGAGCTGATGCACACTGGACACATCTACCCCCTGATGGAGACCACCCTGCTACCCAGCATGTTCAAAGACAGGTAAGTGCAAGTGTGACCACCCTGCTACCCAGCATGTTCAAAGACAGGTAAGTGCAAGTGTGACCACCCTGCTACACAGCATGTTCAAAGACAGGTAAGTGCAAGTGTGACCACTCTGCTACCCAGCATGTTCAAAGACAGGTAAGTGCAAGTGTGACCACCCTGCTACCCAGCATGTTCAAAGACAGGTAATAGGAAGTGTGACCACCTTGCTACCCAGCACATTCAAAGACAGGTAAGTGGAGGTGTGACCACCCTGCTACCCAGCATGTTCAAAGACAGGTAAGTGCAAGTGTGACCACTCTGCTACCTAGCATGTTCAAAGACAGGTAAGTGGAGGTGTGAACACCCTGCTACCCAGCATGTTCAAAGACAGGTAAGTGGAGGTGTGAACACCCTGCTACCCAGCATGTTCAAAGACAGGTAAGTGGAAGTGTGACCACCTTGCTATCCAGCATGTTCAAATACAGGTATGTGGAAGTGTTACCACCCTGCTATCCAGCATGTTCAAAGACAGGTAAGTGGAGGTGTGAACACCCTGCTACCCAGCATGTTCAAAGACAGGTAAGTGGAATTGTGACCACCTTGCTATCCAGCATGTTCAAATACAGGTATGTGTAAGGGGGTCCACCCTGCTACCAAGCACCCCCGCTACCCAGCATATTCAAATACGTTTCTCTACTCTATTCACTACCTGGCTAACACTGATAGAGGAGTTTTATCAACCTTGTCCTTCATTTAGATAGATTTATAGTAATCATGCTAGAATCAGAGCATCAATATGCATGTGACAAAGAAGTACATGTATTGTAGAGATATTAATAAATGAAGTTCATTTTGCAGATTTACCCCTGATCAGGGTGACGACTTGCTACGAATGCGCTCAGACCCATTCTACAGGTAAGTACAAGTGTACCTGCTGTGATTGAGGAGGGGCTGTATTGGATGTGGGAATTTTGTAGGAAGGATATTATACTATCATCACTGCTCTTTTATCTTTTTAAATTTCAACCCAATGCTACCTACATGGCTAGTAAATCGATTTTAGTCTCTACATAATTGGAAACAGGGTATATAGGATCCAGAATCCCCCTTTTGATACCCTTTTGTTGCAAATTATTGATGTTCTCAAACTTGACAACCTAGCAAAATGGTCTTGAAAATGGGGGTAAGTATGAAGATTGGATTCTTTTGATTCTTTAAAGCTTTTCTGGGTTGCATAAAAATGTCAAGGGTGAGCCCTGCTTTTCTTTGTTGTGAAACCTGAAACACACCTATTTTTAATCTAATCTGACAGCTTCTAACCCAATTTTCAATTTCAGTATCCGCTTCCCGGAGATTTTGCGTATCTACACACAGCGGTGGGAGCCAGGTAGTGATATCCTGCGGCAGCTGAGTACATCGGTGGGTATTAACCTAGACCGTGACCCGGAGGTGGAGGACCAGAAGACCCTGGAGCACCACTGGGAGCTGCATCGCTGTCTGGAGCACCTGGATGGTCAACTCGCTGTATGTACATCTTATATTATTATTGGGTGGAATACCTTAACAGTGATGGGATGATTACTGGTTAATGCATGTCCAAATACCCTGAAACTTTGCGTATAAGCCTAACTCACACATAAGCCGCACCTAGACTTCAGGCCAATCCTATAAGCCACACTGGTGATCTGATTATGGTGAATTTAGTACTGTACTATACTAGCTAAAACTCACGTATAAGCCAAACCCCATCTCTGGGCCAATCCTATAAGCCGCACCGGCGATCTGACTCACGTACTAGCCGCAGCTTATATGCAAGGTTTTACAGTACCAATACAACTCAGTATCTGACTAGCCTAAAGATGGGTGTAACCAAAAAATTGGAATATGGAAATAATAATAATTATTTTTTGTAATACTAATGGTCATGCTGATGTTCTTGCAGGGGCAGGAGTACCTGGTGGGTGGTGAGTTGACGCTGGCTGACATCTGCGTGTATTGCCGCCTTCTACTCATGCCCTACATCAACATGAAGATCTCCGGACAGAAGTACCCCAATGTAGCGCGTTGGATGACATCGTTGTGGGAGCGGGAGGCATTCCGCAATGTTGCAACACAAGTCACAGAAAACCTTGATAAGTTCATGGTCGCATAATGGAGATATATACATGCAGAAGTAAGCGTATGTCTAACATCCGCTACCTTTGTTTTGCTTGATTACAGTTGTTCTCTCTTAATTCTATAAAAGGGGAAACCAAATAAATACAGTAGTATGGCATATACAGAACTCTATTATCCGTCAAAGAATTGCATACTTTAACGCAATTTTGTCAGTTTGGTTTTTGGAGGTATACCCTCTCAGGCAAACCAAAACAGAAAATAAGCCTGGCTAGAGGCAGCAGTTTAACTTCAAAAGTTTCACATTGGTTGTGAATTTTGTAGAGCTATTCTGCTTTGATGATCACAGACCATGTGATTTCACAGCCTGCGTTGTATGTTTGTCTCGTCTGTGTATGCAACCTTAGATGTTTATGGTTGGGCATAAGATGTTTGGTCTAAAGGAAATACATACTAATGGCATCCCATTCCAATCTCATGATGCAATAAAGGCTGAGGTGTACTCATACACAGGGAGAGAATAGTTCATAATACTTTTGTTATAACTGAAATATATATTTGTATATTCATCGCAGTGTGCACCGCTTATCTCATCTGATCTCATCCTGCACAGCTGATCTCAGCCTACACAGCTGGTATCAGCTTGCACAGCTAATCTCAGCTTGCATAGCTAGTATCAGCTTGCACAGCTAGTGTCAGCCTGCATAGCTAGTATCAGCTTGCAGCTAGTGTCAGCAAGCACAGCTGATCTCAGCCTGCACGGATGATCTCAGCTTGCACGGCTGGTACCAAATAGTGTCAGCTTGTGCAGCTGATCTCAACATACAAAGCTGATAGTTTCATACAGCTCAAGTGGTGTTCTTCTACAAGTAGAACACCACATTCTTCTACAATTAGAACGACATATACCATATAAACCGTTTTGTTTATGTATAATATACATGTACATGTAGTTGACCTCATGTATTTAAATCAATATACAAGGGCTTCATTTTGATGCAGTCTTTCTAATTTCATTTCTGTTGCCTCCATTCTACCTGCTTGAAATACTCTGTGAAGGTTATTCATAAGAATAGATATGGGGCAAGTCAGTTTCTTTAGATGCAAGTTTAAAGACAGGAATATATGTACAATCTTGTATTTTACATCAAGGGTGAAGATATATTCATATGTACAGATATCAATCAAATATACACTGCATCGTGATCCCCTTTAAGATACACAATCTACATTTGCTCCCCACACAGCAGTACAGCTTCATTAAGGCATTTAAATATCTGATAGGTCTTTACTGAAACTTAAATAGGCAACACCTCACCAGCCAGAAACAGTAATAAGGGCACTATAATGTTGAATTTGTAAAATACGAACCACCATGACTGTTATAAATGCTTATTTATAATCACAATGTAGTCATCGCTTGTTGATCTCAGATTGCAATTATAGAAACAGAGGGGGTTTCTAGTTTAATAATGGTTTAATGTGAAAGCGATGCTTTTCAAGCTGTTGATCTCGTGTATCCAGGTATACTTCCTGGAATGCTTGCACTGGTTTCAATTGATGTTAAGTAGTTGACAATCAATAGGCAGAGAACTGCAACTCTACATCACATCTATCCTGTTTTATAGTAGCCATGGCATAGTAAACCCCCATATTATATAATCATCCTTCAAATACTGAGTAGCATAGATGTAATGTAGTCCAGATTACAAATTTTTGTAACATCTTTTTCCCACCGTTTTTTTCTGTACAGCTATCACAGGGATATATATTGTAGCTAAATCAGTGGTAGCGCTTCATCATTCCATGACTATATAATACTTATTCCATTCAGCTATATCGTTTTCAGTCCAGTCCAGTTTCATAAAGCAGTAAATTTCTTCTTCTTTTTAAGTGTGGCACAGCATTCACACTTTGACTACTGCACCTGTGGAGGTTTCTTATTCAGTTTAGGTTACTTGGAGCTGATCTCTCTGATAGGTGCCAGAGTACAGTCCATACAGCCCAATGCATACCATTGGCATATTTCCTATTGTGTACACTATTCCATCTACTATCACTATGCAACTGAATCCCTTTATTTTCATACGGTTGATAATGCTTATAACACTTTATAAAATAATTAAAATAAGCCAAGAACTATCAATTGCACACATTTGGTATTTTTGATGGCTCGTCTATAGAAATGAATAGACAATGACCTCACATGGTATGAGACGGCTTCGACAATGTTGTGTAGCTCTTGCCACTTTCGGGCAGATTATATGTATGTACACTGTTATTCAATATATTATTTATTCAGAATGATTGATTATTTATTAAAACTGAGTTTAAACTACGTGTGGCTGGGTAGCAACATTAGGCCCAGTGGGAACAACAGTGTAGTGATTATAATATATCATGGGAAGACCTCATTTCTTTGTTGTTCTGCTTATGACCTCAGAATACAATATCAAAGACTATTTATTGTGTGTATTCCTGGATTGGGGATTTGATATGATCTCCATTGATTAAGGTTGTTATTTTATTGCCTTTTCACTGTGATGCCTTCATTGTGTCATTTTGTAAACCGTTGTCAAACAGGTTCCTGTATTATAACTCTAAATGAACCAATTTCTCAGTACGGAATTTTTTTTTTTATCTAGATTATCTAGTCAAATATAGAATAGGTCATATATGACTATAAAGAGGTGGACTTTTACATAAGAGATTACAAAAACATTTAGATAGGTCTGTATGTTATCATATTATATATTCACATATTTTACAAATGATGTTATCGCCGTTGGAGACCTCATACTGTTATAAGCATCCCCTTTATAGTTTTCGCTAAGACAAGGGTGTGTAGAATAATTCACCGTTCCTGTGTGGCTTTTGCCGATAGCGTAGATTGCTATGGGGAAAGTGTCGTGTTTTGTGCAATACAGCTCTATTTGGTAGGTTTGAACTCTATATAAGAAATAACCCAAAGCTTAGCCAATTGCCATAGGCCTGCCCCTCAATTCCTGATACATTAAGTCGATTAATAATTATATAGCTATCAGTGCACCAAGCCACTTTGAGGGCCACAGCTACTAGTATATCTATATATTCTATAGTGAGGAACGATCTTGTACGGTTGGAATTATAGGTCTTTGAGACGCTTGAAATGTATTCCCTTTGCAACTTGTTTGTATTAGAGGCCTCAAAGGCGTGTAATGAGAAGTATGAATACGTTCACTGTAACTAAAGGACACAGGGAGTGTATGAGAATTTAGAAAATATAAGCTGAATATAACAATATGTATACTTGATACATTTGTCCAGTATGGCATGACACTTTATCACAATAGTTGCACCTTTTATGCATTGGTCGCGTGAGAATGTGAAGTTTAATACAGAAATAAATTAATACATGTCACAAAAGTAATACCATAAAGCACATATAATTCTATGGAAGTGAGAGCTCATAATCACAGCAGAACTATGAAGAGCTCAGTGAACACTCTAGACTGCATGATATAAAAATGAGATTCATTAAAACGAATGCTCATGTATGTAAGCTATATTGTAGTTTTTGCGAGACCAAAATGTATCTGTTATTTTACGTTTTATGTTGAAGTTTATTTAATGAACGAATCTATAGAATTTTGGCCGTGGTATTAAAAACCAATGAATAGCAGAGGGGAAGATAGGTTTTGTGTCAGATCTATTACTCGTGTTCAGGGTATTCCTTTGTGAAATAGTTGCTTCCAGCAGCTGCAATAGACTTGCTCCAAACGTGAAATTTGATTATGGACATGTATAGTATCAGTTTCTGTTGGAGGAGTAGTTGGGGGAACAGGAGATGCTCAGTCAATGTAGGGCCCGTTATGAAGGTTTATGAGAGTACATCATGCACAAAGACTACATTAAATACTCTTCTTTACAGGATGGCTTATCGTTGAAATTGTACTCAGACGAATGGTTATTAATTTTGTTTGATATTAACACAAAGTTAGCCCAGTTAACTTAGTAGCACCTCTTTAATAAGAGAGGATAGTATTTACTTTAAGAGAAATTAATTTGAATCCAGAATGCGTAGGTTGGAGTGTCATAAACAAGGCGTTGTTAAACCCTAAAATGTTCGCACAAAAGACAATGATATTTTTCGAAATATCATAACTTAAATCTGTGAAACCATTTATCTTTCAACAGTTAAAACAGGATGTAGCTTTAATAACATATCCACTGCTTTTAAGCCACTTTTGTGTACATACTGTTGGTTGTGTGTGGATCACTGTTGTCGTTTTATGAATGGATATCATATAGTGGTTTGGAGTGTGATTGTCATATCTGTGCTGTGGAGGTATTATCGTAGACAAGATTAGTCTTTGTATATCCTTGGAGTCAACGAAATCGTATATTTGGGCAGCAAATGTGTAAGTGAGGCTTGCCTCGATCGTGAATAGATTTATTTGTACTGTTCTAACCCAACTCCACAAGACCAAAAGAGGTCGATCTATGTATGGTGGATTTCACCTTTGAAAAATGGTGTGAACAACCGAGAATCTTCTTGTTTAGAGCACTTTATTCGCGAATTTTGTATATTTTCCTTGCTTTCAAGTTCTTTTTCATGTCAAGAAGTCCTGTACCTATTTGCAGAGAGACTGTATACAGGGTTCTCCATTTAAACATTTCAAGTTTATTTTAGATTGGTCACTTTCATTCCAGCACGCATGCATGACAGACGTGAGGAGTGGGCTATCTCTCACTATAATTGGCAGAAGGGAACAGCTGAAGGTTGGGCACCATCACACCACTGTTACCTAGAAAATCGCCTCGAGGTGTTGTCAATGTACTTCACATCTTTGTTTCCGAGTACAAGGGGAAATTATGTGTTAACAGTGCCGATGAATATGATTATTATCATGTCCATGGAATAAATTTATAATGTCTATGATACATATTATGATTGCTTGTACAGTGTCCTTTTTATGTAGAACCTGATACCTACCATGGGTGCCTCCCAGGGGAAGGTGTCACCGCACCTCACTGTGTGCTTCATCCATCAGTTTATTGTATATACCAGTCACTGTGCAGAATAAAGTACACATTCCACTTTGCTTATAATATTTCCAAAATTGCTTTGTATTATCATTGCATGGTCCCTCTTGTGATATCAAGAAAGACTCGACCCATTCTGCTAAGTTTACATAGGCCATTTTATGAAGATCAATGCCTATTTGGTCAAATCAAACCCCAGAAGTTTCGGGTACCCTTGAATATCCCCAAGCCTATGATAAGGTAAGAAGCATGATCTATTACGTTCCACTCCAGGCTAGATCAATGCAGTTTAGAACCCCCACATCCTGCTTACTATGGAATACAATGACTCACATAACTGACATGCAATCCAATGGGGAAGTCCACCAGGGCTAGTTCATGCCCTATACTGCTAGATGGCAGGGCAGTAATAGCAGCTTAACAGGTCCACTGAACTATAGAAACCTATTAAGTAATTCATGCTCTGGATAGTTTATTTTGTGTTTGTCTCCTCTCCAAGTATTGTATTGTTTAGAGAGCACATTACAGAGATTGAGTAACACTTAATATTGTTAGAATAAGTTTAATGTGCAGAGCTGTTGACATCTCCAGATCATAGAAACTCATAGCACAGGATGAAGCTTCATCCACTAGCCAGGGTCAGTGGCCGCCTGGTGGTTGGGTACGAAACTAAACATGTAGGACCTCATTCCCCAAATGTATATATTAGTCAGGGCTGTTATGCATTGGCCAGGGCCATTTCAAGACAGATGTGACCAAAGCACCAAATTTTTTTTATGGATAGAAAAATATGTAATTAATGATTTCAGAAGGGGTGCCAACAAAAAC
Source organism: Harmothoe impar (assembly GCA_947462335.1). Taxonomy (NCBI): domain Eukaryota; kingdom Metazoa; phylum Annelida; class Polychaeta; order Phyllodocida; family Polynoidae; genus Harmothoe; species Harmothoe impar. Next base: position 55,210,253 of record OX381710.1, on the reverse strand, counting down.
TATGGCCAGGGGGCCGAGGGGCCCCTTGTAAACTCAGATTTTTCATGAAAAAAGTTAAAAGTCTGGAACTGGTATGACTTACGTTATCACTATAAATATGTAGTGTCTAGGTCTATAAACTCTCAGAGATACTGACAACATACATATATATTTACTTATTCATGGGTATGCTCATTACTCAAGGTCAAGGTCATTTTTCAAGGTCATACTTTCCAAAAATGCCTCCTTTTCCAACAATGTCTTTAGAACATTAACTCCTGTGTCAAACAAATGACACATAGATCTTCAAAATGACATGGAGATGATAGCCCCGGGCATCAGCTTCGCAACAATATGCTAATCGTAGTAAAGTGTAAAGAAATGACATACTTGTTGTCACTTTAGTGAACTCTGTTAAAATTACAAACTGCTCACAATGAACTGGTCAATTCTTTATTCTGCTCACCACAATCATATTTTTATGCACAATGAGTGATTCTTATTCAGTTTTTACCAGAGAATCAGAATCTGCTTGGGGCCATTCTGGCATTTGCATACCTAGGCCTCTAATTAGTGTATCTAATTAGATCAGGTAAATTACCCTATTTAGCATGGCAATGATGGCACAAACACCCTATGTATATTCAAAAAGGGTCAGTTCTTAAAGAAATAGCTCTTGTGAATAGAACTACACCAGAATTCAAATTTTCAGTTTTACCTAGTTAGCATAATTTATGCAAAACAATGATTAACTAGTTAATTACCCTTGTATTCTTATAAATTGGGAAAACATAGGAACAAATAAAACTAGGTCAATGAGACTCAGTAGACTTATGCTTACCAACATGAAAAAGGATTTGAAACTTGGGGCCAGTCAATTTCAAATTCCTATCAAATATGGCCGCCATATTCCTTAATGGCTTCTAACGAAAACTTGAAAGAGCTCTTTGTTTCTAATCAACTTAGGAAAACAAATAACAATTTGAAGAGTGCAAGTAAGAGGTCAGGGAATTCAATCAAACCATTTTGTAGACCCTATGTGGCAGCCATCTTGGATTCTGAGATACTTTTCCATACAAAACCTTAAGAAAATTAAGATTCCTGCCATGTATACTATGTTATCTATAATGTCTTACTGCTTCATACTGATGCTTATACTACTCAGCAATGTGTCTGAGTACAGTATTACAGTAAAGAGGGTATATGCCTACTGGTATAGATATGATTTATTTATGCAATTGCTCCAGAATTGTCCTGAAAGGGCCTCAACCTCTCTGGCTGGCAACCTAGCATAAAGTCCAACCCTCCCCACCTCTGAGACTGAGAGAATGAAAATATGCTGCCCTTTACAACAGCAAGCTCACACTGAACAATTATTGACTAGAAAATACCAAGTGCTGCTAATTAGTGCACCCAAGGTTGAATCATACTCTTCCTATCCAGTTATGGACAAGCATGAAGTATGATCATCAGTTTTGAGCCATGCAGATGAGACAAGTCACACTCATCTGATCTAGGGACATATTGGCCTTGAAGCCTATAGTTCCTACAAGCATGAAGCATGTGCCCCTACTTAAGGTAATTTGAAAGTGACAGTTGGGGGTCTATGGTTTATTGCTACTTGGAGAACCTCATTTTGCATATTCAAACAGGAACCTTCATATATCTCAAAACCTTTAGAAAATCTGTTCATGATTACCTGTAATTTGGTTAAAATACCTGCAACTTAGTAACCTATTTTTGTTTCATTGTACTACTGAAAATGTCTACATATTGTATAGTAAGGGCTATCTAGTGTCATGTTCCAGAATTATCACATAAGTTTAACCTGTCCACACTCCACCTCAGCCAACACCAGGTAGCCGACTTTGAAACTGATCTGTGCTCACATCAGGCAGCCCTCATGGGGCTACACCAAAACCCAATGACGAAAACCTATGGGCTCAAAACGGGCTTTAATCGGTTTCCCTAATTTAGGCAACCTGTTTGGGCTGTGCCTGAAGCCAAGCCACTAGCCCAGGTAAAACCCAGGTACTGAGATCTGCCCCAGCAAAAAACAATTTGGCCCTATGTGGGCTTGCTACTAGGGATATTCCAATGGCCTACTGCCTCCAACAGCAGCATTTCTAGATATCCAATTCATATATATATCTGTGAACAAAGAGATTATTCTCTCCCAGTAGTCAATTGTACCATGTTACACAGCCCTCTATAATTATTGTTTTAGTTATTGTAAGGCATCACAATAATAGGCAACATTGAAACAATGCTAGTGTTTTCCATGTGCAATGATGTCCATAGCTCTACCTATTGCCCTGATTAAGGAAGATTTATTCATGTTTCTATACCAGAGGGAGATGATTTGCAAGCAAGAATTGTCAAAGATTACTGGACTTATAAATTAAAGGCAGGCTCTGAGACTATATGGAGACCTTTAATCATTTTGAACATCTTTCTGATCACCAATAGTAAAAACACATAAATAACTATCTCATAATCTGCTCTGAATCTATGTGTGGGCTAGCGCTAAGTACAAAAGCACATACCTGAGTACTTTCCCTTTACTTTAACCAAAATACCCCACTTGGATGTACCATATCATAACTTAAAAGCAATCAATTATTCACATCGGAAGTCTCCAAATGGTGAAGATATATTTTGTGTTATTCAATCTATAAAAAGTAGGTCAAGGTCAAATTGCCAAAAAAACTCTTTTAAAAAATCATGTAATGTAAGATATTTGTCGCTACTATGTGTCATAAGGTGGCAATCACCAAGCGTATTTGAGTATAACTAATTTTCATATGTTTCATATTTCTTCACATATACCAATAATTTTCAATGTTAATGTCGAAATAAGTGTTACCAATACATTAGTACATTAAATGAGAAGTTCATCTTGTGAGGCAAAGCACCTAAAAGCATTCACTCACTTTTGACTTATAAGAAATAGTGTATATAAGTAATGGTTGAACTATTCCCTGAAATCATAAAATATCATGGATCAAGTGACCTTGATCTTGACCTTGGGACCTCAAAAGCACTTAAACATTTTGAAGTACATACTGTTGGGTGTAATCTTTTGACTTTTACGCATAAACATTGATAAAGTTGTTATATTTGCATCAATTATGAGAAATTTAACTAATTTTATGGACCAGGACCCCAAAAAGGGGTCATATGCCCCTCAAAGCCACCTCTCACTTTGGCACCCCTTATGATATCAAAATATATGTTATTTATGACAACTGGGCAAAATTTTGGCCCTTGGTCATCGATGTCTTGAAATTTACCATAGCAGCCCTGACTATATCTGGTATAGGAGTATTTTACAAGTGTACGACATAAGGGGTCTCCCATAAAGTGTGTACGCACAATTTCCCCAGAAATCAACCCCGCGACCCCCATCTCCTGAAGCTTGAACGTATCAAAATAAAGGGGTCTTGTACACAAAATATTTCAGACAATGGACTCCTCAACCTTGTGCGTACATACCTTATGAAATTGCCCTTATCTAGATTTGATATCTGGTTTGTTGTGCAACTGGTTCTACTGTGGCACATGAGCTAAGCTACTAGTATCTGCAGTGATTATATTATCCTGATAGAGGTCATATATCTTATGCTACATAACATAGCAGTATGAATTAGGGATGAACATGAATTATGCGATCTGACTGCTTTGTTATTGGACTGTTCGCGTGGTAGAAAGATAATGGGTCCAGAACCATCCCTTACCTTTAAACTTCATTTACACAGTTCTGTCATTTATACTCAGCTAGAGCTCTTGCATAGTTCTCGTCCTTGCTCGAAAACACCCTTTTCTTTCCCTTGGAGCATATGCCAACCAAAACTGCAAAGAAAGTGTCCCTCCTGGCAAATACGTGATAGCTCTCCCGGATGCGAGGACAAACGTTCAGAGCGCAATCCTAACCTATAATCTTAAATCTTAAAATGTAATCTGATAGCTCCCCTTGTATCTGCCACCTTGTGCCACATACCCACACTATGCTACCTGAGGTTTGCCTTCATAGTATATGTTCTACACCCAGATGAGACAGTCTTAATTTGTTTTATAGTAAGACTTTTAAAATAGTCTAAGATAGTTTAAGATTATTTTGGTTTCACGTGGGGCAGATGACTGGGATGAGATGTAGCCCAGGTCAGGACGCCCCGATTTGGGCTCAGATCAGTATCAAAGTGAGGTGCCTGTTTGGGCTCAGATCAATTTCAAAAAGGTCTGCCTGGTGTGGCTGAAGCTAGGTTTGGACAGGGCAAACAGGTCTAGTAGATCTGCTCATTGACACTAGATGTCATTTCTGTATCATACGTAGATTCTTTTAAACAGACCCAGATAAGTGAGACTCTATACAATAAACAGATGTTCCTAAAGTTTGGAAAGAAGGTAGACTACACATTTGAATGATGGAAATGACGTTCTCAAAGGAGCTATCGACTGTGGACATCATTTATGTAGCATTACAGTTTGCTTAACACGGGACTAATGCCCCATGTAGGCATAAACTATGGATTTGAAGGCCCATGTGTACCTACACCAAATCAGTGTGACTAGTCTAAGCTGCATATGGCTTGAACCTGATGATGATAGGCCTGCTTGATGCTTCCATAATTGGATAGAAAGAGTATAACTATGCATTGGGTGGGTTAATTAGCAGGACCTATGATATCTGTTCTGCGCCCAAAGTGGACAGCCCATCCAAAAACCGCTCTGTCTCAACTTGGCTAGCCCGCTTGGGGCCACACCAATACCCAGTGCCCTTTTACCGGTTGTATTGGAGCTTGTTGGTTAGCCCACTCAGGGCCACATCTAGGGATGTTCCCACTGGGGTCGTTATTATATTTCCAATGGTTATACAAGGGACAGTGGTGTATACTGATAACTTACTCAGGTTACCGTTGCCATATGTCCAAAAGAGGATTAATGATAAACATGAGTGTTACTAATCAAGTGTTTTATTAGTCTTATTTTATCCCATCATTTAGATATTATATAAATGATTAGACTAGGTGACTTAAGACTAATGACCAAAACTGCCTGTTTATATCATCATGTTACTAAATGTAGGATACATAAATGCTTATGACAGACCTATATTGTGGTAAAACCACACATACATACGTGGAATCCCCAATGGTGATTGACATAATGAATAAGGTATTCTCTTATACACTAGTACAAAATGTATAGTACAAAGTCATGGCACATATATTATGGGTGCATATGACATAACACAGGGTAGTTAGGACCATTGGTTCCGTCGGTCCATATACCTTTAGATCAGATATTCAAATGAATTTAAAGCTGAATCTCAAATCAAGGGCAAAATGAACGTCATATGGAATAGGCACCTTACCGTTGAGAACTATACAGCGTATATATATATATATACATTATACATGTATATTTGTAGAAGGTATATCACAAATGCCTCAAGATGAATAGGAATAATGTTTATGTCCGTGTGGTGCCATGGTAGTTCAATATGATAACTTTGTAAAAAATGTCAATTGATCTACCTAGTGAGACTGATAGTCTCTATGCCCAAATGATCAACAGTCTCCGTTGTTTTACTATACCTTATCCCAACAGATTGTTGAGGAATGATTTGGTTTGCTACACACTATATATAGTAGCTTGTAATAAATATGGTAGAATCTAGCACCCAAATAGTATAGAAAGTATTAGACTAACTCACAATTACATTTAATACAGTGTATACTGATATGAAGGAAGACATATACAATATCATCAATCACAAGTATGAAATGCAACGTATTTTACATAATATTATTAATCACAACTATAATGCCTATATTTTACATGGCTACATTTAAGCATGTTTTGTCCGCGTGTATGACACATATTTCTTATCAGTTTGTAGCCTTATATAAAAATCGGAATTAGATCCACTGTATTGAATAATTTGATCCATTTGTAGTCCTAATGCTTCTACTGAGAATCAAGATTGGTATTCATCCATTTAGGTATATTTTGTCCCCTTTGGAAGAGTTCTCTATTAAACCATACATTTACAAATGCAAAAATCTAACAGTAATACTTTACATCAGTATTTAAAATACGAAATTGTATGTCCTTTGAATGATTAAATATTCACCACATTATCATTTGCAACTTGTATATTCACAACATTACGACTGTCACTACCCCTGCCATTAGAGGCAGTTCCATTCTGAGAGGTGGTGGGCGTGGTCGAGGATCCGACTGCCTGTGATTGGCTGTGCTCGGGTTGATTGACATCTGGTACTACTGGTGGGTGTGGTCTATCCTCTACACTGCCATGTCGGACCCGCTCCTCCCTACACTGAGACTGGCCGCCAGGGGAGGCAGCTGTAGTGTTTGTATCATGACGGCCAGGACATGTAGATGATCCCTGAGACGACGTCTGAGGTGCACTCCCTGATTCAGTCTGTGGGCTGGAGGATGTGCTATGTCCTGGAGATTGCGGTGGTGGTAGCTGTGCCTGTGCCTGTGCTGGTTGTTGCTGGTGCTGCTCTGTGCTAGTGTCATTATGTTCTTTATAAGCAGGAGGAGGTCCCTCCGGCACTGTAGCCACCACAGGTACACATCCCCCTGAGGTGACTCCCCTCTCATCACCATCAAACCCAGGGTTGGAGGACCCTCCCCCAAACAGGGAGGAGTAGGCGGGTGGGTCCTTAGCCAAGCTCTCATAGTCTGGTGGGGTGAAGGCATATGGGTGTGAAGGGTCAAAGAAACTGGGCTGAGGTTCCGGTACACTTATGGTGGATAATTCTGTGTCACCTGAAATTTAATAAATGTCATGATGTTATGAATTAATTCAATCCATTGTGTAATATAGACTTCCAAATAATATTTTAACAAAGCAGTGAGCTGAAGTTCATAGATTTGATCTCAGATATCAAAACATGCATAGGCTAAGTGAATTATAGCTTGAGTATAGAAGTAGTCTAGCAGTGTTATTTACAGTCCACTTCAAAGATATGACAAGTGTGGCTATGTGAATGTAGAAATACAGGGTCAAAGTACAAACAACTCCACATCAACATGTTGGGTTATCTGGTTTATTGATTATACCTACTGCCGTTTGCTGTAGGACTGTGGTACATATTATGTATGAGTTCTTGAATTGATACAAGTCATCATGACAAGCCATCAAGGTGAATTGCAATAGACCCAGTAAATTTTGAGCTTGTTCAGGGACTCATGAAAACGTGAAAAGCGAATACATTAGTAGTGTTCATAGAGACACTATATCTCACAATTCCTGTCCTCGCACGTTTATTATGGGGAGATTTGGCCAAAACTCAATAGACAGATCTTCATTTAAACTGAGGGTTATATCACAAGTTTGGGCTCTTTTAGTAAGTGAAATACAGTAACTAAAGTACCCACATGGGTGCTGTTCTTTCACAAAGTATGGACGTCCACAAATTGTGGAAAACACATTCCGCAATTTGTGGAGAAAAAGAAATTGGTACTTATGCTTACAGATACGAACGTCCGCAATTTACAGACTTTGACAATATCTTAGCAATATACTTTGGCGATATGTATATGAAAAGTACATATATTATAGACATACAGATAGTTTAAAGCGTGTGTATTCTACGTAATTCTATATACCCAGTAATATATAATGGCATTTCACATGGAATAATAATGATGACATACTTCTGTGTTGACGCCGCCTCGAGCCCCTGGCACGTGTTGCATCCCGCCAACCACCCCGCTTCAAGTTACAGCACTGACAGCAACACGCAGCAAGCACAATCAGCATCACCATGATACCCATGGTACCCAGCAATACCTGCCAACTGTAACATAATAACCACAGTCAGTCAATATCACATTGGTACCCAGCAATACTTGCCAACTGTAACATAAAAACCACAGTCAGTCAATATCACATTGGTACCCAGCAATATCTGCCAACTGTAACACAACAACCACAGTCAGTCGATATCACATTGGTACCCAGCAATATCTGCCAACTGTAAAACTGTAACACAATAACCACAGTCAGTCGATATCACATTGGTACCCAGCAATACTTGCCAACTGTTACACAATAACCACAGTCAGTCGATATCACATTGGTACCCAGCAAAACCTGCCAACTGTAACATAATAACCACAGTCAGTCGATATCACATTGGTACCCAGCAATATCTGCCAACTGTAACACAACAACCACAGTCAGTCGATATCACATTGGTACCCAGCAATATCTGCCAACTGTAACACAATAACCACAGTCAGTCGATATCACATTGGTACCCAGCAATACTTGCCAACTGTAACATAATAACCACAGTCAGTCAATATCACATTGGTACCCAGCAAAACCTGCCAACTGTAACATAATAACCACAGTCAGTCAATATCACATTGGTACCCAGCAAAACCTGCCAACTGTAACATAATAACCACAGTCAGTCAATATCACATTGCTACCCAGCAACACTTGCCAACTGTAACACAATAACCACAGTCAGTAAGTATCACATTGCTACCCAGCAACACTTGCCAACTGTAACACAATAAGCACAGTCAGTAAGTATCACATTGCTACCCAGCAACACTTGCCAACTGTAACACAATAAGCACAGTCAGTAAGTATCACATTGCTACCCAGCAACACTTGCCAACTGTAACACAATAACCACATTTAGTATCACTAGGGCACCCAACAATAACTGCCAACTTTTACACAATTACGAAAGTTTGTAGATTATGAGGGCCGAATTTCATGTCAGTTGCAATAATCAACTTGTTGAGGATACCTATAGCTCCTCTACAAAAACTGGAAAATTGAGAACGGCACAATAAACATGCGGATACTGACCTGTACATGAACCATGCTGAACTCCTGCAGTATAGTACATCCTTGTACTTATCAGAGATATCAAGTGTCTTGTTGGGGCAGCAGTACCTGTCGTTAATAGTTCCACAGCAGTACAGAGACTCGTTACAGTAAAAAGCCGCAGTCTTCACCTCGTTAACGTCACAGTAACTAACACATCTTTTATCATCGCCATCTGAAAGAAACACAGAGGGTTACAATGGTAAAATGTAGCCTTGTGTACACGTCAGAAGGTTAGGTTAACTAGCACACACCACTATACACCCTCTATGTATGATTTAACCATTCATTCTGTACTACAGCCGAATTGAATTTATGTTTTCAAAATTTCTAAACATGTTTTACACAGGCTCTTCATGTAAATTAAATATCATTTGGAAGATTTGACAATAAGGTGTTTAAATATTGGGATATTCCATTATGATTATTTTTTTGGAAAATAGAATAATAGTTTCCAGATATTGCAAAACTAATTCATCTTTTCAACGAGACCCTCTGAGCTATGGTATAATTTTGCATTCCAAGTATATATAGTCAAACGTGTAAGTGGAGTGTGGAAAATAAGCGCTTTTTAAAACAAAATAGAATGGTGACAACTAAGTGGACACCACAGACATATATGCATGCTAGCGTTAGTATGAAGCACCGAACAAAGGTTCCAAACCATTTGACAAAGTATTCGCTGAGTCATGAGGGATTCAATTTGGTCTAGTTTATCATTATCAGCACTAGAATTCATCGAGGAGGATATTGGTCAGATGTACTTTAGTATCTGTTATGTAATCACGTATCATGCTTTGCTATGTAATATGCGATTGATACTCTCATATATAAATATTTGATTATACAATTTTATAGCAAAGCTGTAGAGCATACATGATAAATGCTTAGAAATTCACAGAAGACAATACACAAACTGGTAGATGTTAACCTCATTTGAACTAAACATAGAGCACAAAAGTATGTCGATGTAATTTGGTTATTAAATGTTGCCACTAATCAGGTCCAGAAAGTTCCATACATTCTGCACGAGTACTGAGAGGAAATCGGTTTGGCAAAGTATGTAGGAATTGAAAATAACCCTCACAAAGTAAATGCTTTAAATGCGTTGCAATTGAATAGTGAAACTGAGAAAGCTTGTTTAAATCAAGAATGTCCTCAATTCTCATGCGTATTTCATCTTGTTTTATATCGGCTGTTACTTAACCCAAGTGTATGTTGTCACATGTAGGGCCTACTTAGTAAGCACCTGTACTAAAGTATTCTCCAGCTGTTATACAACTAGACCGAAAACATCGTTAGGTAAACCCCCGTCAGTGTCCTGGTACCTGAAGTACAATACATGGTACTGATTAGGGCACCCCTCACTGTCACGGTTTGACATTGGGATTCACGTGTACGTAAGCACGTGTGCATGGGTTTGGAATGTCTTGGCTAGAGCATCCTGGCGATAACAGGTGACAACGGCGATCAAATGCAATCTATGGCCAGTAAGAGCTTAGATCTGATGATAGGTTGCCATGATGGGGAATGGATCTTTGCCTGATCAAGTCCCAGCTAACAAAATAAAATTCCAAACATATCAAAACGTTTTGATATGTTTTAGTAAAAGTTAAATTGTTATAAAATGTTTGGAAACGTGTTTTCTCTTAGGTGAATGGAATAGACCATGTGGTCTTTGCCACCTGCCTGGTTCATTGTTAAAAACGTTGATATCTGAGCTTCGATCATGGTAAACTCAACCCTAAAGAAAGCAAATAGCGTAAGATTTTTGTGCAATCGACATTTAACAAACGTAGAAAGACAGAGATAGACTACATCTATAGGGGGTCTTTGACTATTAGTTTCAAGGTGGTCTTCTTTACTGTCATACGACTTTATCTACTGTAATTCTTTTGAACATATGGTAGATATGATAATGTATATACTAATTATGATGAGCAGTACTGGGTGTGATTATACCGAATAGATAAGGGTTTCTATCCGTTAATATGTGGCTAACCTCATAGGATGTTACATAAACAACATGTTGTGGAGGACTTAGTAGAGAGGGGCATCTGAGATAGCGGATCACCTGTAGCAGCATATCATCCCGCACAAGGTCTTATCTATCGGCACATTCTGACATGGGGGTCAATCTATGGAAAGATGGGCAACTATCAACACGTCTATCTGGTTTTATTTGCCCATGATCAATGTATAACTAGGCTCTCTAGCACAGTGTAGTTCCAAGCGGGGCATAGCCCGAAGTTGTAATTCGTGTTTTTAGTCAACACAGAGAAAAGAAGTAGAATCACGGTGACTCCCATATGGAAGTCTGGACTCGATCACTGAGGTAACTCTCCCCAGGACTCTAAAGTTACTCCCAATCATTAGGGAGTCTTAGAATAGGAGTCATTATAGAGTTATCATAGAGTCCTGCTAATGTTAGGAGGTCACGTTAGAGTCCTGGAGAGAGTTACCTCACTGATCAAGTCGGGAGTCACAGTGATTCTACTTCTTTTCTCTGTGAGTGTAGAGAATATTTTGATGAAATAAATACAAAGGAACACTAGGATATTCCGCATGAGGCCTCCGTATATTGAACGTGATTCTCGTGACGCATATAGATGATGTAAACGTTGATGCATACCTCACGTGGTTATGTAAGTGTTATGGTGTCTAGATATCTAAACAAACCCCGACAATGGAATATGACGAATGCCCATTTGACAATAATGCCTATTCACTGAAAAATCTCTTGATCTCATGTCATGATACTCACACTTAAGGGTGTATCTCTCGTCGCCTTGATTATGGTATTTTTATAGTACTGTAACCATGTCTTCACATAGTTACTATAGATAATACACGGACTGCCCCCTCGCGAAGTATACAACTCATTGATATAATCCAGTCATCTTGAAGTTGTATAGCTCATGAACAAGGATAAAACTAGAATGACGATACCCATACTTACATCACTATAGTAATGTCATTACACAACATTGGCAATATTTCATAACGGAAATGTGTGTACTCAATAGATGATACATTGATGATATGATACTAGGAGAAGGAATGACATGTGGAAAGGTCGACCAATTCCTTCTGATATATTATAGACCCTATACATTTACTTGTCTTCAATGAATATGAGGTACATGTAGGCTGGTATGAAAGGTCGACCAATGCCTTGTGATATGTTATCAACCACAATTATAATTATATCCATCTATATGAATAATCCGCATGGGGTGCATTTGTGGAGAGAGAGAGAGTAATGGGAGTATGTGTGTGGGGTGCAGGTGTAACATAGGGAATAACTATTAGGTCCAACAACAATTAAAGCACAGAATTAACTTTATGATAAATACTAATAATCTAGATAATAAGTATACAATTCCCGCCTTGACCATGTTAGTTCACGTACATGCTTTGCTAACCCATACTGTAACATTACAAGTGGGTATGCTATATCCAGATAATTATGTTCATACTTGGCTACTTTATTCACCCTTTATGATACCACACCCTGAGGTTTGACTTCCAGTATGCCTTCAAATTAATGATGTGGACTTACCTACAGGAGTCGATGTGAGGAGCGCGGTAAGAACCAGAGACAGGAGAAATAAGTAAGGTTTGTCCATAGTGTCGGGCTGTATGTATAACTAAACCTGGGTCTATGGTATACACAGGTTATATACATGAGATACCAACATGTGATATCTGCGTCAAGGCTGATAAGGAGACCCACCTACCACAGGTGAGTGGAACATATGGCCATAATCTATCTCATGCACTGTGGGTATAGGTTATCGGGCCAAATTAAAGGTGTGTTTCATGTAACACTCTCCGAGAAATTAGGGTAGGTAGGTTGGACCTTTCTTTCTTTAGTATTGTTCTTAGCTTGTTGTGTTCAATTGACCCCCATCCCCCCTCCCCAATCACGTTGTTCTGTATTTCTTATGCTGGCATATAGCGGCATTAGAGTAAACCGACATTAGGCCAATACTGGTCCATTGAAGGTATAATGCTGGGCCGGTTCCGGAATTAAACACTCTAGCCCAGGACAGATCTGTTTGTTGGGAGAGAACCTAAACTATTGCACTATCATACACCACACTAAGTATAGCAATGGTAAGAGAGCAACTATACAAAAAAGACTGCTAAGTGTCGGTGTATCTGCATGTGTTGTTGAACATGTCGGTGCCTGCACTTCTACTTGTAGATACAGAATACAACAATGAAGTGTAAGACAACATATGCATCTCCTAAAATTGATAATGGTAAAAAAGAAGGGAGTTTTGGGTATCGCAATATATACATTCACAAGCTCTTGGGTGATGAAGAGGATAGTGGTTGGACAGATGACTTGGTCAATGACATCATTGTGCCATCTGTTTATTTGGAGATAGAGTATACTACCGTGTAATATGCAGTGATTCCAATTCCTGTACAAGGGTAACACATTAGAAAATGATTAAATTACTTAAACCGTTAATTATGTCTAAGGTGGCATACCTCAAACACTGGTTTTGTGGCACAGTGACAGAGAAGGTAACAGCGAGACACTATATGGCTGTGTTACCCCAACACCCTTTAATTTTATCAGGAATTCAACAACAGAAATTTAGGAATGTGTATACACACATAGGAAGATATCTGAATACAATAAATTCCATAAAATTGTCTAATCATAGAGATTGGAGGTATTGCCAAGTATCTCATCTTTGTGGCATAATGTTTGAAAAAGGGGTTGAAATAGGCAATGTGTAGCTCATCTCCTTTCCTCACTAGGTGGTGTGGGTGCACTGTCAGAAGTTAGTGTAGCTGCACAGCTAAATCCACCGTAGATTTACAGTTTAAAAGGAGGTATTTTTGGTTTCCAGTATCACAGACTGTTCCTGAACAGACTCACCTACTGTAAACACACATAGGCTTACTACAGTAGTCAGTACTGTTGCAGTCCACAATATAATCTACTGTTACCCAATCGCTGTAGTATAACAGGGCATTGATATGAACCAGGTATAAAACACTCCTGAATATGTTTGACATAATGCATTACATTTGAGAAACTTCACTGGGATTAGAACCATCAACCTTCAGACCCTCAGTCCAATGCTCTGCTATCTGAGCTAGCTGGACAGTTGTATGGTCCTATGATGAAAAGCCTGCTGATTCCTATGAATGAGGGAGCAGGTAAGAAAGAGATGCTAGGGACCTTTAGCAAACCTGACTTAGCTCATTAGACATAGGCTAGAAGCATAGACTACATCTGTGTATGATAAACTATGTCATCGTTTCTAGGTCCCTAGTTTTGAGATTGTTTGAGATAGATCTATGGCCTAACTTTATGATTATCAAAATCCATGTGGCTCTAATAAAGTAATTATGTTCATGCTACTGGGTCCCCCCTTCTCTGACTCCATCTATCTATTTATATACCTTATACACATACAGGCTCTCTCTCCCCTTCTCCTCATGCCTCTCCCTAGCTCTCTTTCCCATTCTCCAAATCCCTGGTGTCATGTGAATCGAAAAGCTCATTCTGACCATGAGAATATACAGCCAGCCCCGCTAGCTCAGTTAGTAGAGCAATGGACCTTGGATCAGAAGGTAGGTAGTTTGATTCCCGTAGGTGCTAACTTCTTTTGTCTGATAGCTAGTCTAAAATAATGGCATAAACTACTGTAGACACCTACAGTATATAATACCTTAAACAGGAACAGTATGGGTTCTGTTGGGGATACAGTACCTACTGTAGTGTAGCTGTACAGTAGGGACCTTTAGCAACCCACGTAAAAGCTCATTAAACGCAGACGTAGCAGTGCTGAAGGCATAGGATACGTCTGCGTTTAATGAGCTTTTACGTGGTTGCTAAAGGTCCCTAGTATAAACTACTGGAAACCAAAAGTACCTCCTTTTATACTGTACAGCTACAGCACTTACTCCTAACAGTGTGTCCCTCCACTTTTTGTCCAGTGACTGAGGGAACCAAAGGCATTTTGTACCGACGGATGGCGCTACTTCAGCTTCAGAATACTCTGTGCACATTTGCGTGTACATCTTTATAGACTGGCGGTTGATACATTAAACATGATTTTGAGTTTACACCAAAAGAAAGATGGAATTTTATCTACTATTCTCTAACAGATTGACCACAAAGAATTGCTAACTATTTATATAATATTTAGACCATGTTCGCTGATGGTGTGTGTGTCTAGAATGCCATCAGTCAGACTCTCGTCTCAGTCAGAGAGATAGTCTAACCTGTTCAGAGTTAATCCCTTGTCATTCATGGGAGTTAATAGGATTCGATTCCATGTGATTATCTTTATAAGATTGATAGCATATCTTCTCCTCCCCTCCATTGGATAACTTAAGTATTGCAAGATTTAAATTCAGGGATTTTTTCACTTCCTTGACAGCAGGGAAGGGCGAATATGGGTTGCAGGGGAAGAATTGATGCTCCCTACAATAATAATATAGGCCTTCAGTGTGTGTAGAATGATGAAATTGGAAGGTTGTTGAATTATAAAACTTTATTTCATATAAAATTCATTCGGGGATTCACCAGCAAATTATATTCGATCAAGTATGCATTTGTTATGTACATGATTATGGAATCATTGTAATAGAAAGATACACATTCCTTGTTAAAAATGACTTCCTAGACATATACTATGCTTCATAGATAATATCTGCCATGAATTCACATGCATATTCAAAGGCAGAAGAAACACAATAAAGTCTAATAAAACAATATACAGTGTCTTTTTTATCAGTGGCATGCACGCACTCCCCAAATTACACTGTCACATACTCACGAGGGGAGTACATAATCTATAAACGAGTATCATATTAAGATGTTCGACTTTGATGCATTGTAGACCTGTTATATATCTATAGGTCAAAAATGATAGAATTTGGAGGGGTGATTAAAGTTAAATGCAGCCATCCGCAGCCACTATAATGGGGAATAGCAATGTCTACAAAAAGCAGGTATCTGTATTGCTTGTGTATGTCTACAATGAAGTCAGCTGTACAGAAAGCAGGAAATCAACAGTCTTAATATATGAAGATTTGTGGGAGAACTAACTAATATTGTCCCCAAGTCTATATTATTTGCTATAATTATTGCATATAACGAACAGCAACTACTTGGCCCATACTTACAAGGGAATAAACATGGCCCTTTGTAAACTGAAAACTAATACACCAGATGGATGTTAATGCATATCATGAGAGCTCTTAAATATAAGTAAAATATATTAGGATTACGCAATGCATAGATGCACATGTTTTGTACAACTGCAGTCCCATACTTTGATAAAACGTCTCTTGTAAGAATTCCATAAAAACATATATAAAATTATGACTGTTGAATTTCAAATAATTATATGCTTCTACTTGTATTGATCCTCCATTCGTGTGGCAAATTCCTTTGTATGTATGTACAGTACAACATAATCATAAAAGGAATAGCTTTCATTGCATGAAGACATTTCTTGACAGTCAGCAGTAGGTATAGGCTATAAAATACTGAAATAAACTCCTCCTCTCCCCCTCCTTCCCCTTTGTGTAGTATGTACATTTACATATGGTGAAAAGAGACACAAATCTGTGTGCTAAAGGCTGGTACTGGACATATGTATGCAACCTTGTTGGTTTTCAGCTAAACAAACGTGTCGGTGCTTGGGGGCTGTCTGGGGTGGTAGCCTGTCGGGTAGCCTGCGTCAGGGGCCAGTTCCTGCTGCTGCTGCTGCTGCTGCTGCTGCTGCTGTTGGTGCCCCGTGTAGGGGTAGGGCGCCCTGGGAGCCTCCTTAGCCTCATCCCCGACTGCCGCCATGTTGTCATAGCCATACGCCCTCTGCAGGGAGGGCCCGGCGGGAGCGCCCATCCTGCCCTCCCCATCCAGGGACCTGCTGTCCTCGTCCCTGCTCCGTGAGCCGCTCTCAGCCCCATAGTGGGACACAGTAGACATGGGGCGGGCGCTGCCCTGGGGGCCCCTGTACGGGTAGGGTGGGTGGGCCTGAGGGGGCTGGAAGTCTGGGTTATCATAGCTGTAATTGCTGGGTTGGTTCTCCTGCTGGTAGCCAGGTGCTGGGTTGGCGCTGCCGTCGGGCTGGTCGGTAGGAGGCTTGGTCTTGGGAGGCCGTGGAGGACGCTGGGCGACGAGCCGCTCGGTGAGGATGATGGAGTTGTTGGAGCCGCGGGAGGCCAGGGAGACCCTGCTCTGGGACAGGTCCACACCAGAACCATACCTGTAACGGTGAGCGGACATGTGTCAACTGGTGTTATGTCTTTTCACATTTTCGTTTCATGGACTAGTGTAAATATGCAAAAATTATGCATTATAACATCAATATGTATACATCGGTGGGTGTAGTGTAAGGATAAATGGTTTCAGGAGTTTTTCTATCCAAAGAGGGGAGTTGTTTAGAAGATAAATCAGTATAGTGGATCATAAGAAAGGGGATAAGATGACAGCAATATCAGGAAGGAAGGCACTGAATATAATAGCATTTGCAGTCCGAAAGGGAGACCCTGTCTCTCATTCCCTACTAAGAAACATTATGAGTTGAACAATGCGATACTATGCAACCAGCTCAGAATAAGTTGCCAGAGAACAATAGTAATTGATTTGTATACTGCTGAACTTGGGGCAGAAGAGCTATACCTAGCATACCCACTGAGGGGATCCAGCATTGCAATAGATCACAGACCAGCGCCAAATTCTAATCTAGTCATGACTCATGGTACTCTAACATTTGAACATCTACACTATATGGGGTGTACAGATCACCAGAGGCATGAACAGACATCTGAAGATAATCCCCCTGCTCTTTGACTCACATGACAGGGTTTGGTGCCGGGTTGACAGGAGGCTCCTGGTGAGGCAGGTCGTCCAGCTTGTCTTTAGTCTGCCCTGGAGGAGGCTGCTGTTTCCTCTTCCTGGCGACCAGGAGGAAGACGATGAGGACGACCAGGGCGATCAAGACGATCAGGGCTATGGGCACAGAGATGGCTACGGCCAACTGCTGCTTCTCTGCTGCTATCTGGCTGTTGGCTGCAAGGACAGAATCAAGTGTAGTGAGAGTAGGGTCGATATGATGCTTGGCTGACAGAATTCATGCAGCATGACGACAGTGAAAATAATAGATTACACTGTATAGTGTGTTTACAGCCATACATGCACTGTATAATATACCACCTTTCATCTAGTAAGCTAATCATTCCATGCTGATCCATTTCCTGGGCCATATCCCTCCTTTACACCTTTCATGTTAAAACCTTTGTATTTTAGTTCTTTTCTTTACTCTTTGCATATGGCATGTTTTCTCCAGTGTCTTCGTATCCCTGTTCTTCTTCCACTTCATAATACGGGTGTAGTATTTAATAGTACATTTAGTCATATACATGGAAATGTGACAGTTTAAACTCATATTGCCCCCAGAAAAATGAAATAACAAATACTGACCTTTACATATTGTCTGTTCTGGTGTAGGTGACCACTTGGCACCTTCCCCATCCTTGACACATTGATAGGTGGTGGGCCCTATAAGTGTGTAGTCCTGTAGGCACCCAGTCAGCTCCACCTTCCCCCCGACCAGGTAGGTGGCCTCCGCGGCACGCAGCGACCGCTCTATGTACAGGTATGGGCACACAACCACTAGAAGAACAATAGTGACATTTTGATGAAATGTATATCAAAATTATCTCTTCCTTTCCATCGGGTCATCGTTTGGAGTTTTGAAAGAAAGCATCTTATATAAACTGGCAATTACTTGTCGTTAACATGTAAGGACAACTTTATTCCAATTTCATGTGACAGAATCTAGATGGTCCTCTATATATCCATCAACTTTATTATTGGTTTATTGTCATTAAGTTTGTATAGCATAATAGGTTTAAGTGCAAGGGGAATTAGCTTATAAATAGGAGTTTGGTGTGTAGAAAATACGCACCCTCAGCAGTCATGTGCTTGGTCTGGAAGGCCCATGCCTCGGCCTCCAGGGAGGACTCAGCAATACCCAGACTTAAGGTGGTCATGTAGTCGAACCTGCAAAACTCATTCTGCCCACATGCCTGGTCCACCATGTCCGCGGTGACGTTGTTGGTGGCTAGGGCGGGGAAGGTGGGGGTGTAGTTTGGTACAAAACTACTGTCCTCGTAGTCAGCCCAGGCCATGGAGCCAAAGTATGTGAAGATGGACTCCGTCTTTGATACCTTCCCTGTAAAGCAGAATGGGTACAATTTCAATACAATTTTCAAGGTTTTTATTCTGCAATTTCAAAATATCTAAAAGTATAAATAAGTTTACAGAATGTTCCTGCACCAGCCCTACTGTTCTATTATGGTTCTATTATGGTTGATATCGTATGTTATATCCAGTACCGATAATAGCAACCAACTTCCTTTCTCACATTACACTTTAGGTTTGTTCAGGCTATAGTTAGTATGTTATTTAATTCCCAGTGGGCATAAGATCTCCGCTCCTCTTCGCCCCCCCTCTCCCTCCATCGTTCTCAGTACTTACACGTCACACCAAACTTGTCATGAATATCCTTGGCGTTGGAGGGATCCACATGCGTAGTAGAGTCCCTAATGCGGAGGTCGTTCTGTGCGTCTCCGTCCCAGAATCCAAACAGACCATCTGTCTTCCCCTATTGGGCGTACAACAGATAATAGTTATTCAAGTGATTGTGAAGGGGGTCGCAAGCTCCATTTACTCTTACATAGTTGAAGAGCTATGGATACAAGGCTATGAGCAACTCAAACTGAAATACAATTATGTTATACGGCCTGAACTCATTCGAGGCTCTAAATGGATGTAGATATAATATTACGTGAAATAAGACAAGAGCACAGACTACCTTAATGGCACAAGCTCCAAATTTGATAATAAGAATAACCCCCACTTCTCCGTCTCGTCTCTTCTTGTAGCCCCTTATGTCACGCCAATATAATCTGGACTTCTCCCAAGTTGCTTAGACATGATGTTTTTATTGTTTTGACATGGTCTATAAACGGCGTTATGTGCCTGCCTAACTCTAAGCTAGGTTTTAAGATGTATCATCATCATCATCATCATCACAGAGAGGTAAAGTCATAACCCCAACATGGTGTAGATAAAAGTAATGATAATGTATTAAAAGGGTGTAGAGGGTGGAAGCCTTACCATATACGTGTGTGGTAGGGAGGTGGCGATCTGCAGTACCCCGGCCTTCTCGGCCACAGTCACACTGACACCCGAGGACGTTACCACAGTAAAGTTACTCTGGATGTCGGCCCCGCTGTTCCGTCTGATGCTCACAGTGTCTTCAACACCTCCAGTACCTAGCAAATAAAAACAAAAGGGCGTGGTATTGACAAAATGTTATATTTAACTTGTTTAACCTGTTTATTGGGATTAGTATGCAGTATTATATATGTATATATATATATATATATATATATATATATATATATATATATATATATATATATGTATATATATATATAATATATGTATATATATTATATACATATATATATATTTATATATATAGAGAGAGAGAGGGAGAGAGAGAGAGAGAGAGAGAGAGAGAGAGAGAGCGAGAGAGAGAGAGAGAGAGCGAGAGAGAGAGAGAGAGAGAGAGAGAGAGAGAGAGAGAGAGAGAGAGATGATATAATAATTAAGAAAGTATATAAATAAATAAATTTTTCACATCTGTCCTACCTGTGTATATCCGTTCTGGCACTATATGGAAGTCCTGATACTCCCCATTTACATAGACAGACACCCTGTCCAGGGCTAGGGGAGGCCTGAGGAAGAAGTTCACCTTGGGGCTCTGGTTCTCCTGTAGGGCCGCAGCCGTGATCACGGTGGCCTTAATGTCTCCTGCTGCGGAGATGACAGAATACAGCACACGTCACAATCTCAGTCATGACAATGCTCTTATATCCCACTGTATGTATGGGGGTCGGGTGGGGTAGTCAGAGGGTGTGTAGTGTACACTATGGAAATGTAATTATTATGATCAAATAGATTATTTCCTTATTGTAATACACATCGTATTCCATCATTCCATCGTATTCCATCATTCCAAAAATGCCCAGGTGTGCTTTGACATGTTCCCCAGACTGCATTAAATAAATGTAGTAGAGGTATGTGAGTGACTCACGTAGTTGTCCCATGGAGTTGGCCATGCGTGCCTGCAGTTTGAGCTGTGAGCTGCTCCCAGTGCTCCGTACCAGCCAGTACTCGGCATAGCCGTTAAAGGTGTAGTTGGTGCCGTCAAAGGTCACAAAGTGAGGGTCGCCGAACGCGAAGGCTGCACAAGGAAAGCAGTTATAGGTAACATATATAGAGACATCCGAAGGGTACAAGAGGATTGCTGCGGAAGTGTATCGTTCAGGGTATCCGTATATGGCATCAAATAGGCATCCCCCTTCCAACCGTCTTTGCAGTAGAATGGCATCTCTTACTCGTATATCGTCATGTCATTATCCTATAAAATGCCTTTATCCTACAAAACATCTTGCAGCCCCTATTCTACAAAAGGGCCCTTATCCCACATTTTGAATACCGGTACAACTATTTCCTCAGCAAGGCAGGATCCATGGTCACCTAGCTCAATTTCTATGATACCTGGCGTTGGATAATCCTATGCATTTGCATTGTGCTTATGGCAGAAGGATATGCGGCAAATGTATGTGTACTGTAACTGCAATGTATCGGTAGCTGTATGGGTATTCTGGCTACCCTGTACCTGTAGTTGATGTATGAGCAGTGTGTATGCATGAGTAAACCGTACCTGCGGCAGATGCCTTGTGGTGGCTGCAGTCTGGTGTTCTCCTGTTCGGTTCATACCTCCCTAGACACAGGGAGGGGTCAGTAGACCACAGGCAGCACCACACGTACGGTAACCTGTCTACCAACCAGTGGGACAGTACAGGTACGCTGTGTGGCTCCTATAGGGCAACAATAAACATAAATTAACACCACAGATTTGACAACTGGCTGTTTTTTGTGTTAGCATGAAGAGAATAAGTGTGAACAAGGAATCAATTTCAGCTACCCGGTTGAGATTGTATTACTGAGATTGACATGGCCACAATCATTCTCTGTTCTGAAATCCCCTGTATACTACTACTTTTAATGAGTTGCTCACTGTATAGGGTTTCTTGCCGGCCTCGTGTATACGTCCTGAGTAGCTGCCACTGTTGCTGTCTGCCGAGTTGAGCAGGTGACCCTCCTTGTTGTAGCAGCACCGTGTCTCCGCACCCTGCTTCCTGAAATACAAACCATTAGAGTCACATCACTGGCAAGAAAGTGTGGGTAAAGTACTTCTGGCATTATATGACACAGTGCACATGAGACTGTGTCAGCGGGAGACATGGGGCAGGGGACGGGCTCAGTGGCGGTATACTCACGTGGGTACTGTGGACACATAGCAGACTTTAGCGGTAGGAGACATGGGGCATGGGACAGGCTCAGTGGCGGTATACTCACGTGGGTACTGTGGACACGTAGCAGACTGTGGCGGTAGGAGACATGGGGCATGGGACAGGCTCAGTGGCGGTATACTCACGTGGGTACTGTGGACACGTAGCAGACTTTAGCGGTAGGAGACATGGGGCATGGGACAGGCTCAGTGGCGGTATACTCACGTGGGTACTGTGGACACGTAGCAGACTGTGGCGGTAGGAGACATGAGGCAGACTGTGGCAGTGGGAGACATGGGGCATGGGACAGGCTCAGTGGCGGTATACTCACGTGGGTACTGTGGACACGTAGCAGACTTTAGCGGTAGGAGACATGGGGCATGGGACAGGCTCAGTGGCGGTATACTCACGTGGGTACTGTGGACACGTAGCAGACTGTGGCGGTAGGAGACATGAGGCAGACTGTGGCAGTGGGAGACATGGGGCATGGGACAGGCTCAGTGGCGGTATACTCACGTGGGTACTGTGGACACATAGCAGACTTTAGCGGTAGGAGACATGGGGCAGGGGACGGGCTCAGTGGAGTTGGTGTCACACTCAGCCCCCACTATGAACCGTGCAGTGTCTGTATAGGCCTGAGCAGCTGTACACGGACACGGGAGCAACTCATCCTGCCACCTCCCTCCCTCAACAGGGACTACTGTAAGGACAAGAGGGTATGTGTATTTTATGTTCAATAGCATTTATTTATCATCTTACTCATACATAAAGGTGGCACGGTAACACTTGTCAATGATATGTATATTCAACCTAATTAGATCACACAAAATGGATAAAGGATTGATGTTGGTATATGATGTAGTTAACCATTTCTGAATATAAAAAATACGTCTATGAAAGTATACAATCGGGTGTTAAGTTCTAGGTCTGCTTACCCGGATCTTTCCATGCCTTGCAGAGTGCCTCTGGCCATTGACTGCCATGTTTCTCTGTCATGGCACTATCCACGTACCACCCCAGGGGCACCAGGTCACTGTACAGCCCTCTGTAAACGAATAGTAGGCACTTATACTGTATGGTATTATCTTTACATTGACACCCTATGACACCCTGTGGGCTGCACTTATACTGTGTGTTATTATCTTTATATTGACAGCATAATTATGACACCATGTGGGTTGCACTTATGCTGTACGCTATCATCTTTACATTGGCAGTTTAATTATAACACCATGTGGGCTACGCTTATACTGTATACTCTCATCTTTACATTGACATCATAATTATGACACCATGTGGGCGACTCTTATACTGTGTACTATTATCTATACATTGACAGCATATGACACCATATGGGCTGCACTTATACTGTATGGTATTATCTTTACATTGACAGTATAATTATGTCACCATGTGGGCTGCGCTTATACTGTATGCTATCATCTTTACATTGACATCATATGACACCATATGGGCTGCACTTACACTGTATGGTATTATCTATACATTGACAGTATAATTATGTCACCATGTGGGCTGCGCTTATACTGTATGCTATTATCTTTACATTGACATCATATGACACCATGTGGGCTGCACTTATACTATATGCTAGTATCCTCACCTTGCCAGTGTGTTGTCTGCTTGCCCTGAAGGTTGCACTTTGATTGCCCCCAGATGCCAGTCACAGTCGGTGCCCGTCATACACCGATGGTCTGCCGTCTTGAACGTAAACTGGCCGCTGTTGTCATGACCAGTAGCTAGAACTGTCAGGAGCTTCCACTCTCTCTGTCAAATAAAACAGGGTTTCATCTAATTTAAACAACTGGATAATATATATCATACTTGAGAAAGAGCTGTGTGGATGTGCTAATTAAGGTATCATTAATACATGTTTTATACAGGACCACTAGCACGTCTCTACACACAGCCTGTGCTGGATTACGTACACCGGGACATTACCAAGTAGTATATTAAAATGGCTGTTTGGAGCAGGATTAATATAGGAATGTTGAAGAACAGATACGCATACAGAAGCCTTAAAATATCACATTTGTATAAATGTAAATGAGAAAATGCAGAAGCCCATAATATATTATATCATGAATAAACGATCAGGAAGTTAAAGTAATTGTCACTTTTATCAGATGAGATCTCACCTTGGGTCGTCCAGGCATGTTGGGCATCTGTGTCTCTCTGAACCCATAGAGCATGATGTCCACCTTACTCTCACGCACCCTGTCGCCAGGTGGGGTGACGGTGCCGTTGGCGTCGGTGTAGTCTAACCAGCCCTTGTTGAGCAGCTCGGGGCTCCAGGAGAGGCTCAGCTCGGCCGGGCTCCTCTGTAACCAGCTACCGTGGTAGTCATGCAGCTTCACCCGGCGGTGGGCGCGGCTAGGGGCGTCTGAGGGTAGGAAATTATTTGTTATAATTATAGTTTTCGGCTGGCCACCCTGTCACTTGGGCCGTTAAAACATCCTGGGGATGTTGATAAATATCGATTGTCACCAAGGGTCAGTCACCTGTACATAGATTTAATGTTTTCTACGATTATTTCTCCCCCTGCTTCACTGGTTGTTTATTGCCACTGTCCATCTACTTATTACCATTAAATCACCTTAAATTTCAAGCAAATTATTTTGTTGCTTTCCAACATATTGTAACACAAAATGTTACTGAATCAAATACGGTTCTCATAACGAATTGCCAATACCAAAAATGTGTAGTAATAGCGACACTGGTACAATATGGTGGTGGTTAATATCTTAATCATTCAAAATACAAGCATTCTTACCTATCTTAATGTGTTTCCTGTGCAGGTATTGTTGCCATGTGGCCAGTCTCACCATCAGGTACACGTCGCCACCTACTGGAGTGAGGGCAGGCACGGGGCAGGCCACCCTGGCCGTGTCCACCACCCGGCCCTCCACCTCCCACTCCTGCTGGGCCGCCTCAAAAAGGAAGAACTTACACATCACCTTGGTGTTGGTGTCAGGCAGACAGGGGCCTGCTGTGTAGATCTCCTCACCCCCCAACATGCCGGCCACCTCTGGGTACACCGCCAGTTCCTGATTGTTCTTCGCTGTGAGAGAGAGTAGGAATGGGTAATTAGGATAGATGAGTGCTATGAGAGTATAGGACTGGGTAATCCACAGGCTTGAACTGAGATAGCATGCATATATGCGTGGAGTAGATGACTGTATATAAGACAAGGTATGACACAGCTAGACGCCCATCATCTTCATACCCTAGATGGCCCTACTTTACTATGTATTTGGAGGTGGAGGTGGAGCCACATGTCTATTGGTCAATACATGGTACAGTAGGGCCAACTAGGATATATAAAGATGATGGGCGTCTAGCTGTGTCATACCTTATGGTATATACAGTCATCTACTCCCAGTATAGCCAGGCTGTTTAGTATAAGCCTGTGGGGAAATCAGAGTACATGTACAAGGGTGCTATGCGAGAGAGTAGGACTGGATAATCAGGATACATGGGTGCTATGGGAGAGAGTATAGCACTGGGTAATCAGGATACATGGGTGCTATGGGAGAGAGTATATGACTGAGTAATCAGGGTACATCATAACATGGGTGCTATGGGAGAGAGTAGGACTGGGCTCGGGTATAATCAGGATACATGGGTGCTGTGGGAGAAAGTAGGAGTGGGTAATCAGGGTACATGGGTGCTACGGGAGAGAGTAGGACTGGGTAATCATGATTCATAGGTGCTATGGGAGAGAGTAGGACTGGGTAATCAGGGCACATGGGTGCTGTCAGGGGTGGGCAGCAATCACCATGTCGCCAAAAAGTGGCGACACTGGCCTTGAAATTGGCGACAATACCCTCCTGAACCCAAGCTTTCCAAAACTGAAAGAATTTTGAAAATTGTCCAACTAGAACCAAAGTAATGATACATTTTTCATTTGCACTAAAATACATTATTTTGACTTCAATATTTTTAAAATTTCGAATTTTTAATATCTGAAATAGGCATTTTCATTGTGGTTATTTTCTTGAGATTTAGGCCATTTTGGTGAAAACAAGGGAATTTTGATGAAAACTAAACCCATTCGTGCGGATGAAAAGTCGGCATAGGCGGCGCCACTAGTGCTGAATACACACTCAAAAACAGCTCCACTGACAGCGAGGCGGGGCATGCCCCCATAGAAAATGCACTGTGGCCATGCCCCGCCAATCAATGGCGGCGTATGTAGCCGGATGCGTGTTTTACAAAATCGCTTTTTTGTCCGTACGAATGCTAGGTCCATATTCGTGGAGTAAGCCCCTTCTAGGACAATTGGCCAGTGGCACATTTATTGGGAGAGGGGTCACATAGGCCTTGCTCCCTGAAAATTATAAAAAGGGTGAAAGAAAGGCGAGAGAGAACCCCTGATTTTCTGAAAGCCAAACCTAACCATTTTAGTGCCAAAACCTGGGTGCCAAAACTCGTTCCTTCCCTATTCCCAAACTTCCAAAAATGCATCAGATTGCATCATTTTAGGTAAAGATTTTCAAAATTTTGCAAACCCTTTGGAATCCCTCTAAAACAATGTTCCAGTCCCAATAAAAAGAGGACAATTACAGAATGGGGCAAAAATATATTTTGTGCCAAAATGCACCAGAGCACTCCAATTTAAGTGTTGACTTCTAAAATTTTCTTGTTGGGTGTGAGGGGGGGATTGAGGGCACATCAGCCGCTGCACTGTAAAAAATGCCCATGGGGAAGGTCCTTTTTTTTGCATGTCCTTCCAATACTTGTCTTGGCTACAACTAGTCCTGTATTGGCTCCACGGTGTTCAGATATGCCCACCCCTGTGCTGTGTGAGAGGGTAGGACTGGGTAATCAGGGTATATTGGGGCTGTGGGAGAAAGTATTACAGTAGTAGATTATCCTCTGAATATGAAGGCTGTTGGAGAAACTATAAATATTGTAGGTTATGATATGTATATCGGACTGTGGGAGAAAGTAGGAGTTGGTTATCACATATACGTGGGGGCTGTGGGAGATAAATGTGTTAAAACACAATATCAATCACTTACATGTGGTGCAGGCATCTCTGTGCACAATAACATGGGACACCTTATAGATGTACCTGCCGACAACCTTAGAGCCCTGGTCCCGTGTCAGATACACCACATCGTTGGTGTTGGAGCCAGGTAAGGCAGCAAACAAACGGCCATACCCAGCGTTAAACCCAACCTGCGGGACAAGACGTGAAAGTTCGTTATGATGGCTCTGGGTAAATTTCTCACGATGCATTTTATATTGCTCAATGATTAATGACTTATGATTCCCCTAAGGAAAATAATTTCATCTGTTAAATTGAGTTTATTTGGTCTATCAAAGTATGCTTTCATTTTGATAATAGGATATTGGGAAAACACTATGATGTTTTCTTATTTTTGGGATGATTGGGTAGATAATGATAATTAGATGTTTATCTCAACTTTTCATATCTGTTCCTAGTAATTTATAAACTACAATATGGATGCCTTGTGTGCATACTTGTGCTGGGAAACAGTTGTCTCCTGTTCCTGTGAATCTGTCACAGCCACTATAAAGTCCCCCTAACCAGGTCAGCTCCTTGTAGTTGTAGATGGCGTATGTAAACACCCCGTTTGTTACTAATACGGCCTGGAAGGTGTTTCTCTGTAAGGAAGAGGCCAGATTCTGTATTCTCAACACATCCATTCCCAGATTAGTATGCAAACGTTCTTACATTAAACCTGAAGATTACCCATTCTATGAAGTTTGTCAAATATCCATTTTATCATTTTTAGGGAAATCTATTTCTTTGTCCCACACATCGGATGGACTAACTTTAAACATAGTAACTTTGTTTCTCCACATAAAATAAACGGAGCTCCCGTAGGTCAAATAGAGAGTTCCGTATCTGCTACGTTAAAAAAAGAAAACCTACCGGGCATACGACAATGTCTCCAAAACATCCCCCATTCCTGAGGCTGTGCCAGGTGACTATAAGGGCGTGGGTGGGGTTGAAGTTGTGTAGGTCTGTCACCACATTCACCCTGATATGCCGCCCTAGCTCTTCCAGCATGGCCCTGCCAGCCTCCGTGGTAGACTCCAGCACCCTACCATACACCTTAGAAATCATATCCTCAGCATCACCAGTATGTTCCCTATTCTCAGCGTCTGCAAAGTACACGGCAGCCATGGCTGGATCCTTTACTTTGGGGTGGTTGTAGGGTAGCTTTTCTCCCCGTACCTCCGCTGGTAATGTGCCGAAAGATATGTGTCCATGCAGGGATACCTGGATGTAAAGGAATGTGATCCACTTGTAAGGTGAAGTAAAGATCTTGGAGCAATATGTCCAATTGTAAAAGGATGCAGACCAACATTCAAGTAGAGGAAAAGATGGAAAAAGTTGGAACAGGTTGTAAATTGTTAAGGTTATTTTCACACAATAATTAGTCTGGGGCTCGTTTCATAACAATATACGATAGCTCAATAATTCTATGACCACAAAAAAACATGTCTGTAGGGAAAAGAGGGCAAATTGTATTTTTTAAAAGGTAGTTGTTAAGGAATCATCCAACGTTGCAGTACAAATAATTTGATATCATTTCACAATGAGATTGTAGGACACATGCCCATAACATAATCATACCACTACCCAGTAAAGGGTGGTTGAAACAATAAGTAATCTAAAAAATAAAGCACTGTATTGTAGATGGACATAAGAATATTAGACATACTACGATTTAGGGGTAAATTGTTAGATAATGATTTTCGAAAAATGGGTAATACTGTACAGTGGCTCAAACTACTGACTTATGTTGTTTTAGGATAGAGGAAGGACAATTCATAAAGTTCTTAATATGTTTAAACAAGTTTAGTATATTGAAAGGTATATTATCTTGGCTCCTTGGAACACTTTTTGATACATTTCTAACCCTAGCGGTTTCAAAATCCAACTGTGGCGGTTGGCGCGCGTCAACTCGCGGCGACACAGAGACCACCTACATGTATACATACACACTAATCCAGGTGGAACAGAGCTGCACCCTGGCAGAGGCAGCGGTCACTACAGGGTGTTCTAGTTACTGACCCCAATATACTCACGTTAACCCCTGGTTAACATAGATAGTATTTATGAGGCACTGATTTTTACAAGGTAATCTACATGCAAATATCAGTCATTACATCTTGGTTTCGTACAAAACAAACCATTATTAAAGAATTTTTAGATGGCTGAGATGACTTTAGAGTCTGTCTCAGACGTATGTCGTGAAATGAGCATTTTCTCCCTTAAAACCACCATATACAGGTATTCTGTGCAATAGGACAATTGGGAAATTTGCTCCAATTTTCTTTTGAAATGCACCCCTTTTTTTGTACGACAGCATTCTACAATTTTCATGAGATAAGCTAGTCGAATGAGATAAGCTTGTCGTAAGTGTGGTTATTTTTCTCCACCCCTACAACTGTTATTCAGCTGTCGTAGGTTTGACACAAAATGACCCCTAGACGATCAGCAATGGTCGTAGCAGTAAAATAGCCCATGATGTCGTAGAAACTTATGAATCGAGCCCCAGGTCCTGTATTTATATAATGAAGCTAACATTAAATGATGCATACTCTGATATATAGACACAACCTCTGGCATAACCATTACTAATGGGATATTGAAAATTACATCAATTACAGATACTTTAATATATAATTCAAGATAATATAAATTAATACCATATGCATTTACATATATATAAGAATACAGACACATATTCTGTCGTAATTATTTCCAATCGAATACAACACAAATATACCAAATATCACTATGACTTACGTAGACGTTGTTGAAGTGTTCACCCATGAACAGAAACTTGACTTTAACCTCAGCTTTCGTGTCAGTCTCCATTCGTAGTTCTTGATCCCCGTTAGTGGGGCCGTAAGGAAACATCACCTCAGTAGACACATTGTAGGTGGTTACAGGGAGGGACGCGGTGCCATCCTCATCTGTTAATGTTACAAATACAAGGTAAATATCAGGCCACCCGAGAAAGAGTTTCTCATCACTAAGCGCTCTAAAATTATTATGACGAGGGCGTTTTTAAATTTTGGTTTATTTTTTAGTGAGGGGCCAAAATAATAAATTGCGATTTAACAGAGAGAAGTAAAAGAGTCGATATGACTCTGACAGCCAGAGTCGCAGATTGTCTCCCACGCGACACTTGTAGAGGAGAGTCGAATGAGTTTGATTCTCCACTCCTGAAGAGTCAACTACAGTTGACCCAGCAAAGGAGGGGGAGTCAGAATTGACACTTGAATACATGAGGGCATGCAGGTAAGGTGGATTGTGTAATTATGTCAGGCTAGGCTGGAGGCAATAGGTGTCTACAATTAGTGGACAGGCCAGGTGAGGCCTGTGAGAGGTGAAGTTACTGCCCAAAAGAGGTCAATAACAAGACATATTGTCATGTCCACCACTTCTCCTTATGTGAGAGGGCCAAGTTATATCTGCCTCACACTACACTCTGCAGAACATTGGCCACAAACATCAAATTAGATGCCAATAACATAGGTCTATGTGTAGTTTAAGCAGTGCCATACATTATAATATATATCATCTCAGACGGTTAGTGCCCAGCCTTATGTTTATTTCCCTTACCCACATATATAGTGGCTAAGCTCTATACCGTTGATGTTCTTGGAATGTATTGTAAAGTTTATCATCATATTTGATTCAGGTAAGTTAACCCTTTAGGGCCGAGCATCAACTATAGTTGATGCCATGGGGGGCCGAGCATCGACTATAGTCGATGCCATGGCTGGCTGAGCATCGACTATAATCATCATAACTCTATGGGATTTACCAAAGGCTTGGCCATGGGAGAGTTCCTATGAAAATGTCTCGGCCCCATCACCAGAAAATGTTTTTTTTGCTCGGCTCTAAAGGGTTAATTGGAAGAGCTTTTACATTGACATTCCTTAACTACACTATTTAGACAAATAAAGACATAGTGTACTATTCTATAAAGGACCGAAACTGGTTGGCATGTACCAAATGTCTGAAGTATTGATAGTGGCTCTAGCCTGTGGTTGCCACTGGTACTAAACTAGTGTAGGTTGCCCCATCATGTGGTTTCATATACAACTACTATCAGAGTCAACACATTTTTTATTTGACTCTTCATGGAGAGTCAAACTATGTATGACTCTGCTGTGGGCAGAGTCAACTGCACTTGACTCTGCACTGAAGGTAGAGTCAAGTTGTACAATGTCCAAGGGGTATGACTTGAGTGGCTGTGACACCACCACCAGAGTCATCATGACTCTGCTACAAGAGTCAACTAGAATTGACTATGGTAAACGAGTCATGGCGACTCCTTTACTTCTCTCTGTGTAAATTTCACATTTTAGTAGTTAGGAGTTTATCAATCCACAAAAGCTGTATGTTATTCCTAGCTCACTACCTTACTGACGGTATAAACTTTCACTTGATAGCAAATCTGTCAATAGTTGTCCGTTCCGATATATTATTTTCATTCTAAAAAATGTAAGAAAGAAAAAAACGTTTTCCACAAAGCAGGATGCGCGTGTTGATGAGAAACCAGGTGTGTGTTTTTTTGAGTGGCCTTAGTATGAATTTCATTTAGAGAATGGGATAATAAAATGCGATATTTGATGATGAGTATAATGTCAGGATTGATATCTGAGAATGGTCTCTTAATACAGACGGCACTAATGCAAAAGCATGAGAATTATGTGACCTATCTTGCAGTTTTGTCCAACAAAGTAAATCACAGTAGATATACTGGTGGGAAAACTCAGAACATCAAAGCGATCTATATGGACATTTAAGAAGTGTAAAGATTGCATTGACTTTAAAGAAAAAAGGGTGGACCTTACACCTGTCTGAGTCTTTGTATGACGCTATACAGTATCTGTATGGATACATTAAAGGTATAATATCACAGAAACGGGTGTTATTACGTTGTTACGGAGTACTATTTAAGTTGTTACGACAAAAACAAAAAAGGAAGGTTATTTCATGGGTAAGACATTGGTTTGGAGGTCCAAAACAGAACACTAGTATGTATCTTGTACACAGAATAATATATTATCTGCGTCCACGCATTTCCCTCATTCCTATCACCCTACAACCAACGCAGGCCTAGTAGCATGTACATGTGTACTCATTAACTCCACACACTAATCAACAATCCAAGTATCATAAACTATAAAAGAACACTTACATTTGACATAAGAAGTACCCAGGACTGGTGTTAGTAGCAGTAAAGCAGCAAGTATCCCAGGAAGGTGGAGACTGGTAGTCCAGTCCATTTTGAATCCCGTACAGGTGAATATGGCTACCATCAGCCAGGTTCTGCAGGTTACTGATAGCCTATCATACTCCTACTGATAGCCTGACCTAAATACCTATTAGCTCCAGGACAAACAGGTAAAACACGGGAGATAAGGGGGCATCTAGAAATTACTTTGCCACCTTTAGAGTGTATCAGACTTAGTGATTATACCTTTGATAAATAGCATAGGATTAGAAACGTCAGCTATAGTTT
This sequence comes from Harmothoe impar, assembly GCA_947462335.1. Lineage (NCBI taxonomy): Eukaryota > Metazoa > Annelida > Polychaeta > Phyllodocida > Polynoidae > Harmothoe > Harmothoe impar. The sequence goes on along the minus strand of OX381710.1, from coordinate 55,177,427 downwards.
AGACCTCATTTTGTTTGTCAGACTTTCCCCTAAATCGGGTTCTATATCGTTGATTGCCACTGATACACGATGATCGTGACTTGCCCAGTATAGAAATGCGCATCCTTAGACTGCCTCTTCTTTCAAAGTGTGTTATTGGGTAGATTTATTACATGTGTGTTATAACATTGGATTCGGCGCATTGCCGTTCTGCCTCCAAAACCTGATAAGACTCTTAGTGTATTATCATAGTTACATAAACGCCGCATTCTTGTTAGAGAGATGCTAGCTTATGGTTTTCTGATTAGCTAACCTAATTATCAGTTATGATCTAAGGGAGTGGTTACTTTTTAACAAGAGGGGGATTGATAGATTTGGGGGAACCAAAATAATTGCACCTCTTGAGACAGGGGACCAAAGAAATGTGTTCCCCTCTTTTTAGTGAAAAGGCCCACGTGTTACTATAGCTCGAAGGGATCAGCCGCAACCAATTTGGCCCGGTCTGGGGCCGGTAAGGGGGCATCCATGTATTACATACGCAGAATTCTGGCAGAAACTGACCCCCCCCCCCTCCCCCCTTGTTGCACCATGTACGCATTGGGGCTACCCCCTACCCCATATGTACATACTCAAATTACTTGGACCCCCTCCTTCTCTAACAATTTAAAAAAGAGGTGCCTTTCTAGTCTATAACTACCTACCAGATGAGTCATTTATTTGCAATGGGGTCAACATTTTTGCCCCCCCCCCCCCCCCCACATAAAGAGGAAAATTGAAGAAATATGAGGGGTATAGAGGTACGTTCCTCTGAATGTTTTGAAATTTTGGCTCGGATTTAGGCCCAAAAAATGCTATTTATTCGAGTAAAATTAACCAAAAAGTACCCCTTGTGCATACACAAGGCGTATGCCAAAATAGCTCCAGACCCCCCCTCTCCCTTGTACAAATATGTACGCATTTGGCCAGACCACCCCTCCCCCCTTGGTGCGTATGTAATTTATGGATGCCCCCTAAGAATTAGAACCCTCTCGCCGGGGGGGGGTGAAAAGGATTAGCGCACTTGCGTGAAAATCCACCAACCCTTACCCCAAATGTTGATAAAAAAAGATTTTAAAAAGACCCCTCCCTCATCATGTATACGGCATAGAATACATAGCCCTTCAACAAGAAAAACTTATCTCAGGTGGAGCCCAGAATTTGGATCCAATGTGCACCAAGGAAATCTTCCACAATTGGCTACAGCTAGTATAGTAGCTCTCATCACCCAGTAACTCTAACGCATCTCAACTATTTCAACCCCCGGTTTTAACCACAGCGGATTTTGACTATTATAGGTCAGAATACAATATTAAAGAAACATCATCCATCGAGGAGGGAAAGAGCAGATAACTGTGCTTATTTAACTGTGTTATTTGTATGTGTGGGTGTCTATCAGTAGAATATGGTTCAGTTTATAGCATGGTATCATGCTGGGCTCTCCACTATGCAACACTGACCTCTACCCAACCTTTATCTCTGATCACAAACAGGTACATAATGTATGCTATATGTCGTAAAAGGGGTCGTAAAATCATTACAACACCCACACTACGCCAACACTAATCTGCGCCAACACTGAGGTATGAAATACTGCTGTGGTATCAGGACGAGGCTTAGTCATGGAGGAGAGGGACTCATTGTGTCACAAGTAACAGAGGGGTTTGATACATACAGCACAGCGAACATCATGTGCCGAGATGTGGTTAGATTATGGGCATATTGGTCAAAATCTCACAACAGATGGTCGATTGATAGAATATACAGCAGAAACTAGAAATCCTTAGCCGGGGTGCTGCTAAAGGAGGCTTTCCAGTATGACATATTGTTCAAGTGACATTATTATGAAAGCATGACTGAGGAGACTTTGTGTGCCTATAACCCTTTAGTTTTATAACTCTTGTCTTCCCTAAAGAGGGTCTATAGAATTACACTTCACCTATACCCCTTTAGATGTATGACTATGCCGAGAACCAGTGACACATTTTAATGACATCTGAACTTTGTTAGTCATTTGCTGGTTATGTCTATATGTTTTAGTCGTGTGTCAACATTTCAGTCTTATCAGCTAATCCTTATCAGCCAAGGCACAGGTAGAAATCAATAAGAAGTGATTTGTTTTGACGTGGATGATCTGTTACGCAGTCCTTAGTGTTAAATAGACTGCAATGTATGTCCCACATTCACCATTATATGTTTGTGCTATTTGAACGTTCTCGCGTGAACTTGGCTCTGTCATCATTTGCCGATAGTCATGGGTAACTCATACAGTGGGGACCAGGAATCCATGTTGTCAACCATGTGAGATCAGACACCAATATAACACAGTGTACCAATCCAGCCGTTTTATTTTAGATAGTTATACCAATATTAAAGGTTGGAGAGATACAGGGTAATTCAGTGTTAAAATGTGCATTGTAGTAGTAAATTCCCTTGACATAGTTATTTAGAGGGGTTCTTGTTTTGGAATAAGAATAGAGGGGTATACGTGGCATTTTGACTTTTATTAACATGACTTAAATCGTGAAATTCACAGCTTGAAAGCTGCAAATCCTTATGATTACATATTGTTGGACGTCCAAAGATACACCATATATGTACACACAATACGCATACAATTAATCACATATTGTGATCAACTATTAAAGCAAATGTGTCACTTGATCATCTGATTTGAATGTGTGATGCACAGAATCATTGACTTTATGAATTCTGTATACAAATGTGTACGACACAATAGTGTACATCCTACCCGGGCCTTATAACCGTAGTATGTAACATCTAGCTATACAAGATATAGGGCTCCTAGGGTTTAGGCCATGGGGCATCCATGTTCGGGGGTTAGAAGTTCAAGCAGGTAACACTAGGTGGACACCTATAGACTCAGTACTGCCCTGTGACGTCATAACCCCCGGTTAGCTGCTCCACCTACTGGCCAAGGGCCTGTACTGCAGGTTCTAAATTTACCACTATTGACGGCCAGGTGTCCTATATATAAGAGGCACGCATGTCTGAAGTCTGAGCAGTGCTTTTGTACTTTACAATCTGAACACTTACAAGAAAACATATCTTAATGTGCTTTCTGGCTAAGCTACATAAGGGCCACTAAAATAACAGATTATTTCAGTTCAAACATGATGCAATTATGATAAGCAATATAATATATTATGTACATAATGGAATTATGAGACTTGGGTATGGAACATGTTCTTGTTTATTGTATACAATGATGGATGGAATAGGCAGCACTCTGTTAATGTTTATGTACACGATTCTCTATTATGGCACATTCGAGGACTCATCATGATCATATTATACAGACTTTCATTGGCTGGCAGCTATATCATACATACTACAGGTTGTACATGTATTGCCTGTGATTGACTGATAACCTGCCCCACATAACCTCCAGAGAAAGCATTTATACCAGACTGTCATTTAGGAGGTAGATGATATTAAATTATCGCCTCTGAATGGCACGACATACCAGCAGTCTTCATGGGGTGTTCTTTGATACATACGTATTACAAGGCCCATGTGTTAATAGCTCATGGAATGGACTGAATGGGACTATAACTACAGATTCTAACCCATCATCTATATCTCACCCTGACTACAAAAAGCGCCCTGGCTACTAAAAGGTTATGCAAAATATGAAATTGTTCTGGAATGTATTATTGTGCCTTGCAAAGGCCATTGCCAAGCCTACTATGGCCTCGTTTGTCCTAATCTGTACATTATATACAATGAACTTCATACCTTATCACCATTCTGTTGCATCTGTAGTCTGTCAATAGACAGTAAAATAGTTATAGTTTGAATAAGATCGACGTAGGGTGCACGTTCTTACACCAATTAAATTCTCTTTGGGAATGAGCTCGGGAGGAAGACAATAATGTAGTATCAGTCCCTTATGGTTGCCCAAACAAGACACATATAATACCTTAATTACGTAATTACATTTATATATCAATGTGTCTCTACAAGCCACGTCGATGAGACATGAATATAAGATATCCTTCACGTTTTGAAGATACTTCTACATGTATACCAAGTTGGTATCTGTAATGAGATGATCATGGAAACAAATTGTTCAAGCTGTATGTACAACGCTATAATGGGAACAGCAAAATAACGTGATTATCCCGGCAGTTAGATATAGTAAGACAGTGTTTGGTATAGCACTTCCTCAAGAATTGATCCCATATTTGGCGGTATAATGTCCAAGTATCTACTCTGACCGTCTATGGCACATAAAGCTCGCTGTCAACTCCCATATTATATTCATTCATTATACTGCCTCGTCCTGGCCTCGATGAGGGCCCTTTCCTCTGGTGTAAACTCATCTCTAGCCTGCCGGTATTGATATGGCGCCCTCCTCTTATCCTGTATAGTATCTGTATTCCTGGGGTAGTTATACGGCCTGTGAGGCTTCTGTGAGGATGTCCCTGACTGCATGGTAGAGTTGAGATCTATTGTATCTTTTCCTGTAGAGGAGACAGAGACATCTTTGTCTAGATCATCCATGGAGGATGACATTGGTTTAGAGGGTATCCTCGGACAGCCATAGAGACTGAGATCGTCCTGAGACCTGGACTGGTTGGACCGTTTGTCTGGCCGGGGCTTCTTCTTGGGTGGTTTGGTGATGGCTACGTCCTCAGGACGGATGTCACTGGCATGGAAGTCACCCCGCGGCATGTGCATCAACTCATCTGGAGGGTTCCTGTGTCAAAAACAATAAATATTTCAGCAACAATACTAGTATATTTGTGTAAGTCCACGCGGAAATAGGTTTCTCATCACCAGGCACTGGGAAATATTACAAGTTTCACATTTTTACACAAGTTTTACAAGACCCACGTCCAGCACTGTTTTTAATCACGCTTTAAATGTCTTGAATGTACTGCCATTGAATTCTAATGCAACATCAGTAAGTGGATATTATGTTTGATAGAATTATAATCTTACTCTTTCTCCTTCCTGTGCCTGCGTTTACGGCTGAGGTAGCAGAGGAGACCAATAACACCAATAATGATGAGAAGCACCACGATACCAGCCGGTACCCCCACAGCCAGCGCCAGCTGACTCTCCGCCTGCCGCACGTCTGTCAGGTCTATAGTACAACAAGAAATACAGGTGATGTGTTATAGCCGAGTAATGTAGGTGCAGGGGTCAGGTCTCATCTCACTCCATACAAATATACTACTTCCAATGCTTCGCCACTTTTCAGTATACTACTTTAACACAGCTCTCCCACCTTTCAGTACACTTCTTATTAAGGGAGATTATATTCAAGTACTGGTTTAGTCATCCTGTTTTAGTATATTACATGGAAACGTTTACACATAGAGACTTATAGACGCATAGACTATTCAGAATCATTTAACACATGTCACTCCTCGTTACATTTCTTATCTAAATATTTTCAGCATCCCCACATTTCAGTATACTACTTACACACCTCCCCACAGTAATACAGTGCCTCACATACAAGAGGCCAACATGTGAGTACTAACCTTTACAGTTAGTGTTGAGGGTGGGTGACCACCGTGCGGAGCTGCCGTCCGCTACACAGGTGTATCTGTCGGTGCCCTCTAGTTTAAAGCCGCTCCGACATCCGTCTATGTAGACAGTGCTGCCAGGTGTGTACTTCAGCGGCTGCCGCTTGATGGCACTCGGGATGTTCAGCCAGCCACATGTCACCACTACATCACATGGGGAAAGAACGTACAGGGTGTCAGTTTCAAGAATCTAGTTTCAATGGGTGGCCGTATCCTTTATATAATGTTGTGTCAAATATATTGCTCCCCATTGTTGCAATATTGCAGGAAATTTGTTTAGAACCAACTTGGAAAAGCTGGATAGATTTATGAGAGTTGTCCTGTTGAATACATGTAGGCCTTTAAGCTATTCAATTATGTATTTGCATGACATTGTGTTTAATTTAGATGAATAGACTGAGAGAAGAAAGCAATCGCCGGATCGATGTCTATGCCTGCATGACCTACCAGTGCGTGCTCCCTGTGCCTGTTCCTGTGTCCATGCCTGAACGTTCAGTGTGTCCTGTGCCACCTGACTCATCAGTGTCACCATGTAGTCGTACTGACATGGCACGTTAGTACCACACAAGGCAGTCACCTACAGAGACAAGATGGGGTTAAAGTCACCATGTAGCCGTACTGACATGGTACGTTAGTACCACACAAGGCAGTCACCTACAGAGACAAGATGGGGTTAAAGTCACCATGTAGCCGTACTGACATGGTACGTTAGTACCACACAGGGCGGTCACCTACAGAGACAAGAAGGGGTTAAAGGCACCATGTAGTCACACTGACATGGCACATTTGTAGCACAGGGCAGTCACCTACAGAGACAAAAAGGGGTTAAAGTCACCATGTAGTCGTACTGACATGGTACGTTAGTACCACACAGGGCAGTCACCTACAGAGACAAGAGGGGGTTAAAGTCACCATGTAGTCGTACTGACATGGTACGTTAGTACCACACAGGGCAGTCACCTACAGAGACAAGAGGGGGTTAAAGTCACCCTGTAGTCACACTGACATGGTACGTTAGTACCACACAAGGCAGTCACCTACAGAGACAAGATGGGGTTAAAGTCACCATGTAGCCGTACTGACATGGTACGTTAGTACCACACAAGGCAGTCACCTACAGAGACAAGATGGGGTTAAAGTCACCATGTAGCCGTACTGACATGGTACGTTAGTACCACACAGGGCGGTCACCTACAGAGACAAGAAGGGGTTAAAGGCACCATGTAGTCACACTGACATGGCACATTTGTAGCACAGGGCAGTCACCTACAGAGACAAAAAGGGGTTAAAGTCACCATGTAGTCGTACTGACATGGTACGTTAGTACCACACAGGGCAGTCACCTACAGAGACAAGAGGGGGTTAAAGTCACCATGTAGTCGTACTGACATGGTACGTTAGTACCACACAGGGCAGTCACCTACAGAGACAAGAGGGGGTTAAAGTCACCCTGTAGTCACACTGACATGGTACGTTAGTACCACACAGGGCAGTCACCTACAGAGACAAAAAGGGGTTAAAGTCACCCTGTAGTCACAGTGACATGGTACATTAGTACCACACAGGGCAGTCACCTTCAGAGACAAGAAGGGGTTAAAGTCACCATGTAGTCACACTGACATGGTACATTAGTACCACACAGGGCAGTCACCTACAGAGACAAGAGGGGGTTAAAGTCACCATGTAGTCGTACTGACATGGCACGTTAGTACCACACAGGGCAGTCACCTACAGAGACAAAAAGGGGTTAAAGTCACCCTGTAGTCACACTGACATGGTACATTAGTACCACACAGGGCAGTCACCTACAGAGACAAAAAGGGGTTAAAGTCACCCTGTAGTCACACTGACATGGCACGTTAGTACCACACAGGGCAGTCACCTACAGAGACAAAAAGGGGTTAAAGTCACCCTGTAGTCACACTGACATGGTACGTTAGTATCACACAGGGCAGTCACCTTCAGAGACAAGAGGGGGTTAAAGTCACCATGTAGTCGTACTGACATGGTACGTTAGTACCACACAGGGCAGTCACCTACAGAGACAAAAAGGGGTTAAAGTCACCCTGTAGTCACACTGACATGGTACGTTAGTACCACACAGGGCAGTCACCTACAGAGACAAGAGGGGGTTAAAGTCACCATGTAGTCGTACTGACATGGTACGTTAGTACCACACAGGGCGGTCACCTACAGAGACAAGAAGGGGTTAAAGTCATCATGTAGTCGTACTGACATGGTACGTTAGTACCACACAGGGCAGTCACCTACAGAGACAAGAAGGGGTTAAAGTCACCATGTAGTCGTACTGACATGGTACGTTAGTACCACACAGGGCAGTCACCTACAGAGACAAGATGGGATTAAAGTCACCATGTAGTCGTACTGACATGGTACGTTAGTACCACACAGGGCAGTCACCTACAGAGACAAGATGGGATTAAAGTCACCATGTAGTCACACTGACATGGTACGTTAGTACCACACAGGGCAGTCACCTACAGAGACAAGAAGGGGTTAAAGTCACCATGTAGTCGTACTGACATGGCACATTAGTAGCACAGGGCAGTCACTTGGAGATAGGTAAGGGCAATATCAATCAAACGTAGTGTTTCACAGTGTTTATGTCCCTTGCAACCAAAGAGGTTTTAACTATTCATCATGATCAAATAAGAAAAAGTAATTTAGTATTATAGTTTAAATATGAGTATTTACTTACCTGACCGGCTGTCACCCCACCAGACCCGTTACTGGGGAAGGTGGGGGCAAACTCAGGGGTGAAGTACTCGTCAGCATAGTAGTCCCTGTTTAACTTGGCCCAGTACATGAACCTCGACTCACTCTGTCCAATCTGCCCTGGAGGAGGAATGATAGCACAGTCAACTACAGAACCTGCTGTGTAGAAGAACTGGTTTGGTAGTTCAATATGTGAGTCAGATTGACTTAAGTTTAGCAGCTTATGCCCTTCAACTGGTACGTATAACAAAGGCATACAAATCAGTGCAATACTGACAATTATGACAGCTGGCCGCCCAATCTTATTCAAAGCTAGGCAACACCTAAAAGGAGCCATTGGTCTGAGGTAGGGCATCGATCACTATAGAGATACAAAGAGCCAAAATATCGATGTCCAGTAATTATAGTTACAGTGGCTGTCTGGACACACAGAGCAACTGAAATGTAACACTTGTAGCACATTGACAGGGGACACTAGCTGATGCAGTGTCTAGTTTAATACAGAGAGACAGGTCCACTTACAGGTGTATCCCACCATGTCGTGTATCCTCTTGGTGTCCTCCGGGGGTACGGCCTGACCACCCCCTCTAGGCTGGATATCGTTATCTGAGATACCGTCCCACACACCCATCAGACCCTCCGTCTTACCCTGCAAAACACAGGTAATTAATTATTACGTGTTGATATACAGATATACATGGATGGAGTTTATAGAGAGCAGCATTGATTCCAGTGCTATGATGGTAAAAGCATATCTATGTAAGTCTGCTTCCTTGGTTTGTAATGTGTTTCATGTGATTTGTCTGTGAGTATTATATTTAATGTCTTCTCTGCAATACGAAAGTGGCGTTTTGTTAGTAGTATATTGAAAAGGCAAATGTGTTGATATGCGGGAATGTGTGCAAAAAGTATATTGAAGTGCATGGATGTGTGTAAGTAATGAAATATGGATTGTATGTGTAAGTAGTATATTGAAATGCTTTGATGTGTGTAAGAAGTATATTGATATGGGGGAATGTGTCTAAGTAGTATATTTAAGTGTCTGGATATGTCTAAGCAGTATATGGAAAAGGGGGGAAAGGCAAACCTGGCGCCTAGACCCACTAACTATATAGTATCTTACTGATAGTGACTACTGATCGATAGCGACCGAGATCTAAGGATCCCCATGGACAGATTAATTGAAAGTTGTGAACTTTAATATTGCATCAAATGTTGGCATAAATTGAAAAACGCCCCTCGCTTAACTGTGATAATTTATTGCCAAATAAAGATATTCATATCAAATCAAATCAATGTGTTTAAAGTTGGTATCCCAATTGGGGTGACTAGGATTGACCCCTCTCAATAATTACCTGAAAGTCCTGAATGTATACCTTTCTTCTGAAATGGGTGCTTTCTTCTGGTTACCAAGAGTCTTAAAGGCTTTAATGTAAAATTGTAATAACATCTAGATCTACAGCTTTCATGAAGAAAACTCAAGCATTGGCAAACCATCTGAGATATGCTGCCACCTGTGCAGATGGAAATGCACTAATGTGTTCATGAATGGAGTTGAGCTACTGGGTCTGCAATGGGAATATCCTGTAAACACTATACACAGCTGCCACCTTGTGGTTGTTAAGAGAGGCATGCTAATTGCTATATTTTTGACTGCTCAGTGAAAATTCATTTTTGCTACTGTGTGGGGATTTTTGTATGGAAATAGTTTTCATAGAGCTATAATACTTTCACATATGCCTGACAACATCAGCATGCTTATCCCCATGCTGGAAGTGGAAATTCGTCACCGCAACAGTTGGGATACCAACTTTAAGTAGTATTGTAGTTGGTCTCTTACTACGTATGTAACACTTGAGTACAAAAACCAGACAAGGTAAATTAGACTTTAATATACGGCGACTTTATTGTAAAGGTAACTCTTGGGTATTATAGTACAAGTATAACCAGCGGATATACAAGATCAGAACAGATATATAATACAGTGGGGCAACCCTATAGCATAGAGTTAAGCCCGTGAGCACAGGGTGGTCATGTCACGACAGTCCCAAACCTGACTGACTTCCAATGGAGAAGCAGCCGTCTTATATACAGCGCTGCATAGCCACGTGACCGTACTAGCAGCGCCACCTGTTAGGTTTAGTTATGTAAAATGCTTATGTAACAACTACCGACGGTAACCGAAGGTGGTACCGGTACACTACCGTATAGATAACCGAACTAGAGGAGTCGGTGTATGTAACGAACCGACGACACTAGTTAGATGAATAAAACAGTTATTAAACACAATAGAACCGTGTTGTCTTACATCATACAACATACAATAGATATACAACAATAACAGTTAGACTTTATAGTCAACCCGTTACACTACCCCCCTTAAGAATGTAGGAAGGGTTGGTTTTATAATAATAATACCTCTTGGATACATTATATACCACGTATATCTATTTATCAACAAGTAACATTTCTACTCATAGTAACAACAGGCATACATACATGAACAACCAGGTTAACATGTATATAACAGTTTATATCAACAATATAGTCTTTGGTATCAAACCATAGTCCCGTAGGCACATGATATAAAAACTGTCCAACTGATAGTCCTAGACTAGTATCAGTTAAAAGTAAAAGGCACCAAATAACCACCTTGGAAACTCAACACATCACCTACTACATTCAGCAATGGTGCGAATCCGTGTGGAGTTAGTGTCCTTATATATAAATAATAGAACTATAATAGCTCTCACTTCCTTTGGCGTAGAAAAGTTTATAATTGGAACTATAGCAGTTCCCACTTCCTTTGGCGTAGAAAAGTTTATATATAAAAATCCATAGTAGCGTATCCTAAATTAGGTGGGATAGATCGTCATCCTTATTAGGGGCGGTACTCCAGTACCTAGCAGTTTATGGTGGTAGAGATGGATAGAGTCCAGTACCGGTATAGTACTTCCATCTCTTGTGAAATATAAATATAAAAAGGTAGGTCCGTGCCTCCTTATAAATAATTATCACAGGAGGATGATCCATAATAGTTCATAGGTCACAATAGTAGAATGCGACCACAGGATCAGGAGCCCTGGACAGTAGTAGAGAACCGACGGTTGTGGCTTAGTAGTAAACCACGGTTTGAAGACATCAGGCTGCTTCCAGTGTGGTGGCAGTAGTGACTAGGTTAAGTCACGACAGCACCGTCGGTCTGCTTCGGTTGTCCAGGGGCGTGTAGCTGCGTCGATGGTTTAGTTTTACCTCCGAGGGGCGGAACAGTGCACCCCAGAGGGCCTGACAGGGGACCATCCTTAGGTGTCCATAGGGACACCGCCGGATGGCTTTCCTTCCCCATCAGGACTTCCTCCAGGAGGGGCCTCCGTGGTGTAAACCACAGCAGCCTCCACCTGGAGAGGAAGGGCTCCACCTGGGGCTACCGAGAGGGTACTCGGCGCCGCAGTAGGCTCCCCGCCACTGACCACCCGGGTAGAGTGTGCCATGAAAGAGAATGGCATCTCATACCTAGGTGGGTGTACTGACAGTACCGGGGTCACAGGAGGAGCAGGCCTTGCGGCAAGCCCCAACCTGGACTGGAGATCTGGAAAACCAGTTCTCTCCCACTCTGTCAGCTTTAGCCCGAACTGCCGGAAGAACTTGGCGTCACAAGTTGTCAACCTTGATTCAAGCTGTTCGATCGTAGCCCTCCAGAGGGCATGATCTTGCTCCAGACTCGCCTCACGCTCGGCAAGGACTCTGGTGCGTTCAGCAACCCAAGCTTTCCCTTCCCGGATAGCCTGTTCTCTGAGCAACTTGTACTGCTCAAAGTAGGACTTCTCCAAGAAAGAAACCTGAAACTGGAGTAGCTTACTTGCGTTTTCAGCCATCTTAGCTCTGTAGCACTCAAATCCGGGGACTAGAGTGTCAGAGAATCCAGTGTCATAAGCAGGACCGTCTCCAGGCAACACAGGTAACCCTGCTAGCCCTTCGTCAACAGCCCTGTGCTCAGGTACTGGAGTCACCTCGTCATCCCTTGCGGGGTCAGAGGTTGCTCCGTGCTGGGGTGGAGCAGTCGGCTGGGCTGACGCCCCATCCGGCTGTTGTACCTCTACCTGTTCAGCATCACTGATAGGTGAGATACTCTCCTGTGGAGCTGAAGCTTTCTTTTGCTTCTGGCTCCACTTGTACTGCTTGACATAGTCAGCAGCAACCTGACCCGCCTGCTCGTCACCCAAAGAGTTCTGAACAATAGCCAGTGCATCACCCAGTTTCTGTCTCTCCTGCCTGGGCAGTTGATCAGCAACCGGGGGCAATGCAACCGAAGATACCGTGACGGTACCGACGGTTTGGCTACGGTCGACCTCAGATGTTACCGTGGCGGTGGCGACACGTTTCTTCGCAGGTTCACTGCGGGAACGGTCACGTCCACCTTTTGTATCATCTTTGGATGACTGGCGGCCCCTTTTCAGATCTTTCTTCTTAGGAGGGGTATCCTTTCTGACAGTGGGCATCGGAGTTTCTGTATCTGGCCCGAGATCGGTTTGTTCGCACTTGGCGCCCTTACACAATCTCTCCCAGTCAGCCTCCGTGAGGTAATTCCACTGTTTAAGTTTGTTGGTTCGCCACTTATACTGTAGATTCCCTACACGTTTGTGGCACCCCCAAACCTTCAGTGCAGCCTCAACTCCACGACTAATAGTGCGCTTGTGAACGCCCTTATTGTCGCAAAGATGCCTTACCAAACCAGCCCTCCGTTGGCAACGGAATAGCTCCCCGTCACTGTACTCAGGGCAGGAAGTACTAGTACTCCCACTCACACAGTACAAGTAGGGACGCACATTCATGTGCTTCTCTACTAAATGACGGGCGAACTTGAACAGGTTCGGCCACCGTTTTGCAGCTGTCGAAGCCCCCTTCAGGCGCTGACAGCGAACATACGGGCAGGGATCCCCTGGCACGTAGTTCTTCCAAGCATATTTCAGCTTGGGACGGCATGACCTGTGGATATTAGGTTTATTCCCTTCCAACACTGCCCTGAGGTACACGAGGTACCAGTCAATGGGGTGGGAATCACCTGTCAACCAGTCTTCGTCGTCTGAACCCTCGGTCGTGTGAGGTGCAGGAAGAGCCATTTTGCCATTTTCCTGAACTAAGTCAGAAAGGCTCAGGTTCTTCCGGTCATCATCACGGAGACACAGGTTTAGACGAACATGCGCTGCCTTGGCGCGGAGGCGGCGATTGGCTCTGCTCTCTGCGACAGACCATCCCTCGGCTTCTGCCTTGGACAGTCTATCAGCAACAGCTTTGAGCCTATCTGCCTCAGTCGGTGCGACCTCTTCGGTAGCAGGAGTTTCAGGGGAAGATGCAATCCTCCTCTTACGCTTCCGCTTCCGTTTGGTCTTAGCACGAACCGTGGACCCGTCTGATGAATCACCATCAGGGACCGTCGGTTCTTGTGCCAATACACCGGCGGGTTTCGGAGAAGATCCCCCTGCAGGGTTCTCCTCCTGGTTGGTATTACTACCACCCAGACCAGGTTCTGTTTTCGGAACAACATCACCCGACCCCTCAGGGTTAGGTTCAGCTGGTACCGAAGCCGAGCCTTGACCGACGGTTGGAGCACCGGTAGTGTCCATTTCCGTGTCAGACTCGAGAACTCGGTCATCCCCGTCGGAGGCCTCAGCCTTCTCCGGGGCCGTGCATGTGCCATCTACACGGGCTGCCATACTGTTAGCTCAGGCGTAGGTGAACCTCACGGTTCACTCACCCGAGCCTTTAGTAGCACAGCAAGTAAACAACAGTGTAGGTACTGCCGGGCAGACCTAGGCACCACTGATCAACACGTTACCCTACGGGCAAACGTGCTGATCTGAAGAAGCCTGGCTGCCTGTGGGGCTTATATACCCCACCCGTCCCCCGTGACCCCGCCCCTTGACCGGCTTCTCAGCCAATCAGGGGTCGCGTCTCCAAGACGCGACGAGGTGACCCAATTTCTCACGGCTCATTTGGCGGGAGAAATCGATCAGGTGACGCGGGCAGCGCCCTTCCCACGCCTGGCATATCCGACGGTGGGAACTCTCACTGTTGTTTACCATTTTCGTGGCGTAGCCACCGGAAAACCCGGGAATGATATACCGGCGTTAGAGGATATACACAGCAGCGTGTCACTAAGCAATATGTGGTCAAAACTAATCCCATACTTAGAATTAATCGGCAAAGCCAGCCACCCGCCCTGGACACGTGCTTTTCTACCTCCAACGGATAACCACACCGGATAACCCGTCTCTTCTCGTTGTGTTTTGGTGATCGAGTACCGGGCCAATGACCACCGGCCCAGTACGGAACTGTCCATGGAAATTTAATCAAGCCAGCAGCTAAATGTCGTCAACAAGGTAAGAAAAAAATGTTTACACAATTTTATCTCGCTCTCTGACACGTGTGCTCCTCCGTAGACCTTGTACCGGTATGTCCAGAAATGATGACACCGGAGGTATCACATTGCTTTGTTTACCGGTGCCTACGGTTAGTCCTTTACGCACAGCTGACCCTTTTTTACGAGGCCTACCGCGCTTGGGCTTGGTAACACACGACTGTGGTTCAATCGGTAATTTCCTAGGACGACCCCTTCGGCGCGCTACCGTCGGTACCGACGGTATGACCGTTGGTCCTGCCTTCGGTATCTTCGGTAGCGCAGGGTCGGTTGGTGCTGGTACTCGACCAGCACCGAGGGAATCTTCACCGTCATCTATATATGGAACTCCATACCAAGGTCGGAGTCTAGCCACATGTGATTTAGTGAGAGTCCCTTTTTGCAACCGTATTACTACAGTAGTTTCACTAACCACCATAGTAACCGTATGCGGACCATCCCAGGAGTACAGGGTCTTGACTTTGGAATTTGGTGTGCTAAATCTCGCGACCTTATCCCCCACCTTGAATTGGCGGAGTTTAAGGCCCGTGTCATAGCCCACCTTCTGCAAACTAGCAGATTTTTCCAAGTTGTCCCTTACTACTCCATAGGACTCGCGTAATGATTGTCGAAGTGACTCAACAAACATCACTGTGCAGGGTTGCTCGAGCTGGTGTCCCTGCACTCCATAGACCATGTCACTAGGCATGACTATGTCTTCACCCATTACGAGCATATTAGGCGTACAGCCCGTCGACGCATGTTCGGTAGCATTGTAAGCATGGGAGATATAGCGAGCGTGCTCATCCCAATCATCCCGGTGCTCATTAACCATTGTCGTGAGACATTGGATCAACGTCCGATTGAAACGTTCCACCATACCATCCGATTGAGGTCGGTAGGGGTTCGTATGCGTCTTGCAGATGTGTATTTTACTACACAGTTCTGCCCACAGTCGAGATTCAAACTCACGACCCTGGTCGGAGTGAAGCATTAAAGGACCTCCCCACGTGAGGATCCAATTCTCGAAAAGTGCTTCTGCGCAGGTAACAGCTGTATGATTTACCAACGGATATACTTGGACATACTTGGTATAGTAGTCCTGTACCACCATCATACAGGTATTCCCACGGGGGGTCGTGTTGAAACCACTAATGATATCAACAGCGATCCGGGCAAATCGAACACCGAATAGCTCTTGACTTAGAGGTAGTTTACCAATACCAGGTCCAGGCTTTGATAAACAGCATTGGGGACATTGTTTCACCCAACGCCGTATGTCCAAAGTCATACCAGGCCAGTAATATCTACTCTTAATCTTTGCCTCAGTCCGTTGTCTGCCAAAGTGTGCTGAAGTTCGGTGGCCATGACAGTAATTGAGCAACTGTAGTCTGAGTGACAAAGGCACTACAGACTGAGCTGTTCTCTTCCTGCCAGGTTGCACCCTCCAGCGGCACAATACACTGTTCCGTATAAAAAGATTATCCCACTGAGCTAACAGTTGTCTAACTTCTTTACATTCCAGCGAAAGTGCGGGGCGAACAGGCTTGGACAGGCCCAACAACTTCAAGGAGTACACCCTCGAAATAGCTGGATCTGCAAGCTGCTCATCCTTCAAGTGATTTAACGTCCAGTTAGGAACTTTCGCACCCACAGACGCAATCACTGCATTGTGAGACCCACAGTCTCGGCAGTCTACACGGTGACAGTTCCGGATAGGATAGCGGGACAAGCTGTCCGCATTCACATGATCTACTCCACTCCTGTGTATGATATGCTCATTCGTCATGCCAAACTCAGAGAGGTGGTTCAACCATCTACCCATCATCCCCTCAGCGTCCTTGAAGTTAAGGAGCCACTGCAGAGATGAATGATCCGTCCGTACGAGATAATTCCCACCATATAGGAAATGTCTGTACTTTTTTGTGTAAACCACCACTGCCAAGAGTTCACGCTTGGTTGTGCAGTAGTTACGTTGTGTTTTGCTTAGACTGTTGGACGAAAATGCCAGCGGCACTTCTCGCCCATCCTGGATCTGCGACAAGGCAGCACCAATACTTGTATTAGAAGCATCAGTGTCCAAGATGAACTTACCAACAGGTGCAGGGTAGTGCAAAACAGGTGTTTCTAAGAAGAGTCTCTTTAACTCACTGAAAGACTGTTCTGCGGCTGGAGACCAGACTATTTTAGCCTTAGCCTTCTTCTCTCCAATCATCAGCTCTTGTAAGGGAGCTGCGACTCTCGAGAATCCAGGTATAAAATCTCTGTAGTATGAACAAAACCCGATGAAAGAGCGTATCTCCTTCGTGTCCATCGGACGAGGCCAGTTCTGTACCACTTCGATCTTATGAGGATCAGCCATGATGCCATGTTCAGAAACAATTCTACCTAGGTATTCAACTGACTTCCTAAAAAGCTTGCACTTTGAAGGTTTCAATTTCAGACCATATGATAAGATGCGTTTCAGCACAGCTTGGAGGTTCTGTAGAGTTTCCTCCACAGAACCACCGAAGACGATGATGTCGTCCAAGTATACTAGGCACTTTTTCCAAAGTAAACCCCGTAACATGGTTTCCATCATTGCCTCGAAGGTTGCCGGGGCATTGCATAGCCCAAATGGCATGACGTTGAACTCAAATAGTCCCATATGGGTAGAAAATGCGGTTTTTTCTCGGTCCCGGGGGTCCATGCCGATCTGCCAATAACCAGATTGTAAATCTAGTGTACAGAACCATTTCGCCCCACCCAGAGATTCCACACATTCATCTATCCGAGGTAGAGGATATGCATTCTTCCTAGTGAGTCCGTTCAACTTCCTATAGTCGATGCAAAATCGACAGGAACCATCCTTCTTGGTGACCATCACCACAGGACTTGACCATGGACTCTCACTAGGTTGAATCACATCTTCATCCAACATCTTTTCTACCTCAGCCTCCATAGCACTTTTTTTAGCCATGGGTAACCGACGGTAGGGGATTCTACTGGGAAGCGCGTCCCCAGTGTCAACCCGGTGTTGTACCGTATTGGTACGCCCTAGAGGATCTCCTGGTTGCGCAAAGGCGTCAGATAACTCCCACAGCTCATTTGCCACCATTTCGCTCTCTAGGGTTGTGAGGTGTGACTCACACAACAGGGACCTTAAATGTTTCGGTAGGTTGGATTTAGCTAGAGCCTCTTCGTGGAAAGAGTCTCCCGCCACCACACCTACTTCCACAAAGTCCGTAGTTAGTGAGTCTACCCCATATGCTCGCGTGGTGTTACCAATAGGCGTCCCTTTTCGTAGAGTGATTTCTCTACTACTCGAGTTACAAATCGGTATCACCCCCCAACGAGCGTTGGCCAGGTAAGTATGATAGCCAGCAAGACCTAACTCAGAGAGCTTTTGATCTTCTGGTTCAAACATTCCCGGCCGTTTGGCCTGCACCCCCACGCAGCTGACTAGGACATCGGATACATGTCCTGCTGCCAACTTTGTGTCTTGTGCCACTGACGCCACAGAAGAACCATTCCTTAAAACGCACTGTACAGATTGCTTATAAGGATGTTTAATCTGAAGTCGGCCCGTTGCGGTGTTCATTGTTACCCCGTAAAGAGCAGCAAAGTCCATCCCCAGTATGCCATCATCAGTGATGTCGGTGATGGTTGGACATATCCAGTATGTCTTGCCATCAACCAACATAGGTTTTACAGTTCTGCCATAAGTCTGCATACTATCTCCCGTAGCAGTCCGAGCCTTTACTCCTAGTAGCGGAGCTTCGGGCTGGTTGCAAAGACGGGCCATGAATTTACGATCGACCAAGGTGTGGGATGCACCCGTGTCGACCAAAAATTCACCACGCGTCCCGGAAATAACCAGACTCAGGTACCAACGCTGTCCCCGTAAAGGGACACACTCAGAGGTCAGCATCGGGCTTCCCCCTCCATCCATAGCAACCCCTTTTGTCAGGAGATAATCCCAACACGGGTCGCTCGGGGAGTCTTGAATCACACTGCTCTGTGCAATCGATTCTAACCAAGACTCCTCTAAGCCAGCGACTACAGAATCCTCCGGATTCCGTTCGTCCTTGCCAGCCCCGCCTTGCCAGACGCTTACAGGTTGTACAGACCCTTCTGCCTCTGCGCGGCCTTGGTTCATGGAAGAGTTAACACCGTCTACCAATCCCTTACAGGCATGGCTAACTGTGGGGGCGCCATCCTTGCCAAGAGGATGGGCCCCATTCAGTTTTCCGTCTCCTTTTCGGTTTTAGCAGCGACGGGTGCAGGGGCTTTGCATTCGCTAGCCCAATGACCCATCTTTTGACAGCGTCTACATGGCTGAGGTTTCGTGTCCTTTTTCTTCTTTTTCCTTCTCTTTCCAGACCCAGAATCAGAAGTGGACGCAGAGCTCTTTTCTAAGTGCTTCCGCAACAAACCCTCAATCATCTTTTCCATGTCCCTGTCAGGCATTACTGCCGCCACCTCCTCGGAGGCGGGCTGTTTCTTCTTAGGTGGTTTTGTGGCGGCCTCTACCACCTGAGCTCCTTTCGGGGCCACAGATGGAGCTGCCGACACTCCTCCACTAGGAAAAACAGCCTGTTTGGTGTCATACACATCTGCATGGTCAAAAAGGTCAGCTAGAGATAAGTCCGGCTGCCATTTCTCCCGCAGATATGCCTGGAGATTGGTGTCCCTGACTCCATTGACAAACCTGGAGGTTAACTCCTGGATGACAGTGGGGGTGTCAGGTCTACATCCCTGATAACACTCGGATATCAGTTCCTGTAGAGCAAATCCGTAGGATCTCAGATGCTCGTCCTTGCGTTGGACACGTTTGAGTAGCTGAGTCCTTGGGTCATGCTCACCAATCTTCCCAATCGCCCATTCAGCTGTTTCTTCAAGTGAGCTCAATGTCTTGATCTTCACTCTCTCGAACGCCAAAAGGGCTGGTTCACCTGGCCCGTTGCAGAGTGCCTGCTTCAGAGCAACCAGCGCTTGCTGATTGTTCCAGCGATTGCTCTCCACAATAGCCTTGAACCGAACTTTGTACTTTCTCCAGGGTGGCGACCCTGTGAAAGGCGGAATATCGATGGCCTTTTGACGGGCTGCATCAGGATGTTTGATCTCCCCAAAGTTGAAAGGAGCATACCGTTCATCCAGTTCATCGATGTCCCGCGGGACGATGTCTGTCCCCAGCTTCTCAATAGCCGGGTTCCGGTCATACTTAGCCCGCTGGACAGGAGTTAAGCCCTGTCTAGCTCTGGGTTTTGGTACCGGAACTGAGACCATGGTCTGCTGCTGATTCAACATCGTTGAACCAGTAGATGGGTGGGTGTACCCTGGAGGTGTTGCTGTGCCTCCAAAGGCGCCACCACAGACCGGAGTCTGTAGATAGCTAGCCCCCATCTGAGGTGTCATACCTGTTACCGTGGTGTGTACTAGCGGCGGGACACTTGAAGGTGTCACTGTCGTGTACACACTGGGTGCGGGTATGACTGGAGGTACCACCGTGGTAGGTGGTGGTACTTGCTCCGACTTCGTCTTCAGGTCCTGATTGACTTGCCTTAAGCTTGCGAGGTCTTGTCTGGCTAAGTGGAGCTGCGTGCTCAAATCCTTTCCCAAGGAAGTTAAGCTTGCAACCTCACATTCGCCAGACACCCTCTGGTGCAAAAGTTTGTCAACCTCCACCTTGTGGGAAGCCATCTCGTTCTGGAGTTCCAGTAGGAACTTTTTCTTCTCATCAACCTCCCTTAGGAATAACTTCCTAGTTTGATTGATGGAAGCAAGTTCCCTCCGGGCTTCCGCGAGCTCATGCAACTCAGTTTTCCTGGTGGGGATACCCATGGCAGCTAGTAGGTCCCCATCCAGTGGTAAACTGGATGGCTCATCTACTGCTGGCGGGTACCCCTTACCAGGAGCTTCTGTTGCCACATTAGTCTTCTTTGATAGCCCGCCACCCCCCATACCGTTCGGTGTAGGAGTGGCACCATCAGTGAAAACCGACGTGTCTGGATCCAATGAAGGATCTGCTACCGTCGGTGTAGAACCGAAGGCAGCTGGGCCGAGAGTTTTAGGCTCTCTACCCGGTATTTTCTGACCCTCAGGACAGAAAAGATTCGTGGAAAGGGAGTCCAACGATCTCCTGGAGCTTATATCAAAGGGTCCCGGGATTGGAGATTGCTCCCCATCCTCTCCTTTGGTAAAGGCTTCCACAATAGGATCACCTATTGCTTCTTGGGAGAGGTCGTCACCGGGCACCTCCAAGGCTGCCCGGCTCTCCCGCCTATTGGATTTGCCTGTGAAGAAGCGTACATTCTGTACGGCTTCTTCACGTTCCTCAGCAGGGGTTTTAGTCCTGCCGCTGAACGAGCTGACAAAATCGTATAGGTAATCCATATACTGTAAGTCTATTTAATACCCTATCAATGGTCGGTTCGATCAAGTGGTCACGGCACCAATGTAGTTGGTCTCTTATGTCGGACAAACAGTGACTAGTATATTATATGTGTAGTATGATATGGCTGGTGGCACCACCTACCCAGAACTCTGGCGGTATGACGGTGATGACGTGGATGAGGCCGTTCTTGTGCGCCACCTGGACGCCAACCCCGGAAACACGGAATACCACCGTAAAGTTGCTGTGTACCACCTTGGCCGACGGTGGGTCGTTATTGACGATGAATAAATCTTAAAAAGTAAATGGTACAACTATAATGAAACCAACTGCCTGGATAACAGGGAAAGGGGTGTATGTCACACTACCGCTGTGGCGGCTATTTTCTATGTCACAGCTCAGAAACTGTATGTGTATTTTAAACAGATGTAGGGCTCCTAATCATGGTGTTACGTGAGTGGTAAAAGTAGTTTATTATAAATGTAACAACCATATGCCAATAAAGCTTAAATACATCCAACATAGATGGAGTCCATGCAGCTTAAAGTTACTGTACTCTACTATGTGCTCACCTGGGAAGTCCTGTCTCCACACGTCAGGGTTCCTGAAGTCCAGCAGCTTGTTGTTAACGTAGACCAGTAGCAGCCTGTTGTAGGGTGCGTAGTTGTTACGTTGTATCTCCACCCTGCCCCCCGCCACCTCGTCCACCGTCTCCTGCATGGACACAGACGTCATGGACGTAGCCTTAGGGACCAGACCTACAACAACAGCAGGCATTAAGAGACAATATTTTAGACAACATTTTGTTATGAAATGATTACCAGGTGAACTTAGGTACTACAGGAAGATAGCCAGTTTAACTCAAGATTATAGATTATCATAATAAAAAGAACAGTCTTTACCACACGTCTTTATTTGTATTTGGATAAAGATACCCAATGATGCCATCTTTGGGTATCAATATAATGTAGATTTTTTTTCTATAAAACCTAGTTCATTTTCAGAATGACGCGATCTGCAAAAAAGGCCCTTAGTGCAGAGTGCACTATAAGGTCCCTTTTCCCAGTACATGTCACAGATGATGAATTAACGGCTAATGTTTGCTATGAGATTAATATTAGAGTATGCATCAACGTAGATGTATAAATCGCTTTATATATCTAAAGGAAAATGAGAAATGAATGAGAGGAAGCATGCTGACCTGATGGTGTCTTGGGTTGTTCGAAGCGTCCCTGTAGACTAAACTCGAGCTGCTTCCCGGCCATGACGACCTGGTTAGTGTGTAGCAACCAGTACTCGCCCTTACCGTTATACGTGTACACCACGCCGTCAAACGTACGGACATGGGGGTCGCCAAACACCACACCTACAGGAAAATAGACATGATGTATACGTGTACACAACGTACGGACATGGGGGTCGCCGAACACCACACCTACAGGAAAATAGACATGATGTATACGTGAACACAACGTACGGACATGGGGGTCGCCGAACACCACACCTAAAGCGAAATAGACATTATGTATACGTGTACACAACGTATGGACATTGGGGTCGCCGAACACCACCCCTACAGGAAAATAGACATGATGTATACGTGTACACAACGTACGGACATGGGGGTCGCCAAACACCACACCTACAGGAAAATAGACATGATGTATACGTGTACACAGCGTACGGACATGGGTGTAGCCGAACACCACACCTAAAGGCAAATAGACATTATGTATACGTGTACACAACGTACGGACATGGGGGTCGCCGAACACCACACCTACAGGAAAATAGACATGATGTATACGTGTACACAACGTACGGACATGGGGGTCGCCGAACACCACACCTACAGGAAAATAGACATGATGTATACGTGTACACAACGTGCGGACATGGGGGTCGCCGAACACCACACCTAAAGGGAAATAGAGATTATATATATACGTGTGCACAACGTATGCACGTGGGGGTCGCCAAACACCACACCTACAGGTAAATAGACATTATACATATATATATATGTCCATATACGTGAACACAACGTAGGCACGTGGGGGTCGCCATGATGTACCAAGCAGTGCTGGGGAGCTAATTACCCTGCAGCGCTACATTGGTGCATCATGACGACACATGTCACCTTAATACGACATACCGTCCTTAAAGGGTTACTAAACACGTACCTATGCCCGGAGGCTTGTAGGGCTGGCAGGAGGGGGTGGTGCGGCGAGACACGTAGAGGTTGAAGCAGTCATACTCCGTGTCCTGCCACTCACAACACGTGTAGCGGGGGGCCACGTCCCAGAACCAGTTAGACAGGCTGGGCACGTGGGGGGTCCGGCCGTACGGGGGGACCCCCCAGGGGTGCGCCTTGTCAGGGGTACTCCCGTACTGAGTGTCTCCAGAGTACATCAGGTCTCCCAACTTGTCGTAACAACAATGGCTGCCAGAACCTTTAGCTCTGTTAATTACAAGGGGTAAAGATGTAGTTGTATGTAGGTTAATAATTTCAGGCGACCAGATTGAACATTGATCGCAATTGAAAATCAATATTAATTGATAAAAGGAAGAGTATGTACATTGAAAGTATTGAGAAGGTACACACTAGTATTGTATGTATACAATATGGTACATACGCCTAGTGAATGCATAAAAGATGAGTCATACATGTAACGTTAGTGTGTGGTACGTACGTGTACTGTGAGGAGATGACGCAGTGTGCTGCCCCCTTGTGGTGCTGGCAGTTGTCACCCCGGGCCCCTGCCCCCTGGTGGCAGTAAATGTCACTCACAAAGCGCCCCCAGTCGGACACGGCCTGACTTAGCGTGCACGGACATACGGGCAGACCCGCCTCCCACTGGTCCAGTTTTACTGAGGAACAAGGCAGTGGGAAATTACCTATTATAATAATCAAGTATGTCCACTTTACAATATACAAACGTCAGAATAGAGCATGTAATCATCGTATATTGGGGTGTGGGGATGTGTGTAAGTAGTATATTGGAATGTGGGGATGTGTGTAAGTAGTATATTGGAATGTGGCCATGTGTGCAAGTAGTATATTGGAATGTGGCCATGTGTGCAAGTAGTATATTGGAATGTGGCCATGTGTTCAAGTAGTATATTGGAATGTGGCCATGTGTGCAAGTAGTATATTGGAATGTGGCCATGTGTTCAAGTAGTATATTGGAATGTGGCCATGTGTGCAAGTAGTATATTGTGTGTATGTGTGTGTGTGTATGTAGTTTATTCAGATGTAGTAATGTTGTAAATACGAAAATACGAAAATACACCATCCATAGACTCGTCTGATGAAAACACATCATGTTTTTGTATTTTAGATTCGTATGGTCCCACTCAAGAATTTGTGTATTAAAAGTAGTATACTGGAATGTGGGGTCTAAGTAGTATATTGCAATGTGGGAATTCATGTAAGTAGTATATTGGATTGTGGGATATATGTAAGCAGTACAATATTGAACTGCGGTGTAATTAGTAAATATCAATGTGGGGTCGTGTAAGTAGTATATTGAAATGTAGGAGCGTTGTAAACGAAAAAATACACCATTCATAAACTCCACTGATAGAAATATGTAGTTTCATTTGGAACTCTTTAGTATTAGATCATTTAAGTTGTATGTTCTTCTCTTGGTTTACATGGGGTAGGTGTCATAGTACACTTACTGTCGTCACCGTGCCAGTGCCGGCACATCTCGTGTGCCCACTCGGTACCCAGGTACTTGGGTGCTGCCGTCCTGATGAACCACCCCAGGGGCACCGGCTCACTCCACAGGGCGCTGAATAACACAAGTATTGTAATTACACAAAATTGATTCTGTGTAAATTTATTTGATAGTCTTATGATGTTCCATTTCTGCCTTTTCAATGCTATTGTGAAATTACCGGTTCCGCACCACACCATAAAACATCATCGTATGTTTTAGCAGGTCAAATAGGTGTATGCTCTGATTTATAAAACAAAATGTATAATCAAAATAAAACGGCATTTTAATTAATACTCACGTGGGGCTTGCCCCCGGGTTAGAGTTGGCTATGGCTACAAGGAAGACGCCCATGGAGTACTGGGTACAGTCAGTCTTGGCGTCCACGCCCTCCCCGCACTGCTGGCTGCCCGTGCTCACCGTGTAGAACCCCTGGTTCTGGTAGCTGCCCGCTAGTGTACGCAGCAACCTCCAGGTGGCGCCATCCTGCAGGCAGCAATGGTGGGGGATGGAGGATGTCTTCATATATCATTTCTGCGTTTCTACCTCAAGGTTATAATTTCTTTCATCTGACTGCCGATTCTTCTGTTCATTTTACTTATGATATATCTCCTTTTGTTCCCCATTCTCCTTATAATAGTTGTATAGCTGAGATTTATTTGATAAAGGGTACTCTTCTCTTTTTTTCTCTTCTTTTTTTTTCTTAGAGATTTTCCATTTTCGTCTTCTCGCCCTCACACAGCTATAGTATTAAAATGTCTTCATTAATGCTGTCTTTGGTTTATGTAAGCAAGGGAGATATATCTCCATTTGTTACGAATTAAAGGGAATATTCATGCATTTTACTTTTTAGATTTTTTAGATTTTATAATTCCCACCTGCTGTGCCGTCTCCCTGTACCCGTACAACAGGATGTCCACGGTCTGCACGTCCCTCCAGGTGATGGCCTTAGGGTCCCACTTAAGGTCAAACCTGTTAATGTTCAGCCAGTCTCCTCCAGGGTTCTCTACCTGCACACCGGCCGGGGTGTACCCCATCATACCTGGGGTAAAGGAAACGAAGCAGTGAGAACAGAGCTTGACCTGACTCAGTCGGGGTGGGGTGTCGGCCATTATAAGAAAAACCTCAGTCCGAGCCATTTTCATAGGACTACACATGTACCATAAAACTCAGGGTTACAGGTATATGTATCATTAGGTACCCCAGAGGAGCGCTGCGCTCCCGTGAAAAGGACCAAATGTCAGAGCATAAGAGCAATCTTTACATGCTCTTCACAGCCAGACCAATAATCATACAGGAATAGCAGACCACTTACCAGAAAGATATGGATCTCCTGGTGATATCTATTATCAATGCTCTGAATTTTGTGCAGCCTTAGTCTATAAAAATTGGTCTTTACTGAAGGCTGATTCTCTATCAGTTAGATACTTTGCCACCTGTTTTCTACCAGGCTATTTTCCTACCTTTCCTTTCCAGTGGTCTTGCCATTCCACCATGGGTTGGACCTATACAATATAGGCACCGTTGGATAGCTATGATTCAAACCTTTATTTGTATCCCCGGCACAATTATGAATAAATTTTTTTGAAATTATGGCTGCATTAACAATAATAAAACATCTTAAATAGACAAGTAATTCTCAAAAGAATTGATTGTGCCGCACCATGCCATGAGGCTCTAATTCTCTAGAATACCCGTGTTGAAACAGCTATGCAATTCGATGGATGGGGCCGATGTGAGACTAAATCTAGGAAATAATCTTTGTAAAATAAGTATGATAACCCCCTGGCCATGTCCTAAATTGAGTAGGTGTATGCACTGTAAGTGTATGGGAGCACAATTAGGTACAGGCACTCAATACAGACCCACATTCCAGTAAATGAAGGGAAGAATATAGCTTAGAGTCAACAAAATTGCAAGAAAAGGTTTCTTATATGTTTCTTAACTGTTTCGCACCTTTGCTTGACAGAAAAAAATATTCAGCACCAGATTACTGTTGGGAAAGTGGATTAGATATGACATGGCCACCAGTGATACAAATATGGATGAACCATCTGTGGTTCCTGTACCATGGACTGGAGGAACAATGTGGCAGCGCATGCATAAGGAAAATAATTATTCTCCCAAAGGCAGACCCCATTAAATAACTCACTAGCTCTGAGGATTATATTATAATTATATGATATGATCATTCAGTTGGAATTCCATGGAAGTATTTCTTATCAATATTTTGAATATTGCTATTTCACATGCTATGGATCTTCATTGAACATACAAACACCCCTTTTCGCTTGAAAATTCCTGGTACCAGGTGTTTTGACTCTAGTACATGAATCTCAAAATGTTGATAGAATAGATCCTTCCATACATATTTATATAAATGAATTATATGGATATTATGATTTATCCCATACATGCATTATTCTCCAACTTTGACTTTTGTTGTGGGCATATTGGTTTTGGAGGCACTCCTAGGGATGAATGTGGTGTATAATTTTCTTGCTGCATACTCATTTGAAGTAGGTGATAATCAATGATCAAGCTTTCTTTGCAATTAGTTTGAATGCAGTACCTTTATTTACTGGACTTACAGCTGGGGCCAGGTGTACTCATGCATGGCAGAGGACAGGTGAGTGGGGCTAGCAGCCACCACCACTCCACTCACACTACCTGTGTACATATATGTTTACCATAAAACCAAGCTAAACACCACTTTGTGATCTATATTATTTTCTATAGTTTAAGCATTGTGATACTAACCCTGCTTTCATTATGATCTAAAATAGACTCCTAAGATATGATTATGTGCTGAGTTCCATGGTAGAGTAAGGGAATAGAGCAGATGGTAGAGTCTCAATGCAACTCTTCCCCTTCCTCAAAAAGGGGGATCTGCCCCCAAAAATGCAAAATTTATTTGTGTTCCCTTATCTATAGAAATATATAGGCTTGTCTCTGAGAAATTTGGGAATTTTATTTTAAGGGGGGGGGGGTGGGGGGGGGGTGAATTTTTCTTGGGTCCTCTCCCAAAATCTTTTTTCAAGATACTCTACGCTTCGAATTTCAAGAGAATCCGACCACTGGTTGTGATTCTATTGCCCTTTATATAGGATGGGCCTGCAGGTGACCACTGGCTTATGACTGGGACAATGCTATAAATAAGTGATTTTGTCATTTTTAAACATCTGTAGGTCACTAAATCTCAATGGGAATGTGATGAAAAAAAATTCAAGACACTCTATACCAGTTGAACATATGTTTTCCACAATATAAAGGTGCTCAACCTAAAACCCTTGAAGTTGTATATGGCCTGAAAATGGAAGAATGCCTATTTTCACTAGCCTTTCCTGTCCAAAGTAGCATTTTGAGGGGCATATTTTGTCAATTTGAGTGCAAATATATGTTATACCAATATCATTTCCCAAAGGGAGCATATGGTTTATCATGAATTAGCTATCAAGCACAATCTGGCTGTCTTATATTTGATGTATGAACAACCTAAAAATGCTCGATTGGCCCATCAGGAAAAAAAGACAAATATAAGGTAAAACTTTTTTTCTTAAAAAAATCATTATAAATCAACCATTCAAAGGATCTCAACATAACTGATGTCCTTCCTTCACATTCTTTTCAAGCTTTCTAACGATACTATTGCCGAATCTTTAGGCCGTTTATCTTCAAAATACCTGTGGTACCTAGTATCATTGCACAGTCATGTAGTGCTACTATAGAAGGGATCAGAGAAAAAAGGTATCAAACTATACCCCTCGGTGAGAACATAAAAAAGTGTATACATAATGCAAATTCAAATACAGTTACCTACCTACAGTGAAGAGAGTTGAGAACGGGTAGCCGCGTCCGCCGTCAGTAGAGACGCTGACGTTAACCTGACCGACTGACGTCAATATGGGGGCTGGACAGCGCGCCTTCATGACGTTACCGTCATACACACCATCCGTCACTACGTCACCAAACTTACACTGGATACGCTCTCCGGTGCCAAAACATGGTGCTGATATATTCACGTCATAACCACCAAACATGCCGCCAGACGTAGGGTTAATGGCTAGCGGCCAGTCGGGGCCAGCTGTGGGGTAGATAAGGAGAACATCACTACTTTCACCATAGTTCTAAAAGACGGTTATGATTTATATTTTTCTAATATACTTAGCAATATGTATTCCCGAGTTTAACCGGCTGTTCCCATTCAGATTTAATCCTTATACCCTGGCTCTAGGAATATCATATGTGAACCCCATGATAAAGTTAGTTTTAGGCAGCATGATAAGTACAACCAGAATAGTAGCTACATTACAGTGTGTACCATTTACTTATCCATACTCCAAAGACATGGAACTGGAAGTGACCAATACTTTATTTGTGTTATTTGGTTACAAATTTTTAATGACGTTGATTTCAAAATTTAAAGGGTTGAAACATTAAAGTTACTGGATACAAAAAAATGATTCATATTCTCATATTCAATGCACAATAACTCCAGATGTTATGGTAGGTAAGTCATACTAAATATACTCACCTATCTGTACGTCTTTGGTACAGCCACCCCTGACTATAAAGGCGTCAGATACCTTGTAGAAGAACCTGCCCCTGACACTGGAGCCCTTGAGATCTGTCATATCCATGTCCACCACCTTCAGTGAAGTAGAATAAGGTAGGGACCAGAAGTGACGCCCTTCACCCACGTTAAATCCAATCTGCAAAAGGGAACAGAAAATCATCATTTAAGTGATAGTCTGTACCTGTGCTGTTGAAGGGTGGAGGGGGCTGTGGTTCCTACCTGTGCTGTTCTACAGTTGGGTGTGTGTGTGGTCCCTACCTGTGCTGTTTTACAGTTGGGTGTGTGTGTGGTCCCTACCTGTGCTGTTTTACAGTTGGGGGGGGGGGGGTTGTGGTCCCTACCTGTGCTGTTTTACAGTTGGGGGGGGGGGTTGTGGTCCCTACCTGTGCTGTTTTACAGTTGGGGGGGGGGGGGGTTGTGGTCCCTACCTGTGCTGTTTTACAGTTGGGGGGGGGGGGTGTGTGGTCCCTACCTGTGCTGTTTTACAGTTGGGGGGGGGGGGGGGTTGTGGTCCCTACCTGTGCTGCTCTACAGTTGGGGAGGCCTGCGGTCCGTACCTGGGTAGTTAGGGGAGGTATATGGTACGTAGATTATAGTTATTACCTGTGCTCCCCTACAGGTGGGAGAATCATCACTCCTGAGTCCAGTGACCTTGTTACAACCCATACTGGTGCTGCCTGCCCACGTCACGTCATAGTAGTTGTAAATGACGTACGTTTCCACGTCATCCGTGAGCAGCACCATCTGGTATGTGTTCATCTGCAAAAGACAGCGATTTCACTATTTGAATGATATTCATTGGTTTTCGGTTTATCCAGTATCATCAACGCTAAGAGTGAAGACAATTTAAATAATTCAAACTTATGTCAATCCATGTCTGAGAAAATAATGCAGGTCTGCAAATTATTTACCATCTAGGTACATTAAATTTTAGGCTATAATGGCGACTTTGAATTTAGTCAAATTATTACACAGATCGCACATCCTGTAGGTGGGCTGTAATCCCAAGAGGACGTAGTGAGGCTACCTTGACCGACTAGGGATATGGTTAGCAGATGGAATATACTGCCATATTATAGTCTTTCAAAGTATGTATACTGTACATATGTACACATGTACACATGTACACATGTACACATGTACACATGTACACATGTACACATGTAGAGAGTTTGGCAATAACACTATCACTAGAGTACATATAGGGGACCTATGTATATAGTCCTGGGGTTGAATTCAATGTTGCAATCACAGACTAGAATAAATATGCAAATATTTTCTGAACAAGATATATATAATGAGTCTATATGCATGTAATACAAACCGGGTAGGTGTCCCTCTGTCCCAATGGCTCGTAGACACCCTCAAAGCTGACATTCTCCCAGGTGGCTATGACTCCGCGTGTAGCCTGGAAGTAGTCAGCCCCCACCACCGCCTCCTGCACATGCGCACTGAGCTGCTCCAGTTGCCCTGTGTCCACCCGCTCCTTGGCACTGCTGCCCGCCGACATGCGCAGTTCTCTGCAATAGAAGAATACAAGTAATCAGTGGATACAAGGTCAGAGAATAGTATACATCGACCACATGTGCAGAACGGGAAAGGATCCGGGGAATGGTCACAGGAGGTCAGAAACCGTGTACTGAGCCATGCAGGCATGTGTCGCTCTCTGGTACAAGGGAATACAGCTGGGCAGCAAATAATATCTGGTAGCATGGAAAATTGCCCCTCTCCAATAAAAAAAAAGCTGCCTCAGAGAATGTCTGTGTCACGAAACAAGAAGCACTACACACACACTATACGGTAAGGACATGTTCAAAAGGTTAGGCAACTGGCACTACGTCACACTAATATTTGTCTTCAATTCAAATTACTCTTGGGTTTAATTTCTTTATAACTCATATCCAAATATAGAGTGATTCTGACCTGTAGTTGAGGAATCCTTCACGTTTGTAGTTGTGAGGTGCATAGAAGATGGCTGCCATGGGCGGGTCGTCCCCCAGGCGGGGGTCCGGGTACTGCGGGTTGGGCAGTAATTGCTCATTGTACAGACTCACTGGCGTAGGATTTAGTGTAGAGAACCGGATATGCCCATCTTTAGATATCTACAATAAGGAAAACGGCAACAATGCAAATGTACCCTATTGGACTAGTTGTGGTAAAGGATAACATTGAAATGGCTCACTTTAGGTGTCAAATGGCCCACTCAGCCATAGTTTACTCAGCCATGGCTAAATTATGGAGATTCACATGTCTTTTGATGGGGTGATAATCTAGCATCACTTACGTAGATACTGTTGTACTTGACAGCGTAGAACTGGATGCTGAGTGGCAGGGGCACCCCCGGAGTGTGTATCCGAGTGTCCCCGAACCGCTCCATGAACGGGTACATTCGCTCTGCCCGCAGCTTGTCTGCATCCACCCATGCCTTGCTGTAGTCTACACAGACAATAAATAGAAACAGGGATATCATTAATGATGGGATACCATTATCAAATAACAGAAATGAAGAGATAGTACAAATAGGAGGAAGAATGAAAAAAAGCTGTGCCGATTGTTGGGCAGTATTCCGCACTCTAGCGGGATGCAGTAATTCTACCTTGTGACACCTTTAGCTGAAGCTAGTTCCTGACATGTCCAAAATTAGAGCTTTAGGGGTCATAAACTTTTGAATCAGTTGTATTTGAATATTCTTTAGGTCACATGTTAGGAGTGGGGGAGTGGTTAAGACACTGGCCAACCAAGCCAGGGCTCCTAAGTTTCAAGCCATCCCAAGGCTACAATGTTTTCCCCTAGTTGATCAAAAAGAGTTTTGAGTTTGAAAATATTTTTATTTGGCATAAATCCATTAACCGGTAATGACTTTCGATTACAGCCAACGAATGAGATGATATATATACATTTCAGCAACAGAATATATATAATGTGAGATCCACTCGAGTAATATGTATTTACAAAAGAATGTAACAGTACAAAACCATTTTATATTACACTATAGATATTTATCTTGTGTAAAGGATATTGACAACCAAATTGTATACCATCACGACTTTTGACCTACCAAAAATACATTTGATTTTATTTTATTTTATTTTATTTGTTAAACTGGTACAGACAG
Organism: Harmothoe impar; assembly: GCA_947462335.1. Lineage (NCBI taxonomy): Eukaryota > Metazoa > Annelida > Polychaeta > Phyllodocida > Polynoidae > Harmothoe > Harmothoe impar. Next base: position 55,144,932 of record OX381710.1, on the reverse strand, counting down.
CATCTTGGGTAAAGAAACGCTGGTTTCCGTCGTTCACCAGTTGGGCTGAACAGGTACATAATGCCCAGTGGTTAACATTGCAACATCAAGTGCATAAAAACATGCTACAATTGGCCTCCAAGGATTGTACCTATACAGGGCTTCGTGGAATAACAACTAATACTACACAGATAACATGCAACTAATACTACACAGATAAGATAACTCTAGGGCTTAAGATGAAATGAGATGAGATGGGATGGTTCAGCACAAATTAAGACATATACATATGTAAAAATATAGGTATCAATGTCTGAAATATAAAGTTGTCTACTCTACAGTAAAGATATATGGCCTCTTATGGCTTAGTCTAACCTTTGTCTACAGCTTATCTATTATCTAACCTACGTTTAAGCCGTGTACTATAATCAAAGTTTTTCTACAGTCTATCCTATGTCTACACAGTGTGTCTACATTTAGAGTACAGATACGTGGTGGCTTAAGATCATAATGAACATTAACAGGTGTACATGAGACATCAAAAGGATAAAGTGTAAAGTTTGGCAGACTGAGCTGCTCCTTAGTAAGCACCAAGTGAGCACTTCAGTCCTGTAAGATGAGAGGAAATTGACCATTCAGATAACCTTTTAACCTGGCTTTAAAACAGTTCTTCTCTTCTGTGTTCCTCAGGTGAGGGGGGAGTGCATTCCATGTGTCAATGGATTTGTAGGAAGGATTTTTGGAGTGTCTAGTCAGTCTAGGATTTAGCTGTTTTATCAGTGGGCCATCAGCGGCTCTGGTGTTCCTATGTTGAATTAGGTCAATTCCATCTCATTTGACTAATCTATAACATAAATTATTTTAGCCTAACATCAACCTTGGTGATTTGAGTGAATCACATCTACATGGACCTCTCTGGGTACATAAATTTTCAGACAAATTCGAATTGCAATATTCTGTAGTACTTGTAATGAGTTGAAATCAAGTTGGGTTAGCCCTGAAAGAAAGATTAGACTAGAATCAATTTGTGGTAAAATCATTGATTTCAGTACTGTGATAGAGGCATTCTGGGTGAGCAGTGGTCGCAATTGTCTCAGGAGCCAGATTTTAGAGTTCATTGCTTTATTGGTCTCCATAAGCTGCTCTTGGAAAGTGAGTGTCTTATCCAGAATTATACCAAGATACTTGTACGATTGAACATTCTCTAGGGCAGCACGTTCTAACCTTATTTCAGGAAAGTGATAGTTAGTCTTTTCAGAAAAGTACAGTGTCGTGGTTTTGCCTACATTTATGGTGAGACAGTTGAAATCACACCATGCTTTTATCAGTGACATATCAGATTGTAGTGTTTGGCCAACAATGCCTGGGTCTTGGTGACTAAATGTTATGACCGTATCGTCAGCATACAGTGTGACTTTCGACTGGGTTTGAACATAGTGTATATAGTTTACAAACAATATGAAGAGTAGAGGGCCCAGTATAGACCCTGTGGTACACCAAACTTAGTGTCCTGCCATTCAGAGAGTTTATCGTTAACAAAAGTTCTTTGCTGCCTGTTTCTTAAATAGTTCTCAAACCAGTGTATTACAGAGTCATGAAGGCCAAAGTTTGCTAACTTGTGTACTAATTTAGAATGGTTGATGGTATCAAATGCTTTTTTGAAGTCTATGAATATAGCACTAAGCGTGTTTTCTGAGTTTAAGGCTAAGTTTATGTCATGAATGATTTTGAATACAGTGTCATGAGTACATCTACCCTTTCTGAACCCATTCTGTGAGTCTGCCGAAAGGTTATTTTCCTCAATGTGGCTAACAATTTGATAGTGTACTAGCCGCTCCATAAATGGCATTATAACTGTCCAGGATTCACCTGTAGGGTCATCATACAGATAAAATGATAAAACCACAATGAACATTCACTACATATTTCTAACAGTTAATTTGACAAATAGAATGTATTTTTCTTGTTGACAAATTTAACTTTGACAATTCAAAGAGTCAATGGCACAGATATACATGTATGGGCTGTGGTAATTGTCACATACCTATGATTTAATCCACATCAAACACCACACTGTATAACATACCGACACAGATTGACCAGCAGTGACCACAGTCACCCACATCAAACACACCCGCTGTATAACATACTGACAGAGACTGATCAACAGTGACCACAGTCCCCCACATCAAACACATCTAATGTATAATATACTGACACAGACTGACCAGCAGTGATCACAGTCACCCACAACAAACACACCCACTGTATTTATAATATACTGACACAGATTGACCAGCAGTGATCACAGTCAGTCTCACCCACATCAAACACATCCACTGTATAACATACTGACACAGACTGACCACAGCCACCCATATCAAACACATCCACTGTATAACATAATTGTTACAGACACAGACTGACCAGCAGTGACCACAGTCGCCAACATCGAACACCTCCACAACTATGTATTTATACTGACACACATCGGTGCCGTCTGCTTCCGGGGCATAGGTCACCCTATGTATTGTTAATGGTGGTGGTTGGTCAGATCAATAATGAGACCAACCACACAGGCCATGGTGGTATGCAGTCCTATCATGATAATAAAGGTATATGACCAAGACAAACTCACCTTGCCATCCTGTAAACTCAGATAGGTAGGGCTCCCCTGATGACCCCAGCACCGCGTCCACCTTCTCAGGTATCCAGGTGTATAGTATTAACGTGATTAGAGTGAGAGGGAACACAGACAGCACCCCCATGGTGCTCCAGTGTCTGTGTGGGGGGAGTTAGAGGAAGCACTGTGTGTTATAAGGTATAGCCAGCTATATTATAGTGGATGGTGGTGCTGGGCCGGTGTCAGGTGTAAACATTGATCTCCTCCAGGTACATCACCACTCACTGTGACTGTCTGCTTCTCACCTGACACAGACACCTGCCAGGTAAACACACAGGTGTATCCAGGTATCACTAATCATGGATACATCCTCCAGGTTAGAGTAACTATATCTCCTCCAGGTCCAAGTGCCACACACTGTGTAGCAGTGTGTCTGTATGTATGTCACTGAGTGCCACACTTCCTGCCCTGACCCCCTGTATGGGTACAGCTACAGGTAAAGTTGACAGTTGACTCACAGCCCCAATATAAGCCAGGTGTGTACAGTGGAGCCGGCGAGCTCTGTGGGACAGGAGGGGTGAGGGAGGAGGAAGGTGAGGGAAGGGGGTCGGGGGTTATCGTCCCAGGTGGGTGAGTTGTGCAAGTGGGAAGTGGCGGGCTTGCTAACCGTCACCTGGATTGTCTACCTGAGTGGTTTACCTGAGAGGTACAGTTACAACCTCTTATCTCTCAGCTAACAGACCTTTGAACGCGTCCTCTCTTATCTATATGCTAATATCTGATCAGGTCTGGGTTTGAATTAGCAGGCTATCTGTATAGAAGCCGCTGATAGATGTTTAGAATTAGACTATCATTATTGCCACTTTTACTTATCTTATCATTGAAAGTAAATTAGTTGGCAGGTACATGTAAGAAAGTGAATGTGTTGCTTTAGGAATTGACCCTACAATGTTGACTCAGTATCAAGTATATTTTGTATCATAAAACTGTTATAATTTAGCAAGCATGTCTCTGATAACTAATACTGCGCCCTCGGCAATGTACATTATCATCTGTAAAGAGATTTCTAGTGAGCAAATGTAATGCATCGGCCAAAGGAGTAAATTCTTTGGGACTAATCTCTTGCTCAACATGTGGCAGATGGCATGTGTATCTCCAGTATATAAAAGATGAAATTGTCTCTACAGATGGTTATGTCTGGTGCATGCATCAGAAGGCAATTATGTGTAAACAGCCACTATTAGTATTAGACCCCATTTCCAGTCTCACGGTTAGTTAAGAAGAAAGTGGTTGCTGTGTGGCTGAAGTCGGGAGCATTGAATAACAGAAAAGATTAATACATATTAAACAGGATGAATTGACACAACACCGCCATTCCATAACTGATTTAATAGATTGGAATACAACCAAACATGGGGCTTTCAAATTTGAGATGGAAGATGAAATGACATTTTGCAGGTTTTATAGTTGAGTAGCTTTTATTCCAGTCCCATAATATTATGTTATACCATAACCATAACATATAATGCACTATCACTATAATTTTGTAGACTACCATTCACAATTTTATGACAAAGGTAACAGGTTCATTGAGCTTTGATCGTAGACCCATTCTAGATTGTAGACTCATACAATCATTCAAATATAATTTAAGTGATGCATTGTGACATAAAATACATGAATAAAGTATGACACAAAGTCAGCGTTCATAATTCTATGAACAATTACTAACGCATGGGCGAATTAGTTCTTGTGTGATTTACGTATAGATGATCTACGTTTTAGATAATTTAATCACTCTTCAGAAGGATCTACCTTGTATCATCACACAAACCCTCCGCATGTGTATTTGTGTTAGAAAAAACAGTTGCAAGCAGGTGGCATATGTGAGTTGTTGCGTTTTCAATGGGTGAGACCTGAAGTTAACAGCCTTCTCTCCAGGTGGAGGCACCCAGCATGGTTATGGGCCTTCACACTAGAGGGGGTATTTTATTCCATTTTATAAGTCCTGTGGACGTAAATGCTTTACCGCTATAGCTGTTTCAATAAACAGTGTGATACACAGAAACATCCATTCACAATGTTTGTTGACCACAATCTCAACCCTAGCTCACATAAACCATCCCTTACACACGAGTCATCAGAATATTGGGGAGATTTAATCCTGAACAACTGTAGCAATTTCTATATTATAACGGGTGCCATTTTGCTCTGTTTTATACCTGTAAATGACTGTTTGCCTGATCAACTTGTGTATGAAATTCCTAACCCTTGTAACACAGAACTAAAGCAATCATATTGACATAACATGTCTGTGAATAAAACCATGCGAGCACCGGACATAACATGTTAAAATTGATGTTGTCAACAATGACAAGAAAGGCACTCTGCATGGCTGATTATTATGTGCTTTCTAAGTGAGTATTCGTTTGTAAGTCTACACCTGTTTAATTGAGAGCAAGATGGATGGAACATGAGAAAAATAAAACCGAACAATTCATGGATGTACTGTAAAAATGATCTGGTTACTTCTTACTTCACACGAATCATATGAATTATAAACTTGACTGAAATATGATATCTGAGCGGATTATAATACCTTACACGATATCATAAGCCTGCCTTGTTCATAGGTCTGGTTAATATACCACTTGAAATCAGCATACGCCCGGGCTTATAAACGGGGGAATAGGGTCCAGCACAATTATTGCCATTTTGAGGCTTCCCGTTGTGGCAGTTGCCTCTGAACATAGAATTAGTGCATGATAGTTACACAAGGTGTCAGTAGTGCGCTCTAGTAGGTCGGATTTTTCTTTTGATTTTTTACTTTGCCCTGAAAAGTATCCAAAACTTTACTCGCAACTTCAGCATTGACTCGTTCACTTTCAAATTCACTCTGAAAGAGCCCCAAAATTACTTTATATATAATTTTTGTTCGAAATTGGATAAAAATGTCTATGGTTTGCCCTGTTTGGCTGGGTAGGGTCGGGTAACGTGAAACACGCCTAAGTCATAGACACATATCTAGTGTCTGCACTATATCTAGGTGCAGTATGAGGAAAAGTGATGGGTGGCAGCTTTGGTTGGCTAATCCTAAGTAATCCTCGATGGCAGCATTTGGCGTAAGAATATGTCACGTTCACGGACCACCCTAAGTCAGTCGGTAAATAACTTAAAAGGGAAGAAAGAGCTGGTAAATAACTTAAATTCAACAGATGCCTAACTGGAGTGGACATTTGTTAGGGTATTAGGTATTTGATGGGGGTCTCCTCTGATGAACATCCGGCCAGTATATAGATAACGTAAGAAAGACAGATAAAAAAACTTTGATATATCGGACCCCTCCGTTTTGGATGAAAAACGGCCAGTTACTAAAACGGCCGGATATCTAAATCAATATTACATATGGACAGAATGGGTGTTATCAGAATTATTGCCCTAAATTTATGACCGATCATTGAGACAAACGGTTTATCAAAGACTAATTTATCAAGGTCTCAATGTATCATAGTGGCCTTTTTTTAGCGCACTTGCGTTCATTATTTTCAGCCTACATGTTACCCTGTGCTAATAGTATTAGTAATACGAGACCTACGTTTAGAGACTTTGAAGCTGAATAGGCCTTTCAAGTTCGCATCGGGACGAATTAATCACATTCAATATCTAGAAGAGGTGGATTGGTGAACCACGCACTATCCCCTTTGCTTTCTTATTGATTTAATCTCCGTTATCAACCATCATAAAAACGGGGAGAGGAGCTAAAAATGTAATCCCCTTTCAGCGAAAAAAAATCTGTGCTTGCACCATTCAGGAAACAAATTATATGACCATCTAAATGTCTGTGGCATTACTTGGGCCCCATGTACACCCAAACATGTACTATAATTGAGACTGGATGGGACAAGTGCAGTATGTTGGCCCTATCCATCACTAAAATAGTAATCAGAAATAGCTGTTCTGATGTTTCCATCTACTGACTAGTAAATGGTATACGGAGAGAGGTTGACAATGGTAGGGGGTAATGTTCACATGTATCACTTATTTTACTGAAAATATATTCAACTGAAAATTACCATCAGGCATAGACTTTACTTTGATAAACTGCCAATGGAAGTATGCGGTACAGTATAAAGTCATAGATCATTGGGGTCAACATGTATAGCATCCAAACAATGCCTGAGGTCAGACATTGATGTACACATGGGTGTGGGCCTTGGCTCCCTCTCAGCCAACAGCAATCAGCAAAATAATGTGTGTTCACCACATGATGACTACGTTGTCCAAATACATTAGTCTATCCAGGGAAACCCCCACACAAAGCGGATCTATCTGATAACCCACCCTCCTATCCCCTAACCCTTCCCATTGTATAATCTAATGTCAATAGTTGAGTTTTGTTTCTGCTTACTGTTTCAGACGCCCTCGTTGTGGTATTTCCACCAACAGTTTACTTTGTCTGTAACCACCATCATGTGGCATATATATTTATGAGTAGCCTAGCAGACAGATTAGGAACCATATTTTAAAGCTCTCGTCACGGGACGGTTCCTTTTTAGTTTTATATGGTAGAACTTAATATATATATGGTGGAACTTGGTAGACTTTAAAAAGGGACATGCAAATGATTGATTTGTATACAAAACTATAATTCAAATCGGTAAATAATAGAAAATGTTATGGGTTTACTCTGTTTTTCTAGAGAACTTAACAGTTGTTCGACTTACAAGCAGTAAAAACTTACATCTAGCTATGTTCTCCAATTCTTTAGGCCAACTAGGGTGGAACCTTTTTTCAGTCCATTAAGGCCTTGGAAAACAGGGGCGGATACAGGCTTTTGAAAAAAAGGGGGGGGGCTAAAAGAAATCTGCATTAAAAAACTCAAATTTCGGCCCAAAAAGGGGGATATACGCCGCCCCCACCCCTAAATCCGCTCCTGGACTTCAAAAGGGGGTGGGCGACGTTCGAACCGTCCACCTCCGTCCTCCCAGCTACGACCGTGCTGCTTCTCTTGTTTAATTCACATGCTTTAAACAGTTAAATTATGAAGCTGATTGAGGCATCAATTATTTTACATCCCTGGTGTAATAATTGCAAGATGGATACGTGCCAAGTACCGGTAAATCTGACAAGGCACTTATTAAACATGATCAATGTTGTGAGAAGCAGATGAATGTTCTCTACTTAATTCTATAATGGAATACTTGCCTCATAAGATCAATCTTACTTTGATAAATTAACATGATTATGGACGAAAAGATAATTCAAGCACGATAAAGAAATGTATAGCTTCCATGCACATGTATAATATAGGCTATAGATCTGGCATTTAATCGTGAACAAGGAACCGATCTATAAAGTTTCCAGACACTACCCCTACTTCCTCCGGTCTATCAAACCTCCATGATACCCCCCACCATATACCCCTGAGCTATGATGGAGGTATGTATGACGAAAGTATAGAGTGGAGTAATTACGGAGTGCCAGACTCTGTACTCCCCCAGGGGACTATAATGGACGTACATATAGTAGAAGTATAACGGGTATATAATAAGGGGGGGATTTATCAAGTGGATGGCCGCAATCAAGCATGGGGCGGTATTCTAGAATTATGGATTCCATGAATGAAATGCATTTTCATATTTGATTTGAATTGAAAATTAGGATCGTCGACTTGCTAACCAAGAACCATCATTGAAATGGTGATATCGTTGCATATAGGCAATATGATTATATGGTAGGACTATAGCCTAACAATAGCTTGCTGATGGTCTCATTGTTTCTTTGTTTGACCCCCTTCCCCTTTATGCACAACCCATATTCCGTCATATGTCATAATATGGGTAATATGGTAGAATATGACATGTAGTGCATTGCTCGGGGATGGCATTTCGTCCACAATAGCAGGGGGAGGGGGTGAGGGCAGGGGTGATGTCCAGGGGTATAAGGGGTAATATCCTAGAATACATAGCCCCATAGGTATAATATATGACCATGATGCTAATTCCATCCACCTATCATCCTTAAATACAGTTACCAGACGACTCTCTCCTTATGCCGTCATCATGCTGACAAGTATGTGAAAATGATGACGAGAGGGCGACGTCTGACTTGCAGACGACATTCAAACCGACGTCACAGACACTGGTCACGTGCTGATTTGCCGCCACAGCCCCATGATAGACATGGGGGCATTACAGATATGATATATATGTATATACACCATGTATATATGTACAATGAGCCAAAGTCATAGAAGGAATCATCACGTAGAGCAGAATTATCTGTGTAACATCCGGGGACCTCAGTGCGTGACGTCATTAGTGTTGCTGTGGACTGGCGAACAAGGACTAAGTTAATTCAAAGGAAAGAAACAGCAACAGAGTTCTTTGTACCAAAACTTTTCATGAGAACTTTGATAGATCTTAGGTTATTTGTGTACAGATGTTGTTGCTCAACCTGTCACATCCACACTGATAATCTGTAGGTTGAAGCGATTAGTCTGTAGGGTATATACTCCTAAAAGTGAAATAAAATGTCTATCAAAGTGTGAGACCTATCCCCAGAAGGGAACACAATACCAAAGACTCCATATTGATATCTGCTTTAGATCCGGCTCTATGAGTCAGAGTCAGGGATATGTCGTGACACCCTCCCCATAGCCTTTAGCAGAGAAAGGTGGTCACTGATGTCCACAGATGGGGTGAGTGTCTGCATGCCTATTGTAGACTCTTTTAAGTGACGAGGAAGCAGGTCTTTTAGCTGGAGTCGCACGTCAGATAGAAGCCCCACTTGGCATGTATCAGCCCCGGGGTGCCAGCCCAATACCTGACATTTTCCAGCTTCAGATTTGCCATCAGTGGCACTGCACCAGCCCTAGCATTTCCAAAGGGTCAGCATGCATGTATGAATGCAGGCTTGGTAATTACACTCATCAGGGCTACATCTATACACCATGCTGACAAAAGGTATAAAGTACATTTATAGCAATATACAGCTGTTAAAGGGTTATCTAGGATTGCGAATTTGACAACCCTAGACTTGTCACTTGGAGTGAGCCCTCATCTGGGCTAACATTATCAGTCAGATGAACCTAGTGTTGTCTTGTGGGATGGTAACCTGGTAGATCCTCAGGTGGACAACCATTAACTAATTCATTTTATGACAGTCACTGAGAATAACCTAAAGTCTTCTTATAAGATGATTATTTGACAACTTTAGATGCTTTGATTTGCACTTTAATGGTCCATATTATGGCAATAATAGTCAGTATAGTATAGACATTTCAAAAGGATAGCCATGACAACACACAATAGCCCCATATATTTATATAGGTATTTATGTATTTTGTAAATATTCTGTTAGCCCATACATCCAGTGAATCCACTATTAAGTACGAGATATGTCCTAATATAACCTAATATCCGCTGATAACCACTGAAGAAGCAATAACCTTTTGAGAGCTAATGAATAGCATTTTGACATGTGCATACCTTCATGCATGCAGGATGATCTAGATGTTTCATGTTGATCTGAGCTGCTCGATGCCCTGACAGTATTGCCTAACATGGTTTGGACGTATTACGCATTAGCTAGATGATCACTGTACAGCGCCATCTTGTCTGGTACCAGTGCTCTTTCCTCTGCTAACTATAGAAGCCTGCTGATAAGCTGAAGCTGGTTCCTGTAGGACTCTTATCTACCAATCCATGCATCATGGGTTCAAATCCATGTCAATGCTATTTTGTTCACACACAATTTTAAAATGTATTTTGCTAGGTCAAAAATTGTCATAGTATATAACTCAAATAGTTTTGTATTATTGCATTGGGTTCTCTTTGTAAATAATATTACTATTTCTTACCAACTATAAAAAAGATATGTTGCCTTGGCATGGACATGAACTTATTACCCCTGGATTGATTGGCCAGTGTCCTAACCACTCCCTTAATCCAAACAGGTGACATGAGAAATATCCAAATACAACTGATTCAAAACCATTTTAGATTTCACTATAAATATTTATCTTGTGTAGAGGATCTTTAAAACCGAATTGTATACTATCACAATTTTTGACCTACCAAAAATACATGTCGAAATTATGTGTGAACAAAAAGGCCTAGGCATGGATTTGAACTCATAACCCATTGATTGGTAGGCCAGAGTCCTAACCACTCCCCCAATCTGAACAGGTGAGCTAAGGACCCACAATAGAGGGCTATAACTGAAAGGTTTATGGCCCCTAAAACTCCGATTCTTGACATGTCAGAAACCAGCTTCAGCTAAAGGTCTCACAAGGTAGAATTACTGCATCCTGCTAGTGCCCAATAGGAAGCCAACATATGACTGTTAGGTAAGACATTATACACCCAGCACATGTATTTTGAATATCAATTCACCAATTTGATTAATGATGAATACCCTTATGACTATCCTGGGGTCGCCACCACTGACTAACCTATTAAACCTACAGATTATCAGTGTAGATGGCCATTACAAGAGGATTGGTTCATGGACTCTCTCTTTCTTGTATTATCATTATTATAACATGTTTACATTGATCTCGTATGAAAAGGGTGGCAACATTTTCCATCGACTGAGAATCAATGCTGCTGAGATTGGAAAGATGTGCCCCTTTCTTCTCGTTTTTATTTGAGGCATCAAGGAAAAGGCACTTGCAGCGAACATGATATGACAGGAACAATTGGACAAGTAAGAAACCGATTGGTTAAAAAGACAGTCAGCTGATCAAAGCACATAGTGTACTCATTAAAAAGTACGTCCGGGATTTCTGGTCCGATTACGTCAATGTAGGCATAAATAAAGCTATTTCAATCTAAGGCCTATCTATAAATAATTAATATCCGCAATGCAGAAGATGTCAGTTCCTTTCTATTACAGAAGTTGTTCACACTAAAGTTTAAATCTTACCAAATGACCGACGTATTTTATCTTTCCAATTCATTTTTTGTTGAAGAAGTGAAGACGGGAAAAGTTTTCACAGAGACAAAACATTAACTTGTGAGCACATTAAGACATCTTTTGGTGAGACCTGTGTCATGCCGACCATTAACACAGGAATTCTGAAAAGTGCTTCCCTCTCACTTATTCCCATCTGTCCATTTCCTGGAGATCGGCCACTTTTAAATTACATGTGAATTGAAGGAACGAGTCATTGTGCACTAACAGTACTCCCATAATATCTAGGGTAGATTCACCCAAAGACGGACACACACCCTAAGTCGGACACTTTAAGGCTTATATTTTATGACAATGCATCTATCATACATATTTGTGTGAATAGGCAAGCAAAAACTAAGTGTTATACTTTACGATAAAAATGAAAGCAAGCATCTACACAGCTTATATCAATATATAATAATACCCCAAAGTGACCCTGTTTTAACGGAAGTAGCTGGTTTGTACTCTGCAGAATTCTATACAACCACATGTCGGACATGACTACTGTCATGCTATATTTGGAGGGTTATTGATACCTAGGTTCTCTATTAGACCTGGGAAATGGAGCTTATACTCTTTAGGAGTTCATATCATAAGAAAATTAAGGGTAACTACCATAAATAAATATATAAGACCCTTTTGAAGAGGTACTCCAATTTCACCTGAAGTCGGACACCAATTTCTATCTAGTTTTCTTCAGTCTCCACATAAAATGGTAATCAATTTTATGGTTGAATATTAACTGTATCAGGTGTAACTTATCTTAAATGGGTTTCTATCGTGAGAATCATGAAGATACATTAATCCATTATTTTTTAAATTGAGAATATACACTTTTTCAACATATGTAAGGTTAAGGGATGCTATAGACATATTTCCCTAGAAAATATCTTGTACATCTTTGATGGGAATTGTTCCCCTGAACCATGAGGTCACTCCTGCCCAACTAATTAATTACTCTACCTTCAACTCCCCTACAGAAACATTGCAATACTAAAGTGTCCGACTTCAGGTGAAATTAGCATTTTAAATTCTCAGTTTTTGACAGAGTATATTTAGTTGAAAAATACTATATAACCATTGTATCATACATGGATCATATAACCCCGACACTCCCCTATCCGCAGATATGTCATAACCACCTGTAGGTCAATTGGTCCATTAATTGTCTATAGCAAATCGAAAACGGGTCGTATTTGCAGTGACAACGAGCGTCCGAAAGTGGTGAATCTACCCTAACTCATTTAGAGCAACATACTCAGAAAAGTCAGCGTCATTGTCGCTAAAACCACATGGGCAGCAGTATGTTGTTATTATATCATAGGGAATTATTGCATTCTATGACCTTCAACATCAAACACAACGTCGCAGATACAAAAATAGTGATAGGTATTAAGCATTTAGTGGCTTTGAACTTGCGCAATGACTTATGTGTGTAGATGTCACATACATATGTCTATCGTCAAATGTCATTTTTGAGAATTAAATGCATTATAGGCTACAAGTAGTGCATAGACCTGCTAAATGAGACTGCTCCTTTCGCAGGATGGAACCTCGCCATGGGTTAGGCGTACAGGAACGTCCCTTCTCCCCATGTAACGTTTGATTAATCACTACTTCCGTGTAAAAATTGAAAAATGGTATGACTATGGTCGTTTAGGACCTTGCAGAGAGTGGCAGGCGTAGTCAGTCTAATGCTCCCTAAGTGGGCTACATGGCAGTAAGACTGGTAAATTGTGCAATCTGTCCATGCTACAACATGGCGGGTTGTGAACCCTTTTAGATGAATAATAACAGTCCTGTGAGACTTGGCCCCACTTTTCGGGACCTCATACCCACTGCTGAGTTTGCCCTTAATATCGCTCATAGCAATGTGACTATCCAGCATCCCCTTTTCTTTACAAGTCTCCATTTGCAGTTACAAGAGTATATAAATCAGCCCAGCACACTTCCGCCCTGTGTCTCATAAATTCCTTCCGTTCTGCTGGGTATGCATTTTCTGTATGTATTCAGTTCAACCTCTAGACTGGCTGTACCCATAGATCATCGACATCCTTCTCGGAAATTTAAGAAGAAAAGGCAGTTTCGAAACTAGATTCTAGAATGGTTCCTGTTTATCATAAGAAACATGTCCTTTATTTAGAATCACCCCACCTATTTGCACACACACGGGTATATGGTGGCTCTAATGTATTAATCAGGTCAGTACCGAATGTATATATATAACCTTACTTCATTAAATTATACTTAAACTATTGGTCACGAATTGGTCGAGTTGAAGGCTCATTGTGGTAGTTGCAGAATAGCAAGTGATAGTTCTTGTATCCACATTTTTCTGTATTCACACTCGTTTCTTTAGATCAGAACATTTGTTTATATGCACAAGGTTTCAAATGAATGCCCTATAGTTATAAGTAAGCGTAAGCAACATTCAAACAATGAACACATGGCAATAGACCTTTGGTGAATACAGTTGAAAGGTCTCCAACATCAATTGAGCCATTAGGTTTTCATACTACATGTACATGATTTTATTATATCCCTGACATTAATTACTATAATGGGATCTTGGAACCGGAGTCATTAGATTGCTGCTGCTGGTTTCTGGAAGGGAATGTTAAACAGCCAATGTAGTCTGGAAGCCGTTTTGAACTTGTCTGTGTGTCTCTAAGATGATTATCTAGCAGCATTCGGGTGGCCATACATGTATTGAATTTCTCAAAATGTCTCCACATTCGCCGGGATATTTTCACCTACACCCTACCTTAAAGATCAGTACAGAAAAAGATATATTGAAGAAGGGAAGGTTAGACTAAACCAGGGGGTCTAACAATCAAAGTAGCATCAAGGATAATTGATTACAGGCTTGTTAGAGAGTTATTATTCAAAGGGAGTTCTAATCATTATCTATCCTTTGTCATCCATAGCCGTTCACAATAGGAAAGGAAGTGGTCAGTATCTAACAACAGGGGGCGGGGGTTGGTGGCTTGGGGAGGGGGCAAAAAAAGTCGGACCCCTTGAGGGAGGACCAAGAACATTTTGGACCCCTCTTGAGTGGGGGGGGGGGGGACAAAAAGGATTAAAAAATAAATATACCGGTAAAGAAAAAAAGAAACAGCCTGCATGTTACTAAAGTTCAAAGGGGTTAGCCGGGTTCGATTTGAACCCCAGCAGGGAGGGGGGGGATAGAAACAATTTAGACCGTCTGAGAGGCTCTGGCGGGGGGGGGGGAGGAAAGTTTTCGCCGCACTCACAAAAGTCGCCGAGCCCCCCAGTTGTTATAAAATGACCACTTCCTAATGTTGATACTTTGATCACGGCCATGAATAATTGTAGGGTCACTGTGTGAACACCGACACAACAAAATAATGACTATGTGACTCACTAGTCTCACTTACTCTATATAATCGTTTCTACCATATATGTGATGTCTGCTAATCCCGGAACCAGTGGCTGACCTGTGGGCCATGAATGGACTAAAACATGGCTTTTATCTATTTGCATCACACTATACGATTTGTGAAACAACTGGTGATATTCTTTCATCTATGTGTCAAAGGGCGCTAATTATAGGGTTATTATCTTGGATGCCCCTAGGCGTTGTATACTTTGTACCAATCCAGGATTGTCTGACAAATTATACATCGTCACATTGTGTGAAGAAATCTCCAAGAATCTTCAAAGTCTCGTCATTAGTTTTAATTAGCAGGGCTTGTCATTGCATGTGATAAGTGCACATTTTAATGATGCTTTCTGTGCGGTGGCCACACCTTTTTGTACTATATTAATCCCCCCCATGCCCACACATACATACGTCTTAATTGGATGATGGTATGGAAGTCATTTAATGTTTAGATACATACGTATTACAATGTGTTATGTATGGATGTGAAATGTGGTCAGGCATGTAGATATCCTAATTCTGGTCTGTAATGATTGAATAGATTGGAAAGTTCTGTGTTTCAGACAGCATACAGAGTAGTCAATTTGGTAATACTGGGCTGGCTTGCTAGCTACATACAGAGGTGCATACGACCAGGGTCCACAGCCACAGGGGGTTGGCCGGCTAAATATGCAATACATTTCCTATATAAAGCCCCTATATACAGTGGATGGTGGCAACCAGGTCAAAGGTCCCTCACTCTCACCCATAGAAAACTATATGCATGATATACCCCAGGTCATGTAGATTAACACTTATTTATCATGTCAACATTCCTATACAAGCACCTAGCGGCTATCCTGAACTGACCTTGTGCTCTGGGATACACCTTTGTGCCTCTCAATTAGCCAATGACCTTGTCAGGGCACAAAGGGTAGATTAATGATGTTTGGTGTGGGAGAAAAGGAGGAATGATAATAAGGGACTGTGGTGGAAATAAAGGCAATAGGAAAGGGTGGGTGGAGGAGAGGGAGAAATGAGCTCGCTCGGTACACAGTTACACAAGGAGAGAGATATATATACAAGAAAAAAATAGAGGACAGGGACGATTGGTTTGAAATTAAAAATGGAAAAACTCCACTTACAACAAGCCTTCGGCAATAATGCATTGGTTGTACCACAAATGAGTCAGAGCCATACTATTGTGGTCTATGTGATTGTGTAACCTCTGTTGGAGCTGCAGCAATTTATCCATTGGACTCCTCCACTATTCTTCTCTACATAAACAGTTATATTCTCACGGGTCTATCCATATGTGGGTGTAATTAGTCTGGTTTGTCGACCAGCGAAATACAGGGCTCGGTAAAAGAAGACATGACTATATATAGAGGCACAAACTCCATCTACATTGCAGGACGGTTCACAAGGCAGATATGTTACACATCATATTTAATAGTGTGATATTGTGTGACGATGTGTAAAGTCTGATCTATTTGCTACTTTTTACCCTGTATGTGAGCTTGAGGGGAAGTGTCTGCTACACTAGTAGAATAGTCAATTATAAACGGTTTGTCGGGCGTTGTAACAGTTCATAGTGGACGACCATTCATTGGTCTAGACATGATTATAATGACCCTTGAGTGTTTGTTTGGGAACATTCACAAATGACGTTACCTTTTTTTGGGCCATTTTCAGGACCCCCACCCCCTTGTCACCTTTTGTCACCTACCAGCAATAACCCCCCTAAGAAAGACGTCACTAATTTTGAAGAAAAAAACCTTCATATGCCGCTATGACGTTGTACACAGAGAGAAGAAACAGTGTCAAAAGGGAGTCCAGGTTGCCTCCAGAATGACTCCCCTAAAGAGGGGAGTTCAGGTCGCATAAGGGAGCCCAGGTGACTCTCTGGCTAACCTAAGAGAGTCACCTGGGGGAGACATGTGACCCAGAGAGCTACATGACTCCCCGGGTGACTCCCTTAGGTCAGCCAGACAGTCACCTAGGCTCCCTTAGGCGACCTGGACTCCCCTAGAAAGGGGAGTCATTTTGGAGGCAACCTGGACTCCCTTTTGACGCTGTTTCTTTTCTCTGTGTACATATTTCCCAATCTTTAGTCTTTTTATTACTGATGGCTAGGTGAGAAAACAAGTTTGGCACCAGGTGCTGTCCAACATAATAATAATGGTGACCTCACTTCTATGCATTCCTGTGCGTTAACTCCAGATGCAATACATTCATGACTTCTTCACTTTAATATCAATATGCAGAGGCTTTTACTCTCTCCCATGTTGAATATAGGGCCTCGTCAGATACACAACGTGCATGTACATTTAATAACACACGTATGCCACTCTGGACAGTTTCGTAGCACTGATTGCATGGTTATCAAATCTTAAATCAAATGCAGATAACTTGTATTTGCAAAGAGTAACCCCCAGGGTGTAATAATATAATTGTTATCAAACATAAAGTCTCCATGTGGTGACTTATCTATACGAAATGAGAGGTGGGGGGTCTTCATTTGTTTGAGACGTTGACTCACATTCCTTGGTCATCTAGACGTGTATAGATCTGACATCAGTGTGGGAAGTGGGTACAATCAACGCACCCATCAGGTCATGAGGAAGGTATGGTGGTGGTACATCAAAGCCTAAACCTGTCACTCCTTATACCATTACCTTACACCCACCCACAGGGGACATAGACAACAGCCTGACTGACTTATAATAAGGACAGAACGGAACTCAACTTGTTCATCCCTTTGAGAACCGCATATAGTGCTTCAAAGCCGCATAATCACCGAACTATCCCAGTCTCCTGTCAACCGCAAGGTGACGTCAGATCCATGTATATCTTCTGTTGTACACAAAAGTTATGAAACTAAATGTGAACATACCGAAATAAGAAGAAATATGATACTTGCTGGTAATATAACGTCTAATAATGATGGGAAGTATTAATTGTGTATGGCCTTCAGAAGCTCAAATTGAAGCAGATTCATTGGTCTCTCACTAAGAGTAGAAATCACAGAAAGCGGTTTCAACGAGCGACTTTGTATAATTACAAACTCAGTACCGTAGACATTGACTACACTGTAAAAAATTCCTGTTGAAATTACGGGGAATCAGTGTAAAATTTGACGGTTTATCACCGTAATGTGATTTGCGGTGAGACAGTGTCACATTCATTACTTTTACATTGAACTTCTGTAAACCAGTACAGTGAAACACCTTATTTTTATTTACGGTGAATCTCAGATTAAACATTTGCCCACCAGGTGGCAGCCTGGAAGATAAGGGAACTTTAGTGGAACCTCTCACTTTAAAACGTATCTAAATGTGTTAAAATAATAACAATATCCAATGACCTCATCAATCACAGGGTCAACCTTGAAGCCTTTGGTACGTTGTAGATAACAAATATATAAGTTCTCTTTCTATATCAGAGGGAACAAGCAAGGATGGTAAAAACACCCATTTTGTGGTAATTAGAATCATATATATTTACACTTCTGTCAGAATTGCTTTGTAACAAACCTAGAGTACCCTTTGCTCATGGATTGTACTTGCATATTACTGTGAGGCATTGAATTATGTCTCTTATGACCTCATAGTTACAGGACTGAAATTAAGTTTATATTATGAAATATACCAATGAATCAAGAAAAAATGAGAATCATTAATGAATAGCAGAGAATCATCATAATTATAATAATGATGAATCACCGCTAAATGACAAAGGGAAAGCTCCATAAAATTCACAGGGATTAGGAGAATACGGTGACCGTAAAAATAACGGTGAAAGCTTGGCATTTATTCATGCCAGTGAATCACCGCAATTTCACGGGATATTTCTAAGAGTGTAGCGAAATAATATCTTGGTCATACCATATGGACCTATACATAAAAGGCCATGAATTTTGATATTTCGTCTTACATGTGCCAATGGTTAGTGTAGCTGCAAAGTATAACCCACTGTCGTTTTACAATCTACCGTGATAGCATAAATAAACAGCAGAGTCTACTCTAAATTGTCAGTAATTTCTCCACAGTATTTTTCATTTACAACAACAACAATAACATCAACAATAAAGTAGGAAATTATTGTTTGTATTCACCAATGAAAAAATCTTTCTATTGGTGGTAAAACGTCCAAATGGATTCAATGATTGAATAGACCCGGCCTGTGATGTAACCATGCACCTAGCATGATTCCCCTAGCATGCACCAGGCATACATTAGAAAGAATTCAATGTATACAATAAGGAAGTATTTAGTACCAGACCTTTAGAATTAGTGAGGTCTTGTGTAAGGTAATGGAGGCATTTCAGATTAGCACCTAACATGATTATTCTAACACAGATATAATGTATGCCCCAGGCCCTTTGATGCAAGATAACTACAAGTTCTGTCTTCTTCGAGCAATAACATGTATTTAGGGTAGGTTCACCATAAGTCGACCCTTCCCGTCACAGTTTTTCATGACCATCAGAATATGCTTGATAATGTTATGTAATATAGCTGTGACAGTATTCGTAATGTACCAGACAACAGATAGGGATTCAAAGAACCAAATTAATCATGTTTTATAATTGTGTAACCAATATTATTTGTAGAACACTGTCCTTACATTAGAAAATCTTAAATGGCCTAATTTCACTCAATGTCGACCAAAACTGACCTAGAGTCGACCAGTCTTAACTCAATCAGAATAATATGATGCCATCTAAATTTTCATTCAGCCCAACTTAATTTAGTAAGAAAAAGTATTGTAGAATTATGTTGGTTTTATATTTTCCAGTCAATCTTCCTTTTTCTTGATCTTTGGACACTGTGAAAAATAGCTACAACATGTAGGAGTCCTTATGGAATCAACATGACTTTGAGGGCCCAGCTAACACACTGTATATAGAGGTCGTCTTATGATGAAATTCGTGTTGCTTTATGGTGAAATCTCTTTCTTTTAATGAATAACCTCTAAAATTGATTTATACATATATTCTTGTAAAATGCATTTGATTCATTTTCATTAGATATGCATCCATTCATATAAAATCATGAAAGAGTGAATTAGTGAAAGCAAATGGACACAAACAAGCACTGAAGTCAGACATTTATGGAGAATATTATTGATTTCTCTAATATCAAAACAGGTCATACAGTCTCACTTCAGTGCATTGTGTATATCTATTAAAACAAGGAAAAGGGCAAAGGATGACTGTACAATAGAATCTGCAAACACTTCATTTCCCCTACCAATAAAGCACTGATACTCTGTGTACCATAGGGACTTGACAACATGATGCAGTAGGTGGTCGACACATGGTAGTAGGTCGGAAATAGGTGAGCTTACCCTAGTATATAATAAAATTCGAACTTTACCCAGTTTATTTCTAATTCTATTAAATTGAAAATTTGTACAATGAATAACATTGGAATGCTCTATTATCTGTGTAGGTATTGTTGTCTCAGACATAAGTTGGCCCAAGTTGGGAATGATGTTGGGCAATGTGTGCACAACGCCCTACACCTCCCTTTATGGTAGGGCGTTATAAATCACACGGTCTGGACATGCTCTGGACATGCTTCATAATTCCATCAGACTGAGAGTTTAGGACCCGACCTAACGGCCCACCTTCCTGCCCCCTGTCCACCCCTCACCCCTCCTCCAGGGGCTGTAATAAAGCACCTACACGTCTGCTACCTCACACAATAACCTACTGGAGTCCGTCACTTCAAACCTAGGACATATATTCTGTATAGAAGCCAGGGTAGAGACATGTTAGCCTCTGCAGACTCCCGCATATTGCAGTATAATTTGACAATGTATGCATCCTCTTCACTTCTCCATGTCACCAACGAATAACTACACAGGGAAGTACTTTAACATGAGCCATCACCGCACCAATCCCCTTTACTAGCAACTGCCATCCACATACACCATGTTCACCACCCTCCCCACCCATACCATTCACCAATAATCTCACACCGGGAAATGAACTTCTTAATCAAATGCTTCTGTCAGTGGATGACGTGGTTTTACGCGTCAGGCGACCACGGCATGACAGTGGTGACGTATAAATGACGGATGGCCATCACCCAGGGGTTAGAGGTGAAAGGTACACCTATAGCCTGCATATTCCATGCATTCCATTGAGAGTGTACCGTTAATTGGATTTCAGATGATTCAGGGTGAGCAATTAACCTAATTGCTCATGTCCACAAGGTAACCATAGCTAACCATCATGACCATGGACGATAGGAATGATCATTTGGACTGGGAAGAGGCAAGGGTAACCGAGACTCCTCATATTCCCAACAGGGAAACCATTTTAAATTCTCATTTAGTGAATATTGATCCATATTTTGGTGGCAATTTGGATTTTCAATTTACCCTATTATGTTTAAATGGGCGGGAGATGGTGAGGCCAAAGGGTAAGCATTGTTTCAATAGAGACGCACGGGGTATTTGTGTTTTACCGCCAATCTCTGTGCCTCCCGTGCATATCAAGTTGCGGTCTTGTCGATCCCCAATCCACATGAATTATAACTGATTTATGGTTTTGGCGCCAGACGCGCTCTAGTGGCATGGCAGCAGACGACAACAGAAGTGGGCGATAAAGAGGCGGACGTGCCGTAGATTTACGACCTTTGACGGGTGATGGCGCACATGCCGACATGGTGTAGGCTCGCAGAATATTGTCGGTCGTGTTTGGATTGACTAATTCAACTGTATGCAGATGAGGGGTGAAAGCGAGGTCAAGGAGATAAGCTTGTGTCTGGGTTCATGCTCGGGACAGGTCAATATGAGTCGGGCAAACAGAGAGGAAATCGATCATGCTAGGAAGGTCAATTATAGTTACAGTCTTGTCCCGTATGTGTTTTTATGTGGCAGTAAATGATATAAATTATGCAGAACAATGTCGATTTTCAAGGATTACCTTGAGCATCAATTAGCACGTAGAAAAGGGTATTTTTAAGACAGTATTCCCCTCGGTGGAAAAGTTGGCAAGAACTCTGCAGTCACATTGTTTGTGATACGACATAATCATAATAATGATGGTGAAGGGGCTTCGTAATTCCTGCACCCTGGTGGAAAGCCTGAAGGGGTGAAACACTAGGGTAATCACTGCAACCCGCCCGTATCAATCCAGTAACGTGGGACGTGTGTAGGTGAACAGAGAGGTCCATGGTTCGATTCCCAGTGGATCTAGGTGAAAACCACTTTTCACCTATACGCGACCCTTACAAAGATAATCTGTCTATTCAGACATATTTTGAACTCTTACTAGCTGGGATCTATAGCTAGGGACAATTGATATCGGCTCAATGATCACTGATGATCATTGAGTTATTTGTAGTTACGATTACTTAGCCAATACTCCAAAAATATACATATTTTACCAACAATGACCAAGCACAGGGAAATCGTGAGAAATCGAGAAGAAAAAAGCCTGTACAATTACCATGTATACATATTCCATGTATGTAAACTAGTTAGTGTTAATTGATTCTCGTGAAATTGCATTTTCTTACAAATTATCCATTTGGAATGAGATTCATTGTAGCTGATGTTCAAACAACCATTGCCTCAGGGCTTGCATATCAGAGATCTAAGAGCTATCAGAAGAACTCGTCATGTAATTGCACTTGTAAGAAGTTAGAGAGAAGGCGTAGAGTGAACTTATTATGTCTAATGTATAACTACTCCCGAGAAGTTGATAATAGGCCTGTGTCCATTATACGACAAGGAATGTGGAATATATGGCCGTTTTGATGTGCAGCAATATGTACATATCTGGGAATATATTTTGTAGATATATTCTACTTTAACTGCAGGTATGCTGTGTCCACTAGGTGTTATAAATTGCTGCCCAGACTGCCCAGGGCAAACATGGACGAGGTTTTACAATAGAATAAACAGCATATATTCCAATTTCTGCACTAAAAATCAAACATGTTAGATATTCAAATGCCCACTTTTGACGTCCATTTTTGACCCCTGCATATTGCTATCCCACTTTTGTATTTGAGAATTTTGTCGTCCACCTGTGTCTACAGGGATACAAAATATATATTTCATATTTGTATTCAAATTCACGTTTTGACGGACGACAAACGGCCTCATATATGCTAGTGGACACAGGCCTAATGTGGTTGTACCGACAAGGGCACTAGGATGAAAAGTGAAAGTTGAAATAAAGGTCCGACGGCGTGAAAAAGACTTACACAGGAACGGCTGACTCTACAGGGGATTCCTGTACTGGATTAAGTTAGATGAAGTTGTTATTTATATCATAATGCATTTGTGAGGAGAAATGGAAAGCGATATAACGAGTAGAAACGGTCGTATATTCCACGAGATTGTAACTTGTACGCATATACACAAGGTGTGTCCAATGCCTTTTCGATAGTTGGTCATGATAATGTTTATCAACAGTATTTTAAAATGCCCTCCTGACTGATTGACTAATTTACCATATCCCTTCATAGCCAACGTTGCTATTAATTGTTTATGGTTTGTATAGGCATACCCATGTATTTAAACGCTAACCAAACGCCGGTGCGTTTTGTTCAGGCGAAATCACTCCTTTATGTCAACCCGTATACATTAATTCTGGCGCCAGCTAGGGTCATCCAAGTACCCCCTCACGCTTCCCTTCCAGGCCAAAAGGCCGGCCATGACTCTGTTTGGAAGTGTCAATTTGAAGATCAATACTCAACCTATACTGACTAGAGTGTGAGGGAAACATGACCATGCTATCAGTATAACTGGTGGTGGAAACAGGCACCATGCACAGGAGAAGGGGGCATGCATTTGTAGGCTGAGCTACCATGTTGTTATCAGTAGGTTATACTTATATAGGAGATAGATTTGTAGCAGTTTGTGTTGAGGTCGTCTCCGGGTTCATGTCAATCATGTAGGAGGGCCATATATGAGGAGTGATGGGCCGATTATGGTTTGTCCGCACAATATAATTATTAGACAAAGATACATAGACAAAATTAATGCCAACGCCCATTGATACCGTCTCTGTCGTATTTCAGAAGTGGGGGCTGGGGCAGTATGTACCAGTATCCCACGAAGCCGCAGGCTGAGACTGAGTGGGATGCGCCCCAGCCGACACAAGTGGCACTTGCTTTTATCTTTTTTATTTGAAGCCATTCAATGAAGGATAGACAACTGTTTTAGCCCATTGAATATGCCCACATTGTATCCAGTGGAGGGCATTGAATACGCCTTTTCAGTGCACAGTAAATCGTGTATTTCAAACAAAAAAATATTATAGTATGCTTTGACGTGTCAGTGTGATAATATTTCTGGTGAAATTGGGATAAGAGCACGTCCCTCTTTCTAGACTAATAAGCATGCTTGTATGAACGCCTTCCCAGTAAAGAAAAAACGTTATACAGCATTTTATAACGTTATAAAACGTTAAATAACGTTTCTGTAAGGCTCCTTACTATGGCATAACGTTATATAAAATTTTATAACGTTATTTTGACGTTAAATAACGTTTTTTTGTTAGCTGGGTTGTGGTATACGTGAATATAGCGTGTGCTATGATGTTTCTTTAAATTGCTGCATGCCTTTATTCAATCACATACATTAAAAGACAGTTTCCATGTCCCTTGTCGTACCCTATGTAAATACCGTCGCGTTTAAGCGCCGGTGTTGCATAAGCGGAGGTGCATGGGTATCTTGAAATATCTAAAGCACTGGAAATACAAAATGTTGCATATAAGCGCCTGTCTTGTTTTAGCGCCGGGGGTAATCAGCCCTCCAAAGACACAACCTTCATTCAGGGTACGGATTGGTAGCAAACCTCTCAGTCCGCCCTCTTTGGACTTGTATAATGGTATATACCACATTTAAATAATTTGAAGACCATGTTTATTGTGTGAAAAAAACGCATACCGGGTATAAAGTATATTGCGTAAAACGGTGAACAATATGTTCTGAGTCCTTGTTGTCCGACGCAGCAATTTTCCACCACACAATACTACAGTATGTTACAATGCATCACAAACAGGTCAAATTACCAATGAGCCGTATTTAAATGGGGGCTATGAGAGCATAAATCCTTCAAACATATTGAGCTGGGTACGTATACAGTTGTGTAGTCTGACAGCTTTATAACCAGCTCCTTATTGAAAGAGCAGCTTAGCTTCTGCTCAGGAGGACAGTGTGTGTAAGTGTTGGGCAATAACTGGGCCCAGTCGCCGCCCCTCATGCAAATATACAAAGAGGACACCATGATGGCATTTTCAAGAACATCCCCTCTTAAGCGGACCTCAGACTGAAAAAATGCCCCTTTTCTGTTTCCACGTCTCTCTGAAACAAAAGAAAGCACGTACATTCGGTTAAAACCGTATCACCCAGGGGCGGCGGGGGATTAAATTGGGGGCCCAGCTCCCATGACCTGAGTGGTTTTGATTGGAGGGAGTTACAGGTCGGAGGTAGGGGGGGGGGGGGGCGCAGGCCCCAGGAAAATTTAGGAATTTGAATTTTAGATTAGTGCATTCAGAATTGTTTTGAAATGATTCATAGCCAATTTTGGAAAATTTTAGGAAATTTACCTTGAGATTGGTGTATTCTAGGGCATTCCGAGTCTACAATATTATTGTCTCCCAAAAGGTTGGGGGGGCCCATACATACTCCCCTGCCCCCTGCCTCAACTTTCCGCCGCTACTGTCACCCACTCTGCATTTTGCAACATTATGACATTGTAAAAGGATGAGAGGGGAGAGGTAGGTAGGTCGTAGATCTTTTCTATTTACCTAAAATGATCTTAAATCTTGATAACATCTCAATAAGTGATAAACACCCACTCCCTCCCTCTCAGTATCTGTCCCATAATATATTATCCCTCGTGTGCTCATTCCTTATTCCCCCATGCAGTCTCTCCCACTCCCGGCAGGTCATACACAGAGAGAAAGGTGAGAGTCACCTGGACTCACATACCACAGTCAGGCATGTGTCGCCAAAAGCACTCTCATGTGATAGTCAGGCTGACTTTCACAGTAAAGAGCGTCCAGCACTGCTTGACTCAGGGTGGCATGACAGTCAGGCAGTGCTGGACCCTCTCTACTGTCAAAGTCACACAATGCTGGACCCTCCTGTACGAGAGTTCAACACTGTCTGACTTTTACGCTCAAGGGTAGTCTGGCAATGCTGGACTGTACCTAGAGTGAGAGTACAGCTATGCCAGACTCTGGTTATCGAGAGTCCAGCCAAGCTGGACTCATATATGGATGTGAGTCTAGCAATACTGAACTTTGGCCTCAATGGAAGTCAGGCATAGCTGGAATCTCTTCTGAACAGGTAAGGGTCTACTATCACAGACCACCAGTCATATAGATATGTAAG
Organism: Harmothoe impar; assembly: GCA_947462335.1. Lineage (NCBI taxonomy): Eukaryota > Metazoa > Annelida > Polychaeta > Phyllodocida > Polynoidae > Harmothoe > Harmothoe impar. The sequence goes on along the minus strand of OX381710.1, from coordinate 55,118,620 downwards.
AACATAGAGATACATACAGGTACCAACATATATCAGAGGTGATCCTAGAATCTTAATGTATAATTTCCAAATCCACAAGAATGGTGTCATATATCCTACCATAAAGCTCAATACTGTATTGTTTCCCCACCTGGTAGCAAACAAAGAAGGCTCATGCTAACTGACCCTCATTCCAAAGTCAGACATTGCCTGACTGTGGGAAGAATGTCAGGCTGACTCTGGTATGAAGAATTGTCTTGCCTGACTGTCATTCAAGGATCAGGCTGACTCTCAAAAGGGAGTAACCTTATGGGACTATCAAAGGAGGCTCAGATTTATGGAAGTGAAAGTCTAGCAGACTATCTCACCTGAGTCAGGCAGTGCCTGACCCTGGGGAGAGTCCAGCTGACGCTCACTTTTTTCTCTGTGTAGTGGAGAGGGTAGGCCCACACACTATAGAGGCAAGCAGGAGGTGACAGGGATGAGCTTCGTGGGAAAGTGTCGACCTGCACTGCCCACATGGGATGGGAAACAATCAGACAAATTTGTCCTGTTCCGGTCGTCCCCCACAAAGGGCGGTGAAATGAGCCATGCCTGGACTTGGCGCGCAGCAGACCGATTGCTGCGGCCACTGTAGTGCTCAGGACTACGGGTGCCGCGCCGGGCGCTCCCTTCGCGTCCCTCGCCTGCCGCGCGTAGCAGGCGCGTCGACCTGCCGCCAAGTGGCTGTGCCGGGGAGGGGGGGAGGATTCTCTAGGTCTAGGCCTACTCCTACACTATTGCTGCATGCTGCCCCTTACCCAAGGAATATGTCAGAGTAGTGCTGAGGACTACGTTTGTAGTGCTGAGCACTACAGTTGTAGTGCTCAGCACTACAGTTGTAGTGCTCAGCACTACAAGCATAGTCCCCAGCACTATAAATTAGTATACAGCTACTATAGACCCCTTAGCATATCATAAAGGGCCTACACCTCTGCATTCTAAAGGTACTGAATAGCACTGCCTAGTGCTGGGGACTAAATGTGTAGTCCTCAGCACTATATATGTAGTGTACAGTAGTGCTGAGCACTACACCGGTAGTGCTGAGCACTACACCTGTAGTGTAGCATAGTGCTGAGCACTACAGTACACTGCACCTGTAGTGCTCAGCACTACGCATGCAGTAAAATGGCGTAATAAAATGGTACCCCAGTAGTCCTGAGGACTACAGGCATAGTGCTAGGGACTACAGGTGTACTCTGGTAGTGCTAAGGACTATATTTGTAGTGCTGAGGACTACAGTCGTAGTGCTGAGGACTACATATATACTCTGGTAGTGCTGAGGACTACACTGGTATAGTGCTGAGGACTACAGGTGTAGTCCTGAGCACTACAATTGTAGTGCTGGGGACTATAGAGCTACTATAGGCCTCCTATCTCTATCTGCATCTGCATCACTTAGCTATGATTCTAAAAGTAGCGCATAGTCCCCAGCACTATGACTGTAGTCCCCAGCACTATGACTGTAGTCCTCAGCACTACACCTGTAGTGCTGAGGACTATACCCGTAGTCCTCAGCACTATAGGTGTAGGCCTAGACTCTAGATAGATTCACATAGGCTACCATACTGTAGATATTACATGTTAGTATTTAAGGGGCCTGGAGATAGTGCTGGGGACTAAAGATATAGTGCTGAGGACTAGGCATAGGCCCTATATATGTGTAGCCCCCCCCCCCCCCCCCCCCCCGCCTCCCCCCAGTCCGCCATCCCACTTTCCCACGGTCGCAGGCGGCACCGCCCCTAAAGCTGACGTAGGCGCGTAAAATACGCGCGCGGCGAGCTATAGTCCTCAGCACTACAGTGGCCGCAGCAATCGGTGTGCTGCACTTGGCGCTGGCTGCATGGACAGAGGGGTGAGTCGGTGTACAGGGACAGGCCATGGCCCCTGAAACTAGTATGTATAGGCTACATGGTTTCCGCTCTGTGATAGACTCGGGGTCCAAATGAAGAACTACTTCATGTGACACTACAGCAATAGTGCGCTATACAAATATAATATAGATACATGTACTCTATCATATAAGTTAGAAAACATTCTTATATTACATGGGTGGACCCAGGAATTTGAAAAAAGGGGGAGGGGGTGCAGCAAACACCAGACTACCGAAAAGTTCCGAAAATGGTTGGGGGGGGGGCTGTATTACATTTAATAGGTATCCCATATACCGAGCGATGTTAAACAGAATTTGGAAATTACAGTATATAATATAGTATTATGAGGAACGGAATGTAAAAGGGTCATGCCAGACCTGAAGTATGACCTATGCTGATCTGGTTTAGGATGGATGCTCTACACGCACCAATCGTGTTTAGTTGAACTACAGGGCCTGTGCAGCTAAACATGATATATCATTATGTTGCGGCTTGGTGTGTGTGAGTCTGGTCAAGTGCTGCCTAAATCTCACGACATATTCCGTGGACAGAACCAACAAGACCGCACATACGGATCCACAGAATTATCGCTCTAGACATCAGTAGGCCGACGTGTATGCTTCTCTCCTTCCGGAGACTCCAAGAGGCCGTCTGAGAGGGCTTATAGGCATCAGTGGTAAATTAGCCAGTGGGTGTGTACGTGTACTAGATGCACCCTGATTCTCATCATGTAAAGTGATAAAACAAAAAGACAACTATCTGCGGATTGAATGAAACCGGAAATGGGTGGGCCATGGAAATGCCATGTTACTCAGGAACTGGTCTGACAATGAATATTCAAAGCCAACAGGTCTGGGCATACTGTTATAGTCACGTTATAGCTAGACACTGGGGTGCACGCTATTGGGAATGACCCACTACGGTATTTCGGACAATAAGGAGAACCGTGTGAGTTTCTGGATGCAGTTACGGTACTGTCAGCTGATTCCTCCAAAATATAATATAGAGATATGAAATAGTAATACCATAATTGAGCAATATAAGGGGCCAGGGGAGTGATGAAGGGACGTGGTGAAATTTGTTACCCCCAAGCGGGTCAATGGTCATTTGCGCGCACTTTAATGGATAGTAATATCACAGTGAACAAAAAACGTTGAGGTGGGCTCCCTTTTCTAAGGGAGTAATTCTGAAAGCAAAACATGGACCCCCTTAAGGCAGTCACAATGACTCTCTTACGTGAGTCACGGTGACTCTAATTTTAAAGTGCCGGCTCCCTTTCACTTTCAGTCACAAAAGGAGCCATTCTGAAAGCAAGATCTAGACCCCGGGGGCACTGACTCTTTGATGTTGACTACCCACTGCCGCCCTACAGCCCCCCTTTTTTCACACTGAGGAGTCCTGGCAGTGTTCTGACCTCCCCTCCTTTTCAAGAAGGGAAAATGTGCGTAGTGACCGCCCCCTTTTATGGTGAAAGTGAGGTTTGAGGTGCAGACAGAGCAATGGCAAACTCACCAATTAAAACTGCAAACCTACCAATTATCACTGCAAACTTAACAATTCACCCTTTCTAACAATCAGACCAGGTTTTGTGATTAATTAGTGCTGTGTAAGTTCAAGAAACCATCATCCAGAAAGCCTTATGCAATAATTCCCAATGGGATTAGGGGTGACCGCCCTTCCCTTTTAACCTGGGAGTGGAGGGACCGCCCCTTCTTTTTAGCCCTACTGACATTCGACCGCCACTGCTCCTGAAAGTCGTGCTGCAGTCGGTACCCAAATCATATCTCAGTGCCCCCCCCGGATCTAGACTCCCTTTCTGACTCCCTTTATTTTCCCTGTGCAGTTATACGATAGAGGCCTATGTATAATATATATATACACATCTATTTGGTTATCACCATAATTATCTAATGTTTCACGGTAGCATTATGCCATGATGACACATACATGAGCCCCCTATATGTCACCAAGTAGCAGTGTGTGGTGAGTCCTCATGGTGACTGAGTGGGTGGGGCTGCATGGCAGGGGATTGGACAGGGGGCAGGCAGTGGGGTTGTGAGATGGCAGACTGTCAGTTGGAAACGTCTGACTTCTGATCCCAACACGGATTCTCCATCAGGGGGACTCCTGCGTCCCCAGATCCTTACATTCTCTCACATTTCAAGCTATAGTCACCTCCCTATTCACTACAACTAAGCTACATATTGGTGCAATAGCCTTATGATGTGAAATCAATGTTATATAATTCATTATGTTGTAAGGGGTTTATGATTAAATATATAGAAACTGCCCTGGCTATATTTGCACATAGGTAAATAGTGTTCTCTTTTGATTCCGTTTGTTAATTCGTTTTCGGTCTGTTTGATTTTGGCCACCGTCCACAGAGCATAAATCGGCCGCATATGGATAGAATTGCCATACATTCCCTATGTAAATTATTTATAGAATGGCCCTACACGGCCGATTTATGCTCTGTAGACGGTGACCCTTATCTATCATGTACCTGTGGAATTTAATAGACAATACAACGTAGCGTCGAATCATGCGTGTGGAATATACAATTCTTCTTGGGCATAAAACATATAAATGTGTTAACAGTAATTCATGATTATATCAACGATAACGTTGATTATATCAACGATACATTCAGAACCGCATTTGCACCGCTGTTATTTCCGTGGGACATTTTGATTCTGATAGAGATTTCCCGTAAAATAATTCAGAGGCTATACGTTTCCAGTGCGAAATAATATGTTCCCCATTGGTATTATAACTAAGAAACGATGGACCATATACCTTCAGGTTCTACTGATTATGCACGTCTTCTACTATATCAGTATTTTGAATTGATTCATTATAAATAGGTAGCCCATTTAATATGGCCCATACATATATTGCAATTTGGCAAATGCATTATTAGATTCTATATCATGAAGTCATTCATGCCACACAAGTATGAACAAAAATGTGGATATTAAAACACCTTTATATGATATTAAAAACCAGAGAGCGTGTACTGCTGACGCCTGGCTGAAGCATTACATTAACATCAGGTCGCACATACACAAAATTTAACAAAATTCGCCGATGACATTTGGCAGCTTTAGGCTTCTTGCACACACACACAATAACATGTCATTTCCTAGTCTGCCTATAGGAGCCTTAGGTCCGACGCTACAAAAGCCGACCATATAGAGGATTGTAACACTTGGATGTTTAGTGCCTTAAATAATCCACTCTCTTTGGGTTTTGTAAAATGTCAAGAACAAAAACTTGGTGGCCCTCGTTAATTAATAGTAGTGGGTGGGGGGGGGGGGGGGGTACGTTATTAGCCACCCACCTCGTCCACACACTTCTCATATAGGCGTAGGCATTCCCTACCTAATCACAGAAACTGTCCAAGAACCCTCATTTCTTTGTCATCACAATTTCACTTTTCTCTTTGATGTCAGATGATAGACACTATGGTACACTTTCAATGTGTCAGGGGATGAATCTCTGTTTGAAACTTGGAGTGATATAATTATATTATTTGGTATTTCATGGAAAAGGGGACCCTAATCAGTGTTGCTACACTGAAAATTCCGGGGGTTAGCCAATGCTAATATATCTTAGCCAAAACCACTAACTTATCAGCATTATTAAATCGAACTAAGATTTTGCTAAACTATGACTAACTCTTTACTAACCGGCTACCCACAGGAACTCCACACCAGGTGACAGCAAAGCAAATCATGAGATATTTGTCTATATGATAAGATTGTAATTGTACGTGTTATCATGCTTAGAGGTAACCTTTTCTAATTTTGAATATGACATCGGCCGTAACATAATGTATGTATGTATCTACTTAGCCAGATATTTTTTTCAAACTGATCAACCTATTCCAATGAGGTTTTCTGAATGGGACACCTTTTTTGTGTTTTTGAAAAATGCATATATCAAAGACAGCCTCAAGTCTCTATATGGCCAATTCTACAGGACAATAATTGTTATGTAGACAAACTGGCTTCAGTGGATGGAGTTACCATTGCACAGGTAACTCATGATGTGGTTGTTGCATATTAACCAGGGCCATGCCACTGACTGGTTATAGATGTACTAGTCATTAATGAATGACTACTGTAAATTCCTGCACGTAACTTGTTGGTTATACTAGAACCAAACCTCTAGTGGAGGTTATACAATATTCTCAGGTCTATGGGCAGGTAATACAAGGATTTTTGAAGGTATAGTACAGTACTGAAATCACAATTTTCAAGCCCTAGGTAGAGGTTATAGGATTCTCTCAAAGTCGGGGTGTGAGTTATATGTGAGATGAGGGTGTACACCAGATTTTATGGTAGCCTCATAAGTTCAGGTGACCTGGGCAATGCTAACTTTTAGCTAAGGGTTAGCAGCAAAACGCTAAGATAGGATAGGAACCTTGGGCACGTAATTTTCGCTAATGTTTGTACAAAAGTTAGTAAAAAGTTAGTACAACCTACTAACTTTTGACTAACATTTGAGATTCAATATTTTCAGTGTAGCTATCAGTGATCATACATGGCATTTAAGACATCCACGTCATATTCATGATTGCATTTGCATAATGTACAAACCATGTAATTTACTACAATGTATGGGTTTCAATATGTGACCAGGCCAGTGAAAAGGGGTATCTAGGGGGGAATTCATAATTCTTGTCAAGATCTTTAAAATGATATATCATATGCTGAGGTACTACCGGTAGTCTTTTAGGAATAACATCTCAAACATGAGTTGTAATGTATAACTGAAAACGGTAAATAAGCCCTAAATGCCCTGTATCCCATAATAAATACTAGAATAGATAAAAAATATCAGATTTACTAAAAATTACCTTAGAAGTGTGGCTTTTTATTGTAAATTTGGTTCTAGGAGGAATTTTCGAGGTCTGTTTTCAGTTTTGGGTGCCTAATGTAATTCCCAAGATATGAGGACCAAAATATAAAAAATTACCTTAAAGCATTTTTGGGTCTACTTTCCATTCTTTTGCCACTATGATGCCCCTGGTAGGCAAACCCAGAACTAAAAATCACCCCCCCCCCCCCAAGGCTGGTTTTCTGAGGACGGGTCACATATATGATATTCTATAATCTATATATACATGCCCGTCTATATTCCTTCCCAAAACCGAACAGATAAACATGTAGAGTGCTGTCCGCGTGGTTGGAATATATATTCCAAATTATCACGATATCATCATAAATTAGATTGTTTATTCATATGATATGAGCGAATATTAATCTCGAATACCTAGTGATAAGAAGCATGCTCTGGAAAATAAGCATAACCTCCCACTAAGGCAATTTTAATCGTGAGTATGAACTGCTCCTCTGACATTGGGGCCTTCACTAATACCTGAAAAGCTACGTGCTTGAATTATATTTCAATTCAAGGTTTCAAGTGCAATAGTTTCTAATATAATGCAGACATGGATAACTGTCATGCTAGCAATGTGTCTACATTGTTAGATTTGGGATAAGCCGCTATTCAATGACATCATAAAACAGCATTGCCTTGATAACATCCCTTATGTGTAAACACAAGCATGTACATAATGTGTTACAGGCTATTGATTTCACAGTGGAGGTCCTTATCTAATGTGTTAACACAATACCAATACAACACTAATATGGCTGCTCTTTCAATGCTTTAATGATTAATGTGATCTAATTGGCTCATTTTCGCACGGGGTATTCCCCATGTACAATGCATGCAATTCCAGTGTTGACCACAAACAGCCGACAAAAAGACTTATAGCTAAGCCATTGTGCGGCCAATACTTTAGATATATACAAGTACTGTGAGTCGAATTAATGGACCTCCAGGCTCCACCCCCACTGGGTTGACACCCACCCCCTCCAAACCACACACACACACACATACCTTCACCCCCCCCCCCCCCCACGGCTGTAATATAACAGTAACGAGGATAATCTACAATGCACATTTTCTGTATATGCCACTGTGGGTGTTAGTCGGATTATAGTGTTGAGCGTTCCTCAAACATGTTCAACATGTATGTTACAAGTTAACAGGTTATCACTTAATTGACTGCCATTATAACACAGGATCCATGCAGTCAATTACCCAAGGGCTAGAATAAGAGGGCAGATGTACGGCAGTTATTATATGTAATGAACTATAGCCAAGCTGAATATGCTCCATTATTGTGTGTAACATTTGACGGTTAATAAATGCTTCCGTCTGCGTGTAAATACCATATAGGGTGGTTATTAAGTACAAATGCATTATGGATTGTGTACCAGCTTTATCACTTATGAGGCTATACGGGGGAGAGCCTATGCTGGTTCCAGAGGCATGTGCCAGGAGGCTCAGGTAGTCGTGTGTCAAGCCTCCATTTCCCCCCTTTGTGCAGTTTACTTTGGAGGGTTCTCTCTCATTTACTATCTGTTTATATTCTGTATAAATTAGATCAATGTTTTCCCCATGACATGGCCTTTAATTAGATAAGCTTACAACAATGTGAGTATTTCAAATCTCAGAGAAATAGAGCATTAACACCTCTGTGGGTGACCACATGTCAGTCAGTCAGAGTGTAATTAATGCATCGTCTCTCAAACAGGCTAAGTCCCTCACTTTACACCTGAGACAATGGGGAGGTGATTAAGGTGATTAAGATAGGGGTGGGATGTCACCCATCAGTCTTATCAGTGTTATCTGTTGCCATTGTTCCTAGGTGTGAACAGTGGCTGATAACAGATTTACCCACAATGCACTGCTCTGAGTCAGGGGACAGAAAGAAAATGGCGGCTACGATGCCATGTAGGCTATCCTCCCTATAGAGGTGGATACTTTTTTCGTTGATGTGGGATAAGATCGGATAGTCAAAGGTCACATCCATTGCACAATGTACTTGTGGTTACAAAAAGGACAATGGCTCCCATACTGTATTACAGGAATATATATAATATTACTTTTGTGAACGATCGGGTATTAGGCTATACTAGTACACATGAGCTTATAAGGTCAAATCCCACAATGCGAAAAATTGACCAGAAAGTGTTGATTATTGACATAAAAACAAGGGGCAACTGTTGCCAATATTGTAAATCGCAACACTTGTCCCATGATCTTATGCCTCTCCAAATCCCACAGTGATCAAGAATAGGCAAGCAAAGTGTTGCATGCAGGACTGCTTAATGGATCTGTTTGAGGGGAGTTACTTCACAGTATGATTTGTCTTCACTATTCCCTCTCAATCAGCCTAAAGATATTTGGAGTGTCCCCCTATATACATAAACCTAATCGTTGACAGATTCCAATAAGCAACATTTTCTAAGCCTTCTGGTGGAAAATATCTAACTCTTTTAATCATTGTGATTTCTCAAATCACAAAACAAAGGCAACACTTTCTCACCGATTTGGGCCTGTCTTAGCCAATATAGGGCCCAAAATCGGCAATAAGACCAATTCACAACATTTTCTGACCCTCTCTCGCATTGTGGGATTTGACCTATACAGGACACATGAGCCTACAGCCTAAGGAAAACCAATTAGACATTTACATGTACAAATTTGCTTACCTATACAGTTATAAATTACCATTTTGAGAAAGTAGAGTAAATGTATGCCCCTCTAATATGTAATCAGGACATTGTATGTGTGTTGATAAATACTAATATGAACAGCTGCTAAGGACCATCAAAACCAAACTACACTGATGCACGGAGGTGACAGCCACACTTTTTATTATATTACATGTAAATCGAATGAGGACATGCCAATGTGGCACCTGCACTGAAAACCCAATGGGGCTCAAAGGTGATCACTGGTGACCGTGACGACTTTAAGGTGATCACTGTGCCGGTGTCGAGAGTGCTTACCCCCTCGTCACTAAGGTGATCATAAGTGATCACCAGGGGTGATAACTTATGATCACCTTTCTGACCTGGAATTATTCTATGGATTACTATGTTTTTCTGCTTAATGAGATATCATTTTGAAATAATTTCATATTCCCCCCTCCTCCCATCATCAAGTTGCATCTGAGAGTACATTTTAGCCATCATCCTTCATCATAGACCTAATAAGGTGTATGTGTGTGTAGAACTAACAACAATCACTCCTCACACATGTAGTTATGATTCCATAGACAAATGAGGTGTCTATGTTTGCACATACCTATGCTTCTGATACGTATGGCATTATTTCTTTTTAATTACTTGAGTCTCTAATATTCCATATAGTCTCACTATCCACCATTTTATAAACACCTATGATCAAGATCAGTATAGTTATTAATCAGTAGATCACCTGGAGTATGTGCTGCATATTGCGTTGTTGTATAGTAAGGCCCCCTAGTGGCAACATCATGTCCTCGAAATGATTACGTTAGGTGATCACAGTGATCACATTAGGTCAGCATCAAGGTATGATCACCCTAAGTCATCAGCACTGATCACCTGTCTAACAGACTTAGGTTTTCAGTGTGGTGCATAAACGTGAGAAAAATATGCCTTATACTATACAAAAATATGCCCATGACATGTACTGTAATCAATTTTACATAGAGACAAAATGGACATTGTCTGTATGTAACTATGTGAGTAATCATGTGAGTAACCATGTGCATTTGCTGAGGATAGCGACAGGAGCAGATGACGACAAATCAATGGCTACCTTCAATTACATAGTTGGATGGCAAAATCACTGCTACAATATGCATACCGTACTTGATGAGAATTCTATAATTTCTGGCTCCTGATGTACAAAGTTCATATTTTTCTTCTAGCATTATATTAAATACCTCGAGGTCTTGGGTACCCACTGCAAAACATGCCCTGAGAGCTGTGGCTGTGAACCCCACTAAGATAAGAAAAAGAAAAAAAGGGGGGAGGGGAGCTGTCACTAAAGGCTCTAAAACAGGGGGCTGTTGAAAGATATATGGTAACAATGCTGTTGTTACAGTCAAGTACTCATATTCCAGGCCCAGAAAACTGTTATTAGCTATTCAAGTTGTTTATTTAACAATATCCTGGTCAAGCAAGAAGCTGCCAGATGTCATCAAAGAAAAGTGGGCTAGCCGTTGATTGATCAAGGGAGAATAAGACGGCTGTGAAGTACTTACTCCATAGAATGGGTGGGCTGTAGGTTATGTTTTGGCACCTACCATCAAAAGCCAGTACCCGCCCCGGCGTCCCCAGACAAGACCTTATGACAGTTATATCTCATGGGTGGGTCCAGGGTCTGTGAGGGAGCCATCTTCATGTATTGGTGAACTGAAATAGCATAATGTTAATTCTATATTGAACATCCGGTAGATAATACATTTTAGCATATGAAAAGCATGAAATAAACTACATGTAGATGATGAAACACTGTTCCTGTTGACCATTGTGCAGCTCTGTTCATATACACTGAAAAAGTAAACTTGTCTCCAGACTAAGTGACTGTCATAAAATAAACGAGTCAAAAGTTGTCTAACCTATCAGGTTACCATCCCACAAATAGAATCTGGAGCTGGCAAATGTCGGGTTTTGGGCTGACACATGCACAATCATCTCCAGCTAGAAGACCTGCTTCCTTGTCACTTAGATGAGTTTATGACTCGTTTATTTTATGACAGTCACTTGGAAGAGTCTGACGACAAGTTTACTTTTTGAGTGTACGATGTATTGTAGATATGTGAATATACTCTACTCCTGTATATTGTAGTACGGACCATTCTGCTTTGGTAACGTCTTGAGTGAATGAAATTTGGGCTCTGCACAACTGGTTTACAATGACCAATACAGTAAGTGTATTATATATAATGGGATTGGTGAATGCCAGCCAAACATGAGTGCATTAAGATAATAAAGTATTAGACCCATTGACCTTTTTGTTTTTTGGGCCACATTATACGTATTAACCCCCATTCCACTATTATCATAGGCAGCATATTGGCCGAAACGCATAACTAGGCCTATATCAGTGTAATCCTGGTTGTTTGGCACATGTACAGACATCTAGTGCTAATAAGCTACTTGTCCTCAGAATATTACACAAGGAGGCCTTGACACTAAATGTACAGTAAAAATATAAGAATATTAGAATTAAGGCTATATTGGGCCATGGACATACATGTTATGTATGTCTATGATTTTGCTATATATTATATATAGGTACAGATATTTGTGTCTTAACCTCGTATGTTTAAGCTTTATTACGTTGTGTGCATTATATACAAGTACGTCCTGGCATTAACATGTACAATTAGGTAGGCCTGACATGACAGTGATTAAAATGCCAACAGCCACAACAATGTTGCATTAATTAACAAATAAAAAATATAAGATGAGGGTGAAATATATTTTGTAAACGTATCTAGGCCAAGGCTATTGTATGTATTGCTTTAGGCATAATAATACGCTCTGTACAATGCTATGTTATTTCAATATTTGTTCTGGATGGGAGTGTGCCAATCGAGATAGCTAGGCCATCTATATAATCAATGTGTCTGCTACTATCAGAACATGGCTGATACCATACTACTGGACTTTTCGTAGAGACTGCATGGATGTAACATAATACATATCAAAGTTAGTATATATGCAACAATGTTTGCTCATATCCTACCAGTTATAGATATATGCGATGACTGAAGAATACCTTTTGCTTATTGTTATCTAGTACAAAACTTAGAAAAACGTTGACATGTAACGTTATATAACGTTATAAAATGGTGTATAACGTTATTTGTTTACTGGGATGTTCTATCTGTCTATAATGCACTGTGCTACTTGAGATGTAGTGACATTTCATGTCGATCTGATATGCTCAATTCTTACTTGGAGCAGGTACACTTCTAATATGGATAACAAATAGCAGCTAGCACCAGACGCATACATATACATACATACCTATAGGTTAAAGTGTCGTCTATACCTATACCTATATTGTGTGAGCTACAATAATGATGTCAGAAATTGCATTATTTAGAAAAGAATTCCATGCTTGGCTTTCATAGAATATCAGAATATATCTGATATTCGATTTGGTCCCGAGTGAAAATGTATTGACCCTAAATACTAAAGCAGGGGAGATGACCGTTTTCACTACAAACAGTACAATGCATAGGGGCCTAGGAAGAGGTGAACTAGGCCTGAAGTAAAAAAGAAAGTGGGAAGTAGCTGCAGTTCCGAAAAATGCCTCTAGGTGGCGGTAGTGTGGCGGCGCGCCGGTCGCGGTGCCCTGTCGGCTTCCGCCCGGTGACTGAGAGTCAGCACGCGTGTCGGCAGTGAACGGCACGCTTCTATCTGTTGGATATGTTACGATTCCCCCCAGTTAGCACGGATTTACGTACGATGCCCACATGAAAGTAGGCAGAGGAGCTTTTGAAGCACAGTCAGGTGAGTGTATGGGTCAGAGATGGATCTCTTGGGGGGTAGTTTAGAGGAGTTTGAAGGGAAGTTTTGTCGGAGGTTGGACGCGACTGGGTTTGTTTAGACTCGGTCGGCGGCCGCGGACGGAGGGCCCGGCGGCGTGGGTAGCCGCGGCCCCGGCCCAAACTTTGTAGGGGACCCCCATGCAGCGCTCGCTGCAGCTGTCCATACATGAATGCAGCGGTCGAATGCAGCCTGTTGTGTACTGGACGGTCAACTGACCAGGAGACTCCTGGTTCGCTGTTCAAGTGTATTTTTAGCCTGTGTAGTTCTGTGGCTATAATATTTGCTATCATCAACAAAGATCAGGATCCTATAATAAACTAGCCCCATAGGCCTATGCTATATTATCCCTGTATTGCCTCCAAATCTCACCTCTAGGTACTTGATGCCGATGGAGTAGACCTAAAGCTTAGCCTAGTTCTACTCTAGAAAGTGAGTCTTGACATGCTAGTGCTAGAGCCTATAATCAACAGGGACTTATACCAATCGGGTTTCTTTGCTTGTTGTTGAAGTGGTCCATTAGCCTAACTTGTTGAGTTGGTTGAAGCCATTTCAAGATTATCTAGACCCTAAATACTAAATCTGGATCACTAATACTATGTCTATTATAGCAAATACCAGTCAACTAGACTGAAGAATACACTGGTTTGCAACCTCCTAGGATACTCAGTTTTTTTTGTATTTATAAACTTAATAAAGTTAAATAAACACAGGGAATAGGATACATACATAGAACCATCACTAAACTAAGAATACAGTTAATACCCCACGCCTGGTCATGGGTTTTGGATACATAGGTATCACTCACTTGAGTTGACTTGAGTTTGTCTGCGTGCATCATGTAGGCTGAAGCCAACCCCAAAGTACACAGTGCATCACTGGGGCGCTAACTGTCCACCCAGAGGTGGCCTCAGCCTCAGGTATGGGAGGCCTACGTCTATTTACATAGCGTTTCACAAATAGGCAAATATCCGTTGCCAAATAGCAGTAGACCTCAAGTCATGAAGCCCAGTTCTATTCATCTATTGTCAAGGGAACTCTAGAGGGTCGCATTTCTCAACATTGTGTAACTGCAACAGAGTGCAGATAAAAACTGGCTGCACTTGGCACCCCACGCCTACCTAGAGAGTGGGGGCAGCGCCAGCGGGTCTCCAGACGACCCAGTTTTTCTCTGAATACATACATACATGTGGAGTGTACCGTAGGGAGTTGTGAGCTCTCATGGCAGGCAGGAACCCAGTTGGGGCTCAGGCTGGGTTGGTCCCAAGGCGAGATGTGGAGTGAACTAGCGGATGAACTAACTTACCTATGCCTCTCTACCTCCCCACTTTTTTCAACGTGGATATTATCCATCAACCGAACAACTTAGATCCCCCCCACACCTCCCATGCAAAGACTCCTCAACCACTTTCCCCTTTGTAGGTCTAAAATAGTGGATAGTGCCCACTCTGAATTTGATAAACTGTATTTCTTCAGGTGCTAACATCTTTGTGTTGAATATTGAATATTGAGTATGCCAGTTAAAACCCCTTAAATCTCACCTTTGAATTACATTTACTTGTTTTTGGCCATCAAAGTCAAGTTGCTATTGAATGATACCTGGATCAGGCAACACCTGTATATATCTTCTATTAATCTCATAATATCACAGGCCTTATGGTATCTCGGCATAGAGAGTATCTAGGCTTGTTGAGATTACATGTAGATTAGCGTGTGATAGACCCTGTACCTGCTGATGTGCGCACCATGATGAAGAATAGCCAATTGTAATCTGATATAGGCCTACCCAAGATAGCATGGAGTCCTGTGTGTGGCAACCTACTTTTAATAGCTTAGCCAACCATGGGTATACTTATGCTAGTTTAAAATGAATAAGGAACGGAACATGATTCCTCCAATCTATACCAGAATATTCCACGTCACTATTTATTATTTCAGATTTTCCAGTGTTTAGGAGTGTAGTCATTGCACATGAAAAAAAAACATATACAAATTAAACTAGGTCCACAAAGTAGGTCCACAGCAAACACAGAACCTCCAGCCATCAGTGGGCATGGCGCGCCGCGTCCCGTCTACACTAGATTATACCACCGTGCTATAATACACCACCTAGATAGTGCTCCTCATTGTGCCTGTGAGATAACACCAGTGCTGTATGCACTCCGCCAGGTTTGACCCTTTGTGACAGGTTGCCTGCTGGGACCTCCACGAGTCACTGAGTGTTGACACTCTGACAGTCCATCCCAACGCGTCCTGTGGCCAAACAAAAAGAGGGGTCACTGTCCCTGCCCCCCAGCTGACCCCCGCCTTCACACCATTGGGCAGACCCCATGTGGCTCCGGTATCCAGTCAACTCGTCCACTCCCCAACTCGCCCACTACCATGTCGCCCACTCACAAAGTCGTCCACTACCATGTCGCCCACTCTCCAAGTCGCCCACTCTCCAAGTCGCCCACTCTCCAAGTCGCCCACTTTCCAAGTCGCCCACTTACCAAGTCGCCCACTTACCAAGTCGCCCACTTTGGCTTAATCAACTGATCCACAACCCTATATGTAGTCATAACAAGCCATTAATGTGGCCGGGTTCCTAGTCATTTATAGACAGAAGAGCTGTGTCAGCTGCTAATTTATATTTAGTTATGTTTAACTAAATATAAAAAGGACCACCCATGACACCTTCGTGACATTTTTTCTTACTCTACCCATTGCTATCACATAGCATGAGTTCTATCCCCTTTTTTTCTTTCTTCATAGAGAAGAAAACATTATTTCTAAAATGTTATAACGCTATTAAAAAGGCTTATTTGTCTTTTATTACCTCCGCTCATCAGAACAGATGCTGGTGTATGTACAACACGGTCTACTAGGCCATTCAGATCAGCGAAGGTAAATTCAAATCAAATCAAATCAGGACTAAGATATAGTGGGCGAGTTGGTAGGTGGGCGAGTTGGTAGGTGGGCGAGATGGTAGGTGGGCGAGTTGGTAGGTGGGCGACTTGGTAAGTGGGCGACTTGGTAAGTGGGCGACTTGGTAAGTGGGCGACTTGGTAGTGGACGACTTGGTAGGGGACGACTTGGTAAGTGGACGAGTTGACTGGAATTCGTGGCTCCAGTGGCAGTCTAGTATATACTTTGCTCTACAAGGTACAAAATGTAGCTACCGCATAGGGACCTTTTTTTGTATAGGGGACGTAATTAGGTGGGTGGCTTCTCCAAGGCCAGAGGTGGTAGATGGTAGATCCCAGAGGCCTCTAGTCTAGGTCTAGCATGTCGGATCTGGAATGGTGAAACGTAATATATTGTACAGTGAGTTCAGAATATACCATATATATATATGCAGTCTAGCATTGCTCGTCGACTTGTTGAGTTTCATCTGTCGCCAGAATAATATGGCTGACTTTGAATAAAGCCATATCGCTGAGTCTGTTATGGAATCCCTTCCAACTGCCCAGATGTTGCTAGACCATTAGAGTCTACCCACATATTATTTCAATAGAGTGGAGAAAAGTCAGAAAGCCCCCCAGAAAACTGAAATAATACATATAACACACTCAATAAAAGAATAACCTGGACATGATCCACCATGTATCATAAAACGAGTTAGAAGAATCCCATATCAGGTGCAGCAGAGTTATTTTATAATATAATGTCTTCAATATACATACTGTAGACAGAGTCGCCTACAATATACATAGACATTGAGACAGCCGGCTGGGGGAGCAGACAAGGTTGTAGGGGTAGGGAGGGCCGTGGGGGGTGCTCACTCAAGTGGTGGCAACTGGCAGATGTAGGGCAGCATAGTCTTCAATGTGGCAGGACAGTTCTATAACATGGGCCTTCCTCCAGGGTGTCTCTTCCAGTACCTCTAGAGGTCAAACCCCAGACAGCTGACACCCTTCTGACTGTCCCATATCTCTTTGAGTATCATGGTAAAATAGGCAGGCAGGGGTGGGTGGTTGAGTAGTGGCCCAGGATTTGGCTCGACCAGCAGAGTGCATATATATTTATCTCTTATCACCTGGGATGATCTAAAGGTGGGTCGTCAGCAGGCCGGCTGGTTTGGATCCCCAGTGTTCGGCCCAGCGTTACACACATAGACAGGGTATGGGCCCCACCATCACTATACTATAGGCCTATACCAAGGTCTTGTTGGCAGTCCTGATTAGACCACTTAACGTCAGGCTCTATGTTAATCTCCTCCAGTAGGTACCATATAGGCTGACACCACCACTCCACTGACTGCACTATGATATGTACCGGTAATATGTAATCTAGACATCTATCATTAATTAAAAATGTATAATGATATACATCTCCACCTAGTGATGATCCTGCGAACCTACGCTGGAAGGTATCATGTGAGGCAGTGTAGGCCAGTGTTGTCAAGTCATTCATTATTTGGGGTAATGCCTAATGGTGTCTCAGGCAATTACCCCACCCATTATAGTACACGTACCGGATCATTATAGTAGGTGATAACCAGTTATACTATCAGGGACACATCATCCACTATTATGTACAGGCCTCTGGATGTAGTATCCTCTACTAAATAACTCCCATCCATAGTTTACCGGTAGGTTGTATAATACCGCCACGGCATTATAGCTGTATGAATTTGATCGCAGTCAATTTCAGCTCACATCAGCCTATCATGCATTTCCACTCACACCACTGGGCTTTTCCAGTATATATATTTCCTAAACAAGCTATATTGACACCCACTCTGGGCCAGAGTGGATTCCTCCTGCCCATACAAGCCCCCACCCATAGATAGGGCATGTTTTGGTTAGCCAGCCCAGTGCCATGTTTCCTCTTCCTCCAGCCCTCTGGTACAAAGGGTTTTGTGGGTGGGTGTTGTTTTAGAGGTGGCCATATCCAACACGCATACCTCCAGCGTCGGGGGTCCTGGCAATACCTACAGATCAATAAGGGGTCCTTGTTGGACGGTGCTCAGGTCGGCCTGTTGGCGCCCTGCCACCCCACACCCACCTCCACCCTGGAGAAATCTAGCCTCCCTACTCGGCCCAGGAGCAGAGGCGCTGCCAGAGATTGACTCCAGGGCGGTGCAGGTGTACCAGGGCCACGCCACAGGAATCTGGTAGAGCTACTTATGCAATGAAGAGTCATGGACACTAGGTAGCATGCCAGCAGGAAAAAAACTGACGTTATATCTCTGATTCTTATCATTGAGTTAGCACACTTAAAATATGAACATCTACATTATACTGTTGTTCACATTGTAGTCAGCATTTGAACAGTTTAAAAAGAATAGATTTAGACTTAAAAAAAGAAAACTGCAGTACATAAACAATGATACTGAAACCTCAGATATTAATGCTACTCCTCCAAGTCTCACATTGCCTTATTCCATGGATCCCACAGGGCTGAGAACTAGACGTCCAGACGGCAAGCCCTGATTACGTGAGCTGGTGTCTTGCTCTCATTTGGCTCACTGCTCGCCAGAGAGGTCGGCAATCAGACGGGCTGAGTTGTAAACACGTAAGACATATCTGACTGGGCTGCCTGGATACTGGGGGATCGTGTAGGACGTGTATAGCCTCTATGGTGAGCAGCTCAGGCTGAGGGGAGGAGCTCATCCCATGTCCCAACGTCTGAAGATGTAGCCCCGCTTATCCCAGCTCTGCTAAGCTATACGGCATTCTACAATGTGTCTACCTTACACGCTAAGTGGTGCCGGTATTTAGCTATTGTGAGCACCTGCTTCTCTCATTAACTTGTGTCGGGGCTGAAAAGAAAGCTTGAGTTCAGGCCTGGAGTTCAGGTAACCCGACCTACCCTATTTATTTTTTTATCTACCTTTATTATTTTGGCCTTTTTTGGTATTAAGGTTTTTTGGGGGCATTGAACGCTGAATTTAATATCTGTTAAACTTTGCACACCTGCCCTTTTTGGGAGGCCACGCCGGGGGGCCACGTTACCTGAGCACAACACTTATTTTCTTGGCCACGTTGAACCTGACCTCTCGCGTCTTGTCTTACATTGACTACGGTTACTGTTTTCCATTACATATCTACACAACACCATTCTGCTTCAGTAAGAGTGAACTATACATTCCTTCCTGGTACTCTGAGAATAATACGACTCTGAGGATAGTGGCTCCCCTCGCCTTCCTATCCAAACACACTAGTGTGTTATTAGCTCTTCTACATCTCAGTACCCACAACAATTAAAGCTTCGTCAATAGGTTTAATCAGCTGCTCTTATACAGACTCTCCTCCAGCTCCCAGCTGGTTTGTGAGCAGCTCCCGACAGCCACGTCGTGGTTTATCACCCAATTTGAGCTGGCAGGGTCTATTTATAGACGCCCTGAGCTGCTCCCCTCCTCCTGGGCACAGAGCTGTACTGTAGGGGAGGGCCTGGAGTTGGAGGAGCAGGAGGCACGGGTCACGGGCAGGTCTGGACGCCGCTCAGCTGGAGGAGCAGCTCATAACGCACTCATCTAGGCGTCCCGAACTGCTCTGCACACAGTCCATAATGTACCACCTGGGAAGGAGATGTTAGGGCTCCAAGGAAGTCTGGCAACGCGTGGAGAACGTTGGCTGTGTCTTAGATACCCGTAGCCCTACACCTTCCTCACCTGGGTTCAGTGTATGCTCCCCCCCCCCCCCCCCCCCACACCACCACCATCATCAACACACATGCCTTGGCTCACCAGCGGCGGCAGGCCGTACAGACAGTGATATACATACCCAGTGATGAATGGCCGCCATTTGGTAATGGCTCCGCCCAGCAACCATGGAAACCATTCCGAGTTACTTCTGCAGAAATGCTGCTCAGAGCTGCTCACAATTACGAGAATGTCAGCCGCGTCCCTATACTACCGCCACCATCAGTGCTCTTTTTTTCTCCTCAGCGTATATACCCGGTGTCATTGCTACGTGCAGTGATTAGACGGTCCCTGGGTTCCTAGAAATACTGGGTCTGTATGTATTCATCAAATCTAAAAATGAGAGTAGTTTCTGGAATCACCGGTTATCAGCTCCTTCTGTGAAGACGCCTCAGTCCACATTGATTGCTCAGACCTCAGGGTTTAATATTGAGTCAGTGTATATGTGAAAGGTGTGTAGGATGGTGTAGACGTAGAATGGACCCAATGGACTACAGTCTAACACAGCAGCTGTGCTTGCCCCCCCCCCCCCCCCCCACCTGGTACTGACCGTCCAGAGAGCAGCTCGTGAGCAGCTCAGGGCCCATTACTGCCCCCCCTGCAACACCCACCCACATACACATCTACATGTATACACAACCACACCCACCCTCTTTCATCACAGCTCTCTGCTGCTCTACTTTGCGTATTAATCAAATTCCCCAATAGCTGATTTCATTTGAATGGGTGGGGGGTGAAGATGGTCATGTAAATCATTTCTCTTGTCTATATTTCCTAACTATTCTATAGAATGTCAGGAGCTAGGCCCTTCTCCCTGTTCAGAAATCTGAAAGAGAAATGCCCTAGTGATAGGGGTTTGTATATGCAGCTGCTTTTTCTTCTCAATATGATGAGTACATCAAGGTTGTATTTGAATTCCCCACCGACCCCTTTATTACTGTCAGTATGTAAGAACGTAGGATTTTGTTGGACCTAAAGGTGAAATCAGTGGGCGTCAATTTCTGGGGTTCAGAACTAGGGTAATTTGTCATTCAATTTGAGGGGTTGACAGTTATAACAAGCCCCTTCCTGACACTGTCTATGTCTATTAACCCTTTAAGGGCCGCATAGAGCTTTAATGTGTTATATGCTACTCGCCAGGGCTGCCTTCATGCATCATGCTGGTTGTGAGTGTATCGGGTCCATTAATTCCGCGGGCATGATGCTTGAATGCAGCTCTGGTGAGTTACTCACCAAGGCAGCATTCATGCATGCTGAGAAAGGGCATGATGCATTAAACAACTATGCGACCAAAGTGTGCCCAGTAATTACCCTGTCAGTCATATCTCTGACATGACGGCTGCATTCTACAGGACAAAGTGTTTGGCAAATCTCAGATCTGTTCTGAACAGGATAAGTATTAAGTGCTGCCTGGGGTTGGAGATTAAAGTACCTGGTTCGGCCATCAGAGTGTGGGCCATATCTATATAAACCTCGACTCTATCTCACCTGACCATCTCTTTGCAGGCCCTGCTTGAACTGACCTATGATGTGTAGTGGAAACCGTGTAGTGGTCAACTAAGGTTAATATACGTGCCTCGACTGAGGCCATGCTTCAGATATCGATATGTCATCGCTTATTTTGAAAAAAAAGAAGTAAAAATCCTTTTGTAATACAATGTGATAATTTTTGTGATCAGTCCCAATCAAGTCTAGACCGCGCTGGCTGTCGATCATTGAGGCAGACCACTACACATTATTGGGCCAACAAATGGTCAATTTCTTGATTGGGAGTGGGTCATAACTTCTCCTGTACTGTCAGTGTCAGAGGTATAACCCATGTTGGGCCAGCTCCCACCACCAGAGGCTTGGTCATTTCACGTCGGACAGTAAATGTCAGTTGGCTAACTCAGAGACTGGGTCAAGTATCGGACGCCCATTAGCCTGCCGTGTCCAGGCTGGGAGGATGTCTGGGCCTGAGTCATGAAACCTCGATAAAACTGCCGTAAACCCAAGCTGCTGCGTTTGTTTTATTCCACTGCCAGGCCTGGTGCTGTCTGGTCCCAAACAGAGCCTGATTTAACGCCGTGTTCCTAAACACAGCCGACAGGTCAGGAATAACTGGTGGACGGTTTGGTTTGTGGTATGGAGGGAAGGGGATGGTGAATGGGTGGTGTTACCCTGACCCAACCACCCAAACCTAGCCAAGGTGTGAGGGTAAAGAATTTATGAGTTACCACCTCCATGGAGCCCAAGTCCTGCCCCGACTCCTAACCCACATACGACACAGTGTACAGTTTGACATGTAGACATTTGTCATGTTTAACTTGGCATTGAGCTCTCACCCTGGATAGAGGCTAGATTAGATATCTTCAGAAATACCAATACCTGGCAATCTCTCATTCATGTCTGAGTCTCACGTTAGTTTTAGTGTGGGGCTTGCCATGTACATACATGCATATTGATGAAGTACATTACACACCCTCTAAATATGTGAATTCAAAATCATAAAGCTCATAGTTCCACAATTAAAGCTCTCGCCACTCACACTACACACATTAGACTAGAACAGAACTGGAATACATTTCTGTACACCTTTCTTGGTGAGAATGGCGCTTAAGATCTACATGCCCTAAATGGTGGACATGTTCATGTTTAAATACATGTGTACTACATATGGATTATACCGGTACATTCTCTTTGTCTGCCTCTCCCCTCCCCCACCACCCCAACCATCCACCAAAGCCACCCTTATCATTCCCAAACTAATTACTGGAACATTTAGGTGGAAATGGGTCATAATTAGCATGTCAGAGACTTGAGGCATACTGCCTGACCCTCAGACTTAAGTAGTGACTCAGTCATGTGAACTTTAAAGCGGCTGGTGCACCCAGCCTCTACTGTTGCTAACGGCGTGGCCACTAGCAGGCCTTATATAATCAAGAAACCAAACTCCTCCAGGCCTGGTCCAGACTTTCCCCTTCCTCCAGGGTTGTCTCCTCCCCCATCCACCATTTCTTGGCTGTTTTGTTGGCTATATGTGTTAAATCATAACATTACATAATATAGACACATTGTTATCTGTCCATCTCTTTGTAGATGTAACCCACCCACTCCTTATGACACCTCCTCACAGCAGGAGGTCTGAGCTGCTCCTATGGATTTTGGGGGCAGATACCACCTGCTGTGACCCCTGCTGAGCAGAATAATTGTAGATACCTTTCATCTTCTGCCTGGACTTTGACCTAAGATTATGTAACCCATCATAACCTTAGTACCTGAATCACCCACAAGAGGGGGTGTCAATGTGAGCAGCACTAGCGACTTGGGTGCACCAGCACCTTTAATGCTCCTATGTTGTAACTGTCTGCGGTTAGCGTGTGTAAACCACAGGCGTGTGGGGTATGGTGGTCTATGCTGGCGGATATAGACGTGTTGATCGGACATAGACATGGAGATCTAATAACACAAACACAGGGCATGTCATAACACAAAGGCATGTATGTACACAAAGTGGGGTTACAGGCAATAATAAGGACATTCTCCCCCAAGCTACACACAATTATGGCATCCCTAGCACGCACCTTTGATGTCCTAGCTTTTTTTCTGTTATTTTCACAAATATAGACATAAAAAAATATATATAAATGAATATATATGCTGAAGTTTACACCAATATTACAAGCTATCAAACACTGCACACGGTACATGGACACAAAGGGGTATTCAGCTATGTCACTTTGAAGAATGACCCATATTAAAATAATGCCATATTTAGTGGCCTATGGGTCATCTAAATTGGCAAATAAAAGTGTTTAGGTTTTATGAATCCATTCTTCTGTCACCAATCACACATATGTAATAAACACTACAGGGGGGGGGGGATCCTTCGTGACAAGTGAATGTTGAATGAATGGGCTATTACTTGCCAGTTGCCAAGGCAAGTAAAAAAAAAAGTAAAAAATAAATCTGAACTCTGCAAATAAACAACAGGTGCAGTCAAACGACGAGTGGGTGTTCTAATCACAATCGCCAAAGGCGGTAATTATCTAAGCGTCTGTGTATTCGTCAAGCCCTACCACCTGCGTCCCGGCTTTTATGTTGTAAACTTTTGGATGCACTTTTCTACTGGTAATGGTGTTTAAAATAGAGAAGGAAATGTTTGGCCGAACATCAATTGAGTATTTCTATCCTCAAAGCTGTAATAGGAATTGTCACCTCCCCTTCCCAAAAAAAAAGTATGAAGAGGGAGATTGATGGACATAGTAAACCCAGCTACAACATACGTGGGAAATTTATCGTCAGCAATTAGGAAAGACATAATAAAAGAGAAAAATAAATACAAACGAATTTCTCTTCATGGATGGCTCGACGAAGTAATCATAGCCGCCTATATCACAGTGTTAATTGGGCTGCCTTCCTTATTACTAAAAACACATTATATCAGTTAACTAGCCATAACACTCCGGCTCGACACGTCGTCGGACTATCGTTAGATGCGGTCTGATGGAGTTTTGAGTGCAGACAAAGAGAGCTAGGACCAAAACGACCAGAATTTATGTCCCTGCACTCTTTAAAGGTCACTTCACATTCTCATGACCTTTCACCTGTGACCTTTAGACGTTGAACTTGACCTTGGAGGTCGACAGCAGGCTTGCCTTGGCTAGGGTCACTCTGTGGAGCGTATATTAGACACATGTTATTAATCACAAAAGTATCTCTGAAAATATATCATTATCATTATGATTTTTTTTACTGTCTGTGGGTCCACAATCTAATGTTGACACCTAGCGTCTTCTTTTAAAATGGCGGGAAGACCCGGGTTTGACTGGAAGAATCCAAAATGAAAATGTCGTCTGCTCCATGATTGTTATCACTAAATTCAAGGATTTTTCACCAATTGAAGTTGTTGACTGTGGTTTGGGATGATGTAAAATCATGTTTATTCAGACTGACAGAAGGGAAGTGTCCGGGGGAAGTATCTGCAATGGAATGCGACCACACAAATGGATGGACAACAAGAACGGAAAACAAATAATCACATGTGGGCAACACGTGCATAATGCAGATTCTGCGGAAAACATCCATCATAATGATTTCTTATTTCAAGAAATTGCTGACTTCGTCGTTTAATATCCGTCATCTGCTGATTTGTGTGCAGCTCGTATTATTCTCAGGAAAAAATTTATAGCTACAAGTAAAGTTAATGCGCTGTATCAATGTAATTTGATCCCTGTTTCAGATTAGTTGTATGGTGAGTTTTTAATAGGTTGTGAAGTCAGGCTTTGTAGTAAATGTATACGTAGACGCACTAATATACGGAAAGTGGAAAGAAAAAAGGACCCCTTTAACCAGGAAGAGTTTGTTCACATTCCGTTCAACATATATGGCAAGTCATGCACACGAAAACACGGGGAAAGAAATTGACAATAATACAGGTACACTGTATGTTTAAAAAAAGGTGATATGGTGAGGGTATTTCCCTTTATCTATGTCTCCTCCCTATCTGTCTATGAGGACTTATACCGGTACTTGTATCTAAAGTAGGCCATTAGTGCATTACACGTACAGTGTAGTTAGCTTATCAAGAGTGAATCTAGAACAGATCAAACATGCAACCGGAACAGGTATGCTATCATCAATTTCCCAAGAACTGAGAACGATGATATGTTTAAAAGATAATCTTGGTTAAGATAGCCCCTCCTTTGATTTGGTACGCGTATATGGTTTAAGATAAGGGCCTGAGACATGTCAGCTAAGCTTGAGATAAAGGTACTTTCCAGTTATCGAAGAGGCCATATTTGCTATGAGACACCCACATGTGCTGTAATGTAGATTTTACCGGTACATGTGGCGCTCTTTTTGAGACCACCCAGAGAGAGCCTGTGATACACATGAGACAATACACGTTACGTAAGTGACATGTAGGCACACTCTCACGTATCCAAACACGTTGGTGACACGTGCTATCTTGTTACGGTACACACACACACGTCCGTATTGTATACCCCTCACCCATACAGCATGTAGACCCAGCCCCCACCTCCCCTCCCCGAGACAACAAGCCTATACACACCTAGCCTCTTTGTTTCTTATGTCATTAGTAATTATACGATTAATTGCCCACCCAAGGTGCGCCCTTTGCAGAGGCTTTGGCGCTCTGCGCGTTGAAAGGCCATGGTTGGCGCCCTGCGTATGTCTTAACGGATCAGGGAGGCTGAGGGGATGATCCCTCGTTAAATAGCGGGATTTGTAGGCTGCCCTGGCCTCACAGACCACAGGGGAGACCCTCTGTATTTACACTGGGACTATATGGACCGTAAACCCGCGGCTTTAGGACGGGGATCTTTTCTTGTTGCACATGACGGATTTTCCCCAAAAGTCGGGGAACGTGTTAAAAGTGGGATTTTATTACATTGGTTTACAGAGAACGTATTTTTCATACAAGACAAATCTTGTCCGTAGGGGGTTGTCGTATCGTAGCCGGGGTTTTACGGTAATGTAAGCGAGAGCAAGAAAAAATCACTCAGACAGTTTCCCTCTAGATCTATAGAGCCTGAGGTACGGGTAGTGAAGAATGTTGTGGTAAGATCTTAATCCTGCTTTAGCTATTTTATCATGTAGTCGGAGTTATTATTGTCTACTGCACTTAAGCTTTGACTAAGATGTATTGACGTGAAAGTCTGTGTGTGTTGTTTACATGTTCCTCAATGTAGGATAATGTAGGTCACTAGACTGGCTGGGGTCCCACGCATGTTTTATACTATGTGACAAGTGGCGGTGTGCTAACTTACAGGGCCTTCTAGTATAGTACATTATACAGGTGGGACGAACTGAGATAGTAGCTATAAAGTAGGTTAACGACTTGGCATATTGAACATGGAGCTGTCACCTTTATGGCTGATGATAAGTCTACAAGTGGTGGGTGCTGTTTAATAGGACACAAAGGTGGACCTACACTGTGCAAACTTGGACGTTTTAAGAGGACTGGTTGTCCTCCTCTCCTGCCTATTGGATTATGCAGTTTATGGGAGTTATAAATAAACCCCCGTAAATAAAAGACATGCATATGAAAGAGCACGGACCAGTGTCCGATGCCAGTAATGCATTCAATCAGCACACTTTGATCCTTGTAGAAAACTATTTTAAAAATGGCAGCAGGTTATTTTAGATGGCTGTAGTCTAGAAATGAGTTGGCAGTATGACCAAGTACATGTTAAGCCTTAAGGTAGACCAAAGTGTATTGGACTGTGATCACTGTGATAGTGTGGTTTTGATATGTTAAAATCATATTCATGTAAGGAGTTGGGTCACTTTGTTTGGTACTGTGCCAGAAGTGGGTCTCTGTGTTTATTGGTATTAAGCCCGCCCCCCCCCCCCTCCCACGTACCCCGACCCCCATGTCCTGAGATGACCGATAGACAGAACGTGGAGTCGATCAGGCTAGTATAATTGCCTACTTAACATTGGTCATCAATGGCTAGCGGTAAGCCCACCATTTATATCCACAATATCAATTATGACGTCATAATGTATTAAGTTGTATTTAATTGGCGATCTAGAGTTATGATAGTGAGGCTCCCACAGCTGCTGGGGTATTAATTCTGGCAATGTCAATTTAATCAATCTTAAATTCAGTGAAAAAAAAGAAGATAAAACATTCTTTGAGAAAAAGAAGCTAAAATGAAATTGTTTGGAATCCAGGATCGTTCCATTATCAATTAAATTCATCCAGTGGCACCTGCCAACATTTCATCTAGCTTTTTACATTAATTGTAAATTTGCTGTATGCTGAAGCGCAGGCCAAATATAGGATCTCTGCCATGTTGACTCAACCAGGGTAGGGACACATTTAAACCTCCATACCCTTAGCTCTCAAGGCAGAGGAAATCCTTAGGATATTTGCTTTCTACATATCAAAATGCTGGCCGCCTGAACTTTTCTGTTTACACAGTAAACAGTCATAAAGTCAATAGTTTACATAATTTGTTGAGGTGGCGTGCGGTGGCGTTGACAGTCAATCGGCCTAACTGGTGAATGGCGTGATGGTCCGTTTAGGTGCCTACTTTACCGCTCTTTTGTACGGGAGGCCGACTTGGTGACGTCATCACATTAAGGGGCTAGATTCTATTCCCACTTAAGTAGGCTCTAGCACTAAGTACCCATTACAGACTCGTCTAGCATTGATTGGGCAATGTTTGAACATGTATGCACACTAACCCGATCAAATGGTCCACTGTCTAACCATTGTTAATTAATAGGCGTTCCAGTACATGTGTTAACTGTGTCACTACACTGCAAAAGATGTCCTAGAACTGCTGGGAGTGCACATGGAAAAGCTATTAATCTTAAATAATAAAAACCAATAAACCTACATCCCCACTTTAAGTCCTTATCAATAAGAGGCAAAAGTCATGCATTGATTTGGTCACGAAATGAGAAGTTCTAAATGTGAACGGCTCCTTCCTGCCGTCAGTGGGATCTGTGATTGATTCACCATTATCGTGATAACATCAGGGACCAGGGGGCAGGTCGGGCAGCCCCCTCCTCCACGGTCTGCACTCCACCCCCACCCCTGCCCTACTGACCCACAGCACTGGGGCTTTTATACAAATGAGTAGAGCCCAGCCCAGGAACAGAACCCTGAATGTTAACTAACACACCTGTTTCTGGTTGGATGGATGGGGGAGGTTGGTTGGGTGGAGGTTGATTTTAATGCTTTTGTTATAATGACCTTATTTCCTCAGGGGTATTGTACACCTGGCTATCTCAACCTGTCAGTGTTAAAGTGAAGTGGGAGGGAATTCAGGTGGACATGCTAGAGTTTGTACAGAGTTTGTGTGTAGTTGTTTTTATAGTTGTGTGAACTAGATAGGTATATATATAGCTCTTGTTGTGTGGCAACTAGAGATTGTAATCAGAATTCTGACATTTTACAAAAGGCATGTGATGTGGGCTCCCAGACTGATGTAAACAGTCTCTCTGCAGCCACAGTACATTGTACTCGTTTTCTAAAGTCTTGTAATGTATAGGCCCTATATGCCTCTATACTGCTGAGTCACTGACCCAAGAGACTATATATGGTGTAACTAACCGTATGTAAAGGCCTGTACAGTCTAGGGTTCTGTCTATATTGGGTCCAGGTGTGAAGGGTGGCTAGAGAGGTGAGAGTATAAAGGTGAGTGGTGGAGGTGTGAGTGAGGGGGTTACGTATGGTGTTGGGGCTGGGGTGGCAGTTGAAGGGGGTCTACACTGCTTTGACCCGACACTGTTCGTCAACATAGAGCTCTAAGGATCACCCCCCCCCCCTCCGCTTACCTAACACATGTCCTCATCGGATACAAACCTTCCTCCAGGGTAAATATTGAACGCCTACCCTAAGGATCATGATTACTGAACTCCACACCAGCCCCTCTTGACGCTGGAGGCAGCAAGTAGTCGGTTTCCACATTCCATATCCAATCCCTGCCAGGGTCCCAGCAATTAGAACAAATGGGCCCTCTGAAGCGAAATTAGGGAAGGGGAATAATTTTCAGATTTGCTCTGGTCCCCTGGCTCGCAATACAGAGTGTTTTACTCAGATAAGAAAGTAGTTATCGACGATTCCGATGCACGAGGTGTGTTTAGGGTAAAACAGCACATCTGAGGAGGCAGTGGGAGGAGAAATATGTTGGGCTTGATAAAAGTCAACTGATTTATTCTGATGTATGCAGCTCCACTTGGCATTTGTGTCTGCGAAGATGAAGTTCTTTTAAAAGTGCTCCCCTCATTGACTGCTGATATGATGAAGAGAATTCTTCCTCTCTGAAAGAGAACTTTTTCACTATGCCTAAATCCCCTTTTGGATATGCAAGATCATGTTTTTTGATCCGTTGACATATTGACATAGGGGAGGGTCTTTAAGACGACAGGAAATTGCGTGGACGATGTGGCGGGTGTCTGTGTACATCTATTGTTAATACCCCCCCCCCTCCCACACACACACACTCTCAATATCAGTCTCCTCCTCCACCCATACCCTCTCACCCCACGCACAAAAGGCAGGGCAATAATTTCTCTCCTGTACTTTACTTGGTCTTAAAAAGAAATCACAATCTGTCCTATCCTTTCTCCATCTGTTGTATCAAAAGCTATGTGCTTTACACATGTTTTTGATCTGAATTTAATTTGAAGGTGATTCACAGATAACTCCTGATGTATTTTATATTCAGATTTGGTTGAACATTCTTCTCGGTACATTGGGATAACAGATGCAGTGTTTGTGAGCATCAAATGGCATGCCAAATAAAAACTGATTAAACATACAGCACAATAGCTAGTAAACTATACGTAGAAGTGACTCACTGCTGCGACGCTATGCTGATGGGTACAAATTGACACAAATATCAAATGTGCAGAAAAACAGGAAATTCAAGACTTTGAAAATTACAAATCTTGATCTCATTACATCAATGGCTAAAAAACCGTTATAGAAATGTATAAAGTGGAATAGCTGACTTTAAGTACACGTAGAACCCTAGTGGGACAGGTGCTGTACGTGCCAGGTATACAGATTGGGGGGGGGGGGGGGGTAGAGACCTGGCGACTATCCGTATTCATTTCAGGAAGGTTAGTTGAAGTAAGCTGAGGCAAGCAGACGACAATTGAACCTGTAGCTGACAGAATATAACACCTAGCGTCCTTTCACTGCAGTACCCCATCACCAACAGGTTGGGGTGTCCCTGCTCCGAAACAATCTCTCCATTAGGGAGAAGTTGGATGCTCATATATCATGGGAAAATGTAATATTTAGACAGGTCTACACCTGAGCTCGTTTCACTGTATTCTGCTGTTGTACATACACTGCTCTTCGTTGTGTTTTCGTGTACAACGAGTGGAAACACAAGTAAAGTGTAGTAACTGAATATGAACTGGCAGGTTTTAAGGCATTCAGTTTCACAGATATGTGATGGACTGCAAAACGAATTGATATACTAGTAGTCAACATTTTGTGACGAAGGTGTCTCTGTGTCTTCCATGTAAATGTGTACTTTAGGACATGATTTATATATTATGGGAACTTTAACATTTTTGCTGATGATAAGATAAACTCAATATGGGCCTCTGTTTAATAAACCATGAAATGTTCGGTACAGTCCAAATAGGCATTTTATGATACACATAATAGAATATGGACAAAATTGCATTGCAGAAATATCAGTAACGTCTTTGATCTTCTGCAACGATCCTGTTCAGTGGATCTTAATATCGTTTTGACAGAATATATTTATTGCCTTTATTAAATCTGTAACTAATCTCCCTCTTTTTCTGTCCTTTCAGCGGGGCGGACAGGAGGTAGTTGAGGACCGCCATGGCTGCTGACGGAGGAGGCTGGTGGCTCCGGCAGCGGGGCGGCTGGCCGGACCTGGGGTGCACATGGTGGCTGTTGTGGCTAGCCACCTGCACAGCCACACTACCCTACAGTGTGACAGCCGCACGCCGCACACAGCTCACCCCCAGCCACGGCCAGTTCGTCTTCACCCAGAACATGTACAATGTCACAGTGGTGGAGAACGCACCAGGCAAGACGTACCTGCAGTCGGCCGTCAAGATGGGCATGTACGTCAGGGACCCCACCTTGGACATCAAGTTCAAGGTGGAGCAAGGGGATGATAACAAACTTTTTAAGGCAGAAGCCAGGACGGTGGGCGATTTCTGCTTCCTGCGCCTGCGCACACGCACGGGGATCCAAAAGGTGATCAACCGTGAGCGACGGGAGTTTTATGACATAACCGTTAAAGCGATTGCGCGATATCGCAGCGGACCTGCAATAAAGGCCACAACGCGTGTGCGGGTGAGGGTTCTAGATGCGAACGACCTCAGTCCGCTGTTTTATCCAATCGCTTACAACGTAGTTGTGAAAGAAGACACTGAATTACATGTGCCCTTAGTACATGTCACTGCAGAAGATGCAGACATAGGTGTCAATGGCGAGATTTACTACAGTTTTGAGAGGAAAACTGAGACTTTTGCTATCCACCCGACTAGTGGGGAGGTGACATTGACTCGTCCAGTGAGCTATATAGACCAGAATTACTACGAGTTATCTATTTTAGCTGAGGACCGGGGCCCACAGATGGGCCACGGGTCCCGAGCGAGTACCGCCAAGCTGGAGGTTAGCATAGCCCAGGTGAACCAGCATGCCCCCAAGTTGGCACTTCAGGAGCTGCCAGCCCTGTCAGAGCAAGGCATGGTGGGCACAACATATGCAATGCTCTATGTCACAGATATGGATTATGGGAACAACGGCAGAATAGCTTCTGTGAACATCATCAACGAATACCCGGCAGGCTACTTCAGGTTACAGCGCGGAGCAAAAGAGAACGAATACACAATACAAGTAGCAAGACCAATCGATCGGGAAGAAACACCGGATGGATTCAACATAACCATCCAGGCTACGGACAGTGGTGATCCTCCCAGAGACTCCATATTACCTCTGCACATAGCGCTTGAAGACATCAACGACCAAGCACCACGGTTCGAACAGGAACGTTACACCATCGATATCGATGAGGTTGTTCCCCGGCAGACTCCACTACTCTTTGTAAAAGCCCGCGATGAGGATCTCGGTAAGAACGCAGAAGTTGTGTATGCCATCTCAGAGGGTAACGACCTGGGCTGGTTCATGGTGGACCCTTACACTGGGTTACTCTCTACAGTAGCCCCTTTAGATGCAGAGAGCCACAAGACCATGTCTCTGGTAGTGACGGCCACAGACCGTGCCAACCGAGGTACACAGCGCTCATCGCTCGCTCAGGTGCTGATCAACATCCATGACTGTAACGACAACGCACCCATGTTTAACGACACCAAGATGACCGTTAGTATCATGGAGGGCAGGCCTGTGGGAACTGAAGTATGCACCGTCTCTGCCTTCGACTTGGACCAAGGTGACAATGGCTACGTCAGCTACAGCATTGTCAATGAAGAGGATACTCCTTTCACCATCGACCATTTCACAGGACGGATTAGCACCAGCGGCGTTTTGGATTACGAGTCGATGCGGAGGACCCACAAACTGCATGTTCGGGCATCCGACTGGGGCGAACCGTTCAGGCGTGAATCTGAGATGATAGTTCGCGTCAAGATCAGGGACACAAATGACAACCGGCCTATGTTTGAGAAAGTCAACTGCACCGGCTACCTATCCCGGACTGCTGAGTTGAATACCCGGCTTGTCACTGTGTCGGCCATTGATTTTGATGCGGGCAACATCATCAGTTACGCCATCACAGCCGGTAACCACGACAACTGCTTCGCCATCGATGAATCAACTGGTGTGATATCGGTGAACTGTGATTTACAGCGGTTGCCCGAGAACAAGCGTAACATACGGGTCACAGCGAGAGATGAAGACAACAATGAAGCCAACTCCACATCAGTAGACATCACCCTGGTCAACAACAACAGGAACCTGCAACTAGCCAACAACGACGCCAACATCAACTGTGTGGACACCGGAGTCACTCAGCGACTCGGTAAGCTGCTCAGCCAACAAAAGGGCAACAACGACGAAGGCGATGACTGGGCTCAACTAGCCAAGAAGTATTCTGAGAACCTGCACCACCCTGAGTTTGTGGCTAGTACACCCAGGAGGATTGAGGTGGAGGAGGGACTAGCTATCGGTACCAAGGTGGCATCCCTCACTGCCCTGGATAAGGATCACGGATACAACGGGAAGCTCATGTACGTGATTAGCTCCGGGAATGCTGGAGGCTCCTTCAAGATGGACACTTACACCGGAGATCTGATTGTCATGGCCGAGATCGACCGCGAGACACAGATTGAGTATGCGTTGAATATCTCTCTGTATGACATGGGCATTCCGGCATTGTCTGCCAGCTGGAACTTGGAGGTACAGGTCACGGACATCAATGACAACCCCCCACAGTTTGACAGGACATCGTACGCTGTCAGTATCTCGGAAGATGTCGCTGTCAACTCAACCATCATGCAAGTGCGTGCCACGGATTATGATTACATGGATAGCAGCGCACAGATCAGCTACTCCATCGTGTCTGACACAGCTGACTTTGCCGTAGACCCAGTGTCGGGGAGGATCACCGTCCGCAGAAAGTTGGACCGGGAGGCTATTCCCCAATACGACCTGGTAGTACAAGCCTCAGACAACTCGCCGACAAATCCCTTGTCTTCTACCATCATAGTCCATGTGAATATTGAGGATGTTAATGATAACGCACCCCAGTTCCTCCCTGAGTCGTACGTTGTGCGCCTGCGCGAGGACCTTCCGCCTGGAACAGTGGTCATCATCGTCACCGCCCATGATCCAGACCTTGGTGGGGGCGGTCAGGTTCGCTACGGCCTTACTAACGGCATGGAGGATAAATTTGCCATCGACAGACTCACTGGAACTATTCGGATTACCAACCGATTGGATTTTGAGCGGAAGCACTTGTACAATATCACAGTTCGGGCTCGCGATCGCGGCGACCCGAACCGGCTTTCATATTGCAGTGTGGTAGTCGAGGTGGTTGACGTGAATGAAAACCTGTTCGCGCCTCGGTTCGAGGACTTTGTGTTCCAGCGGAAGGTGAGTGAGAACCTGCCCCAGAACACGAGCGTTATGCAGATTAAGGCAGTGGATGACGACGAACATAACCCTAACGCCTCAC
Source organism: Harmothoe impar (assembly GCA_947462335.1). Taxonomy (NCBI): domain Eukaryota; kingdom Metazoa; phylum Annelida; class Polychaeta; order Phyllodocida; family Polynoidae; genus Harmothoe; species Harmothoe impar. Next base: position 55,084,032 of record OX381710.1, on the reverse strand, counting down.
CCAGGGATTACCAAATTGTCTACTCCATCCGAGGGGGCACCGGTCAGGGCTTCTTCACCATAGATCAAAGAGGTGAGTGTCATATCAACCTTCCATGTACACCTAACAGCTACCGGTAGTAATTACTAGGAGTAGGTAGTGACAAAGTACGGTTAGACATTCTTTTTTATCTTCCATGTTTTTTATTTCAGGTTGTTGGGTTACATGTAATACGCACAATTCATTCACTTCGCAAACTTTAAGTGAGAACGTTGCAACTGTTTAATTCATAGTTTAACAGAATGCACATGTATCCACATGGACTTAATTGCAACGTCTAGAACTTTCATCGATCAAAATTACTCATTACGTGTGCAATACCTCTGACGAGATTGGACAAGTTTAGCTTCTCTTTCTGGTAGAAAACCAGTTAAAGTTAGATTGGAAATAGTTAAGTTACAGAAGTTCTTTTCTTTCGGACTGTAATTTGATTTAAGTTAAGCTTATTGGAACAAAAGAAGTGAGCCGAATGAGTGTTGCCAAGGTAACGGCCAGTTAGAAGGACGTATTCTGGAGAAGATTGGCGAAATGAGTGTGTAATAGCCGGGTTTAGCATTACAGTGGTTGGGTAACAGCGAATTCAGACAGCACAACTACTCTCGGCACATTGTAATAACGCGTTTCAGTTTCAGTCACATTCTAGATAATACCGATAGATGCATATGATATTCTCTGCACTACCTGTTATTGAGTTGTCCAAATTTCAAGATGGAACCATGTGGCATATTTCTCCTCTCAGATATTTTATAATGAAGAGGTATCATCCTTAAAATATAATATATATACCGGTATATCGATATTAGAGGGACTATTTCTGATCATCACTTTACGACAACAATCATATTAATCCCACATAGCGAAAGTGTTGACATAATATATACAGTTGTTATTCTGTAATGGTCTCAACATTTCCCAGTGTTACAAACACATGGTCTTCCCATTCTTGCAACTAACCTTGTGAAACGGTAAAAACACCTCCTCCAGCCGGTGCCGAATGCATAATGCAGCACTCTCCGCCCGCCTCTTCCCCTCCACTCGGCAGCGTCACAGGCCACTAATGAGAGCTTCACCACTTTAAACCAGACACAGGGCGAGTATAAATTTCAATCTAAAAATGAAAACTCCCCCCTTTTGGCCCTTTCTAGCCTTCGCTGAGCTGCTCATAGTGGTTGATGATTAGCATAGGGTGAGCAGTTCTGAGGTGCTCCCCATGTGCTCTAGGTGCAGCCAGGTTTGCTATTTGCTGAACCAGATGAGATGTCTGATTGTGGAGAGGAGGGCAAGGTAGGAAGTGAACTCTTGCCAGTTCAGCTCCGAGTTCAACAACCCCCCATACCCAACTCAACAACATTGCAGGCGCCAGTAAGGATGGATCAAAGGACTGAATATTTTATCTAGAGCTCTAATTTGCCCCGGGCGTTGGCCGCCCTGTTCATGGCTGCTGTGCTCGAGTGAAGATAATATATAAAGGCCAAAGTATATGTTTACAATTACAAGTAGAGGCCTGAGTTTATGTCTGTGAATGAGCACTTCAACCAGTCATGCTCACCAAGCCAGAAATGGACGATTTCTTTTTGATTCCGAACAAACACTAAATGGGTAGTAATTTCCTGTACATATTGATTATTGTAGATCTATACACATTTCATGTTACTGCCTACAAGAGTTTGCCCTTTTGTGGACGACTTGTTTGAAATATTGCCCTCTATGAATTGCACTCTCTGCAGCAGAGAATTTTAATCATTTTAATTCCATCTAGCTATGCAGTGTCACAACCGAGCACAAAATAGAGTTCTTTCAGGGAGCAACATTTACTGCAGATAATAAGGAATTGATCTACTGCTGTAGCAGATGGTGCTTTGCTCATAGATTATGGACCATTTCTGGTAGATGGATCTAGGAGTGTATGACCTTATAAAGTTGACAACATTATGGAACATGTACTTTGTGGGTATGTCAGCATGTTTGACTGGCCCGCAGAGAATGGCGACAGCTCCGCAGACAATGCCTCAACACGACCTCGCTCTCCACATACAATCTCCAAGCAGATGTTTCCCTACTCTGATGGCATGCAGGAGGCCGACATCGCGGAATGAGATGAGGTGTTGGATGGGAGTCTGGGAGGAGTGTTGAAAGTATGTCCCATTGTGATGACCCTGAACCCACCCTAGCTACAATGTTCCCAGTGTGTCGTCTGAAACTAGGCCTCCGTCTGTAGTTAGTGCGGAGGGATGCCACTCAGTTCAAAGGGAAATGCATTTCTATTTTATTCAAAATAAAAAGAGAAAGGGAGGGATATATTAAGTCAGGTTCTAAACACATTTTGGTGGGATATATCTCAACATAAATGGAGTATATAGCGTGTGAGTGGTGGGTGGAATCGGAGCCCTTCCTACTGTTGGCCCCTGCTGCCGCCTTTTACACCCCACTAAAACACACGGTACTGTATTACAGCCCTCCTGACAATACGCCGCCTGCCCCGACTTCATAAAGCCTCAAGGGCCCTGATTTACAGAGTGTTTGTTAGGCGGAGCGGGGAGGCCTAAATCAAGGAAGGTCATCCTAAATCAGGCCTGGGCGTTGTCAGGGTTAGATATTAGCCATAGTTAAGGCGTGAGGCAGGTTATAATGATGCATGGGGTATCAGGCATGGGGATATGTGTGTATGGGAGGGGGATAGGGAGGGATCGGGATTTACACCAGCAGGGTGCTGAGAGGTACCCTGCATGAAGGGGTCTAATTAATGTGCTGTTTGACAGGAGGATGATCACTGACTGGTGAGGAGGCTCTGAACACCCCCCCCCCTTCCTCACCCTACACCCACCCTGTTCAGTCAGGTGATAATTAATTCTCAGAATCTCAGATATAAAATACAAGTAATAGAATATTCGGCATGCATCACGATGCCCTCTGTGCAGAGCGATGTGGACATTTTCCCAGACATTTTCACATTAACAGCTTTAGATACCCTCAGTCTGAGCATTTCTAACTCTCTAGTAAGATAGACTTAGAGACGGCACTACATAGCCGCTAATGGCTAGTACATCAGCTTACCCTGACCATGAGGGCCTTTTTAGTTTTAATAACCTAAGCTCCAAAGTTAGCACATGTATAGACATCTGCAACCGAGCCACTCGCTGCCCGTGCCAACAATCCATCCCCTCAGACTCAATCTATGTCCTATCACCCCACTGAACCTCTATTGATGGGTGCTCTTTTAATAGCAGAAACCATTAGCAGTAGAAAGCCCACATTTCATGGAATGATTTCATGATAATAATCTTAGGAGCAGCTCATATCCATAGCACGAGCTGCTCATAAACTCCCAAAGAAGACCTGGCCATGCGTGGAGGGTGAATGACTGACCCCATGACCCGGGCCGGACATTGATGGAGGTGTAGGGGGAGAAGGGGGCAGGGGAGGGTGACAAAGGAATATGGGAGGGAGGTATGCCGGGGAGGTATGTTTAGTGTCTTTTTTTAGGGAAGATGGGGGGCGGGGGAAGGGAAATGGAGATGGGAGTGTATTGCTGTAGATGTGCACAAGTCTGTAGACCTCCATGGGTATTTCTCTGTGCCGGGACTCTCTAAAATATGGCTCCAGATGGGTCAAAAGCGACCTGGCGACCTGGGCTGTTTTGCAGGCGACTTCCGACCTAAGGCAATAATATAAGCGACCTGGCGACTTTTGGACAAAATTTACAATACATTTAACGGTCCAAACAAGCGACTTTTCGACCTGGACCCCTTAATTTCAGCGACTTTCCGACCTCCGGCGGGGACCCCTCTGAACCCCCTAAAATGAAACCATTCATGCCTTCAGCATACAATGTATACCGCCAATTTGAACAAGAGGATGTGACCATGATGGTAGGCTCCTCACACCATATGAGGAGGCGTTGGAGGTAGAAACCGACTTGTAAATCAGAAACCGACTTGTAAATCATAGTATTTTACGAGGGACCGCAACCATATCTACTCTGACTGTCCTTCTGGACATTAATTTCGCCCTTAGTGGGCGGCCTGGTAAGCTAGCAGGGCGGATAACGTGTCACTGCACCACCCCTGAAGCACACATACAAATATCAAGCACATCTCTGCTGGGAGAGTGATGACTCTCAGTGGGCCTGAAGGTCGGCCCAAGGTCAGCGCAGACAGATGTGCGCTGGGTGCCGGCGTGTCAGTTAGGAACTGGTCGGCTACACCCTGACTGGTACCAGCAGTGGTCAGTGGTAATAGGTCCATACCCACCTCCCACCTGTCATATTTCCACCCCTCCAACCCCATCACCGTTACCATGGCACCTCTCTCTGTCTCCCACCACCACACCCCTCTGCTGCAGACCAGGGGACTAGACGCTCACCTAATGACCCATCGTCTCTCTTCTCTTCCACCCAACAAATAGTCCCAGGGAACGTTCACAAATGGAGTCACCGGTTAGGGTGTGGGAGTACGGGGGGGGGGGGGGGGGGGTATTCGGGTTCAGTGGACTGGACCATACAAAAACAAATTATAGTGACAGGGATGGGGAGTCATGAAAATGGTCCCAAAATAGGTGAGGTCATTTGTGAACGTTCCCCAACGCGTCTGCAATAAGAGAAACAGGCCCAGAACACAATGGTAGACACGGATGTGGGTGTGTATGGTAAGTGGATTCCTCTCTGTGGGTGCCTAAAACAGACACCATGTCAGCAGGTCACAGAGTCCATTGTTCTGGGTGTATTAATGTATACCGTTTCCTCAACCCAGGGGGTCACACAGAGGTCACCATAATGTACTCAGCCACATCTTGTCTGCCCCTTGTGGTATTAATGTTAACTAATCGCACTCATTTCCACTTGACAATTGGACATTTTCCAAAAGGTAAATTCACATAGGCCTACTGAGGTTGTTACTCACATTTTGATCTCAAGCTTAAAGTTACTTATAAATAAACCACTGACGATTTAGCACCCAGGCTCGGCACACTCTCGTAAGGAAATATTCATCCATTTGCATCGACTTGAGACCCATTTACTGATTTCAAGTTAACATCTCCGACGCCACATATCTAATGGTAACCCGAGCCTCCCAAGTCGACCAGTTGGTCAGTGTGTTCAATATTTTGAGACTATTTGACTTAGGGATGGAAGCCTGTTTATTTTGTTAATAGTGATATTGGGTTTCCCAAGTGGTTCTTACACACCAGTCTGGACTGTTTGGTCAGCCACTTGGGCTGCACTCAAATAGCACCTTGTGCTGAGGCTCCTACTGAATGTAGGAGGGGAGAGTGGCCGTGTGAACAGAAAACCAGCCTTCTTTGATGTTGGGAGCACGCCGCATGCTTGGGATGTCACAGGGGAGGAGCTGAGAGGGGAGTTGGCAGCTTAGAGGCTGAAGGTTTTGCTAGGATTAAGGCTGGCAGCGGATGGGTATCTAGGGTTTTGGTGGTTGTTGTGGCTTTGCATTGGTGGGGCTGTGAGTTCTCTGTTAGTTTTAGGAAGGCTAGACTATTGGACTATGGTAAGCAGCAGTTTCAGGGGTTGGGTATAACTGTCACTATGTCTGGATGTTGGGGAATGGTTTGGTGTTGCAGAGGTTTCATATGGAGTACTGGTTGAAGTTCTAGGAGCTGTGGTTTAGTATTATTTACTGGTATTTTGGTCTATTAGGTTGCTAATTGGGAAACGACTTGCAGTGTTTGGTGTTTGGCAGTCAACCAAGGATACACAGGCTAGGACATGGTCATATACTGATACACAATACTGTCAGGGCCTGTTCGACTTTGTGAGTTACTGATGGGGTTCCGCTTGTGTGCAGAGTTGGGGATTACGTGGTACAGATGGAGGTTAAAAACGAAGACGTTATGATGGATGGGCTATAGCACCTTTATCATGTCGATCTCTCTGAAGATTCCCAAAGGTGGGGAATTCCGACACCCATGCCCACAAGAAAGTACACAGCAGAAGGAGAGCCTTCTGTGATGTGCTCACAGGGTTGTGGGTTTTTATCATAGACTTTCTCACTCTTGGATTTATCGCACCTCCAACTCCCTCCGAGTAGAAAACCTTCCCCGTCGGGAGCAATACACTGCACCCTATGGCAACTCCTTCTGATGTGACCCACTTCCTCCTATGAGCTGCTCCCCTGGGACCATTACGCTTGCGAGATGCTCTCCTGTACCATAATCTTGCAAACTATACCCTTGAACCCATGGTTGTGCTTCGCTCTCATATCCCGCCTGAAATGTTAAAACAGACGTCAAGATAGCATGTGTGCCACGAGGTCCGCCAATGAGGCAGTAATTCTGGGTATTAAAACTAATAATAACATAACAAGCTACCCATATCGTTATCAGGGTGAACCATTAGCCTGTAACTGAATCATTGAATGGAGAATCTACCCATATGCCAGAATGCCAGTGATGCTGGCAGTGAGCAGCTCAGCCTAGAGGTGGGCTCAGGCTAGCAGTTGGCAGCTAAGGCTCAGACTGTCAATGAGCAGCTCAGGTTAGCAGTTGGCAGCTAAGGTTGGCAGTGGGCTTAGACTGTCAGTGAGCAGCTCAGGCTAGCAGTTGGCAGCTAAGGTTTGCAGTGAGCAGCTCAGGCGTTGATAGCGAGCAGCTCATACTATAGCTTTGGGGAGGGCCCCGGGAGAGAGCCCAGCGTCTGGGTTTACGTCAGGGGGTAGGCATGCCTGACCAGGGGTGTGCGCTGTACCCCTATACACTGACATACATACCAAACACACCCATAACTATACCCACAGACCCAGCTAGATCTATAACCAGAGGGTGTGGGGGACTGTGTTGGGGATAAAAACAACACGCCTACCCTCTGGGGTCTGACTGGCCGACTGGGATCCAGAGGAACAGGTCTGAAGAGAATCCCAGAACATAGATATACAACCGGCCTGGAGACAAGGGATAATGTAGAAGGGTGAGTGAGTGAGTGGATGGGGGGGGGGGGGGGGTTAACATGCAGCACGTACATCCCAGCACATGTTTCTATAGGGCTCACATGGGTAGGAGAGGGATGGGGGAGGAGGTTATAGTTTGTTTATGTTGGCAGGAGGGAGGGGGTATGTACATAGCCATATATCATGTAGGGTGAGGGATCACCAACACCCCAGTACAACACAGTGTTAAACACCCACACCCCAGGCTGTCCTCATTTGTGGCAGTTGGACACAGTGAGCGACATGAGCATGTGACACAGTTCTTACATACACATACCCTCAACTTTTTACTGGCGCCAGTTTTCACTTACCATCGTATACATACACTGTGTATAAGATTTACACTATGTTTTATATACACGGTTCATACCACGGCTGGTTTTGAGCCTGAGCTGTGATCATATTTCAACAGACGGCTCTCTTAAGTATAATACCCACAAATGTCCATAACTTGATTTGTATTATATTTTTGAAACTCCATGATGAGTCTTATGGTTGCATCTTGTAATATGTCTTTCTAGTAATGCTACATATAGGTGCTACATATACAGCTCTACACACGCCTTCATTTAGCGGTAGCTTTGAATAGTAATTTCTTCAAACTGGGTCAGCTGTAGCAATGGCCTGTCTCTACAGTAAGTCCATACATACACATATAAAACTGAACTCCTTTTACACCTGACATAAATGTATCCAGTAATAAAACGCCGACCATTCACCATAAAGGTGGCCTCACGACTAAATAAACACTGGCCCCTATTACTAGCAGTACAAAACCAATTTAGAACTGGATCTCATTGGGGCAGGTGTCATAATTCACACCTCAGAGCAAAAAGGAGCTGGAGCCGTTTTAATCACTGTAATTAGTGTAATTAGCTTCCGGTCACGTGTAGTGGGGGAGGATGAGCAGAGGTCAGCGTGACCTATATCTGTCTGCTTGACACATTTTCGTGTCTGACAACTGATGGATGATCCTGAGGGATCTGCGGGAGGGGAATGGCTACGGATCACTGCGTTGTACAGTTTGATACTGAAGAGTATACGTCAGTTAGATAAAAAGAGGTGGAGCCGGGTCCAATTTAGGATATAACGCGACTGAATTTACAAGGACAATAATAAGTCAAAACTTCCTCAGTGACAGTGCATGTAAAGAGAATGAATAGTTTTAGCTAGTTTTAATAAGGCCAAATACAAGTCGCTCTTTCCCTGCGCCCAGGACATCCCCAACCCATTCTCTCTCACGCCCACCCCCATCCATGTCCCAATATAAACCCGTTACAGCCTTAGCCTTATATACATTACAGCATGCTACATTGGCGCTGACTGGAGGGCCTGATTTATGTACATATGAGTTTCCGCCCGTCGCCCCTACCTGCCCCAGTTGTATATATTCTATACACAGACAATGGTGGTTAGTTTATACTGGGTGATATTTAATGAGAACAGTGTGTATGTATCATGGAGGTTCATACAGTAGGCACACAGTGGGTCCATGTTATGACCTGGTTGTGTGGTTTGTAATGGTATCTGACGCTGCTGGCTTCTGGGTAGTCATGTATATAAGATCTATGATATATAGATGTAGGGTGGGTTTTATATGTACAGTAAGATAATTTACCTTTATTGAACCAGTGCATGAATTATGTTACCTACTGGAAATACTGAAAAGAAATGGTACATTGTGAAGCCAACGCGTTTCATTTATTATGTATATACCGGTACAGGGGCGGACCCAGGAATTTGAAAAGGGGGGGGGGTCCACCAAACACCAAAGTACCGAAAAGTGACGCGCCGCGACTCGTGGCGGATCAAATTATCATTAACATTTTTTTTAATGTTTTCCAAAAGGGGGGGGGGGGGTCCTGACCCCCAGAACCCCCCCCTCTGGATCCGCCCCTGCGGTAGTTGAAAAAATGCCTCCATTAGATATCCATACATTTTACATGAATTAATTATGCTGTTATACAAGACATGTACATGATGAATTTGATAATATTATCATAGACACGAATATATCCCACGCATATATCTTTTTTAATCAAGCACAAGGCATATCCTCTTTCCCCTTGAGTACCCCCAAATAAAAAGCATTACTCCCAGCTTGCACACCTATTTAACACGGTAAGTCGTGGTATGAGTTGTAGTTTCTCCTCCAGGTGTGCCCGATATCCTCGTATATATACAACAGCCCTGTGTGGTTTATCTCTCGGCCACCAGGGGGCCCCATGCCGCCCCCTGGTGGGTGGTGGGGCAGTCAGGATCCGGGCCAGACCTGGCATGTGGCCGGCGTCTCCTGATTTCTTTTTGTGTGGGGAGATCATGTAAACATAACCCTAGACAGTACTGAGGGGGAGGAGGGAGGCTGCCCCCATAGTCACCAATACCAGCACAGCTTCATGCTACTATACCTCCCTCACCTGGCCCTCTGTATAACCCTAGAGGTGGCTGAATGGGAGGGAGAAGGCTGCCTCCATAGTCACCACACGCCGGTATGCTGGGGTTATACGTGTGCCCATATTCTAGGCCTCTTTTGTACCAGTATGAGTTCTTATACTCTGTAGCCCTGTTCCCTATTGCTACACCACACTGTTCCTCTCTACATCCCGATGTCTTCACCTCAACCCGTCCAGTAGTACAAGTAGAACGTCTTAACACCTATACATGCACTGCCCTCCAACAGTCTAACATCTTGTTTGGTTCACATACATAGGATAGATTTTTCAGCCAGCTTCTTTCCCAAAGGGTCTTCTTGCTTTTTGTGGACTGAACCTTTTTCTGCTATGTTCTCATTCTCAGTAAGTGATAAAAACCTGCCCTGTGGTGTAGCCCCTCTGCAGTGAGGCCCATGGCTAATGGAATGTGTCGGTATAGAAGGCCGCTCGTCACTCATGATTTTGTCACTGTTATACAGAGTAGAGGTGAAAAAAGGTCCCTAACCCTGGGTCTGGCAAAAGTTGTTTTATGTCATAAAGTAGTAGGGGAGGTAGGAATTGAATTAGGCCTGATGGAGAGTAACATCCATCTTACTCTTCTCCAGGGCCCTAAGGCGTGGGGGGTTGGCTTCACCCAGTTTGTATTTAGCTAGACTTGACGTATAGTAGAGAGAGATAAGAAGCTATAGAGTGGCTCATTAGGGAAGTTATAGAGTTTCAGAGGAGATAAATTAGTTTTAGATTACTATCCAGAAAAAGAGGATATCTCCTTATAAGAGGTACATTGAAGATATGTTATCAAATTAGCAGGATGTTGATGTAATAATGATACTTGTAGAATGCATTTCCTCTCATTACCAGCTTCACTCGTGTTTTAGGATTTGGATTTCTTCATCTGTTGCTTGTGCTGGTGTTTCGAATTAGATTGGCTCCAGTCCCTGCTTCTGTAAGAAAAACAGATCTGATTACTAGTCACGACAGACATGTTGATCTCAATATTTGGCAAATACCCGGTGCCTACAAGGCTTAGTAAATCTTTTCACCAATGAAAAGACATTATCCTCTCCAGAAGCTCAAATTTCCTTGACATTTAAAGAAGAAACAAATCTACATCTGTCAGGAAAGAATTTCAAATGAATTCCGAGAAAAAATAACAGAGCCCATGTTGAGATTCTCATGGTATACCAAACAGCTGCTTGGCATCATCCAAAACAGATGTGCTAATCTGAAAGCTGGACCCATTCCTTAGTACAAATACCAAGGGTATTTTAAGGTCACCCATATTTATCCCACCAATGCTATCCAAAAGAATAGGTCCTGCTGTGCATTACTTATTTTGGATCCTGTAGACAAATATACCGAGCTGTGTGTATTTAAAACTTCTGTATACGATAGATAACTTGCAATGCTCAAGACATTACTGGTCCATTTCCTCAGAACATATTAAACCCCACTTCTTGCCTTGACCCCCCCCCCCTCCCCTAAACCCTCTGCACCAGTGGGTCATTACACTATACTCAATTCAGCGATCAGGGAAATCTTGGAGATTTCCCAGGTGAAATGGGACAGTCTCCAGATTGAGGTGAAATTGACTGGTGCCGATTAGGTGCACATACCCCAGCAGGCAGACAAGCAGGCAGGCAAGCAGGCAGGCCAGAAATCCACAGGGTTGTGGGCCCTCTGTGAGTTGCAGATGAAATATTTGATGTCTTTTTGATCTGATCCGCTGGCAGCTGGTGTGAGACTGTTGAGGATATAAGTGATTACGTATGGGTGGCTGTATTGCCTGCAGAACTAATACCTGGGATTTCACCACTTCAGTTTACTGATGTATTGCAGCTATAAGAGATGCCTCTCTTGAGGCTGAAAATGAACCTGACTCGGGGAAGCAGCAGGGGAAATGAAATAAGAGCAATCCACATTTAATATGGGGTTTAGACAAGGCTGTTATTACAGGCCTTAGATCAGATTTAATTACAGGGTGCAGAGATAGTGTAGAGATGAAATGCTACGAGGAGTTCTGTGCAGGTGATGATGATTAGATACGCTGTGTGAGTAGAACAAGGAGAAATGTAATGGGATCCAACATTTTATACATAACATCATTTTCTGGATTGCATATATGATTATGGCACAGTTTGCTACAACACAATATCAAGTGCAGGGTATTGCAGCACCTTTGTGAATTGTCTGTTGCATCTCAGCAGAAATCTAAGTTGACCACCAAGCCTCATTTCCCCCAACCACTGACCTCAACAGAGCAACTCGTGTGAACCTTAAGACAGCACTCAGCTCCTAAATACACACATTGTTGTTGCTAAGACTGTGTTAAGATCATGAATTAGGAGCTGGTCTCTGAGACAGCTGAACACCTGGCCTGACCAAGGGATTACTCCCCACCCCCATACACACTGACACACACAGCTGGTGTGAGCTGCTCATGCCCACCTGAGCTACTCCTCACACAGTGTCTAAGCTGTAAGCCAAACCGGGCAACTGTGAAGTTCTGTGAAGCTACTTAAAACTTTAACCAAATTTTTCTACTTGTATCTTCATGGTTGAATTTAATCCATCAGCTGTGCAGGTTTAAGCTGAACTCACGAACTGATAGGATATGTTGAACCAGGTCTGGTTTCAGTTGTAGGGAGATTCCAACTAATAACATCAGATTACATGTATCTTTGATATAAGGTAGAGTTGTTTTCTGACGTTCTGTGAATAGAAAATAAATTGACATATATTAAATTGATACTCTAAATGGTTTTGTGTCATGTAATCATGTAATTAGCTCTCAGTTGTGTTGTACCTCTGGTGTAGATTTGTGAAATATCTGTGGATAGTACTGAATGAGGTTAGCACACCTGGATGTTTCAAGGCATTTCCTAATGATATATCTAGTCCAGCATGACCCTTTAACCTCTGGCAGTTTCTCTACTTTGTATTGGTATTTGGAATAGCCACTAGCCAAGAAAGCAGGCCTTCAAATCATGTGTAGCAGCTCTTAGTTGAAGTAGACAGCTGAGAAGCTTTGATCAGGTATTTGGGGTCAGCATGTGTTGTTACTCAGACCCTATGGCTGGATGTGTGGGTGTGTAGGCGGTTATCTGTATTTATCTAGTTTAATGGTATGTAGGGACTGAACTATCTCCCAATCTGTTGGACCTAGACCCACCAACTGCCTTCATTAACCAACTTATAGGCCTACACATCGCAATGTGTTGGTGGCAGCATGTCTGGAGGCTTTATCACAGGGTGCCCTTTTCAACACTACTAACCTGAACCTTGTTAGCACAATGACCTTTGAAGCTCATCTTCCCTGCCTCATACTAAGTTACCATCACACACACATACATGGCTTACCTTACTCATGTGTTAGCATGTGGAGGTATTGATAATGATTTAAGGTGCTAGGGACCTGTGTACTCTTAATGCAAGGTCTGTACAAAAACTATACTTGTGTATGATATACATGTAGACTAGAGTTACTACGGTATGTAAAATGGGAAGGTGGCCAGATCACATCAGTCATCCGCCTGACAACCACTGCTGTGACAGTCAAATTGGACATATACCCTCGTTTACCTTCATTCACAGACTATATAATACGTGTATAAACATTTGAATACACTCCCCATTCACCATTGCAACACAAACTGAATAGCCCCAACTATGAAGTAGAAAAGTTGGAATTTGGCAAATGGAACAGCAGTTGGCTGCTTGTCCATCTTGATACATCATGAATTGTATGTTCGGCCTACATTTGTTGTATTCTTGATTTTTAAGAAAAGGGAAAAGAAAGTAAATCTTTCTTTACTCTTTCTATCACAAGAAGGTGTTACACCGTGAGAACTTGAATAAACTGTGAAGTCTATGGTGTATGAAGAAGTGAGGGTTTGGGGAAGGAGTGTCTTCCAGTTGACCGGCCCCTGTGCCGTCCTGTGCCGCACCGCCTTCCTTCATGTGCCACCAGGCGGCTAATCGGCCCCACTCTTGAGATGTGCACAAGGCTAGGTTTTATTTTCTACAAAATAAAACATTGCATAACACAAGACAGGTGCAGTTACCCCATTAATGTGATGTGAATAATCCCAGTAAAAATGTATCCCATTAAGTCATCAATAGTATTCAACTGGTGCCATACATTAAGTGGAAATTTCATAAACTTTACATCTTCATCTGTTCACAAGTAAAATGCTTAACAAATTGAGGACCCGAGATCGTCTAGTCGGCTCTGGGCTCTGATCTGTGAGGTGAGGAAATGTTTGTCAGTTTTCCTCATGCGCCGTGTGGGACGTGTTATGGGCGCTCGTGCTGGTGGTTTCCTATATACATTTTTGGTGAATTGTAATCCCCTTAATAGCATGCAACACCACGTTTCATCTGACCCTCTCGTGCATTGTTTATGGCTACTGGGGCTAATAAATATAGAGTTCCAAAGGCATGCTAAACAGAGAGTTTGCTGAAGGGTGGGTTAAAAGTATACATGTTGAAGTTCAGGTGCTGTCAGAGGGCGATAGAGTGCATTTCATTATGATGAGGGTTGTTCAGGTTAGACTGTTGGACTGTGAAGATGGGTGGTGAGGCAGCCTGGTACATGTAGTAGTGTATAAGATGGACCCGTGTGAATCCTCAATGATAGGATGGTAGGAAATGGACCGTCCTGGTCCATTTGGCAATAACCTTGTTCTATAGTGAGTGTGTGTTAGCTAATGGAGCAGCTACTTCCCACCTCCTGTGGGCTGCAGGAAGCATTGGTTCACCTGAGGGTAGTTGTACTGATGGAGGTGGGAGTACTGGAGGCACACCTGGAGGAGAGGGATGTGAGAACTGAGGTTCACAGCCTCCTGACCCTCAGCACCTTAATGTAGCACCCACCCACCTGCTGAGGTAGTAGGTGGGGAGGTTGTGCTTGTAGTGATGGAGGAGACTGGCTTCATTCTTTTACTCATTGCCAAGGGAACCCTGTTGCTGCTATTAAAGGCTAAGACGCATTGCTACAGTAAGAGGGCCATGGGCTTAAGAGTAGACTGATGGAGAGTGTAGTATTCATGGAGCCATGGAGATGGCCCCGGAAGGTGGGAGGTAGGGGTGAGGGAGCGTAGGCGGGACAAGGTTGCGGCAAGGTGAGCAAATTGAGACTATTAGAGGAACTGAACAGGACACTGTTTAAAGTTGGCATCATTGCTATTTAATGAAGATAAATACAGCTAAATGAGGTTATTGAGAATATAGAGGGAAAAAACTCCTTTGGTTCAGGTATGCTCTGGTGACTTAAACGATGTTAATTACTATACAACATTTTTTGATGGTTGTTAAGTTGATCTAATAATAGCAAACTAAATAGGTTTGGACGTCAATCACTTATTTGGGCCTATTTGTAAGGGAGTGATTACACTAGTCTGTGATACTCTTGTGGTAATGGAAAGCTAATCCCAGTTTTGATGAAAAACTGGAGGAGTTCCATTTGAGGCTGGCCCGGAGGGGTGCTTTGAGGAATAACAACAGTCAGAAGCCATTTAAATCCACTCTAGTGGAGAGGACAGGCGATGGGTTTTGGGGCCAATCCCCATCCTCTAGGCACCACTTGGCAGGTCACTTTCCTGTGGACATGCCTAATCCCCCAACTCCCTCGCTCTCTCTATCCCCCAACTCCAGCTCCTCCCTATTAGCTAAACCTTTTGACTCCACCAAGTCCTGCCTTCAGAACTTTGACCTCTGTCCTTCGCTGCTAAAGTCGCTGTCATCCACCTTGCCATATTTATTGCCCCTGGCTCTTGTCCTATTGTTTCTTTGCCTTGAATTTGTCTTCGTCTATGTACCTTGAACTGCAATGCCCTGACTTGTTGTGCCCTGTCTTCCATCCCTTGTCTTACCATTGCCTTACCTTAGTACATGTACATGATCATTCCATAATGCCCTCTGTTTTACCTGTGCATCCCCTGCACTGTCCCCCACACTCATCGCCTATATTTCTGCCTTACCTCTTCTGGCTCTAGCCCCCAGCCCCCACCCCGCCCGCCCTCTGTTGTCACTGTTCCAGCCCCCAATCGGCTTCCGTCAAGTTGTCATGGTCACCGACATTTCCCCGCTCCCAGCGGTCGCCGCGGCTGCGGGCTGCCGACTTCCGGTGACTGTTCTGATTACTGAAATCGACGCTAGTCGGCGCTCGTGTCGAGCGTGTCCGCTTCCGCCCTATCCCTTTGACCGCACCCCTAAACATCCATCCCTACCCAACCCACCTCCACCCAACACACACCTGCCTCCAGGGCTACCTATAATCTAAATTTAGCCTCTTATTTTTTGCTGTGTACGAGAGAAGCCTCTGTGACACACTCTTTTTCTTTTTTTACTGCGAGCTGCATAAAACGGAAATGAGAGGCAAAAGATAATGCTGTAAACATTTTTGCCGTGACAAATTGGATTTACCATAAAAAGTTGTGAGTGGTACCTTGGTTAGTTTGCCATGAGGTGGGGAGGCTGTGGTGAAGAACCTAGGACAGTATTAAACGTCACCCTTTCACGCCCTGTCTGCCGACGCCTGTCACCGAGGGCCATCCGCCCGTACTACCTCCATTCAGTACTGTAGGGGGTGGGGGTTGGGGTGTAAGATACAGAGTGTGTCGTCTTTGAGAAATAGTACAGTTGTGTCCTGTTCTGTGTGTATGATCTGCAGTTCTTCTTACCAGGTATAATAAGGCGCTTTATTTCATAGCTACTGTATTTGAATACTGCAATAGATCACAATGTAGCCTACGCATGGTGGCCTATACTGTAGACAGACTTTCAATTCATTTGCAAACTCTGTGTGTGCACAGTGGCAATAGTGATTAATGTTGACAGATATTACGTTTGCAATAATTGATCCCATATTAAATGTCGCCGTGAGTAACATGCTGAATGCTACATGTATGAAGCTGTAAACTGGTAACGGTAGGGTATTGGGTGTGCTAGATGGATGGGTTACTAGTATGTCCTTGACCACAAGATGGAGGAGGGAACAGGGGGAGGGGTAGCAGGTTAGGGATGGGGATGCTTGGGGTAAGAGTGGGGTGGTGTAGATGGCTTTAGGCTAGTAGACGTTAGGGTTATAGTTGAGGCTGGTCAGGGCCGGGCTAGGTCAGTATAAATACCCGTTATTAGCGGCCCCAGGTGTTGGGGTGCAGACCTGGTCTGTTATCATAGCTCACACCGGGAACCAGGCACCCCCCCCCTCTACTCATCCCATCCCCACCCCCCCCCCCCCATCCCCAACCACCCACACCCCTCAACTGCATGGCCCTATGACCTTTCTGTGTGAAGATGAGCTGACCCCCCTATCAGAAGACGTATGCAAATTCCATAGGCATAACAAACAAACTCAACCCAAATATCAAAGTACTGACTCGTGGAATTAAATCCATAAAACAAAAGTGTCTGACTGCCATGGCCATAGACATTTGCTGTTCTTTAAAATTCGCATTAGTTCAAATCTAGAATGGCAACCTAATTATAAAGAGGATTTTCTAGTTGGTTTGAATTATATTTATGATACTGCCTTTGGCGTTGGGTAATATTATCCCCATACAACTTCTCCGCTACGATATAGGACGATATCGTGCCGATTAGTGCAGTAATAAAGTAGCCCATCTAGTAGAGTACAATGTAGTATTGCGGCCAACACCATGTCCTGCCAGTGTCACCCTGTGTACTACACCGACATTAATCGTCATTCTGTGTGCTGGAGATGTCCCCCTCACAATAACACCTAGTTGTCGTCACAGAATACCACCCACCCCAGTTTATATTCATAACGCCAAGCCCTGGAGCTGCTCGTGGAGTGGGAGGAGGGGGGGGGTGGGGGCTGCTGCAAATGGTAGGAAGATGGAGATGGATGAAGTGGCTTTATTTCCGCGCGCACTGCGTTATGGCGGCAAAAAGAAGGTGTATGCCTGCAGATAGAGCGATTCGTCTCCGTATAATGTCATGTAATGTGATCAAACCAGCGCTGCACTTTTTTTTTACTTGAGTTTTTCTTTTTTTATTGCCTCTTTTTGTTCTGTTTATGGATGAGGAAATTAATGGAGCTGGTAAGACAAGGGAGGGTGCAGTAGACCCCTGGTGTGATCAGGTTATACCCGTCTCCATAGCCTCCCTTGCATTATATATTTCTATAACATCACCATATTATATGTCCCTTACTTTTGCTCTCATTTCCTTTGTCGCATGTATATTATACCTTGTAAAAAAGACCATCCCACAACTATCCTTGATCAAATCACGATTTCACTTTACCCTGCTCTGTGAATAGTGTAGACACATCAGTATGATAGCCGGCAGGAATATTCACGGCTATATTTCGTGCCTTTTATTTCCTCGGAGCAAGTCCCTATATATCGTACTTAGATTATAATCCCACATTTCAAATAGCCTCAATCAGACTTGGCAAGCACTACTGATGGATATGGAGAACACACTTAACTCATGGAAGTTAGTCCATTCATGTTATAAAGCTATTCAATTATTTCAGCCCACTGCCCTCTGGCTAGTTTATGCTGTAGAATAGGTGTTGGTTTTCCTTTACCTGGGCACTGTGGTGGTCAAAGTGGAGGCACCTCCTGGGGGAAGGCTTTGCAGGCATGTTGTTGGGCTTTGGTCCAGGGCCCACCCAGGAGGGCTTCTCTTTTATACAGAAGTTTTGTTGACTTCATTGATGTGCTGAAGGCAGTTATAATCCGCACTACTACATGTATCCACTAATTAGTTAGTATCTTAGATGTACATGTGTATCTGGTTGTTGAATTGTTTTATATTTTACTTATCTAATTATGTTGGTAGAATGCACACAAGAACCTGATTCAGTCATATACAAGTATGTTGAATTTATTGCCGAGAATATGTACAGGGACTTTCCTTAATCTGTGAATTATACAATACTAATATTGCTGTTGTTTACTTTTCAGGTGAGTGTCTTAACATCAAACATACCATTCAAGGAATAAGTAAGTACAAATTTAAATTAAGCCTAAAAAAGGTTGTGTTCAGGTAACCCACCTCCCCTATATCTTTTGCCCCACCCTAAATTTCTGGGCCTAACTACTATATTCACCAAACAATCCTAAAAAGATAGTGTAAAATGTTTTATTATAAAGAATCGACCTATGTACCCTATACTGATTTGGGCCATGTTACAGGAACACAACACTCGTTTTATTGGCCTTACATTAAACCGTGAATGGGAGAACATGATGTTGAATAAAGCATGCCAGGTAGTATACAAATGTAGATACCTACCGGTATACCCTTTAATGTTGTGTGCTGGTAATGGGACCGGCCCTACCGTTAGTGTTGAAGCAGCTGGTGTTGAAACGGGCTTAACACACAGGAGTCTACTTGTAAGCCGTATACCTGGTGCATACCAGACTGGGGTTACCACCTGGGGGGGGGGGGGGGTGGAGGGATGTAAAGGTGTATAGAGAGTGTGGACAGGGAAGGGGGTTAGGGTCCAGGTGACGTTACCTGATACTTCCGGACATGTTTTTGAGGGAAGGAGGGCGAGATGTTCTTGATTAACACCTGGGCTGGCCGATAATTAACAGTTCCAACCGGTGCGAGTCGTTGCCTCCCAAACATCCGCCATGCAGCATTATCTTCATCTGGTTTCCATGAAAGGACCTTAAAGGTTTGTCTATGAACACTGGTTGCACACAACTAAACATGCAGACTGAAAGTGGACGTTGGACATGAGGTTGTAGGGAAAGAGGACATAGACTTAATTAGTCCGTGCCACTGACGCTAGGTGCTCTGGCCAGGCGACATGGGAGCAACCTTCGTGTGGCTGGAAACACCAACATAGACTATAATACCGATATATAAAGTATATATATATATGTATGATGAAGTCTCCTTCCCTACACCAGCCCCGATAGTGTCCCCCTGTAGGAACGCCCCTGGGATGCTACCGCTATGTCCTAGCACTGTTAACAGTACCCTACTTTGGTGGTGGTGCTGGCCCTTTGTAGTCATCAAAGCTGCCGAAAAAACACTCGATCCCCACCTCAGTAGGCCTTTTGTCTGCTTAGCCGCACCCTCTAGGCCTACAATTGTTATTGTTGTGCCTCAGGGTGAGATTTATTTAGACTACTTATTAAGTAAACCCAGCTTTTCTCCATATTATTTCCACAGTTTAGAGCCCAATAGAGCCGATTCCTTTAATGGTGATACGGCCTTGGTATTTACACCTGTTTGGGTTTGGATGTGAGGTTCAGAAAGGTATAGGCTTCTAGTCGCCATGCAGACGACGCGGATAGGTTCAGACATGGTAGAAGCTTTAATAGTGAAGGTAGAACGGGGAACCTTATGGCTGGAGGATGTGGTTACTGGCGTCTTTCTCAGCCCCAGTCGCTTCCAGTCGTTATGGTCCTGTCCACCCATAGCTCTATTGTGAGAGTTACACTAGTTGTCCCGAGTTAACACGTATGGAACGCATAAGAAACTGTTCCATTCAATTCAGATGAAGTCAAGAAAAGATACAAAGGTTTTAACCCTTTAGATTAAATCGTAGCCAACGCCACCCCAAGCCAAACCATATTCTCTATTCTCACTTCCGGTTTGAACCGGAAATAATTAATGTCCCTGGGGCAGTCCAATTAATGACAGGACCGGTCAAATATAATGATAGACTCCTCGGCTAGCACCAGTTCAGTCCAGTCATTTGCTTCTGCACCAATGATATTTTTGCCAGCCTCCTATATCAGACGTAGCATACCGTCTATTGGGCCTCAATTAATCTCAGTTTTCTACAGCTGTTGTGATATCTGACCTACGCATGCGCACACCTTTTGTCCCGGTAGGCGGGTTAGGTATGGGTCTTACCTTGCTATGGTCACGTGAGAGGGAGGTCCCCAGTCTGGGTAGGAGAGGTTAGAGAGGGGATTTAGGGCGTGGGACGTGGACGTCTATTCAGTCCTGTGTATTTATAAAGCACGGACCTGTATTCATATGACACACTCAGATCTGTCTATAGCTTAACTCTTTGATGGTAGATCTGGCCGCCATATTGCTAAGCTCGGTTGGTATATATACCGGTATGTGTATATTATGACATATTTCTCACATATTATTCACATTTCCAAATGTCTAACGCGGGTAATGTATATGGACCTACAACGTTTTATACAAATTCATCCATTTTGTGCTTTTGTACATCATTATGTAGCCCTTTTACGCCTACTTTCTGATTTTTTTTTTAAAACATCGACGACGCCCAAAAGTGTTGCTCTCCTTCTCCGTCTATGGAGGTGTTTCTTTCTATAAGCGTATAGACACGGACTTTATGTTAAAGTTTACATTATATTTACAGACACCCAACTAGCCATCTGACAGGTCATCAGCTGAGAAGGTCATGTCAGGCGTATATTAACACTGATAGGACAGTAGGCTCATCATTGCACCGTTATCAGCCTCATATAGAGTAGACCTCAGGGACCCCCCCCCCCCACCACCGCCACCACCACCACCGTCTTTCCACCAGCCCCATGCTATGAGCAAACACGATCAGGTCATGTTGGAGCGGTGTAGACGATATTGTCTTTCAACAGACAGGACGTCATTAGTACATCATCAATCATCTAGCCAGATATTATTCACATCATCAAGTTTTCATAGAAGCCCCACCCTCCGAGGGAGGGATGGACTCACTGTGGGTGTGTTAGTATAGTGATAACGCCAGTGGCGCCACCACACTGCTGTGGTGTGGTGACCCTGACGTAGGTCTGTCAAGTGGTCTGTCATTGTGACGGCACGTCCTTCCACTTGTCACCCCCCCCCCCCCCCCTGAGTAACTATTGTACTAGGTGTAGACGGTGGGGGAAGAGGATGGATGGGTGTTGTGGCTACTCGTCCTGAGATAATCATAAAGCCAGTACTGGGAAAAACGGAGAAAGGACTTCTTGTCCCTACTATGCACAACCACTGAATGCCTTGTTGACAAGGCTCTCTATGCTTATGTGTACCATGGTTACCCGTACTGGCACTGTCTAGCAGATAAGTGAAAGTGAGAATTGACTGATTATAGCCCAATGGGAGGCTGTGGAATCCATGTTTTCTTTTGTCACCCCGACATCACTAAGTCCTTCATGACACCTGTGACTTATACACACCCCTACAGCTTCCACCACATAACAACCAGCAATGGAACCCAGTTTACTTCCATATCGCAACTGCGCATGCTTATGCACGCCCTCTAGTGGTCACCCCACTGCTCTAATACTAAACAAGAAAGAGATGAACCTTTCTCCAAGCATATTTCAGCATTCTCACAGCACAGACAGGAACACCGCTGTCTGGACTCATCCCGGTTGTGAGGGGAGAGTAGTTCCTGGCCCAGGTGTTTGGTGACCCGCGGGGGTTTTAACTTAACTCCAGGCAAACCCTTTTTGTCCGGCAGTGGTACTGTGGTGGCCAACTGTGAATTGCTTAATTAATTTGAGTCCTTATTCACTTTACTGCCTTTGAAGCCTCTGGCAGCCTGTGTCAAAAACGTACTCTGGCCATTGACTGTTTCTTGTGAGTGTTTTCCTTCTGCAATGGGCCTCCATTCTTTACTTGAACATTTCTTTAGCTTGCCCCATTACCTGGACTCCCCCTTGTCCATTTACTAAGTAGCGCTAAAAGGCCAAGAGTCGTGTTCCCATGGTAGGAATGGGAGAAGTACAAGGTAGCTTTAATGACAGACATTTACGAATGCCCTTCCCAACGTGGCTGACCTCTCTGATTTACACAGGGGACTGGGAAATGATGGGCAGTATCCTATAGAGTGGGCTGAGAGAATGGGCACGGGTAACGTGGAAGGGGCTCTGTTGATATCATGTGTAGTAGTAAACGTAGATAGCTGCTCAAAAATAGGACTGAGCTGCTTATGAAGTATTTGAATCAAAGTCAGGTGGGAGACACATCTGTTATGCATGTACATGTATTTGGAAGCAGGGGCTGTGGGAAAAAATAGTGTGAGACTTTGAAGTCAAGAAGGTGGGTGGTGGGACTATAGTCCAGGCATTCTGGCTCATAATTAGGGGGGACCTCAAACAAATTGTAACAAAAGGTT
This sequence comes from Harmothoe impar, assembly GCA_947462335.1. NCBI lineage: Eukaryota > Metazoa > Annelida > Polychaeta > Phyllodocida > Polynoidae > Harmothoe > Harmothoe impar. The sequence goes on along the minus strand of OX381710.1, from coordinate 55,061,545 downwards.
TCTCACCACAATGCATTTCTATGAAGTCCCTAGAATGACATACTAAAACTCCAAAAAGATCCAGTGGGGGATTCTGTGCCTAATTAGCATATCTCTAATTAGCATGACCGATTCTATACAAATAGCAAGGAATCAGCAGTAAATATGGTTTCCTCAGGTCTTTTCACCTACTTTTTAAGCCTAAAGTACACCCTTCCTTATGGGCAATCCATATTCATCACAACTAAAGTGATTGGTGAAGTCCCTCATCTGCATAAGTCCAATATATCCAATTAATGTGACCGTTTATATACAATTAGAAAGGAATCAGCTATAAATTTGGTTTCCTTAGGTCTTTTCACTTACTTTAAAAGTCTAAAGTACACTCCTCTTCATGGGCAATTCATATTCATGACAACCAAAATGATTGGTGAAGTCCCTCATTTGCATAAATGCAATCTAAATCCAATCTATCTAATTAATGTGACGGTTTCTATACAGTTAGCAAGGAATCTGCTATAAATCTGGCTTTTTCAGGTATTCTCATCTACTTTTAAGACCAAAGTATACCTCTGTATATAGGCAATCTATATTTATCACAGTTTAAATGATTGGTGAAGTCCCTCATTTGCATAAATCCAATATATCTAATTAATGTGACTGTTCATATACAATTAGCAAGGAACCAGCTATGGGTTTGGTTTCCTCAGGTCTTATTACCTGCTTTAAAGCTTAAGTATACTTCTGTTCATGGGCAATCTATATTTATCATAATCAAAATGACTGGTTTAGTCCCTAATTTGCATAATTTCAAGATCTCTAATTGAGGATGAAGAACAGGTTAGTCATTGTATTCACTCCATGGGAAGCCAACATACTCGCGCTTCTGATGACGCTGTGATGTCACTCCCTGCGTGAACTGCTGTGGGATATTTTTTGGCCAGGTTTTTGCTAAGTTTTAGGTCTTAGTCTTTCACAATGACTATCTCTTTTTCTGTGAAGAGGACTATCACCACAACTATTATAAGTGACCTAAGTGTGGAGCGCCTAACCCAGATCTAGGAAGCTGGGACTCACAGGCAAGGAGACTGGTGGGGGAAAACAATTGTGACTGGCATGGCTCCTATGAGACTCGCCAGGAATCACAACTTCTGTGGCTATGGTTATGGGACTAATAGAAGTTGAACTTGGTTTTGTAACTTAGGTTTCCCTCAGTTGAGAAGTCTATTGGTAGGCCCTCAAATCTGTAACTGGTTGTACCCATTGAAGACTACAGTTGAGTTCAATGAAATGGTACAATCTATAGGCTTCCACCATAATGGTCGATCAAATGTTAGAACAGGGGTGAAATTCTACCTATCAGCTTATGCAAGGATGAATCTCAAGACAGGAAACAGGAGGGATAACTATAATTCCCATCAATCATTGGCAGAGACACAACTGATGACCATTGACATCATTCCAGACTAACACAGCCTTGGTGAATGGAAAATCAAATATCTCTTCCAAAGTACAACTAGGTTGTGTGTTCTATCTTCTACTTCAAAGTGTACAAGACTCAAGAGACTTGTGTTAGTGGGGACCTTCACGATGGGGGCATGAAAGAGTAGAATAACTTCATTGGGAACCTTTCATAATACCAATGGGCATACCAGATTCGTAAAAGGCAACATAACTTGAGAATAGGGTAGAATATGTTTATAGAATCCGTGATATACATGTTTAAGTACGTGCATCTATATGTACGCGTCAGGAAGGCGGTGTGTGGAGGAGGGAAAGGGGTGGTTGGGAGGCGGGGGGGGGGGGGGGGGTACATTGAGTGACAAGTTGTTAAATATGTCCACACATAACTTCTACCTCACCGGACCCGGGCGTCTCCTGCCGCCAACCACGCATGTACCCAGTGGCCCCCTCTGGCATGGACCTTCAAGCTACATGTATACTGTATTTTGTAAGGCTTGGCTGGTGATCCAGGCACTGTGGGAGTGTTGAAGGCGGGTTTGAAGGATAAACTGACTATGTATGGTACCTTAATACTAATTTAGCCTTTAGGCCAGTACTTTAATGAAGGACTTATTTGTTTTGTATGCAATATGATGGTTAGCCATACCGATAATAGTAATTCAATTTCAGACCCCCTAAATGAAGGCAAATATGGGTACTAGTCTGTGTTTAACTACCACATGCTGCAATAATTGTTGGGTCTAGATGTCATGGACTGTTCTCTCCAATCATGAGAAACAGAGTATAGTTGGCGCCGTTATTATGCAGCCCGTATTATACATGCCAGTTTATGTATAACCCCCTACCTCCCGGATACACAGAACCTGCTGGACCTCTATTTGCTCAGCTCAATTTCATGCCCTCATATACCCACCACTGCCAACCCCCCTCTCCCCTATACCCCCTCCCCTCCAGTCAACTCCAGACCCAGAGGCCAGCTACAGTAGGCTTCTCCATAACGTCCCTGACCACCAATGTGGGTGGGAAGTTGGGCATATTGCCGCTATCCTATTGTGTGGAGGTTATATAGCCCCTACCCCCCACCACAGTCACTTTGGGGATCACACACAGTGGATCATGTGTTATGCCCTATGCTGTAACCACAGCCCACATACTATGGCCGGCTGTATGGAGTGCTCTGTTGGTACATTTGATGCCGACCAATTGATCACCGGAGCAGATGGCGCCCGAGGTTAATATGGATAAAACAAAAGGGCAGGCCACAGGTGTTGGGTGTCCAGCAGGGCTGGCTGCCTGTCCTCCACGGCAGGCTGATATTGGCATTAAGGTCCTACCTACACAATGCCCTGGGTGAATAGGCACAGAGCGTGGGCACATATTATATGTATATATAGACATGGCTTGCTGAAAGCTACCTTACCTGCTGAAAGCCCCCCCCCCCCCCACCGCCAACCCAACCTTGACACTGCTGCTTGCTCTGCTGTACCTCCAACATGTCAACTGCTAAAATGAACATCATTACTGACAGGAACCTTTCTACATCTGCATATCTTTGATCTATGTACAAGGAAATAATATGATGTCGTAGACATGGCTAAGTTGAGCCTTTCTTTTCTTTTCATAAAATACTATCCTTCTATGCCATACGAGAGTACGATACTAACCACGAGAGAGGAAAAATCGTTACATTATTATATCACAGCCTTATGTAAAGGCCTCGCATGTGCCTTGAAACTGGGTATTAAAAATTGAAAGCACGCCAATTTTTGTAGATGTGGGTGATGATGCCGAGTCTGTGTCTCCCCCGATGTCTCCCTTCCGATTGCACAATGTATGTGAAGGTAGGAAGTGGAACATTAAACTCAACCAACCAAACCTCACGCACCCCCACACATACACACAGGAGGGATTCCCTGCCTTAAAGTACAATCCATCACCGGCCTTGAATGATGAATGTTAAAACTTTAGACTCCTCACTGAAGGCAGTACCGGAGGCACAAAGGCAGACAGAATATGCAAAGCTTTGCTAATTACAAAAATCACCTGAGCCTTAATTCTCCTCCGCCTGGGGGAGAACTGAACTGCACTTAATTAAGTTATAAATCGTTTTGTGCGCTCGATCATGAACAATCTCATGTGTGCGTTAGGAAATCACCAGTATAAATGAACAGAATCTAGATTGGAAGTTGCAGTCAAGTCGAAACTCCTGACATTCTCAGTGACGATGGATTTTGAGTCGGTTAATTTAATCAATGTGGGAGTATGTTATGAAAAAGAAAGGAAGGATTTGAGAAGGGAGCGAAATAGCCTGCATTGAAAAGGTCACCAATTCCCAAGAGTCGATGGTATTAATAGAGGCTGACAAACACGGGTAGTCAAATATAGTGAGGGAAATGAGATAATTGAGGCAGAAGCTGAAGCTTAATGTGAGCGACAAGACCTAAATAATCAAACACTTCTCAAGGTGCCTCTTCTCAATTGAGACAAAGACGCCCCAGTTGCCTGAATTACAGCCAAAATAAATGAATTCCGGGGAGCTTTTATTCTTTATTCTGTGGAGGGGTTTGCATAAGCAGCAGGTTGCAGGGGAGCTGTTCTGTGTTGTTGATGGTGTTAAGGCTACTTAATGCAGGTTGCAATTAGCCTGTAGTCCTAAACTATTGACGTTGTACAAACTACTGCCAAAAATTAATTGAAGCCACTGGCTTTACCAATCAAGGTCTCTAGCCTGCTTTGTTCATGCTACAATGATATTTTCGTGTCAAATGGGCCTTGCATGAATACTATGGTAGACGTTGCAATCTACAGACAGGCGTTAAATCATGTGTCTGCTTAAATCCCCAGTTTGATTGACACAGTAAACTCTGATAGTTACATTCTTCCATTGGTACTGTAATCAACATTGACTTTAATTGGTGCAGTAAACATCAATACCTGCTTTGACTGGCACAGTATACACCAATGCCTACTTTGATTGCTGTATTTAACAGTAACGCCTACTTTGATTGCTGTAGATAACATCAAAACCGAATTTGATTGCTGCAGTTATGGTCAACTCTCATCTTGCTGTGATAAGTACAGTCACTAACACCAATGACTACTTTGATAGGTAGGTATACAATTAACATCATACCCGCTTTGATTAGCACAGGTCAGTAACCCTGTGTTGTGATTAGAGAATCATGAGAAGAGCAGAGAATCTTCTTAGAGAACTTTAGAAGTCTCAGGAGATGGTAGCACTGAGTGATACCTGAGTCTTGAGGGTACAACCTACCTGACCTGTAAGGAAGTAGAGAGGTTTGGGGTGGTGGTGGGTGTCATCTGCATTACCCTCCTTCCCCTCTACAAACCCCCTCTCCCCATCTCCCTGCTGTGGGAAGCTTTCTCAGACACCATATTGATCCAGAAACCTGAAGATCCGTGTTAAATAAACACCACAGGTCGGCAGTGAATGAGGCGGACAGCAGTGGTGCTGTACTCCACATAGGGGTATGGGGGATGAAGGTGGGCCGGACTGCAGCTGGGGAGGGGTCATGAGAGGCCTGGCAAGGGATATAGGGAATGGGGTGGGGTGGTAGGGAGGAGGGTGGGTGAGGGAACAGACGCTTGGAGGTGGAATCCAGGGCAACTTGTGGTCCTGTGTTGAAGGCCAAAACCATGAGGCCATGTTTTCTTAGAATGATCCTTTCATGTGACAAAGTCCAGGAAATATGGGGATTTAGACTGTTGGTTATTTCAGTAAGAAAAGTAGGGAACTATTGGAAGTAGACAATCCAATATGAATGCATCCTACTGGTACTGGGTAGGAGGAATGCATGACAAAGGAATATGGAAAGGAAAGACGTTAGGTGGTGAACGGACCTCCAGAAACCGAAGTTGTCACTTGCAAAAAATACACACACAAAAAACTAAGACAAAAATAAGTATCCATGTAAATAGTACGACTGTAGACCTATAGTTGTGTGACTCAGGAAACTTTCTTGGAAAAAGTGGTAAACAGTGGATGCATACATGTATGCTGACTTCAACTTTTTCCCATTGAGGTGGAGTATGAGCACACAGCTTTGTTTCCATTTACATGTCCAGAAGAAAGGAAAGGAGATATTTGTCAAACGAGCCAAATTGACGGGTGCCTGCCTGTGTTTTGCATGCCTTTCATTTGGTATTATTGCCTTGACAGTGGGCTCAGAAACATGGCGGACATTAGTTTTCCATATTTGAAGAAGGCCCTGCAGAATATTGACTGCTCATGGAAGCTATTATTACCCAGCCGTCATTCTTCCTTCATCTCAGCCACGGGCAAAAATGAGAAGGCACACACAAAGTTGAAATGAAAAAGGCCGAAGAAAGAAGTTATAGTCAACAAAAACCCTTAAGTGGGACTGCTCACGATTGGTGAGGATATGGGGAGGCCATGGAGAGGCTGGCTGCTGTGAAAGGTGGATGTGTATGGGAGGCTGTGTTTGTTGGACTGTAGAACACAATCGGGTATAGCAATATGCTGCATTGACTGAAATATGGTACAGTTGCTGACTGTCTTCAGCTGAGCCAATTCGGTTGCCATTAACAAGCTTAATTAAGCGTTGCCAAGAACAAGCTTAATTAAGCGTTGCTCTTCATTGAAAGTCACCATGTATTCTGCAATATAACATGATTGAAGCTATGTCTCTCTCCTAGCCTACATGAAGCATGCAGGCAAGATTTTTATCCCATCCTCTGTCGATACAGCTCCTCCGTGATGGCATCAGCAGCTCTCTCTGTCTGGCAAGGAGGCTGCAGGAGCTACACGAGTCACTCATCACAGTAGGTATACACACACACATAGAGAGAGAGCAGCTCCCCGAGTACTGCCCCAACACTAGTATAACAACAACGGCCATGTTTTCCCTGAATTACAGGCGTGTTGCGTGCCCCACACGACAAGGGCTTTTAGTGTGTCAGCGGGCACCAAGTGGGGAGAAGGACCCGCTCCCTGAGCTGCTCCAGCACCAACTGCTCAGAGCTGCTCCTCCTGCTGCTGCTGGAGTGCAGCAATCAGGGCTGAGCTGCTCACTGCACGGGTCTGGTCCTGATGGATCGGTAGCAGCCAGTCCTGGCAGCCCAGGCGGCTGGGCAGCGCCCGTTCCGCTTCTTCGGGACGTTTTTGATAGATTGGCGTGCTCCTAGAAATGTTTGCTGCCGGCTGAGCAAGTGAGGCCCTTTTCAGACTGATACAGCATTTCTTCTGTGGGTTTCCTGTGGTCAGGGTGTTTTAGTTATCTGTGGCATGTTTCTTTCTCGTATTACTCTCGTGTTTGAGCAAGCATGGCTGGACTCGTGGGAAAAGTGATTGTGGTCGGTAATGGGCTATTTGGGCATAAAACATGGAGGAAGTGCCCCAGCAGTTAGTTCCAATGTAGTCCTGTACCAACTGTGTGTTTCAGGAACTACATGTAACAGTATTAGTATTCCTATGATTATTACGTGACTTCATGGAGTATTGACTAGTGCATTTCCTAGATCCAAACAGAGGGCAGAGTATTTCTCCACCTTCTATGGTGTTACCTCTCTGAAGGTACCATGCTGGTGTTCACTGTTGGCCTGCTCACGAAATTAATGGGATAGATTAAAATTCGTAGGTATGTACAGTCCCAATTGCTTTAAAACTTTAGGCCAGAACTTACTTGACAAACACAAATACAAATATGCTCCTTTTTGGTTTCTCATGCCTTGGCATGAGATATACTGGATACGAACTGAGTACAAGAACTGAGTACAATTGATACAGTTTCTCACGGAGCAGCCCTGCACTTCAGCAACATGCTCCATGCCCATTAACCGCTCGCTCACCTCTGCACGGTGTATGAGAACCCAGAAGAAACGCCTTCAAATAGCGGCGGCAAAAAGTGAGGTGCTCGGACGTGCTCTGAGAGAGGGGAGGATGAGAAAACACGCCGCCTAGAGAACTGTAATTGATTGATATCCTGCCCATGTGGTAATGCCTCCGAAACGCTGCCGCTGACGTAAAATGGATTTTTTTAAACCCCTTAGTTCATTTTTACCCCTACTCCCGCATGTTGTCTTTTTGTCTCTTTATTCCACTTTCCTAGCTAGTGGAATTAGGAGGGTTAGCTGTACCAACACCAGAGACTACCTGAGGGGGATGATTGATATGTAAATCAATACCGTATGTTGTACACTTATCATCCATGATAGCAAACTGCTATGACGTCATAATCATGTTGTTGCGTCATGAAGATGCTACTGTGTTACTGACGTCATGTCATCAGCACGAAAAATGTATCCACCGCAAGTCCACATAGGAAAGGGTGCGCTATTACAATTACATTGTTCAACAACAAAAGTTTAAAGAATGGAATAGTCTTTTGTGCTTCTCTCATGAGTCGCTTTTAGTTTTGATTCAATGAGTCTGTATTTAGAATGAGCTCCTTTTTAGTCAGCTGGTTGGCAGACCTTTCCTTGACTGAGCCCCTTGTTCATAATCCACTGACGTTTTTTCCCTTCTTTTATATACGTGCACTTGTAATGCATCTCAGATTACTGTTCTGTATGTAGTACCCCCCCCCCCCACACACACACACGTTTACACACCTGCACCCATCCCATGGTAGGTATGTAGGCACTAGGAAGGTACTTACTTGGAAACCCTTACTTGTGCCATATATGTTGGCGCATGTGTCATCACCTTCAGAGTTGTACCAGTTTTGACACACGGCCTAACATAGGTAACAAGAGTGTTGGGATATGGAAATAATAAGAATGTTGTCCAGAATGCTCTGCATTTATACTTTGAATAGATCAATTGCTGTGTCGATTGTCACCAAATAGGTAGTCAAAATTAGAGTCTATTGTATATACAGAGTCAATGTTTTCAATATGGCGCTGCTAGCATTTATATTTACATTCATGTTGAACATTGCAGTAATTGTCAAGCAGGCAAGCGTACTTCTAGAATGGGACATGCTTACTATGTATCCGAACGAAATTGCATGATGATCATTATGAAGTCACTGGAAATATTGTGTATCACTGCAAATTCTGTAACCATGGCAACACAACCCCCTGCTGAACCCTGCACAGAATCTAGCCATCCCCCATGACAAGCATGTAAGAGTTCTGAATCCCCCCCCCCTCCACAACCCTCACTCATCAGGGGTTGCTGTGGTCGGGTGTGTGCAGATTTATGTCGGAAAAAGTAACTTTGCTTGATGGCAGGGCTTGAACATGGGCTGTCGCTCCCTGGTGTGGGGAAAATAAATTCTGTACGGTTTAGATGGGACCTACTGATACTGAGACTCATTTATCTTTCTGACTGGCCCCTAAGGCACTGACAGTGGGGTGGTGACATCCTTCAAACTAAGTGTCCCTCCCCAACCCTGGTAATATTATACCCAGCCTCAGGGTGTCATCTGGGTGCAAAATAGCATGCTGGTAATGGAATCTTAAATGATTAACTTGTTTGGAAAATTTATTTACAGTTTAAATCAAATACGCAGTGTCATTGACTTGTCTGCACTGATAATTATGGCCCTCGATGTATCTATGTCATCTCATTGCCTGTGTACACATGTATGTTTACTGGTTCTCGTCACTGGTGTTGTACAGTAAAAAGGGAAAAGAGATAAAGCACAAGGTTTGCAGGTGCAGTAGTATACCGGTTTTCCTTCGTAATGAGATTTGCTTTGATAACTCTTTCGAATCCTATGAGAATGAAATCATATACTGTATGCGATAAGGCTAAATGTGGAACCTAAATAGCTTAATATAATATTAGTGTACTTAAAATCATACTTTATAGCTTGAAAGGCTCATAAGGTACTCTTTGCAGCCTATGTATACATGTATTATATGACCATCTGCATATCAGCTGATTAACAGGATCAAGTGTGTCCTAAGTAGCCTTATATCTCAAATAGCCATTTTACAAACTTGTTATCCCAGCAATCTGCCTGGTCAGGCATTGTCCGTGTGGCTTAGCATTACTGTATGCAGCCCATAACTACAATGTCCTTTCATCACGACACAAAGGCCCTGTTCCCATTTAACGATCAGCTGCCTCTGTGTGAAGCACATTACTCAAGTAGCTAATCAGTGTTAAATACGCTACCCTGGTCTGTGCGGCCTCCTCCAGGGGATCCAGACTGCTCTGTATGAGCTGAACACATAGCACAGGAGGAAGGGAGGTATTAGTGTGTGAGTGGGGGAGGGAGGTCTCATTACACAGCTTGTCAGCAACACGAACAAGGACAACACAAACATCTGCTTAGCCCTTGATGTTGGAAGCTTTCCTGCCTGAAGCGCCCATTGCTTGGGGCTCAGGGGAAAAGGGTGCTGGAGCCTATGTATTAGTATTGGATGTATTGTTTTAACCCCCACTCTTACTGTCACCCTTTCCGCATACACATATTGTCCTATAGTTCATCAATGTCTACTTGGTGAAAATCACAATGGCAACTATAGTGTTATTTAGCAGATGAATAGATGAAACAGCTTCTGTGTTTAGGCACACAAAGCCAGCACATATAGTAAACTCATGTAGTGACTATATTGGTGGACTTGACCCGAGAACTCCCTGTGTAAACCAATGTCAGTTACACATACTATTAGTACCTGAAGACACTCCTCATTGATTGGAATGAGTACACTTAGTTGTACATAGACTATAGCTGCCTACTTCCCACTCACCCATTCACCTACTCGCTCTCCTTCCCCGGTGCCCACACAAACATGGCAGGACGTGTAGATCAAACAGTTCCCACTCGGAAGCTGCCAACGTCTCTTGACACAAGTGATTAGGCGACGCGCCGCCACCACATCCAGTAACGGTGCCACTTGGCGCGTATTTCTTAGGCAAACTCAGCGTCTCCTGTTGTCTGAAACCGCTGTCTGTCGATCTGCCCCCCCCCCCCATACATGTCGCTTCTGATCTGCCCCCTATGCATCCAACAACTGATCTGCCCCCTATGCATCCAACAACTGATCTGCCCCCTATGCATCCAACAACTGATCTTCCACTTATGCATCCAACAATTGATCTGCCCCCTATGCATCCAACAACTGATCTTCCACTTATGCATCCAACAATTGATCTGCCCCCTATGCATCCAACAACTGATCTTCCACTTATGCATCCAACAACTGATCTGCCCCCTATGCATCCAACAACTGATCTTCCACTTATGCATCCAACAATTGATCTGCCCCCTATGCATCCAAGTTTCCAACAACTGATCTGATCTGTCCCTTGTGCATGTAACAGCCTCCTCCCCGCTGATCTGCCCCACTCCCCATATATCACAACTGATCTGCCCCCATGTATGTACATGTAGCATTTGGTCTACCCCCTCTCCCCTCCCCAAACATGGACAGATGTAGTACCGGGTAGCCGCTAATTTGCGCCCTTTAAAACACTGCTGCACTCCTTTGCCTTCTCTGTTCCAATACAACCTAAACCCTACTCCATGCATCTTCTTTCGTTCCTCTGTCCTTTCATCTCCCCAATGCCCTCTACCCACCATCCCATGAGTCCTCTTCGACAAGTGCAGGCCTCCTGACCCGACCCACTCCCCCTTTCCACCTAGTGCCCACTTCTCACGCCGTCTGTGCGCATGCGTGGGTGACGCTGGCGCCGCGTAGTGGCCGGGGCGGGCTGGGATTTTCCGGCCGGTTGGATCCTTTCTGGAGGGATCGTTTTGGGACTGTGAGTGAGGCGGGCAGACATCGCTTAGACCAAGGACTTCTATTGTGTATATTGTGTTCTGTGTGTAGCAATGGTCAGTGCCCGTCGTGTCTGGGCCGGCAGTGATGGAGTGCTGTGGGGGAATGGGGGGAGGGGGGAGGGTGGTGAAATGACCGGTGGTAGACACAATAACCAACTGGTGCAAGGCTTAGAACAACGGTGAAGGGGTAGTCATGCATTGAGAAATCTTGCAAAATCTATCTTGAGAGGAATAAGGAAGAAACCCCCCAATAAACCTCAGTATAAGGCTGGGATTCCGAGGTAGTTATCACTTCCAGTGTAGCTCCCCATCTAGCAGAATCAAAGGTGAAACCTCAGCTCTCCTTAGCACCCCATCCCGAGGGCCATCACTGCCGCCAGACTTAACTTCACATCACACTCAGACACCTCGAACCCCGGCCCCAACCACCTCCGTGGAAACTCTGCCCAGGTCAGATTACACAATTATCGATTCTAATTTCGCCAACTGGCGGCGGTCAGTGTAGGGTGACGGGTTGCTGCTAGCTGACCCCCTTGATCTGTAGTGCCTCCTCCAGGGTCCCCTCCAGGGCCCAGGGTCCCAGCCTGCCGTGTCAATAGGCGCACTGCCCCCAGAGGTGTCATGTCCCTAATGATTGCCCCTCCAGCAACTGGGTAATGAGTCGGACAAGTCCATTCCCTCTTTTTGTCTCCCACCCTTGGCCAACCCCATCCCGACCAGTTTTCACAGACTGTTTCCCAACTCCATCTCAGCTCCAAGAAAGTTTTGGCACCGAACTAATTAAACCGAACTGGAGTTTGGGACTTTGGAAGTGGACTTTGTAGAACTTGTGTTGTCCGTGATAGATTCTGTTTGATCCAATGGCTGTGCTACTGCAATTTGTAAATTATAAATTAGGTACCGGTAAATAGACATACAACGACACAATTCAATTGGGACAATGTAAAATATAAACCTGCACCACCCTTATAGTGCAATATACATGAATGCAGCGTGTTCGTAGGGTACAATGCAACTGGAAAATGTATTCTGAAGTTGCAGCTGCCCATGATGAAGTCCCCTCAACTGCTGACAAGAATTCCTACCAGAATGGATTCCTAAAAGAAATGAGAGCCCAGAGTGTGCAGCCGGGGTTGAGGCGGGAGAGTGCTATGAGCAGCTCACGTTTCTGGCCGGGTACAGTTTACGAGTTGCTCCCATTACTGAGACGTAATGACTTTGGGGTTTTACAACCAGCTAACGCGGCCTGCCAGCAGTGGTGGTAGCAGACAGCCGGGTACAACTTGGGGTAAAAAGGACACAACTAGTCTGGTTCTCGTTGTTTCCTGACGTCACTGGAGACTGGTGTTGACTACAGTATTTCTACAACCTTGTGTATGTAACCGGATGAGGATAAGAATTATTCCAGACACACAGCAATTGAAAATACACCTGGAGTGCCCCCGTTGTGTCAATGCGTGCTTTTAGTAAATCCTTTTTCTACTTCAATTCTCTCTGGTATAGAAATCCGTTTTCCTCCACTATGGAAACACAACTTTTACATTTAAAAAGTTGGATTGAGCTCAGCAACGAATATAAAAACCTTAGACAGGCGCTGTGGCAGTGTATACTGACGTCACATGGTATGATGCTCGAGTAAAAAAGACTGGATGCATCTGCTATGATTTAGTCGTGGGGAGGTCTATGATGGCATTAGCTGCCACAGAATTAGGTTATGGTGCAGGGGCTCCTCCAGCACTATTCGGCTTAGAACAGTGATTTAATTCACTTCACCCTGGAGCGTAGACGTCGGGTGTTTTGCTGCCTACATAGTACATCAGAGGTGGGCAGCATCTAACCTTGACCCATATCTATTGAACAAAGATAACCGCCTCTTATTTTATTCATCAGTTGAAAATAATAGGGAATGCACGAATTCATCCCTCTATATGTACTAGATGACAGTTTAGGGTTCATGTAGCTTTCAATTAAGAATAACACTGATATGAATTACTGCATTCCGATGGCCCCGGATAGGGGATATTTGATGGACAGTTTGATTGTGTGTGGTTTGGAGGAGACCTGTATCCTCGGGAGGCCTGGATGGTCGGGTGTGGTAGGCTGGGGGTGACCACCAATGTCCCCCAGTGCGTCAACCTGTCAGCTTTCATCAAGCTCGGTCGTTATTGCTGCCGTGGGCGGCAGTCCGACCGGCTTGCACCAGCCTCAAAAACTGACAATCAAATAGGCACACACAACCCCCACTGCCAGGTAAAACAAAATCAAATTGCCTCAGTGACCGCCGTGCACAACACGTATTAAGACATGTCCCCCGCTCCCGAGCTCCAGTATTATGACTGTTATTTCCGTGGCGGTTTTTTCCTTGTTATTGCCTTTTTGTCGTTATTCTGCATGAAACCAGGTGCTCGGAGTGGCAAGTATAGTTGAAACGTGAAATAAAGACAATCTCTTTTAATCTGTTGAGATAGGCATTTCATTTCAGGACAACCTGGATTCAAAGGGTACTACATACATGTGATGGATATTAAGCACACTTTCTATATAACAGAGCAAGTGGTACGACAAGGGAGTGAGACATGTATTAAAGGTCTGTTTCAAAAGACCGATGAACTTACTGGAGAGGAAATTAATATTGAACATTATGTGCAAGATGAGAGAGGACTGATGAGAGAATACCCCATATATGAGGGTAGGTAATTTAACACAGAGAGGAGTGACAGCGTCCTCCTGAGGCCTGTATACAGGTGACGGCGTGGCCAAGTGTCACATTGACGTACCACTCCTATTCCCCCTGAGGGGAGAACACAGAGGAGAAATTACGATTTCTCATCAAGATAAAGGGAGCTAGTGGAGTCACGTGACGCACAAAAAAAGCAAGATGGCGGTTGGATGATGGAGAAGGGCAGGTCTGGGGCAGGACGCCCTGATGGGAACTAGGCGTGGTTTTGATGGAATTCATCCCGAATAACTGAGCACAAAAACATAGACCGAGGAAAAGTGGTAAAAATGTTATTGAAAATGTCGAAAAAATGAGGGAAAACTGTCGAAAAGGCCATTGGTCACCGACACAGCAGGCAACTCAATCTGTCGATGGCGGTTTTATTTCTGCTGCATTGTAACCAAGATGATGATTAAATGGAAGCATTTTAGTTCATTTTCTGAAAGAACATCCTCCCAATGGTAACTGTATTTGCTCTAATAGTGGCACAGAAACATGAAAATGCCGCAAGATGAACGAGAGATGAACTACTGCACCTGAACAGGGCATGGACATTTTACCAATGTCATAAAATCTATGTAGTAGAGGAACTTTATCATATATGTATATGTTTGTGTGTATGGACAATTACTGCTTAAATCAACTTAAAACATCATTCCACACTTATTTTGCTCGTTCATATTTTGGTATCTCTCATGGCCTAAATTCTGAGATGATGTTGACAAAGTTTTTATTGTATTCTCAATCAAAGGCAGTGTGAATCTATACACAAGAGTTCTTACATTGAGGATGGAATCCAGGATCGTCTTCATACTTGTGTATAAAAACGTTAACTGGTATATTAGACTTAATCTGCACGAAATGACTTCTTACGCAGACTTTCTTTTCCAAGGCTACAATTACAAGGCGGTGCAGGTTGAGCCGTGTCTGAGTCATTTATAGTGGGGGAGAGAGTTAATCTAGGACGCAGATCTAATTAAGGTCACCTCATTAAAGCAGACAAGAGAAGTCCTAATAGACGTCTGACGCAGGTGGTGCCCCTAGCGCCAACAGCCTATCAATGCCCTCTTATTCACAACCTCTGCTTCTCGGTGGTTTGCTGTGTCTGTGGTGTACAGGAGCCCAGGGTACCATTCTGCCATGAGAAGTGTGCCACCATAGCGATGTGGATCCAGGGTTTCGCCATTAGGGGCTATGAATTTCCGGTTGGGGGCACAGCGCTTCCGGTTGGGTCAGAAGATGGGGGTCATGTCTTTCTCCCCCGGGTCGGTGTTGTGTTGGCTCTGACAGAGGGCGAGAGGGGGAAAAATCGGAGGGACGCCGATTGAGATTTAACAGTTTCTTCAGCTTGAGCGGAGTGACAGTCAAATTAGGCTAAGGATTGATGAGCGGGTGGTGGGTTTTTACTCCCCCTGGCGAGGAAGTCTCAGACGATTTGGCCCCATTATTTAAAGAGAAACACTTGTTTCAGAGTTGGGTGCACGGAAGAGGGGGTGGCAGGTCAGCAATGGAGTAGGTTGATGAGGGGTTTCTTTTATACGGGAACGGTGAAAGGGGGCGGGGCTCTTTTTACCTATTTATTAATTTAGCATTGCCAACGCGTGTTAATTCTCTGCAATTCAATTAACGATGAAGGTGCGCGAGTCTGGCGATCACGGACGGGGGGACGGGGGGTGGGGCGGTATGGTGGTAGGGATGGGGTGTGTGACCATGATGGGCTGACACTTGGTGGAGTGACTGTCGATTTGAAAGTTAGTTCCTACCGCTAAATGTCCCACTAGAAGGATTTGCCTCTCCAGCGCATTTCATTAGCGGGCTTTTGTGGGTCGGGTAATTGGGGTGATGGGGTGGCGGCCCGGCGACTTTAATAGACGGGCTCTACCGAGTAATTTACATGACGATGAACCCGATTTGGATTGGGGCTCCCCTGTACAGTGAGCCGCGCCGCCCGCCATCGCCGCGTCATAAAAATGTCCACTGCGCGTGTGTACGAAATCCAATTTGGCGCCAGAACAAAAGGCGGCTGGAGTTGGTGGTGGGGGCGGGATTAGTGTGGTGGGACGGGGCCCAGGTGGACCGGGGACGGGAGGGTCATGGGGGGTGGGCCCTCCCGGGGGTCGTGGGTCCCAATGAGGACGGGACAGGTCAAGCTCGATGGAATGAGTAACTCAGTAAGGTGCGAGTAGATTGACTGAGGATGTCAGGGAAGGACTCGGGCAGAGGGTCAGGGTTAGGAAAAATATTTAGACGCCCACACTGGACATAGAGGAATGGTATAATGGCTGGAATAAGGCAGATATGGACAGTGACCGACCATGCCCACCACCCATGTTAAGATAGCGGTAGTAGTATATGGACGCGGGCATTGTCGCCAGGCGCTGCAGGTGGGGTAGGGGATAAGGTAGTCCTGAATAACACGATCTGTGCTTAAGAGTGAAGAATCAATGGGAATGGGATTTTCTCATATTGACCCCTGTTTCTACTACCGCACAAAACAGTCTCCTGTGCAAGCAGCGCAAATTTATACAAAGTGCTCAAGCTGACAGTCTCGGATGGCAGCCACTATATTGAAGAAGCAGTGTTGAAAAGGGTAAATTGAAGCACCGCGTATGCGCCTTCTCATATGTAACGTATACATGTAGCAGGTCCTAATCTATAGGCTGTGGCTGGTGCTGCTTATACCTACATATATATGCCCAATGTACAGGAGGAGGCTGGTACTGGTCTGCCGCCGTCCGCACGCGCCCCACACCCAGCAGGCCAAGGGGTGGCCACCAACCAATCTCCATTTTGATTAAGGACAATCAGCGCGGGTGGAGCTGGACGGGGAGTCTTCGATCTGGGCGGGCTTGTAGGGGCCTTATCACGGACCTATGATGGCCGCCTCAGCCCGTGCGGAAAGATTAGGATTTTTATTGCCGACGCCCTACCCCCCCCCCCCCCCCACCCGCCCGACCCCCACTCCATGCACCCAATATGGCGGTCAGTCTGGCAGATGTATGGGTGGACATTGTGTACTGTTCTTCATGGCTGAAACTCTCAAATTCTCAAATTTCCATTTTGGTCCCCCATTGATTTCGCGGAACTAATGAGGACGGCATAGAACGCTTAGTACCATGGGTAAACACCTAGAGGTCCGTGCTGTTCAATACAGTAAAGTATACCAAACATATTTTAATACATTTAAGTTAAATATCAAGTATCATATGAAGCTCGGCTTGTTTAAATGCAATACTTTAAAGTCCGTAAATTCAAAGGAGCTCCAGTGGTACCTGTCCAAATAAAATATGCGCATTCAAATTAAATTACCTTCATGAAATAAATGTCATTTGAAAGTTGATTCTCCCCTCGCAATTTGCAATTAAACCTGACTCTTAAGTCGACCCTAGTTCAAGGTGAGCTACTCCCGGTACCGAAAGTATCTTGCCTTGCGCAGCACGTCATCTGTCCTAACTCCTATTTCTGTTTAGAATGAGAGAATAACACGTTTGGAGGCACAATATAAGGATTAACATTTCAATTTCGATACATATTTCAGAATATCTAAAAGAAACATAGATTAACGTAGTTGGTTTCTCCTTGTAGACAGCCAGTGGGGTTTGTACAGCTGACGTTTAAAAGTGTTACTGGGACCTTTAAGTAATTAGGTCTTAAACTGCAGAGATCTCAAAAGTAGACTCTCAAAGAAAAACAAAAAAATAACGGAAAGAAAAATACAATGTGCCAGACTATAATACCAGCATTCCAGCATACCAAAAACTATACATTTGTCAAAGAGGTTAACATACATTTACCGGTAGCTGTGGACAGGGTCTAAACTCCAGCTCACACTCATCCAAAGTACCAGAAACCACAACAATTTCCACCCCGTGCCTAGATAGCTGTAGAGACGGCCCCGTCAACAGTGGCAGGGTGGAGTCCTCTTACACCCACTGTCGGCGTGTGTTTGGGAAAAGGCAGCCCCGAAAGCTCTGATGGAGATTGGGAGCTTTGAGTCATGGTGATCATATGTCGGCGGCTGCAGTATTATACTGAACATTATACTGTAAAGGCGGTAGATGCAGGAGGGTGTATGGCCAGGGAAGGGAGTAGGGTAGGACTCGGGTGAGAATAGACTTGCTCTCAATACTCAGGATATGCTGTGTGGAATAAACAGTTTCAAAGTTCAAAATTAGCTCCATGGAGTAGATGATTCAAAGACCTGCGGCGAGTTTATCTAGACCAAAAGGGTTGGGAAGGAGGGGTAGGAAAAAGAGGAGTAGGGAGCTGATAGGGAAGGGTAGAAGGCACCATAGAGCATGTGGGAGAGATTGTTGGAAAACCTGGGAGACACATGCATGGGCAGGAGAGAAGGAAGATTGAATTGACTAGATGTGAAGTATGGGCTCTGACCATAGATTCACCATAAAGTCTGTATGTACATTATGGTAGGGGTGCGTGGGAAACATGAGCAGATTGGTTGAGGCCTGAGCAGTCGTGAGCAGGTCGGGGAACTGCTCATGTGGAGTGGATATGAGCTGGGTTCAGGTGGAGGATCCAGTGGCTCGTGTCGGGATCCACTTGGATCACCAGATGGCCGGGGCCGATAAGGTGGGCACGGGGCCAGCACCCCGGCCTCGGCTACATGTTTAAATCAGCACACCCAGTCTGTCCGCCGCCCTACGTCACGCCAGCGTCCAGACACGTCAGCGTCACATGGACACGTCATCTGCTACTGTTACCCCCTGAGTCTATGTTCCATTACCTACATACCCACCCACTCAGGTCCCTGCTTGGTGGTCCTTGTGTCAGGCCCACGTGTGGAGTTGACTCATATATGTACATCATGTATCTGCCCTAACACAGAATTGCCCTTTCTTACTTATCTATGCCATTGTTTCCTGGTGTCTCATGCATTTCCAATGTCTGTCCTGTCAGTTCCATATACATATACATACATATATCAATATATATGCACCTGCCACTAACTGTAATCTATTCATATTACTTTTCACCATCGGTATCCCTCACCTGAATAAATGAAGTTCTGTTCCCTAAATCCTCCTGCCAACAAACATGTATAAACTGCCGCCATCGCCACCATTTTAGAACACTTGCCTCTTCATTTCTGCACCCTGCCCACCCCCATCTACATTTAGCCCTTTACCCTCCCACTAGCCTCTACGTGATAGAATGGATGTGGGGAGCACGTGTCCAAGTACAGGACGTCCTACTTCTAGCAGACCTGTAAAACAATCGGCACACACCGAGTGGGTGGGAACGTCTCGCCAGGGATTGACTCACGTTCTCCAAAGGATTGTTTTCCTGAACAACACGAACTGTGTCTTCTAATACAAAGCAGCATTTATTTTGGAAGAGGAGAGAGGGGAAGTGCATGTGGAGAAGTCGAACTATTTTGAAGAATATCCTAAGCTTGTTTTATCATATAGAGGTATCAATGTGCAAAACGGCATAATATACGCCTCTTTTTCAAAAGAAGGCAAACATCTTGTTTAGGGATGGTTAGATATTAACCTCAAACAATATCCCCAAGATTGATATCCCTCATATCATTAGGGCCTGCGAAGGATACAATATAATTGCTATTGTTTACCCCTAGGGTATCTTAGGGATGTTATGCCGTTTTTCAATCAAACATTTCATATAGACCTACAAACACAATAGATTTACATATAAATGATATCATGCAGACAGAAGTTTTCCCGCTAAAAAGATGTGCGCGAAGCTGTTCTATCCTGATAGAATGAGATGATTCACAGGAATGTACAAAGGAATTGCATTCGAATGGTGCAATAAGAGATATATGCAGCTAATGTAGCTTTGTTAGTTTTAGAACCTATTAGACTGGTGAAGAAACAAAACCAATAGTTCCATGAGCCATGCATGCTATCAGGAATTTAATTATCATCTGACATTGATAATAGAGAACTGAAAGATCTTCCATTATCAACGCGATAAATAAAGGTATCAGTTCTAAATGTGATATTAAGGCAGCCAGACTCACAGCCCGCGGCGACTGTGGGGAGTTTCCTTTGAGAGTACAGAATAACACAAATACATTCTCTTCAATACTCACTGCATGTTCCTTTTAACAATCGATGTTTGTGTCTAGTGCAGTTCCACTGTTCTACTTTTGTATTAGGGAAAGATTCCCATGGTGACTGCAGCCAATGTAGATAGAACAAGACCTAGGGCCAGTCTATGTGGACACAAACACCCAGGCAAATAGATTCAGACACATGTAGAGCCGACACCGGCTATGTACCCCCAGAGGACGCATCCTAAAGGTGATGTAGAGTGCAGAGGCCAGAGTCAGAACCACCAGCCCCTGCCCACACAGCAAGTAGGATAGAGATCTATCGGATGTAGGGACAGTCAGTGCTGTAGGACTCCTGAGTTAGAGCCTCTGCTGCACTTCTGCAGCGCCATCTCTATCTTGGTTTGTTCCTCCCTTTAATGCCCTGTGCTCCCCAACATGTATCTTACACCAGCCTTTCCCTATGTCGGTCACGCACCTGTCTCTCAGTATCCTTGTTATTTCCCAGAGCCCCCTTTCCCTTCCACATATTATCTCTGAAAGTCAAAACTCAAACCTAACACTTCCACATCTACGTCCCACTTTCTTCTCTCTTCCCAGACTATGCCTCCTCCTTGAACCCCATTGTCATTACCCTCTCCCTTACATAGCCCCACTCCCTACACACACCGACCGTCACCCCCCCCCCCCCCCAGCGCCTACCACCACGTGGCCCATCTCCGGCTGAAGAGGCTGACTGGTAGAGGCGGCGGGTGGCGCTTGTAGGCGTCAGGCACGTGGGGTCAGGGCCCGGGAGGGGGCGGGGTGCAGGGGTCAGCCCTACAATAGACAGGTAGTTAACCTCGCGTATTGATGCAGGCTCTGAGCTACTCTCCGCCCGGCAAATTGGGGTCAGCACGATCCTCGAGTAACTCACACACCCTGTGAGCTACTCTTGTTCGCCTCTTCCCTCTCTCTACCAAAACAGCGCTGGCTTTTCCTCATCTCCGGAAGCCGGTATCTATATGTGTCTGCCTTGCCGCTACCTACCTCATAGTATACATAGACAAAGGTTCACGAGTATAGTTCCCCACTGAGGGTTATTTCACGAGGCGGAGCCGAGTGAAATAACCCTCAGTGGGGAACTATACAAGTGCTCCTTTGTGTTTATTTTATGTCATAATTAACTATATTTGTCAAATTTCAACTTAATTGATCTGAAAAAAGCTATTTTATAGTGTTTGAATCATCAATTTTAATGATTTAAAAGGCCGTGAAATACGGGAGAGGGTTATTCAACAGGGGATGTTAAATACGGCCTTCCTTGGTTAAGTCAATGGGATGGTCGTATTCACCATGAAATAAAAGGCCTTGTTTTGCTATCTGTATTTGCCGGCCTTTTACCCATCCCCAGTTACCTTTTTGGGGATTATACCAGGGCTCTTTTGTTGAGGATGTTCTCCCAATCTGTTTTGACCACTGTTAACATTTTCCAACTGACCTGGGCCAGCGCTACACCAGACGCACACCTATCGCCTCGCTCTGCCAACCCCCTCTGGAGAAGTCTTTTTCCCAGTTTCTACCATTTGTGGCTTCTACATGTACTCCCCGGGCTTCCCCCCTTATATTCCAGTCCGCCCACCCCACCACTATCGGCTCTATCTCCCTGCGGACTTCTGCTTGTGCGGCGATCAATCTGTGGTAGAGGAGTATATAGATCCTGATGAATGGTGTACGGCCGACTGGTGCTTATCTGACAGGTGTTCAATATTAGTCCATAACTGGTGTGTCTTAAAACCCTATGTTTCACACCCACATCTGCTACGGCCACAGGGAGGGCCGAGGGTGGGAGAGAGACTTGATAGAATGGGTATGTGCTAAGCTTGGAATGAGCCTCTTGGGAAGAGAAGGGGGTAGGGAAAGACAGGATCATGGTGAGCTGATGAGGTTTTGGATGGGGTGCAGGAAGAAGGCAAACGTTTTGAAAAGGGCGTTGAAGGGTTCGAGAGCTGAATACTAAGTCAGATGTATAAACTAGCGCACCATCATACCCTTACCCTATCCCGACATATCTGTG
The DNA here is from genome assembly GCA_947462335.1 of Harmothoe impar. NCBI lineage: Eukaryota > Metazoa > Annelida > Polychaeta > Phyllodocida > Polynoidae > Harmothoe > Harmothoe impar. The sequence goes on along the minus strand of OX381710.1, from coordinate 55,039,571 downwards.
TGAATGGCAATGGATGCTTGCTATTTCATATTGATTACCAGATCACCAAATAGTTGGGTCTCTCCCTGTTAAATCATGTACTAAAGTATGCCTTGCCATCCACCCACATATCCCCCAATAATAGTAACGCTGCTTCTCAACTCCAGTTCTTTCCCAAAATACCTATACAGTAGCAGTCAATGTGTGGAGCTTCAGTCTCATGACCATATTTGATGACATTATGGCATTTGCACACGACTGGGCACAAGGCCCTTCTAATGTATGACCCCTCTAATGTATGACACTGCACATACCGACACCGCTGGTACACTACATGATGGACCTTGCCCCCACTCCCCGAGACTCGTGTGGTGCCCACTAGGTGTCTCCTCACTGTATACACCAGGTGTGACCCCTTAGTGACAGGATCAAAACACACGGGACCAAGATCCAGGTCATCAGGTTAGGGAGTTAGGGTGGAGGAGGAGGGGTGGGGATTGCGACACTACATGCCTGTCCAGGATGTTAGAGGTAGACGAACTTTCATATAATGTGGCAATGACACTAGAGGAAATGTCGACAGTACCTAATATAGAATGTTATACTTTTTTTTTGTGTATGCCTGGCGTGGATTGGTGTTTTCAATATAGAAATAGATCATGGGAGGAGGGGAGATGTTTGGTGTTAGTACTTGTGTGAGTGATTTACTATGTGTTATCCAGGTACGTGGGGTCTATATGTATAGGTTAGGGTGTTAGTACAACAGAGTGTTATGACGGGGGTGAGAGGTTTACAAGTTCTCTATAACAGATTAGTACACAGTCCTGCCCTGACATCCCCCACTCCCGGCACCCTCACACTCTGACAGTGAGACACCCCCTGACTGTTTGTAAACAGGGATTCTGCTGACATCCTGTTGCGGCCTGGGGAAGGGCACGTGACTTTCCAGGGTATGTGGAATTGTATTAATATACCCCCCCCCCCTCACCCACCCACCCACACCCCACTATACAGGTCTACCTACCGGTCATACGACACCCAACATACACGAGTCTGGATTCATCTATTAGACATCCATGACTTAATGGTGTACATGAACAGCATGTCACGATGGATCATCATCTACATTCATATGGAACTTTGCAGTATACAGAGAGGCATGAAGTGGTGTGATTTATGAATGAAGGGTCCGCTAAATCTGACTAGGTAGAACTAAGAAGTCTAGCAGCATAACCTCTCCTGAGCTGTACCAAAGAGGGAGTAGCTCCCCACACCTGGGGAGCAGCTCAGGCAGAGCATGGTATACATAGAGGTCAAAGGGTGAGAAGCTCCTCCTCCCCTGCAGCCTGGGATTATCCCCAGCAGTCTGTAGCATTCCCACTGCATGTATAGGACCCCCTACTGAGAGGGTCAGGGGTCATATGGGAAATGCAGAACAGTTAGGTCACTCTATAGTTTATAGCTATATAGTGTACATCCACACTTTGGTTATGCACAAGCATTTCTGCAGACGTCTACTGTCATTATCATCACATGCCATAGCAATTGTAAAGGACATATGGGTATGTCCAATTACTTCTTTATGGCTGTTGTAGTGTAGAGGAAAAGGCTATGTTTCGTAATGGCTGTGAACCTTTCGCCCAAGCATGCCATATCACTCAGCAACTAGGGTTAAAAGGGAAGGGTTCGGTCATGGGGAAGGGTTATGGTTAGTGTCTCCCAAGTCAGGCAGCAAATGTGGGTATGGGAAAATAGTGAAGAGAAACGTTTGGGGACAGTTGTACTATAATGGGACCTGCTCATGGAGGGTAGGATGAGCTTTGAATATCATCTATCCAGATCCAGAGGTTTAAAAAAATTACAATGCTCCCCTAAGCCCGGAGAGAAGGACGGCTTAGCACAAGTGTATTTCAAGTGGGTATGGTTGTTTGTACCTTGTCACTAAGGTTTGTTCAATATTAGGCCAAAATGGCCTTGGCAGCCATGTGAGGACCAGCCTGTTGCCAAGCCACGATTACTGCTCATGATACATAATACCGTGTAGATGAGGAGCTTTTTACAGGTAGTCGTGTGTAAACTGTTTGGGTACAGTTTTCTGCTCCGGGTAATGTGTATAGCAGTGGAGCAGCTCAGAGCATATCACAACTGGCCTAGATCAGAGTGAGCACAGCGGGTATGAGCAGATTGCAGGTTGCCAGGTGGCAAGTGGGTGGTACGGGGATGTACGCCAAGCCAGGCTTCAAAGTGACTGGAGCTGGGGCCTGATTGAGACCACGCCTCCTGTATGCGGGGTATTTATCATAAACCTTCTGCTCCTTCTGCTCCTGCTCCTCCTTCCCAAGGCCAGTGATCTGCCCAGGTCTCCATAATTATAGCAATAGTGAAGGAAATCGCCAAAGGCAGACCTAAAAATATTACATATTGACTAATGGATATTACAAGGTGCTGAGACAGTCGCCCCTCTTTGATGCCTTACTTCTGCTTCACCGGAGACTTTTATTTAATCCAGATATTGTGTTTTGTCCAAAATCTCTGGAACTAGTCGACTGAGAGGCAGTTTTGCCCTGTCTTAAGGCCGGGTAATTTGTGGACACTTAGTGAAGAAAGGTAACCTTGATAAAACAGGCCACCTGAGTATAGGGGGCTGGGAATAACCTTGGGTGCGTCTACAATGAGGGACTAGTGCATTCAGGTTATGCATGCACATCCTCTCTGTTCTGAGGGACATACCTGTTTGATAGGAGTTGCTCATGCCCCCAGGCCTCATAATATAACGTCATTTTCGAGTTGCTCACTATAGAGCAGAGTTTAGTCTTGGTCACTTAACTCTCACAGGGACAGGCCGCATTGGGCGCCTAGTACTGAATTATTGCAATATGATCAATCACAAACGTGGGTGTGAAGTATACATTAGACCGACTCCTATTGCTGTGTATGATTACAATCCATGCTGTCCCTCTTATAGCTGGTCTACACAGAGCAGGCATGTGTAGACCTGAGTACACTATGAGCTGCTCGCCTTCCCAGACCAGCTCCCTCCCGGTCCCTGATAGCCGAGTCATTGATTCCGGTGTGGCCCAGGTGCGTCCCCCGCCAGGTATGCCGTAAATCAGCCCGGCCTCCCTACTCCCCACAGCTAACCATATCCCTCCCTAACAGGGACCCAACTATATCTAACTCTGGTGTCTAGCCGGAACTGCCTGATAAACCTCTTTACTTCATCAATGATGGCATGTCCTTGCTATTTGGAACGTTTAGGAGATTCTTCACCCCATCCACAGTCATAGTCACAGTCACCAGAGAGACATCATAGAAAACATAGGCCTATATATGAGCATCCGTATTCGACAAAATACGCGACCTCCCCGTTTTCTTGACACAAAATTTGATGTACTATAACTAATTCTATTTTTTTCCCCTCTGCCTACACAACAGTGGCGGACCTTCTTACAGAATGTTGCCTTAGAATAGGCTTCTGGATGTGTGCGCCGATCGATGAGGCTGACTTATCTATAATCAATGTGACAAGATGTCCTGATTGAATCAGTCCCAACCTGATACAGGTAAACCAGGAAGCCCTCTAGGCATTGCTAGTTCACGTCAAATTTCCCTCTGATTTTGACTTTATTGTCCTCATCTCCAAACTCAGTCAAGGGTGTTTCCCAATGCAACAAACGATATTTATGTACAGTCGCAGGCCTATTTTATGCAAGGTTTTGGCGGAACGTTCACAGACGTGGGTCAGGGGGTGGGAATCTTTGGGTTCAGTGACGAAAGATTTGTAAAGGCCAATTTGACCAAAAATAGTGAATGGGGGTGGGGATCTCGGAAAAGGTTCCAAAATAGGTCACGTCATTTATGAACGTTCCCTTAAATTACAGTCGAATATTATGCAGAAAAAAGTGATGTATGGTGACGTTAACTTCAGTGAGTGCAGGCTCCTGCTGGAGGATGAGGCTGCTCCAGGTGGGCGTAGCTCCTCCTCCTGCTCGTCTTGCTCCTTTTGATCCATTCTTGATGACGATCACGGTCAAACAATTGACATCTTTATAATGCATGGCGTCAATCTCAGCAGGCAGCTTCCTCTACTGCCAGGCCCCTCACTGGGCCCACACCCCACTCTATCTTCTACCCTTGGCAGATCCCCATGCTGAGGTGTCTCTATAAGGCAAGAGGTTGCTGGTGTAGGGTTGCAGATCACAGCACACTGTACACAGTGTGAGTTTCCACTATTATTTAGTCATATATAGGCCCTTTGATGTAGATGCTAAAGTTGTCCAAAGAGATTGTCGGTGGATACACATGGGGAAATAAGTGTAGGGTACAGATATGAGTATGTTAGTGATGTATGGTCTTAAATTACATAGATCTCGGTAGCCTTGTCTTTAAAAGCCACAATACAGCCTACCACGGTGGAATGTCACTATCTGGCACCAATTGTTTGGTTCTGACACGAGAAAAAATAATTTACTGTCGGATACACAGCCTTCCTCCTTGGTGGCAAGCAGGAAATAAAACCTAATTGCTCCACAGTTGGTTTCTTTGCTTTGTTAGCTCACCCAATTGGCAAGTAGTAGAGTACATATCTGCACTGTCGTCCCTTTGTTTATCCCAAGTGGGATTTTCTTTTCTACTACCAGTGGAGATTTTCTTCCAATTAAATTGATTATTTGTGCGTTGGCGCTAATAGGCTGGTGTGGTAGAACTGGAGGCTTAGGAAGGTGGTGAGGAAGGCGAAGGGGGTGGCTACATGTGTGTAGTGTGTAGGGGAGGGGGTTCCGGCAATTAGCGAAGCTAAAACTGTGAGCTCAGACAAGGTCCTCCCTTCCCCATCCTCCACACCCCGACCCCCTACCCATACTCTCACATGCTCTTCCATATTACAAACCACCAAATGGTCCCCAGCCTTCATTTCCTTCGCGTTCCCTTTATTCTAAGGTCCACGTCTCCCTCCACCCAAGACGCTCAGTCAATTTCTCAAAATTCCCATCCAGTTGGCTGTTGTGTTTTGCCTTCCATCTCTCATGTTAATAGAGTTGTGAGTGTTGCAGGCCGTCATATATCACCCCTCAGCTGGCTGCTTTAATTGTTGGCCTGGATCCTGACAGAATAAACGTGCTGCCAACACCATTACCATAGGCAGGTGCAGCAACTACCCCCTCTTAATCAATTTAACGCCACTTTATGCAGATTGTGACTTTATCACCGGCAACAAGAGTGGAAACAAGGACTCTACCTTCATATATAACCGTGTAAATTAGGTCTAGGTCCTATCTACAAGATGAAAAGAGACAAGATATCATTTTGAAATGAGTATTCCACATAGATATTATATTCTTTTCTCAGATTCCACAGACCATGTGTTTGCTTGAAAGTACATGGAGGGTTTTGATGTTGAAGAGCCTGACATTTGCCATACGGAGAGGACTGTGACCATCCATTGTATGCATCCCCTTTACAAGATAAAAGGCAGAGTTTCCTTTACACAAGTTCTAACGTCAGGTATAGGTGACAAGACAAACACTTTCCTTACAGCATGTTTTACCATACCACCTCCGGCACACACAAAGCCGGTAGTGTTAATCCTTTAAGGGCCGCACAGTGCTTTAATGTGCCATATACCCTTTGCCGTCATGATGCATGAATGCAGCTATGGCAAGTAACTCACCAGCGTTCCATTCATGCATCGTGCCGACCCTTCCGGAGTGCATCAACTCCGTAGGGCCGGCATGACGCTTGAATGCAGTACTGGTGTCAGAGTTAATGCCCAGGTCTGAATTCATGCATCAGGACGACACATAGCATACTGTATTAAAGCACTATGCGGCACTTAGAGGGTTAAACCTGACTTTACGTGTTGGGACATGTTGGCGCGGCTTCCGGTGGTAATCTTCACTTTATCAGCTGCACGCTATCATGTATCGGTCTGAGAACGTTAAGGCCAGGATGTAGGCTACATGTCTGTAGTGATCGACGATCTGCGACGCATGTAATTGATGTAGGGCGATGGTCTAGACAGATAACCCCAGGTAGGGGCTGAGAATAGATGCCAAGGTACAACATGGAAACATGTCAAGATGAAGACATCATATAATACTATTAGTAGACAGTAGTTCACACTGTTTAATCAGCGATAAGTTAGCATGAGGAACAAAAGAGCAATAAGTTGCACAGACTAACCTCATTCTATACAGGCCAGGAAACGTTTACACATTACACCCTCAGAAAAGCGACAATGACTCTCACTTTTCTGTGTGTGTACGTCAATGATAAAAACATTCGTGACGAGACATGACCATGGCGATATATTTCTATAGCATAATTCGCCCAAAATAGTAGCAGGGGTAGGTGCAGGGGTATTGAGAAGGGTCCTTTAAAAGGTGGTGTCAATTCTGAATGTTCCCTCATGTTCAACAATACCCCACATAAAAACAATTGACCAGAATCTAGTATATGTGTATCACTGAGGATGACTGTGCATGTCTAAACAATTGAAAGTACAACATTTTAAAAATGCATATAGAATTCTATAGTTAAAGTTGCGTTGTATTGTAGTATGTGTTATCTTCACTGACACTATCTCTAACTGTTGTGTTCTCTTTTTTTCCCCAGGTAAGTGATGGTTGTATTGCAAACCTTTCCGAAACCACCCACAATCATAAATACAAGCAGGTAAGCATCGTCTACATAAAACATATATCGTACTATATATATATATACTACTGTAGCTATTATTATAATATATGGAGATGGAGTACAAGAAGTAGTAGAGTAATTGGTAGCAAGAGGCAGTACGTCTTTCTATAGGCCAGCATTAGCCTTGCGTGATCACGTGACAGGGGGCCGTTGACGGGGCCAGGCCTAACTACTTGATGTTTGTCTGAAGGTTTTATGTGTGTAATTAAAAGCACTTGGAAGAAATGGTTTTACAGCTGCAGCCCTGCTGAATGAGGACAGCTTAGGATGAATGACTACTCTGACGTTGTTGGCCTCTTTTCGCTAATACTATGTTTACATGACATCCTGCCTTGGGTAGAAGATCAGTTCTGAACGTGTCCGTCAAATAAATGGGCTCTTCATTTAAGATGAAACCAGGATTCTGTCAATCGTTTGAAGCCATGTTCTGTATGAATAAATAAAATGCTACGTATTACCTTCCCCTTGAGGTTCAACGTTATGGATGATACAGTGAGGGTTGCATTTGGCCAGCATTTATTGGGCCAATAAAGTCGATGAGGCTCAATTTAGAAGGCAGGTGAGACAGGGTCGTAACGGGATAGGATAGGAAGCTGCATAAACTGGGGAACGGGGAAGAGGAGATAGATACATGGGGTGGAACAGGAAGCCACATGAATGGGTCCGGACAGGAAATCACATATTGGAACATAGGAGGAAGCCATGTGAAACTGGGCACGAAAGAAAGCCACATGCAGGGTTGGGAATGCGGCAGGAAGCCACATGAATGGGTAGGAAGCCATATGGATGGGGTAGGACAGGAAGCCATAATTATTGGCAGGGGTGAGACAGCAAGCAACGTGAATGGGGCTATACCAGAAGCTTCTTACAGGTTAAAGGACGGGAGACCATTAATTGGGGCGTAAAAGGACGGTATATTCAGTGTGGTAAGAAACTATCAGAGGGAAGCCACATGAACAGGGGGTGTGACGGGAAGCCACATGAACGGGAGTGTGACGGGAAGCCACATGGACGGGGTGTGACAGGAAGCCACATGGACGGGGTGTGACAGGAAGCCACATGGACGAGGTGAGACAGGAAGCCACATAGACGGGGTGAGACAGGAAGCCACATTGACGGGTGTGACAGGAAGCCACATGGACGGGAGTGTGACGGGAAGCCACATGACATGGAATGTGACAGGAAGCCACATAGATGGGGGTGTGACAGGAAGCCACATAGATGGGGGTGTGACAGGAAGCCACATGGACGGGTTGTGACAGGAAGCCACATAGACGGGGTGTGACAGGAAGCCACATGGACGGGGTGTGACAGGAAGCCACATGGACGGGAAATGAATGACAAGTAGCCACCTGATTGGGGACACAGAGATACCTTACATTATTTGCATGGAAGCCACATGAAATGACCACGGAAGGTATAGCTAGCAGCAGATAGGGCGGTTAGACACATAAGTTACCTGTGTCATTCACCACACCCGCTCCACCATCTGTGTCTCACGTCCGTTGGGGTATGCTGACCCTCAGGTGACGTCACGAGCTGCGCATGAAGCCCAAATCGATACTAATTTGAGGATGTCCGTGCGCCGACCGTCATTATAAGCACCCCTTCCCCCGCCACCAGCCCCAGGTCCCTTTCCTGTAACCACAAGTCCCTTCTACTCCTCTGTATATCGCTCGATCCTCCCAACACGCCCGCCTCTTATTGCGACTGGCAATTGATTCGGCCAATTTCTGGCCGGCGGGCTGGCAGGGTTTGAAGTCGGCGGCACGGTCCTTAATGCGGCCAGCGCGGGCTGGAGGCTGGGGAGGGGGCGGCGGAAACGGCCATACGTCAGGTTTTAACTCTTGCCGCCTGCTGCTTGTCACCCCTCCTGATCCCCTCGACACCCCCACTCCCACCTCCCCCACCCCCATGGACATGGCCCTACACTCACGTCTTATCACCCCCGGCGTTACCAGCTCACATAAAACGGCATTAAAGCTGGCGGACAAGCAACCTATGGCACACTCCCACCTCCCTCCTTATTGTTTTCTTTATGTTATGCTCTTTTTGGCCGCTCTAATCGACTCCTCCGTCATAGCCTTTCCTCTATACGTCTGGTAGTGGACCTTGATTCTCCATTAGACTCAGACCGTGAAGTGTCCTTGACAGCAGAACATCTGATCATCATATCATTAAATTGTAGGGTACGCAAGAATTATGATTCACAAGTTAATGTGGATCTCCATCCATCGAGTAGAGTAGCGTGTAGTGGTGTCTGCCCTCTGGCCTTTAACGGCCTTTAACTCGTCATGTGCTCACCTATACTTTCTCCATCAGGGACTGTCTTTAATTTGACCCTCTGTTTCCATCTCATACCCCCTGCTTCTCCAGCTGCCCTTCCCCTCACCACTTTTGTGACCTCCCACTCTTGTCCTTTCTTGAGTCCATGGGTCCTCCCCCACATTTCCCCTTCTATCTACATTCCTTCCCCTTCCCCACTCTTCATGACTTTGCTCAGAGCGGAACATGTGCACCATCAATCGTGTGGCTTGTTTTAGCCGGTATTATAGGCACCCAAAATAACCCCCTCACTGGAGACTGTCGCTTACCGGCAGAAGGCGTTTTCATCCATCACCGAATGGCATTATTATTACCCAAGACGGATGGGAGCCGCCCACCCCTGGGCCTCTGTGCGCCCTAGGGGGCCCAATGCTATCCAGTGTCATATTTATCAGGAATTGCTTTAATTTGTAATGTTTGGGAGGAGCCACGGGGCGGAGGTCATATAATTGAGTGGAGGGGAGCCGTGTTGGCGCTGTCAGAGGGTGTGCTGGTGGGAAGACAGAGCGAGGGGCCATACTGTATATATTTAAATGTAATGTGCTATATATGGTGTTCAATGGTATGCTTTCTTTATTAGACGGTGCCATTGGTCTTTATAGTGTTGTATCTTTATAGAGAATGGCACCTTCTTTACTAGTCACTGAGGTCTGATCCTGGATCTAGGTGGTTTGGTCATCTAAGTGGTCAAATCGCACATTGATAGAAACTCATTTTGATATTTCCAGTATGATCATTGTGTGCACAACATGTATATCTATCTGGACATGTTTTCAAAAGTTCACATTTCAATTTCGTTTTTGGTGATATTCAGTGTTTTGTGGAAAAAAATGGGGTAATTTTCTGTTATAGCACTGGATTGAATGGGGGAGCTTTTTCTGCACTAACACTTTAGGGAATTGCATTTTATACATACTTTGCAAACAGATATCATCTATTTGTTCAGACATCATGTAGATAAGATTCACCGGAAGTACATGCCTTTAAAATGAAACTTACATTTTGAGTATTTTAATAAGGAATGTGGATCCTTAGAGCACCATCCATTTAGGGCGAAGTTGTTTGTGAAATTCAGGGTTGTTGACCCGTAACGCCGACTCAGCAAGTCTGGCTGGCGGCGGTCAAGTAGGCTGTACCTCGTGTGGGGGGGGGGGGGGGGGCGTGGGAGGGGTGACGAGGTACAGCCACCTCATTTACTGACCTCGCTGACCATTCCCGTTTCTGGACAGCCCCCTCCCCCCCCCCCACACACACTGCTCCACCCCTCTCACCTTGTCGAGGTGAGAGGGGTGGAGCAGTGTGTGTCTGGGGGGGGGGGGGAACGCTGCACCGCTTACGTAATGGTTGTAAAGTCGTCGTGTTACGTGTAACTACGATCTATAAATAAATACGTGAGCGCCGCAGTGTGGGGGGGGGGGGGATGTCCAGAAACGAATTCCAGTCAATTCGTCCACTTACCAACTCGTCCACTACAAACTCGTCCACTCACCAACTCGTCCACTACCAAGTCGCCCACTTACCAAATCGCCCACTTACCAGGTCGCCCACTTTCCAAGTCGCCCACTTACCAAGTCGCCCACTATCCAAGTCGCCCACTATCCAAGTCGCCAACCATTCTATATTCCAGGGGGAAGTTATAGGGAGTGATATCCTGATCTTATTTTTAAGATCTCAGCGATTTTTGAAAAGGGGCTTGAGTTTTTAAAGATGCCAGTGTTTCTTTAAAACAAAAAAGGGGGGGGGCTTTTTATGCCATTAGAATACGATATCAAAACAACTAAATACAGTCTTAGTATATCATTAATAATGTGTATCCCATGTGTATCTTTTGAAAATGCTGTGTAATAAAATGTTAATGCATCATGCCGCTCCAATAGGGTTGATACACTTCTGAGGGGTCAGCTTGGTACATGAATCTCGTAAGACTTGGTTGGCAACCCCTGCGATACTTTTGAAATCCTATATAGCAAAATATAATTAGAATAGGATCTTATATTATAGCCCACCCCCTCCAACCTCACTACATGTGGGGACAAGGTGATCAAATTATTGTGGGCGACATGGAGAGTGGGCGACTGTGAGAGTGGGCGACATGGAGAGTGGGCGACTTGGGGAGTGGGCGACTTGACCAGGAGAAATGGTGGGCGACTTGGTAGTGGGCGACTTGGAAAGTGGACGACTTGTCTGGATACCCCAGAAACGGGAATGGTCAGCGAGGTCAGTAAATGAGGTGGGTGAGGGCTACGAGGAGGGGGGGAGTGGTTAGACTCGGCCCCCGTCTGTTGTGGACGTTCTCCGTGTGTATGGACAGGGGTGGGCGGGTCTGATGGTGTGAGACTAGGGAGTGGTGTGTGTGTGTGTGTTGGGGGAGGGAGGGGTAGGACATATATGTAGGTGTGTGCGTGTGCGTGTGCGTGCGGGGGGGGGGACATACATGTAGCTGTGTGTGTGTGTGCAGTGTCATGCGTATAGGTAGGGTGTTCCATTGAATATTGAAAAACCACTGTACACAATATTCAAAATGCAGACTCGATTGAGAACACCTATACTAATCCGATACAAAAAACAGAATGATACAGCATATAGAAGTAAATGTTTGGGAGCCATAGGAAGTTAGAAAAGTCCCGAATCCTTTACCCTACCAGCTGCCTGCTGTGACTACCACCCCCATGGCACCTATACTGAGTGTACACTAGGGCATGTAGCACACTGTGTAACCACTCTGCGTGCAGGCACAGGGACTGGTGAGGGGAAATACATGAAGTTTACATGTCAATAGATTAGCACTTGTATGGGATAAATACATCATTATTTTACCATTATGAAACATAATTCAAGATCTTTCAGAGGGTATATCTTTTGTTAGCGTCGAGTAGGGCATTGATTACTTTATTGTGACCTTCATTAGGCTTAAAATCCGGGAGAAATGGTAATAATTAGGTTAGTTTTTACTTGTGCATTCAATTCTCATATATCTAGTCTATAAGAGGACCATACCCCATTTTTCATTTTATTGTTCTGTCTCTATTATACAGCAACATTAAAGTCAGTTTTGACCATAATTTATTAACCAAACATGATATAAAAAAAGGGGTGGGTTTGGGATGTGACCCTGAATGTGTAGAAAATCACCATGGCTTTGGATTTGATGAGATATGCCTGGATTTTCCCGGATTCTGCATTAACTGAGAGGTGCCTGTTATATGCTAGTACATAAGTGAGTACCACAGCGACCCTGTACACACAGTAGAAGCAGTGGGGACACGCTCTGTTGACTATGTGGAACCCCCTAGTATAGGTAGGTATGAGGAGGGAGGTCGTGCTCATTTAAAGTACACGATTAACTTATATAATGCAATGGCACCGTCTCCAAGTATACAGAATTGTTACTATAAAAATGATATAAAATGAAATGCTATCATATTATATGATACAGGCCTGTGTACACTGTATTTGAAGGGGTAGTTTTTGTGTTGTGTCAGCATGTGGCCTTTGAAGAAACGCCCTTGGTCCTAAGGTCTCCGCCCCCTTACAAGCAGGTCACGTTTTATCAGTTTACTTATACATGTATCTACAATGATGCACTTAAAAGCAGGAAGGAAGGCATAGTCTAGGCCGTTTATATCAACAGTATAATAGAGACAACCATCCCCACAGCAAGTTATATCTCAATAGTTGTTCCAGCATAAAAACAGAACTTCAATTATATTGTCTAAGTAATAGATACCCTACGAGTAACTGAGTGTATGTCAAAATAACCATGGCAAACTGACTGGTGGCCTCATAGGCCACCAGTCACTTTACCATTGTTATTATTACATAACTCAGTTACAAGGAGGGTATCTGACTTAACCTTCGGTTATGTGAAAATAACCAAGGTGTGAAACCCATTGTATTAGCCCTCCACCGTGGGTTAAGTAATTACAATGGCCGTGCGGACAGATTGAACGGGAACATATATATATATCTTGGCATATGCCAGTGATTGGATTGAGATGTCATATCCAAATGATGCACAGTTTGCTTTCATGACTGCAATACATAGTGTGTACATCTTATAAAAATATTCTCTAAACAATAATAGTCTTCCCATAGGCCTACAGTTAGCACTGCCCGTTTTGACAGAAGCCGAGCACGTCCGAGTGACCTGTTGATGTTATAAATACATACATTGTAGGATCTGTATGTTCTATAGATGAATTCATGGTGGCTACCAGTTAGCTGACGGCACACCTGAGATTCATACCATGTTGACCTAGTAGGTAAACGTGGAATAAGATACCTACGGTTTGACTCAGGTACTAGGTTCATGTAATATTACTAGTGCTAAGCTATAAACTAATCTAACATTGCTCTACATTTACTGTGAACTGATAATTGGGTTCAACATCGGACAGTAGCTTTGACAAGTAGTGTATCTGAGAAAGGCAGATCTGAGTGGGTTAGAATCGCACGTCTATTACTTACTCCCGTAATCATCTACTACATCACAATATATAACATATTTGCAAACCATGGAATAAATCACAATTTGTAATTTGGTATATTCAAAGTAGTGGTTTTGCCAAACAGGATTCTTCCTAGAAATAGCCACATGGTTGTGAAAGAGACTGATGGTTGTGATAGGAGACTGGTAGAAGCCGGTTGAGTGGTGAAGTAGGCTCCATGTTGTGTCAACACAGCCTTAGATTCTGAGAACAGCTAGAGCACAAACAGCCGCGTAGAGTACAGAATACAGGTAAACCATAGCCCGAGGGGACGCCAGCCAAAACCAGCCAACCACAGACTCCCAGTCACAGGTGTTATCAATGGGCGATTGTGAAGGATCAGATCTGTCTGATCTCACAGGGTTGTGGTAGCCTCAGAGGCATGCTTTCCCCTCCACTCCCTTTGGCCTTTACACGGCTATATGGCCCCTGCCTCACTCTTGAGATGATTCTTATCTGGATTTGTGGTCTTCATGGGAAAAGCCAGTCAGGTCCTATTGGGATGGGAAAAGCCAATCCCAGTTACACCCCAGAGATAATGTGAGATTGGCATGTGTCTGTAGGCTAGTTGGATATCTATCTGCTAAGATAAGGCGCATGGCGGCTGGGTTAGCAAGTGCAGGTAGACCCAAGGGGCACTCTAAATTCTCAATAGGGATAACGGTCTACACTGTAAGTTGGCACTTGTTATATCAGTGCCTGTCACTGTCATGTGTGTCTGACTATATGTATAAAACCACATGAGGCATGAGGGTGGTATCTGTGACCGATGTAGAACGTCATTAAGGGATAGGCCTTTTTACTTGTCCTCGGTGACTGCAATAGCACTTTTTACTCTACTTTTTCATCTAGCTGATGTCATTTTCCTAGCACCATAACGAGAGATAGGGCAGCCAGGCGTGATTTTTGCCCGTATGAAAATGAGGAACCATAGAGATAAAAAGAGAAAATAAATTAGAAATTTAATGATGGAAGGCTGTGTGGTGATGAACGTGTTCCTGCATATTTACAACAGAGATTTGAATCTGTGAGGAGAGATAGAGAAAGAGAGTTGGCAGCTGTCAGTTTAGAGTCTGTGTCATTTATTTTTATATAACCTAGTTTTTTTAGTCACTATCATAGAGTACCTGTGTAACACTGACGTCTATAGATATCTCTATGTTATACAATACCTGTACAGCATCATGTTAACGTCTCCCTGCTCGACTCACCTAATCACATAGTGTATACAGTCAGGTGAGGGTTGTCTTTTTGTCCAGGTAGACATGGCCCACCTGGTATACTCACCTGTCTCTGTAGACATCCAGTTACCTGCGGCAGTATACACTCACTGAACCAGGACCCTAGGCCAACTGGCAAAAAGGTTATAGACACTCGAAAGTCTATTTTGTTTCAATTTAGTTTATTCACATTTCTACTCGATCAATGTCTGACATGGTGATCATGATGGGCTGTGATCTCTTCCTCCCTTGTTGTTGTGCCAACTTTATTTTTATCACTCAATGTACCCTTTCTCCTTTCTCACATAACGTTCTCTTACCTGTATCTGCGATACAGATACTGACCTTCCTCCCTCGCCTCTCCTGTCCTCCCATCCACCCCCTGCTTCTCCGCCTATCAAGCTCCTGTCATGTCACTGGTGCCATGATATCTGATGGCGGTCGATATAGCAGCATGTGAGACGGCTAGTTCCGGACATAAAGAAATTCCATGTGAAATTCACCTCCCACCAGCCAAGAAACCAGCCTCAGACACGCTTCTCTCTAGCCACCAGCTCGGCTCTCCCCGCCCGTACTGTGGGGTTAACTACATGCAATTTAAACACTGAGGCTTCTCACAAGAAGAAGGAAAAAATGAAATGTAGGTGAAAGGGGACAGGAGGTTGGAGGTGCCTCGGGGCTTATAGCAAGTGTGCAGCATTGGGCACTCATGCAGAGTTTTCTCTCGTGACTTGGCGGAGGCCGACTTGTGGCCTCAGGAAGGCGGCGGGTTCATAAAGTATTCAGTTAGTGATTTATTGAGGTACACACCTCGTTCCTTTTCCCCAACATAATTCGCCTGGCATAACGCACCAGGGACTTGTGCCGAGGTGCTTATAGCAGCACGGTGTGGCCTTCAGCCCTTCTCCACCACTGTTGCTATCACAGTATACATGCCTCTGTATTTCAACTGGTTGCAGTATTTGCAGTTCCCTGAGCAAAAAGAAAACCCTACACCTTGGTGTGACCGTTGTCCATACATTCTTTGTAAAATTATGTTGTAACGGAAAAACAACTTTGTGTCTTTTAGCATTATGATTTTCTTCAACATTAAAAATGGACTACGCTATGAGACTCGTGTTCCCAAGGCCACTACTTAATTCTTTTTATCCATATTCAAACTCATTTTCACTGCCATCATTGACCAATTAAAAACGTTCTAATAGCCTCATGTTGCTAGGCAGAAAAAGATGTTTTGCAATTTACAGGTATCTGCTGGCTGGCGGAAACCTTTTTCTTCTTGTGCTTCCTTTTTTCTTAGAATTGTTTTTTCACTGATGGTCTCACCGGTGTGGTAGGGAGATCCCGGATATTGGTGTTTGTTTCATGTTGCCATGGTTACTTCACTCACCTGTCAATGAGTCTGACCGCCAAGGTGTTAAAAATTCTCAGGGCACCCTATTACGTTTTGTTAGAATAATCATAATTAACTTGTAATTATGAGCTATGTAACGCCCAACATCAGCATATGATCACAATATCACAAGGGTGCAATGTCATCGTTTCAGGGCATTATGGCTAAAAAGAAGACGCCTTTTGGGCTCACCTACCTGAAAAACAAACAAATTGGAAACCCAAAGTGGGAAGGGACAAAGTTAGTTTGGAGGCACCAAGAGTATTGGGCTGAGGCCAAGGTCGGGCTTCCCTGAAATGAGGGCTCCTGCAAGAAACTGGCCGGATAAAGTTGGACCAAGTGGACCTGAATTAGCCAGAGCATGTGGGCTGAGGACCAAGGTAGCCTCCTAAAGCAAGGACCTGATGGCCGGATCTGAGCGGGGGTGGAACCAAGGCTGGCGATTTAGCGGAGTATAAGTGGCCGCGACCAAAGGCTGGACATCGGGGAGTAATCCATCAGGTGGCCAATAGGGCCACGTTGCTGACCGTCCGTACGACTCTCACTGTGGTCACTTACCGCCCACCCACCCATCGCTCATTGCCTGCCAGTAGTATGTATAGTGGTATAACCCCTGGTACTTATTGCCCCCCGAGATTCCTCATGACGTAATCACTCTGAGTATGATACGTCATGAGAAATCTCGGGGGGCAATAAGTACAAGGGATCATACCACTATACAGATTATGATTACATAATTATTATTACATAATTATGATTACATAATTATGACTTATGATTACATAATATGATTACATAATATGAGTACATAATTATGACTCATTGTTTATATCATTAATGATACATGTTATCGTTTACAGTCATGAAACATGTTATCGTTTACAGTCATGAAACATGTGTAAACAAAGAGTAATGTGATGTACATACATTGTTTTTCAAATGTTACCCAAGATTCTGAAGATCCAAGTAAATACGTCCCTATGTGCAAGCTACTAAGAGCCTTAGATGTTACTCTTGCAGTGCTCTGCATCAGACTAACAAGAGTTCACGTTTTCAGTTCTTCTATATAGACTTCTGTGACATTGACACAATGTTGTGCAATGTATGAGTTATCACTCTCTAGTCTAATAATAGTCTCTAAATGACTAATCATTAATGAAGATGTATTCTTATGTTTATTCTGTCATATCACTTGTAACTATATATAGAAATGTGTTTATTGCAATAAGATTGTGCAAGGATGTAGTACAGTATAAAAGGAGCAGTCGTTCTGTGGTATTGTTCATTGGAGAACTTATGACCTCCAAGACTTTTACGCTTGTGTAATAGATACCTTAGGAAAACATGGACGGTGAAAAGGAAAAGGAATTGAATGAGTTACAACGTCTTATTCAGGAATATGGAAATGAAAGTTCAGAGGACGAAACTCAAAGATCTGACAATGTAAGTAGTTCTCACATTATGTACAATATTATCATATTATGTACAATATTATCATAATTTATATATTATATTGTATCAACAATTATATAATATACAATGATATTCCAGGGTGGATCTGTAAATGAACCTGTGCCTAGTACAAGTGGTGTGCAGGTAGCAACTGAAAACGAGCCTGTACCCAGCACGAGCAGAATTAATCTACAGAGACAAGGTCGGAAGAGGAAAGCCCCAGTGTTGCAATCAGAATCTGACAGCGACAGTGACAGTGAAGGAGAATTGCAACCTGAATCTGTCAACATTAGTGAGGGAGACAAGGAATCAGAGGAAGAAGACAATGAACAAAACGGTCAACAAATACAAGATAGACTTCAACATTCTAATAATGTGGTAAGTACATATAAATATAGTGTAAAAGAACAATAATACTATTTACTAAATGTGACAGCTATTCTAATATAGTTATTACTTAACTGTTTCATTTACATTCACAGACAATGCCATTTGTGGTGCGAAGAAGACGTGTCCGAACATTTAAGAAGAATGGAGCTGTGGATACTACATATAATATAAAGTTCAAGGAGGATTGGCATGGTAGAAAATTGAGAGAGATATTCTCAGAACTGCATTCTATGTTTAAGAAGGTATTAAGAGAAGTAACTCGTGGTTTAAATCGTACTGATTTAGGACGTGTTGTTATTCATCACCCTCAGTTAAAAGGAACTTCTATTGTTGTGTCATTAAGACCATTACGAAACTTGACTCCAGAGGCTATCATGGATGTTATCGAAAGAACATTGAACAGCAATGAGAATTTAGATGTACGAGAAGACTTCAACATTGACATAGGTACTATAAAAATGCCCCGAGGAGGTGGTAAGACTAGTATAGATATTACTAGACTAACTGGAGAATGCAATTCTATAGGAAGAAAGAAATCAATGGTAGAAATTGTAAATGATGACGGTATTTGCATGGCTAGAGCAATTGCACTATCATGGGGTAAATCAGTCACAGTTAGTAATCAAGAGTGGCAAAAAATGTGTAGCAAAAGAAAAACACAACGTAGAAATGCATTGAGTAATGTTCTGACTCATCAAAAAATGCCTATTTGGTATTACAAAAAATTAAAGTCAAAAACTGGTAAAGAGCAAAGAGAATTAGCTCTTGCTTTATGTGAAAGATCTGGTGTATCTATATCTTCAGAAACTGAGGATTTAACTTTTCAAGATATACCAAAATTCGAAAAGCTATTGAAGGTGGACATAGCAGTAATCAGTGCTAATATGGGTAACAAATTCATCAGAGTGCCTACTGATCGACAAGGTGAAATTGTAAAACCAGTCATTTACTTGTATCATATAGAGAGGTCCGATGGAACTGGACACTTTCATGCTATAACTAAGATATCAGGTTTCTATAGAGCATCATATTTTTGTGATACATGCATGAAACCTTTTCAATCAAGGGATAAGCATTTGTGTAAAACACATTGCATTGTTTGCAAAACAAGCAATTGCATAATGACATCTCATGAAATTGTTTGTGAGAGCTGTAACATGACTTGTAGAAGCAAAGAGTGTTATGACAGACACAAGCAGATAAATAGTTCAGAGGAAAAAAAAAATAATCCTAAATCGAGTTGCGAAAAATGGTGGAAATGTTTGAAATGTAAAAAAGTGCTCAAAACATCTAAAAGAAATCCTAAAGACCATGTATGTGGTGAATGGCTATGTCAAAATTGTTTGGAATATGTTTTAGACCCTCACAATTGTTATCACAGAGCTTTTAAAAGACCTGAAAAGATACCATTTAAATATATGGTATTTGATTTTGAAACTAGTCAGAATGATTTGATTCAATGCAAAGATGGGTATAAACAGGACATAACTAAATCATGCAAAAAGTGCTGTCGAACAACAGAACAGTGTAGTTCATGTAGAGTTTGTATTAACTGCTATGACACAACATGCGGGTTGCCTCTACACAAGCCTAATTATGTAGTCTCTCAGAAGACATGTAATGTTTGTATAGATAAACATATTGAAGATGATTGCATAACATGTGGTGATAGGTGTGAGAAATGTAATCATTATGATGATGAAACAGGTACCTATAGGTCTGACCCTTGTAACAATGGACAGTGTGGCAGTCGTCAAAAGGTTATCAAAGGAATACACACAAATGATTTATTTGGTTCATATGTTTTTAACAAACAGCATAAAGACATAACTCTAATAGCCCATAATATGAGGAATTTTGACGGAATATTTTTACTATCTTATCTAATCAGTCAATCTATGTACCCTAGTGTCATAACATATAGTGGTTCAAAGATAATGTATATGAAAGTAGGAAAAGGATTAAATATCAGAGTTATAGATTCTTTGAACTTTTTCCCAATGAAATTAGCAGCTCTACCAAAAGCATTTGGACTCACTGAGCTGACCAAAGGCTGGTACCCTCACTACTTTAACAAGTTAGAAAATAATGATTATGTAGGTCCATACCCTGAAAAGCACTATTATGGTCACAAATTCATGTCATGTAGCGAGAAATCTGAATTTGATATATGGTATTCTAAACAGACAGGAGTATTCAATTTTCAGAAGGAAATTCACAAATATTGTGTGTCTGATGTCACTATCTTACGTGAAGCATGCATGAAATTTAGAAAGATAATGATACAAGTAACAGAAGGAACTGATGAAGACGGAGATGTATTACCTGGTGTTGATCCCTTTAGGTATGTTACAATTGCTAGCGTGTGTATGGCAATTTTCAAGACAAAATTCTTTGAGGAAGAGCACAGATCAGTCATAGAGAACTTAGTCACAGGTGAGGTGAAAGAAGTAAAGGCTTTTGTAAGAGATCATGTGTGGAAGTATGAGTTAGATGAAAGTTCAAAGATGAAGTCTTCAGGTTTTGACGCATATGATTGGAAAAGAAAAGAAACAAAGTTTGTTAGATCAGATATTGCCATGGCTCCGCCACAAGGTTACAATAATGATCAATATAGTAAGATCTCTATACAATGGTTGGAATGGGTGATGAAAAAAGAAAATATCTATATACAGCATGCTCTGAATGAAGGAGAGCATAAAGTTCCTAACACAAACTACAAGCTGGATGGTTATGTAAACCTCTCTTCCAATAATAATAATACACATCAAGCATTTGAATTCTTAGGTTGTCTTTGGCATGGTCATCCGGATTGCTATGCAGGAAGTAAGATTTCAAAGACATCACAGACAGCAACAGAATTGCACGCATTGACTGAGAAGAAAATGACTGATATTAAGGCTTTAGGTTATAGTTACAGAAGTATTTGGGAATGTGAATTCAAAAGAGAAATAGAAAATAACTCAGAGTTGAGAGATTTCTTAGAAACACTTGACATACAGTCTAGATTGAATCCGAGACAGGCATTCTACGGAGGGAGAGTTAATGCTTGTAGGTTACATTATAAGGTTAAAGAGAATGAACAAATAAAATATGTGGACTTTACTAGCTTATACCCTTATGTAAACAAGTATTGCAAGTATCCTGTAGGGCATCCCTCAATTATAATCAACCCTGATGGAGTTGATCTTTCTAACACTTTTGGAATTGTTAAAGCGAAAATTCTGCCTCCTAGATCACTTTATCATCCTGTATTACCATACAGATCGAGTGAGAAATTAAAATTTCCTCTGTGTAGAACATGCGCTGATCTTGAGAATGTAAAGAAGAAATGCTCTTGTTCAGACGAGGAGAGATCTATAACAGGTACATGGTGTAGTCCTGAAGTCAAAAAAGCTGTAGAAAAGGGTTACAAGATACTAAAGGTGTATGAAATATATAACTGGGAGGAAACATCTATGTATAATGATACTGAAAAGCGAGGTGGTATGTTCACTGAATACATCAATTGCTTTCTCAAATTAAAGCAGCAAGCCTCAGATTGGCCTAAAGAGTGTAAAACAGAGAAAGAAAAGAATGATTACATTGAAAGTTATTTCCAAAAGGAGGGTATTCATTTAGAATATGATAAAATAGAAAAAAATCCTGGTTTGCGATCTCTTGCCAAATTATGTCTCAATAGCTTTTGGGGGAAATTTGGTCAGAGGGACAACTTAACTCTGTCCACATTTATTAACTCTAATGAGATGGATTTATTCTATTCTATGCTCACAGATCGTACAATAGAAGTAGTAGACTTTAATGTGATTACACCTGATGTATTGTTGCTGAGACACAAAAAAACTACAGGTTGTGAGCGTGTATCTGACAGAACTAATATCTTTTTGGCTACATTTACAACCTGTTGGGCAAGGTTAAAGTTGTATGGTGTACTAGAAAAGACGGGCGATAGATCTGTCTATTATGACACAGACAGCCTGGCTTATATCTCTAAACCTGATGAGCCTGACATTGTTCTGGGAAATTTCCTTGGCGACATGACCGACGAGCTACCTGAGGGTTACATAGTTGAATTTATTTCAGCAGGACCCAAAAACTATGCATACAGAACATCCAACGGTATTGAAGTATGTAAAGTAAGAGGGTTCAATCTACATCACACAAATGCTGGTCTGGTTAATTTCACAAGTATAAAAGACTTAGTGGTTAACAATGGTTCCTTTATTACTACACATAATCCTTGTAAAATTAGCAGACATGCTACAAAGTGTATTGTGTATAATAGGAAAGAGTCAAAAAGATATAAAATGGTATATACCAAACGTGTGATTTTACCTGATCTGAATACATTACCCTATGGATACTAATGACTGTTTGACAATAAACATATGTATATTATAAGTCTTGTTTTTGAGTTCTTTGTTATCAATACTTTATGTATTATGTGAACCCTACGGAGAACTTTAGTACAGTATATTGTACACAGAGGGAGTCATTGCATTGATAATGTACTGTTTAGTTACAAATCTAGCCACAGAGGGCATATTAGAACGGTGCACAAGTCTCACCCTCTACATGGTCTACAGGTAGAGTGGCATCACCTGGTCTTAATGAACCTATGTATGTACATGCTCTCATTGACATAGATCCTTACAGCTTTCCTTGCATATACTTAGTACTTAATGCTGTATACCTAGAGATTATCTACATGTACATCGTGCTGTCACTTGGCCAGAAACCCTCAAGCTATAAGGTTAAAATGGTCAGAACTAAAGCGATACCTCGACACATATCAATGTTAATTTCTACTAAAAAGGAATACATCTGCGTTGAGTGTGATCAGAGATATGCTTACAAAAGTGCCCTATTCAGACACATCCGTACAGAAGGACACAGAAAAAGGAGGGAGACACCAAAAAAGGAAACCAATAGAGAATACATGTGTGATAAATGCGGAAAGGAATATGCTTATTTCAGTGGGTTATGTAGACACATTGCATCTGAGCATAGAAACGAGAGATACATCTGTGCTATCTGCAATAGCCCATTTAGGAGAAAAGCATATCTACGTGAGCACCTTGAAGAAGTTCACAAGGTAAATGATAAAGCTATAACAATAATAACAAACACGTAAATATCTTTTATTATTTATTACAAGAAGTATGTACATAGTAGTATATATGTATATATACATTTATATATAATGATTTACACTGCATCGATACCATAACCTTGGTCAATCAACAAATGTCTTATGAGAACATGGCATGCTCAAATGGTTAAAAACAGATATCTACATTCCGACTTTCATTAATTTCTAGTTTACCTTGGAATTGAGCATATATTATTACTGTTACTGCTTCTGGTAATGGGTCTGACATTTTTATCTCAAGTCTTGTATGTCCTTTCAAGGGTTTTTCTATAAAACCTTCACAATAATTCTTACATCTATCAATAACATATATGCAATAACCATCTTTATAGTCATCCATAGTAATATTTAAGCCTGCACTTTTCTCATAGTCACTTTCAAATAATGTAAGATATGATGTAACAAAGTTATTCGTCTTATAATTCGGTGTAAGAGGTGCTGTAGGACATGACTGCCCATCAACATAGAAACCAACAAAATTCACATTAAAATTTGAAAAACAGAACGGGTTCTTTTCATAGTCTCCTGAGAAAGCACGAGATGAAGTCAAAGCTATATAAATTTTCTGAGGAACATGCCCTTGATAAATGTCTTCTACAGTTAACCCATACTGACCTCCTGCCATTGAGAACGTCTTAATATTAGACTTGTTATAAAAGTACATAGCTGGAGAGTGTTTCAACGCTTCTGCATGAGCAAGTACTACAGAGGGATTTATGTCTACCATACATAGTTGAAGAACAGCTTCTTGGATGTCTATTTTAAACTTTATTCCTTTTACAGGACACATGAATTTAAACTCATTGGATGAAGGCCAAAACTTAAAGTTTAGTTGAACAGAATTCAAAATCAGTCGTTTTTGTTGACACAGGTCTACATAGATTGGAGCCTGAAGGTCCATGTAAGCACTACCTTTTGACCTTTCTTCTCTTTGTAATAAACCAGAATTTAAACCATTTATGGGGTCTGCATCATCTATATCACCCGAATCTTTATAGAACATTTGACCTGTAAGTTTGCTTTTCATAGCATCACTACTATATTGTGTTACTACATCAAAAAATGCTTTGAAAGGGTATCTAGTAGCTACATCAGATGACACATTCTTTTGATTAAAACTCACATCTACTTGTTTCCACATTGACTGAATGTAAAGGTTTGCACAAGCAACTTTTGCTTCATTAGGTACAGGTTTTCCATCACCTACTGTATAATCAGGAATCTTTGAACCATCATCCTTTAGTATTCTGCATCTTATTTTTAATCTAGAATTCCTCAAATCTACATACTTTGTGCTATTACCCATTATGTTGAATTCTAATGCTCCTTCAGAGTTGAACTCTCCTACAGGACGATGATCTATCCATTCTCTTTTTATTATACTATCATCTGTAGAAGGTGTGTAAAATAAGGACACTTCCTCTCCATGAGACTGCATAATACTGTTTAATCAAATACAGTTAATTTCTTAGGTTTTCTCTTGTTGATAATTTTAGTAGTTCCTTTTTTTGGTGCCTTTCTTGGTCTCTTTGAGGGATTAGGACTGTCAGATTGAGGTGCGCTTTTTCTTTTCTTACTTGTATGAGGTCCCTTTATGACTTTATCTCTGGCTTGATTCACGGCTTGCTGAGTGTTACTAACTACCTTAATAGGTGTCTGAACGTCATCAGAAGTATTAGATAAGTTTTGGGTAAATCTCCATATACCTTTTGAGTCTGGTTTCTTTAAACCTTTTGACATGGATACAAAGTGTCTTTTCCATTGTTCTAAAGACATTACTGATATTATAACTTTCTGAGACGTAGAATACACTTTGTAACTGTAGTCTCACTAATGCCGCTAATAGGTTTAAATGTATCAGCGTCTCTTATATGAATACAGATTGTATGTAGGGCAGTTTTATTTACTTTTAATTCAATTTCTGAGCCATTGCATATCTCAAAAATGAGACTGTCCTGTGTTTTTGAATGAATGTATTGCAAAACGGGGAGTTTAGTGTCCTTAACATATGAGTCACTTATTGCATCACACAATACATATATTGATGACGTATCCTCTGTTAAATGACATAAGAAATAAACTAGACAACATGACCAATTGTCAGATAGCTGAACTATTTCAGGCAATTGCACTGTAAATGAGTAGGGGTTATTTTGAGGATAAATATTAACAGAGTCAGTACTACTTAGGAAAAGGTATATGTCATTCATGATTATATATCTACAACACGTTCTTCAGGTATCCAAGTATTGTACTTTTTAGGCCACCTTAACCACTGCACATATGACTCACGACGACCGTTTTTCACTCTATTGTCAATAACTTTTTCTATCTTAAATGTGTCGGCGTCGGAGACTCTCACTCTTTGTAATTCAGGTTGATAGAATGTCCCTTCTATTTTCTCGCCGCTCCAATCCTTTATCTTGTACACTACTAGTCCGTCTCTCTTAAAACGTTGTGTTATTATGTGTACTTCAGGAGCCCATCTCATACCGTATTCTCTGTCAAATGGTTCTCTGATATATGTGATACGGACCTGATCACCTACTTTGTATTTAAAACGCTGATTGTGCGGCTTATATGGGTTTAGTAGATACTGATCAAGTCTGACTTCATCTTGATTTGAAGGAGTTACTTCTGAAGGTGCTCTACCTAAACTTCGATGTACAGTATTATTATAACTCTTTACAATATCTTGAACCACATCAATGTATCTCAAAGTATTATTTCTCACCATATAACGAAATAACTTTACTTTCAATGTCTTCAACAATCTTTCCACAAGACTGCTCTGTTTTTCATTATGTGAAATGAAATGATGGATATCTCTCTTTTTATAGTAGGCATTCAATTTTCGATTACTATACTCTCGGCCCCCATCACTGTGAATAGATTCAGGGATTCGCCCTCCTTTATTGAAAACACGATCAAAACAAATAATCATTGTATCAGCATATTTATTTTTGGCCATTTCCAACCATGCAAATCGGCTGAATGCATCTATAGCAACAAATAGATAATTATTTCCATCATTATATTTTGATATCTGAGACATATCTCCTAAATCACAACTCCACATTGAGTCAAATCCTTCTACCCATATTCTGTTCCTAGGAAATTTATAACGTGCAGGTTTATTTAAAGTGTAAGCTTCTTCCTTTTGTAGAGCTTTTTTAATATCATCTCTTCTTATATCATTCCGTCCATCCTTTACAGAACTTAAGTATATTTTTTCGGGACCCTGAAAACTACCTGTAGCTGCAGGGTCAGTGTACCTATCTCGTATGTAATTCTCAATATTCATTGCTATGTGAGCTTAACACAATACCTCTATTATGAGTTATAAACAATTCATTATGTAATACATGCATGACCTTTAATATGACAGAATGATATTCATGCAGTGACACACATTGGTATTACAGCATGCAATACACTTAATCAAGTTGTAAATAATTCGAGTTCTAATAATACAGGCATGACCCTTAATGTGATGTCAGATGTTTTCTTTACACCTGTTATCAATATCCTACCTGTTGTGAAACAGATCATTTTTATTTTACCTCTCGTAATTATCAAACCATTATATGAACAAGGATCATAGATACAATTAGGAATGTAACACGAACTCTGAGTTAAATCTACTTTTCTACCAAAATCATAAGTCATTGATTTTGTCAGTAATCTTATTGATAATTTATGAATAGAATATCCCTTTTTCTGTAATATTCTTGCAAATTGTCTAATTGAGGCTCTAGCAACAATTTCTGTAGTACCACTACATATTATCTTTCCTGTTCTGAAAACTAAACACCGCTTTGGAATATTTCTATGCTGCCAAATTAAACCACTGAAAACACTAGGACGATATACAGTGTTCCAACTGCTCAATGAAATATGATTTAGATCTAAATCGCAATGTAAATCACCCATACAAACAACATTTGTTGTTTTTATGAGATTTCTTAAAGAGTCATCCATTTTATAGATGCTTTTTTTTTATCTTTAATATTTTTCTTGTCGTGAGTCACTTTCTTATGATTAATGGCTCCTTTAATTGTCTGTCCTAATCTCTTCAGTTTTGAAGACCGTTTGTGGATCTTGTGGATCTTGATTCATTGTTAGCGTTGTCAACTTCTTTTATATCATTCTCTGACCTAATTACATCATCACTTTTAATGCTGTTAGTTACATTTGTTACATCACTCCCCTGCGTTAAATCTGAAGCTGTGCCTTTCATATTTGATGCATCATTCTTACTAGAGTTGTTTAAATCAGTTTTCTCTATTTCATCCCTTTTTTTATCCTTTACATCATCTTGAACTAATTGAGTGTATTTTCCTATTGGAACAAGAACCATTTTTCGTACACAATCCATCATTATCATATAATAGATCTTAAGAATGTCTTTGATGCCTCAAGAACTGTAGATACCAATTTTGGTTTACTAAGAAATAAAGCACGTCTTTTCTTTGAACTAGTCTTTGGACTACTTACTAAAACAAGAACAGACTTGTTTGGTTTCAATGTCTTTTTATAGTCATCAGTCATAGATATTGCACCATATAGCAAGTTAGCTGAAATTTCTCCCAAAGCCTTTATTTCCTCATCAGATAGAGACAACAATAGTTTCTTTATCTGAGAGTTCTTTCCCTTTAATTTATAAAGATATTTTATAAGCTCTGAGTTTGCTTTTACTCTATTACTCATATCTTGGGTAAATAGACGTGAGAGTCTTCATTAGGAAATACTTTTGTCCTCAGTCTGTATTCGTCTTTGCACATGGGTGAGCTGTCTACAACTAGATATCCATAACGTCCTTTTATGACATCCTGATATGCGCAGGACAAAATACATGATTTCCCTGGAAACATTTGTCTTCCTAAATGTTTTACCTGATTAGCATCCCTCATATTTTTAAACAAAATCATGTACCATGTATTAAGAGATATTGTACGAGCATGTTTACCTTGTTGAAATATGTTTTGTGTCAAATACATAACACTGATCTTCTTATGATGACACCCCTGTGTAAATAATAATTCCATATCAGGGCTTTTAAATATAGTATGCATTAGATCATCTAATATTATAAGTCTGTGTTTGCCATCTGTTGATATTTCATCTATAAATGATTGCGTAGGCAAACCTTCTTGCATATACACATTTTCAACTTTTTCAATATTCTTATATAGATCCTGGTAGATACCATAGAAGTAATATACTTCCACTGGTGGGTTTTTTGTATACATTCCGTTTAAATTCTGAAGAAATTTGTAAACCCAGTATGTTTTTCCAGAACCTGTGACTCCTGTCACGCACAAGCTGCTACAAGGTTCAAATGGTACTAGACTGTTGGTCTCCCACCACTTCATGTTGCGTGTTGTAGACTCCATTTATAGATATACATGTTTGTGCGGTAATGTGTTATCACACTTTTATGACATGTAATAATGTAGTTAGAGTGATTTGTGTAGTCAACCCATGTCTGACTAACCATTCAGTATGACGCTCTCCAGAGGAATAGTTATATTGATGCTAATTCCTGTGATATATTCTATGGCATGGGAACCTTGTGGTACCCCCCAAACATGCTTCTGTTTGAACACGAGGAGGGAAGTAGCTTGCATTGGCAAAAATGTAAGGATTTTACCCTTCTTTTCACATACTACGTTAAGAGTATGTCATACTTTAACAATCAAAGGCTCAGGACTACTAGGATTAGACAGACTACATCTGAAGGATTGGATGTCTATTCAGACTGTTAACATTATCGATAACACATTTCTAGAGGATTGTGAACGTGATTTGAAACATATTTCTGATGATTCCCATGAGCTGAACATTACATTAAACATGCAATGTCCTGCTAGGGAAACAACACAAGACACAACAATAGCATTTGAGATTACAAGCTTTATTTTATCAAATAGCAGTGAATTCAACAACAATATTGCTCAGGAAACAACACAAGACACAACAATAGTATTTGACATTACAACCTTTGTTTCATCAAATAGCAGTGAACTCAACAACAATATTGATGAAAGAATCAGGATCTCACCAATAACTATACCTATAATAACTATGGCTATTATACTTATATGTGCTCTGATCACAACATCTGTATGTTTATACAGATGTAAGAAGGATGCAAGGAAACCCAGCAACATAAACTTTGATTCAATCTACAAAAGTACAACGGAATCTTATGCATAATAGGTATGTTATAAGTCTACTGTTATTATATATGTACATAATATATATAGAGAAATATATGATACTGTAGCATTATATATATGTATACATGTTTGTAGTCAATGATTATAAAGTGTAAGACAAAGGTATGTAACTTGTATAGAATAATAGCAATGGTGCCAATCAACTCGTTATATAAGCAAGTGTGTGTTAGTTATAACCGATTGTTATAACAAAGTTCACTGTATTAAGTTATCTTACATGTCAATATCATTCTCTAAGACATGCTTGACAAACCTGTATATAGGTCTGTTGTAGCTTTCAGTTCTTAACATAGTGCGAATTACACTATTTGAATAGACCATGCTATTGGCAATGTGTTCACCATACCTGACGTTGGACACATTGGCAATATGTCTACATTTGACATAATTCTCGACCAAACTTCCAGGCACTATCTCTCTAAAACTAATGAAGTAGTACTTATCCACATGATTAACAAACTCGTCAAGACAGCCACCATCATCCATGTGGTCTTTTTGTGAAGGTGACTCAAGAAGACAGCCCTCACAACCTGATTTAGCTTTTTTCTTTATGAGTCTCTCTAGCAAGTAATATGCACAGTGCAGCATCAAGTCATATGGTTGAATAAGACTAGGTGTAAAGCCTAGGTCTTGCTCAGATTCATCGTCATCACTAGTACTTGTTATAACCAATGACCCACATTTTCTCCCATAGTCATAGTCGTCGTCATCGCTTACATCTATTACAATTGCATTTGCTTCTATAGCCTCTGAGGGATTGACTCTATCAGAGTTTTTTACCTCTAACTCGTCAGAAGTAGAGTCATCTTCATATACTGTAGAGTTAGAAGTCTCTACTTTAGTCTCTACTTCAGCAGGGGTAGAGAGCCCTACTTCAGTAGTCTCTACTTCAGCAGGGGTAGAGAGCTCTACTTCAGTAGTCTCTACTTCAGCAGGGGTAGAGAGTTCTACTTCAGTAGTCTCTACTTCAGCAGGGGTAGAGAGCTCTACTTCAGTAGTCTCTACTTCAGCAGGGGTAGAGAGCTCTACTTCAGTAGTCTCTACTTCAGCAGGGGTAGAGAGCTCTACTTCAGTCTCTACCTCAGCAGAGGTAGGTACCTGTACTACCTCTACATTAGATATCTGTGATACCTCTACCTTAGCAACCATAGAACCATCCGCCTCAGCACAGTTAGATGTCTGTGTTATGTCTACATGAGAAGACTTAAAAACCTCTGTCTGAGCAGAAGTAGATGCCTGTGTTGCTGTAGACGTAGAGAATATGTCAGACGCATATTCATGATCATATGAAAGCTTTTTGCTTTTAGTTTTTTCCATTCTCCCTATAACATCACTCTCTTTTCTTATAATAGCAGCCACAGTCCTTATCACGGGCATGAGGTTCTGCCATTCTGATAACCTAATACCTATACCATTCCCAGGGATAAAGTCGTCGAATGACTTCCCGCTATAATAGGGCTTTTTCAGAAATACCCTTACACTCACACACTTGTAAGGCAATGTTACACATGCATAGATATTGGATTCACCACCCAGTCTGAAACGTTTATTAACATTTCCTGTCCCACAGACCAGAATTTCTAAAGAACCTTCTATGTCAGGTATATGAGTCTCTAGAGCTAGAACCTCTTGAGGTGTTAATGTAATGTTCTTTGATTGGACAGCTCTCCTACCATGGGATCCTTCGTCTTCCCACAGCTGAAGAGTCAGCGTACCATCGTCTTGGGTTCTTGCGGTGAGATCTCTGCGATGGCCGATATGGAATGTCTCGTTCAACCCACCAGCGGAAGTTGCGCCTCTCTTCATTCTATAATAATATACAATATATACTAAGGTTAAACATTGGACATTCAATAGTTATTCTATTCTCTTATACCATAAAAATCGATAACATTGATTAGTGTCAGAGCTGCCAACCCTAAACTGCCAATATTCGTAATTCTTGGACAATCATAATTGTAATTTGACCTGTAAACGTGATTCAAAGTGTAATGAATACTATCATTATCCAGATTTCTATATAATGTATAGCTTGCACACAAACCTCAAATCGTTATTAATAGAGTAATTTGTAATTTGCAATCAGGGTTAATACCTAGAGAAGGGTAACGTATATTTAATCAAGATTTAACCCTTTAAGGACAGATGTCGCTAAAAGATGACATCATCATGCACCAATGCAGCACAGTGAGTAACTCACCGGTGTTGCATTGGTGCATCATGCCAACCCTCTGGGAGTGTCTCAAACCCATAGGATCGGCATGATGCTTGAATGCATCCCTCGTGAGTTACTCGCCAGGGCTGCATTCATGCATCATGACGACCAAGGGCTAGATGTATTAAGGTTCATGCCGTCCTTAAAGGGTTAAGGAGCTAATTGTAATATAAACAAATTCGTAATGTATAGCTCACACACAAACCTCAAATCGTAATTAAGAGAGTAATTCGTAATTTGCAATCAGGTTAAATACCTAAAGAATTGTGATCAAGTTTTAAGGAGCTAATCCTAATATACAAATTTCGTAATTCTTGGCAGCTCTGTAGTTAAAATAACTCTCTAGAATGAATATATGTACACAATAATCAGACACACACTCATACATAATCACAATCCATGTATGATATAACAGTAGATGTCATATTCACAATACTGTGATAACATTGATAACTTACCTGATGTTAATGTATCCTGGTGTGTTTGATGTACAAGTCAAGAACCGATTCTCAAATTGTGTTGACAGTAGTGTACTGTGTTAGGCGTGCTGTATCCAACAATTCCTTTGAACAATAACTAGATTGTGTATTGTGATGTGTAAAATAGATAGCAGCTTGCAGAATTCTCCTTTGCAGGTAATGTCAATGACTCTCAGGATATAGTAACGATGTGTAGAAGAGCACAATGAGAGACACATTGACAGTGCCTTATATATCATCGAATGTTGGGTGTCTCAATGTAATATTTCTCTATTGCCATGGCTTAATCCTACTGTCTCTTTGCATGACATATTACCAAATGACATGTCACTGTGACGTCAGAATACATTATGAGAATTGTCACCACAAAACATCATAACAGAAAATGCTTGGCTAATCTCTACTTAACCCTTTGAGCACTGCTAACACTAACATGTGATATGAATTCAATACTTATCATATTGTATGTATATATATTATATGTATGTATATATAATATATACATACATATATATATATATATATATATATATATATATATATATATATATATATATTGCTGACAGACATAGATCGTTCATATAAATCATAGATCTACATGATTACACAAGCACACACCCTCTCCATCACAACCACACAGACACACACACACACACACACACACAAACTCGCGCACACCTTCACCTACACACACTCATCACTCTCAAAGACCCTATACACACACACCCCGCCTCTTACAAGAACCCACACACATACACACACACACACACCCCACCATCGTACACACCCTCCTCCCTTGCCCTCCTCCACAAGCTATACACATGTGGTGACCTATTTCACCACACGTGGTGACCTCCTTTGACGTGACCCCTCTCGTGTCACCGTGCAGCGCCTCTCCCTCCACAACCACTACACACACACACGCACACACACACCCCTCCACACAGCCACACAGTCACACTGCTAAGCACCCCTCACGGAGTACACACAGTGATACGCAGAGCTCTTGGACAACATATATACACACCACAGTATTTACCTGAACGGATTATCAACAATGAAGGTTGCAGTTCATCTGTTTGTGTTATTGCTGTTGTTCTCAGCCTATGTAATGCCTATACATAGCTATGACTGCAATCCATGCAAATGTTTTGTAAAAAGACGTCTCATACACTGTAGTAAGAGAAGATTAAGAACATTCCCAAGACTGGAGTACGTACCTGGAGGATTTAAGTTAGACCTGCGTTATAACAACATTAGAAACATACCCTATAATGCAAACCTACATCGTTTCTCTCTCATAGATATAAGAGAAAACCCTATAAGGTGTTTTGACTCTAATGATACCATTGTTGTACAAGACACGTGCACTACCTCAAGTACCTCTACACAGGTGTTCACAACAGGTAAATCATATGACTCTAATACACCTTCTAGTACGACTACAGATATAATGCAGACTACTGAATACAAGTCTGCACAAACCACGATTGGTATAGTTCAGACCTCTGGATATAAATCTAAACATATCACCAGGGATATTGTATCACTCAAAGTCACCTCACCACGCACAGTAGGAATAAAACCTACACACAGCTCTCAGGGTATTGATACATCGTATAACTCTGCAAGTACCATGACAGGTATCACTACTGACATCTCTACATCTGACAGTGTATCTACTAATGCAATGTCACGTGTACCACCAACACAGAATGCTTTTAACAGAAGAATTAT
The DNA here is from genome assembly GCA_947462335.1 of Harmothoe impar. Classification (NCBI taxonomy): domain Eukaryota; kingdom Metazoa; phylum Annelida; class Polychaeta; order Phyllodocida; family Polynoidae; genus Harmothoe; species Harmothoe impar. The sequence goes on along the minus strand of OX381710.1, from coordinate 55,005,804 downwards.
AAAACCTACAAAAGCAAAAACTGTTGTGTTTGAGCCTCAAGAGGATTATAGTCAAAGCACCCCTGTCGTGACCATTGCCTTAAGTACAACAGGTGTCATATCACTCATTGTATTTTGCGGTACTATAATGGCCTACTACTACAAATATAAAGGTATTGTGGATGCTCAGCGAATACTTAAAAAGAAGAGAGTGAAGACCCCGAGTTATGAATCAATAACTAGTTCTGATGTAGGGAAATACTACCAAATTGCCATACCCTCACATCAAGCACCTATTCCAAACTCCCAATCTGTCCCACAGTCACGACCTCTCCCAGATATACCATCTGACACAATCGCTGTTGAAATACACCCCCCGCCTTTACAAGTCTGTGGTGAAGACAGAGACTCTTTGCTGCCACCGTTGAAAGTGTCAGATGTGGTAGATAGAGCCTCTGTAGTACCTGCCCAGGGGGTCCCGGATGTGGTAGACAGTAGCTCGCTAACTACACCACAGGTGTTCTCTGATGTTGTAATACAACCCCCTGACGGATTCTCAGATACTGTAGCGACACATGTATCACCTCAGACTGGCCCTGATGTGAGTAACGATACTACAGTGGTTGTTACTATTAAAGGACGTGATTGTGTGTCTTGTACACGTCCCACACGTCCTACTGAGCCTCCTCCACCACCTCCACTAATCCAGCCTGTAGGATTTAACGCTTTTCCTGTGTCATCATCGCCTGTGCCTATGGAAGTTGAAGACTCTGACACTGTGACATTAGGTCAGGCATGTCTAGTACCCCTACCTCCCTCACCACCTCTATCAGGCACCTCTGTAAAGGATACAATACCAAAAGAGGTGCCAGGACATCGTCTCAACAAAAGACAGACTACAGGATGTACAAAAACTGTCAACCCTAAGAAAAAAAAACCAAATCTTCATGTGTCAAATAAATAGACATAACGTCACAGCATTACATATATATATATATATATATATATATATATATATATATATATATATATATATATATATATATATATATATATATATATATATATATATAGTAGTTAGAACTAGTACTAGTAGTCAACAGGTTTATTGTATTATGTAAGTTAGTGTACTAGATAAGAAGTACTTAGATATTGCTGATAGAGTGTATTATAACAGGTGATAGCACTTAAGACCATTGATGCTATTGATGTCACATTGAATATGTTATCACTACTGCTGTTGCATACATATATGAAAGTTCTCATAGTACTGTCAAGAATACAATAATGAAGACAAACCATTCTCATTGACAACAGTCTAGAGCAATTTCATATAATACGTGTCTGGACCTCTGTATTATGTAGAGAACAGTAACATCTGTCGTAGTTCTGTAATATGTATGTTATATGATATAGATCTATAGTATGTAGAAGACACGTTTAGCTGTGTATGTTTATTACCTAGTTAAGTTTTTGATGAGCATATCCTATATTATGTTATTTTGTGAAGAGTCTATTGTCTTAATTATACCTCGCTTATCATAGCAGTTTTGCACCATGTTGATCAGTATAGAAATGCACACACTGTATTCGTAGTAGTAACTATCTTGATTAAAGTTGATATCTTTCAGTTGCATTTGCATATTGTTTTATCATTATCATAGTCAATACACTTATACATCATACAAATCATCGTTAAGTATGACCATTATTAGTGTATTTTGTACAAATGACCAATAACATAATTGCATAATATGTGCAGCTAAAGACGATATATGGTTATTTATGTAATATTGATTAGATTGTTAACCCTTTAGGACCGAACATCAACTATAGTCGATGCCATAGAGAGCCGAGCATCGACTATAGTCGATGCCATGGGAGGCCGAGCATCGACTATAGTCATCTTAACTCTATGGGATTCAGCAAAGGCTCGGCCCTGGTACAGTTCCTGTAAAAATGCCCCGCTCCCAACAGCTGATCTATCAAAATTTGGTCGGCCTTAAGGGGTTAATGTCAATCATGTGGTAACAGTTAGCCTATTAATTGCACAATAAAGTCTTTGTACATGATTATATTGTGCAACTAATCACGTGATACTGTTCACATAATTGATATTGCACAACATGATAGTCACATGACTAATATTGCATAATATGTTCCAAAAGCCTATAAAACGAGTTGTAGACTCCTGCCTCATGTTAGTCTGTAGGAGGCCATCGTCCTATGAACATCTATCGTAACAACTAACATCTAACAGCCTAACAAGGTATCTACTTTACATTACTCATTGTTTTACATACATACACACACACATATACTTACACACACACACACACACAACCACCCAACACATATTACATAATTGTAAACAATAACTTATATTATTAATAATGTAAACAATGAGTCATAATTATGTAATCATAATTATGTAATCATAATTATGTAATCATAATCTGTATAGTGGTGTGACTCCTGTTACTTTTTGCCCCCCGAGATTTCTCGTGACGTATCATACTCAGAGTGATTACGTCATGAGGAATCTCTGGGGGCAATAAGTAGTAGGGGTCATACCACTATACATACTACTCCTGCCCTCTCCTGCTCCAGCTATGCATTTGCAGCGCTGTCCTGAAGCACTGTCTCCAGGGCCCTGTGCGCTTACCGCACTGCTCCCAGGGCAGTCCCTGCACGATCCCCACATACCCGTTCCTCCTACCTCCGCTGACTCCCCATCACAGGCACCGTCACCAAGCTAGGATCAATGTACTGATGGATCCTTCCGAAAACTTGCCCATTAAGGTGGTAGTGCCCATGCCCCCTGACCCGATCCCCGTCCTTCTTCAGGTCCTTCTATCCCCTCCTGATCAGAGAGCTTACATCGCATCAGACCCTCACACGGGTTCACCAGGGGCCTCCAGCCTTTCACCCCCTGGACAGGAAATATTAAAAGCATGGATAAGTAAGAGCCCACTCGTTCTCATCCCTTCTTTTTCACCAGCAGAATGGGCTTTGAACTACAGGAGGTTTAGGAGATGCTGCTATTATTGGCGGGATAGGTTCCAGCTGGGTGGTTTGGCTTTGTGTGGGGTTTCTGTATAGGTGTGTAGTGTATACATAGTGTGTGGGAATAGGAAGGGGGTATAGAAGATCTGTGAAGGGGTGGGGGTACGGGGGGGTGTTGCATGCAGACTCAGGTGATAAATCTCCTCATCAGTCTGGGGCGGCGTGAAGGTGACCTCTTGCAGGCTGACCCCGTGTCCCCCCGACACCTAAGCCGTCTTCCCACACCCCAAGCCCCACAACTGAGCAGCGCAGCCTGCCTCCTACCCACCCCTCCACACGCCCCCATCCACCTTGTGTAGCCCCTGGGGGTCCCAGAGTGAAGCACGCTACAAGCATTGCATGTCACCTGGCTTGCATGTTCCCTACATCTCACCTGCCCCACACGGCTTCACAGAGACCATGGGGACAGGCACACCTTATACACTGTTTATGTGTGTTTGTGTCGGATGAGGTGAAGCAGCGGGTCCCTGTAGGGGGGGGGGGGGGGCTGGCAGGGGTTTCTTTCATCATGAAGGCAGTGCTGGGGTTACATGTTGGTATAGGTATGCACATGCGGGTGGTAGATGTCTTATTGTGGGTAGCTGGGCTGTAAAAGTAGGAGTCCCAATATATCTACAAGTACGAGACCACCTCACACGATTGTGGCTGCCCCAAGCACTGGCTCATGACAGTTTCAATGCCGTGTGTTCTCAGCTGTAGTAAAGTTTAATTCTAGTACATGTACATGGATCTATCAGGTTTTTTGCTGCTGTCACGCGTTTATTTCCATTTCATAATTGTGCCTGGCTTTTCTCAGACTGGGACTGATTCATTTCCACTGCTATAGTGACTGCAATGCTATTCAATATCAGTGCGCCAAAAGCTGTGATAGTATCAAGGGAATGCCCTGCAACTTGAAATATCCACCTCAGGATCCAATAGTAATGCTTGCCTTGGGAACGCTCCGGAACCTCCCCCCGTGCCCTAAAATGCCCTACCAGGGCCCAAAGACCCCCTCCCTGCGTCCCTTTCACATGGCCAAATTGGGCAAACAGGGGTCAATAGCAGGGCGTTGATAGAGACTGGGCAGAGGGCGTCATGCCTCCTAGGTCCGACTACAAGGCCGTCTATAAGGCCCTTCAGGCTGAGGTCATTGGTTCACAATGGAGGACAACCTCTACAAATTACCTGACTTGACCAACTTCCCCCCAAAAGCTCAATACACCCCCCATGTGCACCAACTGTCCAGTATAAAGTAAAGGAACTCCACGGCCTTGCCTATTGGTGAGAAAAGTGTCTGGGGCAACCTGAAGGCAGGAAGGGGTTCGTATTCATTGCCTGGGGCCTGGAAGATGGATGGTACGGCAATAACGCTGATTGCATCTTGCTCCCAGGCTCTCTGGCCCAGGCCAAGTAAAAGGGCTGGGCAGAGGGATAGAATCATCCCGAATTAGATCTTACTTCTGAGCCTTGGCTGTCGACCTAGGGCTATAAGGGATGTATCTTGGGTAATCCTGCTATTACTGTGTTTGGTTCTTGTATTGGGATTAGTGGGGCAAGTAGGCATACATATTGAAAGCCGTTCATAAGTGGTAGTCACACATGCTTCACCTGTTAAATACACATACAAATGCAGAATATGTCATTGCCCCCATGTACCTATTAAATGGCCCCATATATGTTTAATGAAAGGCTTAATGGGCCAATATTTACCTAGAGCATTCCTGAATTGGTGTTTGTGACCAAGCTTCATGTGCGGGTCTTTGACACATAAATCACTGTCTGTTAGTAAATAGTGTACATTTGGTGATGACGCCGTCCTCTAAACACAGGCAGGGAACACAAAACATGGCAAGTGTTGTATCTAGAACAGGCTGAGCATAACTAGGGTGAGACAGTGTCGCCCCTGACACGACATCGGTAGGAAGGGACCTGGGACATAAATGATGTGACGCCATATAGTGCCACCGCCCAGAATCAGGTCACAAATGACAAAAGAGTCCATCATAGTCCCTGCATGCTAAAACTAACATTTTGTATCGGTTTAAAACTATGTGGGTGGTTCAGATATTTCATATGTGAAGATAGACATTGAGATGTTTAATTATAGAGACTTCTGTTTTAGAACAGGGAGCATTGATGTGACAGTATACTGGTAGGAAGGGACCTGGCACATTGTTGAGATAATACTACTAGGAGCTCACACCTGGCACATTGATGTGACAATAATACTGGCAGGATGGGACCTGACACATTCATGTGACAATACACTGGTAGGAAGGGACCTGGCACATTGATGTGACACTACACTGATAGGAAGGGACCTGGCACATTGATGTGACACTGGTAGAAAGGGACCTGGTGCATTGATGTGACACTACTAGCAGAACTTAGGACCCAGGACGGTGACGGCAGTACCCCGGTCATCCATCAGGCCGTCCGGCGGCTGATCAGGCAGGGTGACAGGAGTGATTGATAAGAAGGGATACAGTACGGGGCTCCTTATCTGGTCGTAAGGCAGGGCACCGTGTAGTGGAGATTACTCAAACCAGCCTTATTACAGACACTGCCTCAAGGTCTCTGTCCATTGCCCTCAGCCTTCTGCTTGTTGCCCTTAGGCTAATCGTACCCTACCATGTGTCCACTCAATGTCTAATGGTGTATACTACTTGTTGCCTATTGCCACTATTTTATCATTCCCAGGCGTGAGCTTTCAGTCTATATGTATACAGGACCCTTTGTCCACTCAGTGGCTAATGGTATAAAGTATACTACACAATGCATTTATGTATAGTACTTGTTGCCTATTGTCACTCTTTTATCATTCAGGGGTGTGAGCTGCCAGTCTATATGTACATGTTACATGAACATGATTAAGTGGATGGTTTTAGGACATGGTGTGCACGTAGTCTGCGCAGGTACAGGTAGCATCTGGGAGGAGGTAAGCATCCACTGGTATAGGTACTATACTCCAGGGCACTAATACTGCCTCTGTGAGTTAGATTCTGTTGGTCTGGAGGAGATCAGATGAGAAGGAGATAGACGCATACCAGCTAGGGCCTCCTCTTCACTCACCTCGGACAGGCTCCACACTCACAGAATATCAATAACAGCCAATTCCCGCCCGCACCCATTACCAGCTTTGTGGTGGCTAGGTGGGGAGGGGTTCTTATCAGCAGGCTCCTTAATAAATCAATCTGCCACAGCCAGCACTGGCCTCCTGCTCTGTTTACTGCTGCTCATATTGAATCACACTGCCCATTGTGAATTGCCCATCAGAGCTTCTTTACTGCCCATTGCTTATAGTGCTATACACACATATAGGTTGCCTTTGTTCTTGAAGTTCTTCTCATCTCTACACCCTTAGCTGGACTCATCATTCTAAGTCTATTTCGACACGCCGCCCTTCCTGTTCGCGTCTTAATCTACCGTTATGCCGTCTCCCATCGACTTCTATTCACCTTCTAGTTAGATTGGTCATGTCTCACCTTGCCTTCATCTTGTGTCCGCCCTTAGTCTGCGACCCACCCCGGGACCCACCCCACAATTGGCTGCTGTCGGTCTCTGACCGCCGACCTGCCTGGTCTTTGATGCATTTTTGCCTTCTAATGGAGCTCGCTATTCTCTTAAATTAAAGAACCTGTTTACCCACAGTCTCCAACTACCCCCATGCAACACAAAAAGAATCCCCACCCGGAAACCCAGATAGAAAGAAAACATAAGCTCGCAAAGTGGTCCCGGGGAACAAAAATTCTGAGGAACCGAACAGAAAAACAACAGTTTGCAGTCCCTGGGGCTGCCTGTTCTTGTTTCTCGGTGGTTCTCGTGAGTTCTCATGAGATCTCGGAGTTTGATTGATCAGGCTCTCAGCGCGTCTCGCCGGAGGCGCCCTTTCTCAGCGACACTCTGCATCAGTCGGGCATTTGCCGCCAGTTCTGGTTATGCCTGAGCCCTTCTCCCTTTGTCGTCTGCTCTCACAGTCACCCCATCCTGCTGGGTCCTTACATAATCCCACACAGGTATATACATCACCTGATCTCAGGGATTTTAGGTGGAGGGTGACACATTGCAATGTATACCTCGATTGAAAGACCTTAGTACCCCCTCTCATTCCCCAATTCAGTGGAGACGCACAATTGTTCCTATGTTATCAAAATATCCTAACTATAATTATGTTCTTGCTGCTGTAACTGTGGTTTCGCACAGATCGTGGGACACAGACTTCACAAAAGGTTATAAATACCTTACAACCAATAAAATGCTCTCTAGCGCTCAAGAACCCAGTGGTTTAGGGTAGCTCTAAGACATACAGCTATCTTGGGGTAATCCCTTGTCGGCCCACTGTAAAGTGTAATCTATTTCCATCTGTCAGGAATGCTACTCTCCCACCATAGGGAAACAATAATGCGTCTTCTCCCAACCCATAAGCGCCATACCGGTAATGATGAAATGCCCATATATGGTTAAAGCTCTATGATTGCGGCCATGTCCATCAAAGAAAACTACCCCATCTATGCAACACATGTTAAAGGTGTGTGTCATGTGTGTATTGTTTGAGCATGTGATGGTAGCTCAGAGTTGGTTATTGCATGGATATATAATCCAACTCTAGGTCTTGTGTTGTTTACAACATCAAAGGATACCCCCACGACCAACACAGCATGAGTTTGGAGACATCAGTACCCTCAAGCTGACCTAATAGCAACTCTGGAATATGTCCATCAAATAAGTACTTAGTGGGGTTCATACTATACATGCACATATACTGCATATATGATGTCATTCTCCTCAGTCATAACCTGCTCCTGTCGGTGCCAATGAAGGGAAAGCTGCACTGACACCAACCAGTGTAGAATGACCCTTTAATATCTAGAATATGAGTAGAATTATACAGTATCTACGTTGTCCAAAGGATACATTTGTGGGCCATGTAAAGTGGCTCTACTTATACCAACACTAATTGAAAGGGCATTGTCCCTAGGCCTTCATGAAATAATGTCGTCAAAGATACTAAATCTGTTTGATGTTACTGTTGAAGTGTTTATTCCCCCTTTCCACTTGGTAGTCTGACCACATCTCCTTCCCACAGGTATATCTATAGTTCAAGTCCCTTCTTTATGTGCCCTGCACTTGAAGACCTTTCGATAGTTGGGATGCGTGACCACTGACCACAATGTACCGTTGGACGCCAAGTGTTGGACCAGCCGGCAGACAGACATTACCTTAACTTAAGTTCATCTCGTACAGTGACAGCTCTTTTACCTTTTAGCCTTACTTTACACAGCGTTTAAACAACTTTGTCAGAGAAGAAATAAAAGCAGTCTTCATATCAGATTAAATGTTCCAGGAATCATTTCTGTTTTCAACATACTTTGAGCTACTCAGAAAAACTGGTATAAGTATAAGTAACTCCACTGAACTTCCTCCCCCTGGGGCTAACGCGACCTCACCCCACCCTTTCAGACCACCCATCCCTCAACTTCTCAGACCACCCCACACGCCCCGTATCCTCACTGAAATGATTTCCTTGTCAGGGGCTTGACTTGGGTTACAGGAGGCAAATGGAGTCGTTGAAATCGGTACAAGTGGTTGGGAGTGTGTGACTTGTGTGTGCGGTGGTCTGAAGCCCTGGAGTTAGGTGGGTGAGTGAGTGGGTGGTGCAGGGATGAACTGGAGGAATGTGGGGTAGGTTTGGGAGTCAGTGTAGCTTCTTGCAATAGGGATACAGGAGGTGGACTCCTGTGCCATGGAGGTAGATGCAGACCCAGGAAGGGGGCTAAGATATAACTCGTATCTTCACTGAGGCCTTTAGACCCGCATTTTATTGTATTGACTGCTGGAGTGAGGCACTAGTCTGCAGAAACCAGCCATTTGTCTATGGGGACACGTGGGGGGACACGCCCGGGGGACAAGATGGCGGCGTGCAGGGTCAGCTGAGTTAGAGCCGTATTGACCTGGGACATTGATCAGCGTGATGAGTTTGTCAGAAAGGGGCTGACCTCTCCTCCCTTATTACATGCCTCATTGGAGGCAGTCAGTCCTACCCAGCCTCATCCTACATGGTGACGTTATAAGACTCCCCCAGCCCCTCACTCACCACTACCAGAAGCATGGTCATATCTCCCCTCCATGTCAGCCCTACCTAAACTATCAACCAAAGATAAGATATTTATCAAAGATAAGAGATTTATACACCTAAATTGTTGGGGCAGTAGGTGAACCGACCCTACGATGTAGGCACGATTAGATAATAGGATTGTAGATATTCCTGACCAAAGATGATTTTACTGGGAACCATTTGACCTAGTCCTGAAGCCGCCATAGATGGGGAGTCACACCCAGGGTATCCTCTATACCGCAAATCCATTCAATGGGATATTGGCGAGTTTGCTGATAAAATGAGACCCACCATGCGAGATGCGTTGCATGATAGAATCCCGTGTGGGTACAGGGGATGACCCTGTTGTATAAAAAAAGAGCAGGACTTTTCCTAGGGTGGTAGTGATATGAGGGTATGTCGCGACAAACGGTCATTCCAACACAGCGCCCAAATGAAGCGGGCCGGGGCCGCTCGTTCCGCCTGATGACATGTCAGCGTCCAGCGCTGCCTGTACCGTGAGCTATGAGTCCTGGAGGACCGGGGTCAGCTAGAGAGGGACAGGGGGCAAACAGTGGGGGATAAATGAACAAGGGCAAGAGTAGAAGATGCGGGGAACAATGGGGTATGGAGAGGAAGAGGCTGTGAGAACAGTGGATATAGGGGACATTTGAGTAGGATAGAAAATGTATGTCATATGGACCATTTGCTGGAGAGCAAAAGTATCGAGGAAATAATTATGAGTCCAACTGATGGCTTCATACCACTGATGCGTTGCGTATTATAAAGGAGATGTTGGCAGGTGTAGTACTGAATATCATTGTCGGCAGTTGCTGAGGGGGGATTAAAATTGTCGCTGTTTTTCTATGTATATTGCTCCCCTGAGATTTATAAATAGATCTTTGCCAACTTCGAACCAAAGTCTACACTTAAAAGCATAGTACTCAGAGAGAACACAAGAGCCCATCAGTGCTAAAACCTGTGTCTAAACTCAGCAGTCCAATCTGGACCTGTTTAATGATTCAGAATGATTTGTGGCCAATCTGCGGAGAGCCCCAGGGCTCACCAGCCACCGTAGATGAGGCTTGCCTTAAAAAGGAGGTGATCTCTCTAAGTGCTGTCTCCTGTACTTCACAGTGTGTAATAGCTGCAGACTGCAGGTACTGGAGGAGGCTGCAGGAAGGGGGTATACTGTTACCCCTGCTGTAGACTGGCTGCCAGTCACTTTGTCTTATACCTAGGCACTGTCTACAGTGGCCCACCCTGCAGTTTGCCATAGAAACAGTACATTTTACATGAACGTTTGACAATTCAGGTTTGCCAGTCCCGAACTGCTCTGCGTTTTCCATACCAGTGTAGTATCGTGTTTTATAAGGGTATCATTTAATTCTTTAAGATTTTAAATATATATCGTCAGAGATCTAAGCAAGTCTGTCCATCTCTATTGCTGCATGCCTCAGGGACATATGCCGTTGAGGTCTATACCCATTGGTATCCCTATGGCTGGTTGCTATCTCTCCACATGTCCTCCGGGTACTAACCTCACCCTGGCCGTAATAATACATTTCATTTGTGAAGTGTGATATTGTGGTAGGTTTTACCACTGGTGTGATCTTCTAATTAAACTATTTAATTAATGGCAGCAGGAGGTATCAATTTCTGTAGAGAGATCTGGAGATTTCTCGTTCCTGCTGAGATTGTAATTAATTGTATTACAAGAAGAGTGCTATCTGAGCCCAAGTAACGCAGCTCCTATCAGCGTTGATAACTCAGCTTATGGACAAACAAAAACAGCTTAGATGCTGGAGCATAATGCACAGTGCCTGGGACGATGAAAGTGGCACTAGGTCATAATGGAATCTATGCAAATAAATAGTATTGCCTAGATTGTCTATGAAGGACAAGTCATTTGTTCTGCTGACGAGTGATGACGCATGGAACAGAACAAATGCTGCCAGGGCAAGAGACCACACACATGAAATTCAGAAGCAAACAGCAGTCATCAAAATGCCAGTAATTAAAAGCATTAAACGTTTCAATCCCTTTGATGGCCCAATTCTCCTACCATAAGGGCAGTAACTTTTGAATGTGATAGTTATGTACCTTTGCACCCATTGAGCACTAAATGAATGACAGGCAAAACCTGGAGATTAACTATTCAAATTATATTCAACATAGCCCAAATCAAGAAATGTGAATCAAACGTATAATTATGTGACCGTCAAAGGGTCCAATGTCCATGAATAAAGGGATAACCCACGGGAATAATACCACTGTAATGCGACAACGTATTAACCACATGGGCCATAAGGTTCACTGGGGTACCATTTAATGTAAACCCTCCTGATAGGTCATGCCAAGTTCAGCCTAACCCACTAGGGTCCTTTTGAGTTCACGCCCACTGCCTCACCATTGGAACACACCACTTGATGACGTCACAGGAGGCTGCACGCGCTAGGTGACGTCACGCACGTGGTGTGTGGGTATCACGTGCTAGGGGTGGTTAGTGCGTGATGATGCGTGACAATGGGTGAGTACGTGTTTGATCTGTGTCAGGTCACGGTCCGCTGGGTACAATCTGGGGCCCATCACCGGGGCGTGACGGCCGGGGGGCTGAGTGTATTGAGGCATGACTTGTGGGGATCAAGCCATCTGCTGTGGGGGATTCTCGTGGTCCCAGCCCGGCTGTCATGAGTATTAACAAGATCGGGGTCAAGGTGTGGGGTGTTGGAGATCTGGTCTCATTATGAAGGAGGGAGTTGGTGGGTGGGGTCTGGTGAATTGTCATGCTGGAGGGGTGGGCGGTGAATGCCCTGGAGACGGTGAAATCACTCAACCTGAAGACTCACCCTCCTTTACCTTTATTCCCAACCTCCAGCCATGCCACTGCCTCTTTACCCACCTGTCCTCTCCGCCCACCCCACCCCCAACCACACACAGGTACTCAGCAGTCTTCACCTGATGCAGCTATTTCCAAGGGCTTTTGCCCAGGTAGACCTGCGTGGGTTCTCCTGGTCAACTGCCCTGGTTATGCTGCAGCACGGAGGTGTTCATCACCTCATCAGTGGTCACGGAAAAAGATACTGTACACTTGGTACCACTGGAAAGCTGTGAATGTGCAGATTACGACCCTGGTGAGTGTAAAAAGCTACGTGGGGGACAAACTTGGCAATTGTACATTGAAAATATAAAGTTGAAAATAAGCTTTTAATTAGAAAAAAAATCAAATAAAAGCAAATAAAGACTTTGAATGCATATTTTGCCACATGGGGATAAAGTAGCATTGCCATGAATGAAATCTGAGATTTGAGGTCCAAGGTCAAGGTCAAAGGTTGACCATTTGGCATATGATCAAATGTGTTGTGACGGCCGTTCATGTGTGGAGTGTGACATTAATTACCTAATACAATGTTATGTTGGAGTGTATGAAATAGGTTCCTGTTGAGGTCATATTAAGGTCATGATGTCATGTCAAGGACATGACCTCATGAAAAATATATGTTTCCATCCAGCAGCAGACAAGTGATTGCAAGGGGCCTGCTTACATTGAAAGTACATGTAAAATACATGCATAACATATCTTATGATAGCCTGATGGTTAATGTGACTTATCTTTCCTTTACACTATGAACAACAAGAATCACCTACTTTTTCTCAATGCTGTGTCTTGTATGCATTCTTGACCTTTTTTACCTTTCTTACATTAATAATCCTCAGAGTCAATGGTTTCTGGTAGCATGAAGTGTATGTTTAAACATGTGTCAATGCTAAACCAGCCAAAAATAGTACTTGATATGAGAAATTGGATGTGATATGAAAGTCATTATTCTTGCCCCGTTGTATTTCAAACAAACGACACTCACTTCGCTGCCTGAATTTTTTCTGTCTGTGTTTTTTGTATACTGAACAGCTGGAGTTTTGGTACTTGTGTAAATTGTTATTACCGTAAATTCCCGCGTATAACCCGCGGGTTATACGCGAACCAAACCCTCAGTGCGGGTACTACAAAATTCCCAAAGTCTAGGTGCGGGTAATACGAGGGTTTTTGGTGGTATAGTACAGTACTAAAATCGCAATTTTCAGACCTCTGGTGCGGGTTATAGGGTTCTCTCAAAGTCGGGGTGCGGGTTATACGCGAGATGCGGGTTATACGCGGGAATTTACGGTATTGATGATTGAAATATCTACATATGTTGTTATTTTTTGGCCTCGTTTGAGAGACGTTACTTGTAATGAAACTTGAGCCAAATAAATATCTTGAAAAGCTCAAAACTCAACTCAATGTTGTTCGTACTATTACAGCCACAGTCAGGAATGCAGGGCTGTTTGTGACTAAAACATGCCCAATTATCTGAGCATGTTTTGAACATTCAAAGATGAGATCATTCAAAAGTTTTGGGCACTGCAGCCTTGTGACATGGCTTTTGGGATGAGCCTACCAGACCTCTGTTGCCAACCATTTTCAATCAGATTTTCTAACTCTTGAAAGCCAATGTGAGCTAATTTCCAGATCCTTAGCTGAAATGCTGTTCGGTGGACATGAAGAAGAAAGCTGTCCTCCATTGGTGGTAGTTTCTTTCCAGGTACTTTTGACTTTTGACATGAGGCCATGGAACAGCATAGGTTGTTGAGGTTGCTTGCAACATCTTTGCTCCAATACAGCAGGGGAAGACACTCTATGTGCCCGGACCTAAATCTGCGGGTCGAACAAAGGCATTTCCTTTTTTCAAAGAGAAAATCATAGTTATTATTGATTAGGAACATCAAAATGTAATCAAAACATACATATTCCTGTTGATTCATTCTTTCCAATGGTATATTACATGCCTTTAATGATAACATGATATTTTCCATGGGTTTCCTTCCCCCCTTCTTGTGGGCAACCCGGGCCCATAGGAAGCTAATTCTGTGGAAAACTATGGGCCCATAGCAACAATTACAGGCCATTGGCTCCCAGGCCAGCGTTAGTGTGTGCCCCCGCATACATACATCCGGATAACCACTCCCACCTGACATTGATCTATTATTGGGCAGACTGTTATTTCCATTCCCTACTACCATACCAACATTAGTAGTACTGGACTGTCTTCCACCTGATGCCAATCTAGTATTGGGCGAACTATCATTTCCATCCCCAACTACCATACCAAGACATATGAAGTACTAGACTTTCTTTCCAAAACATAATCAATGTTATAATGACTGACATAAGAGGACTTACAACTCATGAGGTACTACACTATGAGATTCCCAGTGGATACTTCCTCCTTGTGGCAGATGATGTCACGTCCAACTTTATCATCTCTGGATGTACATGCATTGAAAAGTGAAGTGAAGTGGTGGGGACCAAAAGATCTTGACCCCTGGACTGGGGAGTGTAAAAAACTTTGGCCCCTGTTTGGGGTTCAAAAAAATGTCACTCTGTTTTGAGCTAAAAAATCTGCCTGTTACTATGCTTCAGTGGCCCTGTATGCACTGATTTATGACCCATACGGGAGGGGTAAACAAAAAATTCTGCATACTCCTTGGAAAAAACACACCATCTCACCCACCCAATCCCCCTTGTTAAAAAAATTGATCACTCCCTAAAGGGGCAATATCACCACTCACACTTAACTACATAGGAAACTAGAAACTAGAACAGTACTAGAAATGTGAACGGGACATGCTCAGTGATTATGCCCCTTTAAATTAACAAGGCATGGATATAGTTTTGACCTTATATCTCATTTGGTTTCACCTCATTGCTTTGGAACCCAAAGTAGGCAGGCCTTCTCCTTCTATGATGCAGAGCTGCCTACCCGGTGTGCCATTGTAGACCCAGACAATCATCCTGATGTGAAATTGATATAATGACCTTGACCTTTATGTTAGAGGTCACATAAAAAACTTGTATCATAATATATATTGCCTTTGTGTATGGAAGGTTATGATTTCAGATCAGATCAAAATACCAGATACTTGACCTTTGACCTTTGACCTTAAACCTTTGACCTTTGACCTACTATTTGTCAGATTCATGTATTAGCATTATATGATATCATGCTAAGACACAATGAACAATAACTCATCTGTTGAATTGCAGCAAAATGTATATTTTCCTATTAAAACCTCATTTCCAACTTTTTATTTTCAATGTAGAAGTGCCAAGTTTGTCCCCCACAGAGAGTTTTACACTCACCAGGTCTATAATCTACATATTCACAGCTTTCCAGCGATACCTTGTGTCTGGTATCTTTTTCTATGACCACTCTTCTCAGAAATAATGCCCGTAGCAGCCCAGTGCTGCAGCATTATGGCCTTGGACCAGGTTCTTACCAAGCTATATTGGGCATCCCTCCCTCTCGGCTGGTATCCCTACAGATCCCCAGGGGCTTAGGCCTTGACTTTGCTGACCTAATCATGCTATATATCGACTGGAGGTCGGTGCTCAGGATGGGAAACCTGCTTACACACCTCCAACCATCCCTCCCTCTGCACAGTATCCCTTACTGACCAACCAGATGGGAGATACGACTGGTTGGTTTCGCTATTTTACCAACGTTGGGCATGAACCTTTATGCATGTGGAATGGTGATCAACAAACAGGGGGCCCTTGTACCATTGGCTCAGGCACTTACTCTACGCTATGCATGTATGACCATTTAAAAAGATCAGCTACACTAGGTGCTTTATCCTGTATCATTATGTAATTATGGGCATATCGAGTCAATTTATCATATAGCCCAACTGAAATAGCTCCTCGCATAAACATGCAATCACCTCTTCCCGGCCCACTACCCCCAGCCACATCCCAGTCTTCCATTTTACCCCAGACCTCTAGACTAGTCTCTATAACCTCACTCCATGCCCATCCCTCAGGAGGTGCAAGCCTTGACTTCTCTGACCTATATTGACCACCCGGGTAGGACCACAGCTGTTGTAGACTGACCAGGGGGAGGCATGTTACCTGAAGGAGCAGCTCCAGGGCCCGGGGGGGGTAGTCACTCTTTGATGCTAGGTACCAACTGCGAAACTACAGCCCCCCCTTTTTGGTCATTTGACAGCCCCTTGAAAATGTGCTTTATTTTTACAGCCCCCTATTTTCTAAGAAATCAGATGACAGCCCATTGTTAAGAGGCCTCGCCCATTTAACGTGAGGTTATTGTGGTATTATATAGATTACTCAAGTCATATATGAGATTTAAGTATTCATTTTTATATTTAAAATTGTGACAGGCCCTGATTTTGTACTTTCCAGTCATTGACAGCCCCTAATTTTTTACTTTTATATCATTAACAGCCCCCCTTTTTTCTTGCTCCGACGCGCGCACAGCGACAGCTCTTTGGGGTTGTTACCGCAGTTGGTACCCATTCCTATACTGAGTGCCCCCCCCCGGGCTCCAGGGTTACCGAGCAGCTCACGGGTTCAGCATTAAGAGGCCGAGCAGCTCACCAAGTGCACTCACTCACTGATGGCATCAGCCGATAGACTTCTAGTGGTACTGTTGTGTGTGATAGGACAGTGCAGGGGCGTCGGGGGGACATGCCCCCCCCCCATACACGCACACTTTTGACTAACCCTCAAAAGGTGACTGAGTCTGATGACCAAGTGCAAAATATAGACCCACATTGTATTGACATGTACCTGACATTTTCTGAACTTAAGAATTTATGAAGAAATGCAATATAGATAATGACTAAGTATGAGGACCAATAGCTATTACTGTACATTACTCTATAGTTGGTAAGGCCTTTCCTATAAGCCCGGGTATAGACACATGTGTGCAGGAAACTACATCCCTCATAGTGATATTGACTTTACCGATCCATATTACTCTGCCATTGGTATCGACGCCAAATTCTGATTGACGGATCTGCAAAGAAGCGATTCTCGATAATGAAAAAAAAGAGAACGAGGTATATTAACCCAGTTTTTGACCCGCATCGCTAGAAAGGATGCCCAATTTCTTATGACATCCTCCATCCCTCATGCTAGCACTTAGAGGCGTGATTCCAGAGGCCCTCTTTATCAATGCTGTGCGTGTGTGACCTGTATGCCATAGTAATTAAGTCGGTCATGTCGTGCCTTCTTTGAGTGAGGAGATTCCCGGTCCGTCTGGAGCTGCTCTCCATAGAAACTACTCCTAGTGTAGCTCCCCTGCGAGGGGTTCTTGTCAAACGTTTCATTTCCTGTAGGTGTATACGTCACGTCACGTCATGCCGTCACGTCAAGCCGTCACCATTATGTCGAACCTCTCATGGCCAGGGTTACCTGCATGTATGTTATATCTAATCGAGAAACAGTTTGGCGCAGCTATATATAAATGTTATATTAGAATGCTGGTATACCATAATTATAGACCCAATAGTACTGAATACCAGTCATACAATGGTGTCCAGAAGTTTGATAAGTTAATCTCACATCCGTGACATGAACCTTTTTGAAAATAGTGGTAAAGCATTTTGATATTATACTTTAAAGTGACTGATGCCAAATATATGCAATAGACGTCACGAATTTTGCTTCTATATTGGTCAATATTTCTCCGGCTGAAGTCTGCTCTATATATTATATCAATATCCGCACTGTATACCCACCACCTATACCACTCTCTCCTCACAATCCTTAATATACACCAGGGGAATCGGCTTCTTCCCACGTCAGCGCAATTCGTCTTTCTTGGTGCTGATTAACAGTGACAGTGCGCGGGTGTGGACTGCACAGAAAAATGCCTGGATCGTTATATCGCCGACTGGTCCTGGATAACGCCACAATCAATGGGTGGCATCCAGGGCCGGATACAGGCCGACTTGTGGCACTGGGGTGTGGGTAAGGGCCTGGTAGGGGACCTGTACACGGGGGTAGGAAGGGGGCTGCTGCTTGGAGTATTCACACTGTCATACTATATGTATACACATAATGTTTAACAGGAAGGGTTAAACTATGGCTATAGCCAAATACGCCCATACAATAAGGGCCTGGGTGCAGCTATGTGATTGGCCCCACTCGAGGATTCTTGTTTAGACATTAACACATGTGGATCACCTTGCCAGCTATTATGAAAATAGGGGTAAAATAATGATTACAACTATCTATATAAAATGTGTAATGATTAACGATAAATCTCATCGGGCATGGTAGATAATTAGAAATGTAAAATATGCCTAAGATATACAAAACGATAATTCTCCATCTGTAAACACCAACACTAGTGTGTTATATTCTTACAGGGCAGTGAACTTCCCTCCCCACCCTGGTGTGAAGGGACAGGTACCGTTAGAAACCATCACGTCCTCAACTATGGCGTCAGCAGCCAGGGGGTGAGAACACTGCCCAGGAGATCCTGCGTATTTAAGTGGAAAGTGGCAAGTGATGTTGTTGTGTGATCGATAAGTCCAATAATGGGTTTTAATTAGCCAGTGTTTCGTTTGTCGGAATTGCCATCGGTTACAACCGTTGTGCGGGATTAATCGGGCGTAGAGGGACGTTTTGTGTCATCATGTTGGTAGTGGTGGTGAGGTGGTGAGGGGAGTATTGTCAGGTATGGACAATAAGCCACAGTAGACCTTTGCAATGATTGGGGGCCTCTACCCATTACACACCGCCCACACGGACAGCAAGATGGGGTGATATGCAATACATGAGTAGTATATGGAACGTGAGGTTTGGGGATAACGTGTGGGTACTGGGGGTTAAAGGAGATGTACCCTCCGCACTGTCCAAGCTCGGACCAGTGTAGGCGACATAAACTATTCGAACGTGTGACTGGCCATGGTACTAGGTTCACGTTGACTGATGCACTGAATGGTAGTCTTCCATTCAATCTTCCTGAGCAATGGTCCAACGGCTACATGTACCGAGAAGTGAAATAACCGTTTGACGGATAAGGAAATCAATAGAGAACACCCATTAAACCATCAAGTAACTATTGCGATTACATCAGTTAGTAGAGGCAATTATGACGTTCTCTAATTATTGGCAACTGGAAATTAAGGGTATTCCCTGCGTGTTAATGACATGCCCCCTTCACTGAAAACCCAGAGCAAGGAGCCTAGTCATTATGACGACCTAGGTAGTCATAATGAATAATGGCAGATGGAGTGGAGAATGGTGTATGAATATAGTCTCTAATTAGTTCACTTCTTAATGAGAGACATCCTTTTCACATATTTGGTGTAGTCTTGATTGAACTAAGTAGCATTACTTGTTATAAATAAGTTGCCAATGGGTGAGAATGATGGCCCCTAAGGTATAGAGACCACTCTGCTCCCTGTCACCAGTGTATATCTCAAGACAGATATAGTTATGCAAAATGTTAAAACCAGGTGGCAGTAGTGTGCCATAAGTAGCAAGTGAGGAATAGAAGTATGTACCATAGGGTAGTCATTGGGACAACCTAGGACTTGAGAGTTGTCACTACCGATGACTTTAGGTCTTCAAATGGACAGTACATAAATTAACAACCTTAAGGTAGTCATTCTGACAACCTAAATATTGTGACTACCTAAGGTCGTCATTATGACAACTTTGGTCTGAATGGCTCAGATGGGTAGTCACAATGACGACCTAAGGTGGTCACTTTGACTACCTAAAGTTGTCAGTTTTGGTATTGTCAAAATGACGACCCTGAGGTTTTCAGTGTTGTGGCGTACCATCGAACTGCTATGCAGCGTCGCTGGCTCTTCGACACTACCTACAAGAGTCCATTTGCATGCTGCAATGAGCGAGCACATTATTGAATCCATTGTGTCGGGGTTTCTTGACCACCCAACTGGAACTATCTCCCATTCAATAGACATGGTCGACCCATAATAGTGGGTTTTATAAATGGCGGCTGTCTGATGGACTCAGCATGAGACCCAATGCCACCACCCACCCACCCTGTAGCCTGACTACGATAGCACAGCGCCTAAGCATCCTTTGTTCCCGTGTGAGCTAAGGGTTAACCTTGATACAGTTAACCTTGGTATAGTGAGGGAGGTGGGCATGATAAGGGTGTGATGAGGGCTGAAGGACTGAGGGCTGAGGGGCAAGGACGTTAAGCTAGGTATGTGGTAAGTGGGGGTGAGGTCATTACGACGTGGTAACTCCTTTATAAGCATAATAGGGATCATAGGGGAATACAAGTTGTTGACTGTGTCAGAAATTTGTTATTTCCAATGCTGGGTTTGGGATTCGGGACAATATAGTATTTGGCACGTTATGCAGCAGGGGAAGTGAAAATAATGATAGGGTGGGGTTGGTTTCTGCCAGGGAATGAGAGGGTGGGATGTGTAGGGGACAGGGAGCAGCAACAGGAGCAATGAGGGGGTCAGGCAGAGGGCACGTGGACGTGATATTGTCAGTGTCCCAGAAAACAGAGGACTATCACAAAGTGATGTTGTAGTGCTCTGATCGTGACAGCAGCAAAAGCTCCCCTCTCTGGCACAGGAAACAATTATTGATGCACACCGCCTGCTGCAATGGGCTGCTCCCTCACCCCAATGCACACCCTCTACCCCCACACACACTCTACCAGCACTAGGTCATGATGCTATCCCAGCCCCAATCCCTAGATATTGCTGACCTAACTCTTGCAGTTACATAGGGGCCTTAGTGCAAGGTACATTAAGGTGCCTTTTTCAAGTATAAATTTACATGTCACGTATGATGTTCTTTATACATAAGTGTTTGCTTCTTCTATATGTGACAGTGGAATCCTTACATTGCATTGCTGGCAATTAACATGGCACTACCTGTATTCAGCTATGCCTCAACATGTGTATGATTGTCTCAATTTATTCTATATAAACATATCTATAATCACCAATGTATACTCTACCCCTAGACCGAAGCTGAACTAATTGCTATATTTTACAGAGCGTCTAGAATTCCCAAACTTCACCCATCTCGGTCTCACATCCGCAGATAGCTATCTCTCTTTTTTTTTCTACGGAGAACAAAGACAATGTATGAACCCCCCCCCCCCCACCTTCCATGTTCCTATATCACCCCTCCCCATTGTGGTCGTCTACAATACCATTCCTAATTACAGCAGTAATCGTTAATTGATTCCCCCACACACAGATGCTGTATAGTCGAGGCCTGCTGAGGCATACGATAATTAAACATGCCAGTTAATTAGTGTGAGCGGACATCGAGCGATGGGAGGCAGGATTTGATTATTACAAAGTCATTCGTTACAAAACGGCGTTGTATAGATGTAAGTAGTATATGAAAACAGAGGCTGGTGCCTGATTATTGAAGCCAATGTAGGGCTTGAGATTGGTGACCGTACAGGAATGATTGTTAACAATAGGCTGTAGAAATGAAATGCATGCAATATTAAAGACACAACTTATATATTTTATTGAAAACTGGCAGATGAATATGATGTATCCGACACAGGCGGCAATATAATACTAGTATACACACATTTGCCAAAGACAGGATGTGTATACTCTGACTGCAGGCATAACGTTAAGAGGTTCCCCCAGGCATATATACACAAGGCTGTTGATGATATAGTGAGTATGCTGATGTTGTGATGTGACAGTGATGGTAGTGATGAGTGGTGGTGCTGGGGCTGGGACGGACGGACTGAGGTGTCAACCCATTACCTACAGGTGTGACTCCAGGTGCGGCCAGCCATCAGGTGGACGTGTGCAGGTGTCAACAGCAGCCATCCACTACCTGCCTTGGTTAGTTAAACGAGCTAGAAGAACACCTACCCGCCCACCCACCCTTTATGTCAACCCACCAACTCACATCCTGACATGTTATGTTCACCTGGAGGCAGTATCATAATGAAAGTATGAAGCCACTGGTAACTCTAATTACATGAAATAATGACGTATAACAGCAGGTCTTTGATGTAGCTTGTCAGGTGCAGGCCTTTGTTTTATAACTACATGTAATTATCTCTGACGAGAACGGACCTTAGTATACTATATATATATATATATATATATATATATATATATATATATATATATATATATATATATATATACTAAGGTCCCTTTCCCCAGAGCATGTCACGATTCTATATATGAGATGTGGAATGTATACATGTACAATGTACCGGTATATAGTATACAGTGTGCATTCCATTTTTCCCAAAGTGTTGATATTAGTCCAGAAGAACCTATGCGCGACGATCACATAAACTAAAGTATAGCTTTGTAACAAAATGTAAAAGAGGTATTTGACGTGACAGCCCCCTGGACAGTAACGATTCCCAGGCTGATTAACGATCACCTCCCAGGCCGAGTGGCTGTAACCACGCTGACAGACTACTCCCAAACCGAATGGAGGAATTTGGCAAAGTCTGTCAAAAGTAATCCTAGCCCCCCCCCCCCTCACCCCACGAGTCGACTAATTAAAACACAGGCGACTGCCACTCTTGCCTCTCCTGCCCCCCTCCAATTCCTTCTCCCAAACTTCGAAAAACGCCTCAACCATTTCGATTTGCAAACGAGTTCAGTGTCTTTTTGAGTTTTCCCAATTTTCATCATTTCATCTGTAACGGCTTTGGCCTCGTCGGCCCTGGCGCCCGTAATTAGAGCGTGTTATCGGTTTGCATCAGAAGCAGCAGGAAAATGACGCTGACCTTTGTTAAAGGAAAGCAGACGATAACGCAGCCACCATACTGAAAACAATTCTCCCGTCAAGTTCTCTATCTTATTTCTGCTCTTGGCACAACTCTTAAGCAGCTAAATCGCTTTGGAAACAGAAATACCGACTGTGGCTGTTTTTGTAGATTCATGGATTGGTCTTCTTCATTTGGGCGTTAGGGCGGTGCAATTGGAAAAGCAACGTTTAGTGATTAGTGAATTTCTCATTATGTCGCCTGTTTAATGTAATGTTTCAAACATGCTTAAGGCTATAAAAGAAGTAGTAGAAAGTGTGAGAGAAACTTTATCGGGCTTTGTAGGTTAACTATGAGTGACTGTTTTATCTTGATAAAATACACGAACCTGCAAAAAGCATACATGTTTGTATCAGCAGAATAGGAATAGACACAGGACGAACGTCAGCGAAACTGACAAATTATCACCGACGTCTATGAATAGTTACATTTTGACACATTTTCATTGTGGTAGACGAAAACGTGTAACACGATATCAAAATACCTAGAAGCGGATTTGCCACAAACAGTATGGTCCATTTCTGTTTGATAGTGTCATGTTTACGTTGAATTTGATTATGACACGGTAACATTTGGCACACACATATCAGGATTCATCATCTGGCCTAGAAAGGGGACTCAATCCCCCCTTCCAACATATAACAAAGATAAACAGTTAGGATATCAAAGGATATAAAGCACTATAGCATGTTATGATATTGACTATATTCTATTAACGGTATCCCATATTGCTATCCTCCTACACGTCATGATGTGCACTACCAGGCCTTGTACCCCCACCCCCCCCCCCAGTTCCTCCTCCCATACCTGACATGATGTACGATACAGTTCCCCACTATCTCCCACTTTCATCACCGACCTGGTCATCCGCACCAGTAGGCACGGCAACATGTTGCCTTGGTAACCTAATCCCCTGGAGGAAGATGGCGGCGGTTGGCGCTCGCCACCCTCTTAGAACGTCACCTATTTTAGCGCCAGATAACATCTAAGATTTGATTGCATTCTCAATAATAGTCCCTACTCGCGCCAAAAAGAACACAGCACTTCCCTGGTGTCTATTGACCGAGATTTGTGGATCTTTCTTGGTTAATATTTTGGTATTCTTTCAGGATGTTTTGGGGGCAAATATGTGGCCTGTTGATTTGGTTATGCGACAAGTGTGCAGCCGTGTTCCCTTTGGCAGACGACAGCCAAATGTGCTGCGTCTCCTTCAATGGCAGACGACATTTTCACACATTTTGGCGCCATTTGTCCAGCTGCCATTCTGTCTAGTAATGTCTTTCTGGCTGTGGTAGACCTTTATTTGCACTGTGTCCCGCCGAAGGTCTCTTTCTGTTTCTCATTGAATATTGATGAAATTAGTCAGTTGAGAATCAATGCTGTGTTATTGAAGCAGGGCACAGTAGTGCCAGGTTCTTTAGAGACAGGTATTTTTGCACTTTTAAAAAAAATAAATTTTTATCATCATTTTTCTTTTGAATCATCTTTTTCTCTTTTTTTTAAATTTCTTTTATTTATTTTTTCTTAATTATTTAGATAAGGCATGTGACCTATCAAAGTGGGTCAGCGTTTCCTGGAGATTATGATTCTGCTATCAGAAATGAGAAATAATGTATTGTACTAAAATTAGGGACCTGATCATTGGGAATCGATCTTACACTCACACATCAGGGGGACTGCCCTGGTTCACATGTGATATCAATCACATATACCATTCATTTGTCTCAGGTATGAGGATTATGATCATGCATAGTCTCTTTGAGACCTGCCAATACCTGTGAGTTGAATTCATAGTATTTGAGTGCTGTTCCTATCGCACACAAGTCATATACTCTCACGGCTCCAACACATGGTAGTACTGACAGAGCAACCCACAGTCACTGCCTATACTACATTGGCACAATTCGATCAGAAGACAATGCATTGTTTGGGGACATCAGGCGGAGACGCCAATTCCCCAGTCTATAATGACAATACAAGCAAGGTATGTGGTGGTGTCTCCCGACTTCATGGTCTTGTCATGGTGGTATATGCACACAGCTGTAGCATCGTGATTGATGAATGTGTGATGAGATACTTGTGCTGCTGCTATTACATTGTTCCTATTCATCGTGGCTTAATTTTGGACAGAGAAGCCGAGCAAGTATATTACCCTACCTTTAGCATTTTCTTTCTTTTAATGAAAGAGCCATACTAGCATTTCCTGATCTTTTACTGGACAGCTATTGGTGATAAAGTGGTACACACCTTTTGACAGGATGTGATTCACTGCCTTTGAAAGGCCAATGACTCGTTCATCTAATACAGACCTTAAAAGTATGTTATCAAATCCTAATTGAAGTCTCAGCCAAGGAGAGTCTGAATTCTTCCTCTTGATATAAGAAGAACATACCTGCAGGGGGTGCATTGTTACAGGTTAATCACGACTTCTTCGCTTGAGCAAATTAATAATAGTCACACGAGAGCTGCAAATGGTTCTTTATCAGTGCATACTGAGAGAAAGTAAGAAAACCTCCACTAAATAGTGCCCGCTTGGAATGAAATATGATGCCTCCTTTCAATTTTCATCAGGCTATTTGAGGGTGAGGTATTTTAAGGGATTTTTATTCATAAGGACAGTAATTACTAAATTTATCAAAACAATCTGAAAATATGATTTTGATGTACAAAGTAAGTTGTTGACAATATGTATATTGATAATCAGTAGTCCCCTATCATTTCCAATTCATATCAAGAGCATCTCAGTTTCATCATTCTCTCCTCCCCCATTTCCGAGTACTTTTTGTTTTGTTTGAATAATCAAGGACCAATCGAAAGCCCCGATATTAGTAGAAACAACATTTAATCCATAGCACTCCAATATCTGGGACTGTTATACTTTCTCTAGTTAACACACTTAGCCCGCCAATGATAATGACTTTGGAGAAAGCTGTATTCAATAAAATAACGCTTAAATTGAATTGAAATTGGGACGCCACACTTTAGCATCAATGCATATAGCCCTACTCCCTTCTCATATCACTATGTCAGTATGCCAGTATGCTTGCCTGAGGCCTGGAGGAAGGTTCCTCCTGCTCAGAGGCTCAGTCAGGCCTCAGTAGAGACTTAACAGAGAAGAGATCCCCCCCCCCCACCCACACACAGTGACACAGACCACAGAGGGCGCCTGGAGCTGTCACAGGGTGCAAACCTTGATAACCCTGCCCTAACTGCCTCCCGTCTACCTGCTTAACAACGCCCCACCGCTAAATGTGACAAAGTGGCCTTAGGGTTAGTGTGGGGGAGGGTGCAGCTTCACACACTGTCCTCTTACCACAGTCCCTATGTGTCATTCAGAATATGGAAACCTACGTTAAAGACTAGATTCTTAGTGATAAGGTAAAATGGGGTTCAGTGAGGGCCATGGGAAACTGGGGCTATGAGATGAGAGGGGGAGGTTTATAAGATGGTGTGGGTAGGTAGTCCCCCCTCCCCTTCCCAAGGATACTTCATTCAGAAATAAGAATGACAAAGCCTATGTTGAAGTACCTTAAGTGACTTCAAATGTAGCAAAGTGATTTAAGGCCAGGGATAGAAGAAAGGGGGAGTGCACGCATCTGTCGCACCCCTATATTTAGTTGAGACCAGAATGTGGCACCCCATGCTGTGTTGGCTCCACAACACGTTCAGTTGTGGTTGCAGTATATACTGCAGGAGTAATTATATCCTCCCTTCATCTCCACCTTACTGACAATACTGATAAAGGCACAGAGAGGTGGCTACCTGTAGCAGGTGACAGCAGCTAATATACTGCCATGACACAAAGAAGACTTTAATCAATTGAATGCTAAACATATGGGCCACCCAACAGCACCTGGGTCTGTACGGGGTAGCTTTGAACTTGGTTCCCACATTGGATTTTTGAGAGAACTATTTGTAATCTCCCTAGCCCAGACAGCACAGTGTGAGAGCCAAGTCTATAATAATATTCACATAAAGGTGTTTGCTCTAATATGTGGGTTTGAACTCGCCAAATCCCGGCCAGGTTACACATAGATATCGTATAAACCACCCCCACCATACAAACGCCTGGCCAGGCTGGTCTTACTGATCCAACCCCAAGGTTGAAAAGTGGCCTGTCTTGATATCGGCCACGGCGCCTGTGTACCCTGCAAATAAACCTAGCTGGGACCAGTTGCCGCTGATATATGTATGTAGGCCTGGTCCTGAGGTCAGAAACGTTCTTTCATAAATATAGTATTTTTGCTGAGGTTATGTTTCGTGCTGTCGGCTGGATCTGATGACTGTCGTCCCCCATGACAGAACTGGGACTGTGATGTATGGGACTATGATACTAGAGCTTTACATGTAGGCTGATGTAGAGCCTTTGATGAAGGAGATTACCCATGGAGGTCTTATTATAAAAACCAATCTGCCGCATCTGCCCATTACCTTGGCTATATTTGAGGAAATGGGCCAAGGCCAAGGGCGAGGGAATTTTAGATGCATTGCAATACAAATTGTGCAATACCCCAGTGAAATTCATAAAAACTGCTTGGTACATCAGAAATTAGTATTATAACTGAATGTTATTGCATCATATATTTGATATATCATTGTTAAGCTATCTAAGTCCCCAGACTCATTACTTTGGCTAATTCACAAATTCATATTCCATTCAAGGATGGTAAACCTGCAATCCAACTGTTACCCTGTGTACACACCCAGGCCCGCTCCCATGCCTCTAGCATTAGGTGCATGCCAAACATAACAAATCGGTGGAGCCCAGATAACCTGTTTAGATTTCAGAGCGGCCACAAGCAGGGCCTTTGATAAAACATACATTTGAGGAAATGATTTGTGTGCAGGTGTGTGTTTTTATGGATTTGCCCTCTTGGTGTGTGGAGGATGTGGTGGAGGCAGGGAGGTGTGCTTTCTGAGAAGGCTGCTGAAAGCCCTGGTGTATGCTGATTGTGCCTGCCTCTATGGTCCAGACACCCCCCCCCCCCCCCCACTCACACATCTACCTGTTGCTTGGCACCACTCACTGCCCGTATGTTTATAAATATTATGAATCCCCACATTAGAAAATGTAGCTATTGGCATTACATACTTAGCATGTTGTAAAACTAAGGTACAGATTCTGTGTGCCATATCAATGCTGTAATAATAATTCTGATATTTATATGCGCCGTACTTGTTTTAAAGCATGGCAATATATATATACGTCTGTGCCCAATACTAAAGCTTGCCGAATTGGGCTCTATCACAATGGTAGGCCTATATCCTAACCAGGTTTCGCGTTTCGAGAGGCTTCTATGAAACAGCGAATTAGATCATTGCGATAGCAGCAGGACAATGCCATATGGTAATACACCTCTGAGATAATACAATGATGACACTTTTTCCATTAGAATGTCCCATACATATATATCATGTGGTCGGGGCTGTGTCGGTAGGCACACTTTTTGTGGCACCGATGACTCACCCGTCCACTTCACCTGTGTGAAGAAAGTCAACCTTGTCCGTTTGTCAGGACGTCCTCTACTGGTTAGGGCGGCAAGGGGGGCACTTCACAGTCAGGTTGCTCATAATGTGTCTGTATGCCGCTCACCAGCCCTAGCCTGGCGGGAAACCCACATAAACACCCCTCCACATAAATGGACCACCTCTACCTTACACCCCTCTCCCACAGAGTGGGCTCGCCCTCCGGCTCCTCTCCCCGTCCGGCCCTCTCACCCTCACACCGCTCTCCACAACTGACCAGTAAACATCTCTCCTTGGAGCCCTGCCCCGCTACACTAGCAGCAGGCCCATTCAGACGGTGTTGCCGGCTCAAAATACATTTTCTTGTCGCCAACCATGGCGCGCAAAAAGACTCGACCAAAGACGCCTCGCCGCTCATCACGCAGGTCGGCCGTGTCACCACACACACCACGGCACCAACCCGCGCCAGGCCCGGTCGTCACTCCGGCCATCGTCCCTCGGCAGACACCGCCACCGGACCCCGGCCTCCCGGCTCCCGCCGTCAACCCTGCGGCCAACACAATCGCGACTGTGCCTACCAACCGCCCCATTCCTTTGGCTGGCGGCCGGGCCACTGGAGGCCCGGCCGCTGGAGGTGAGTTACCGCTTTTAAACCCTCACATTGTTCCTCTTGTTGACTTAACCACACAACCCCAGCCTGCTGCAGTCAATTCTAAAAAGACTATCAAACAGCTCTCTGCTGAGGTTATAGAGAACAAGAATACAATTGCTGGTAACACCCAGACACTAGCCGCCATCCTTGACATTGTGACCGGTCTCAGTACCAAAAAGCCTGACTCTGTCCCTCCCTCACCACAGATCCAAGATGGCGCCGTCCAAGATGGCCGTTCCCGCCAACCTGCCGCACCGGTCGTCACCACCGGACTTCCCGCCCCGGGGCCTGCCGTCGCTCAACTTCCGCCGCCGGCTCACCGCTACCCGATGCCACATCCCGTGCCGACCACACGTGATGCTACACCACCATACAACAACTATGCTCTCCCTCCCCCAACATGGGGTGGTAGGGGGAACATACCGCCACCACCGCAGCACGTCCCGGCCCACGTCCACGCGCTGCCCGCCCAGCCGCCGCCGTACCCGCCGGACATCGCCACACCGGCCCAGCTGGTTGCCTTTCCACACGTCCAACATGCCGTCGCCGCCACCATGGGAGCCGCCGCCATCCCGCCGCCTCCTCCTGGACATGGTAAGCCAACACCCAAGCCGTGCCTCTTTCTGCAGAGGGACGGTTTGATCCATGACAAAGATAAAATTGAGGCACAAGTTAACATGACTCTCCCGGAATTCATCCATGCATTCTTAAACATGATGGACTTTGGTTCAATACCTGTGTATGATCGCCCCCACATGGAGAACCACCTACGTGAGGTGGTCGCTGACGCGTGTGACCGAGAATGGCCCAATGTCCGCCGCTGGTCAAACGCTGTGTTCAACCGCATTGAGTCTGGCTTTTACACATGGTCAAGCCAGACCCAAATGCAGCGGGACAGGTATAAAATCTCTTTCGCCAGCACCCCTGCAGTACATACAGGTGATGTAGTCCCGTGTCCTTCATACAATAAGGGCTCATGCAACCACAAAGAGTCCCACACTGAAGGTTCCATCCGTCTAGCCCACATTTGTCGCTACTGCCATGCTATTACAGACCAGAGTTTTGGCCACCCCTCTACCACATGCTACCGCCGCCAGAGGGCCAACCAACAGCAACAACAGGGCAACAACAACAACACCCCCGCCAACAGGGGTGGTCAACATCAGGGCCGCGGCGGCCGTGGCGGGCAAGGTTCTGGGCGTGCCCCTGGAGGCAACCAGGACCCTCCCAACAACAACAACACCAACTGGAAACCCCCGACCACTGGTCAGGGAAACTAGAGGGTGCTGTCACTGATTGGGGTTGTACTGATGATTATGCTGATGTTTGGTTACAGGTTGATGGTCACGCTACACATGCTAACCATCCCATTGTTGACACTGCACATGACATTTTTCCTCCAGCATATGACTCTTCTGTCTGGGAGCAAACACACCCCAGCGAATATAACCTGCCGAAAACAGTTGGTGACAGCACAAATTGTAACACCTCCGTGTATGACAATGTTTCACGTGATAAAAATGTTGATTCCCATGTTACAGGGCACATTGATGCTGATGACGTCACACATGACGTCACCCCTGACGACATCCACATCCCGCACGTCCAACCCATGGCCCCACTGCACCCTGAAGCCCTCAAAGCCCACAGGATGTCTAACTGGCCCCTCCCTGACGCTGAACTTGCTGACACAGCCGAAGGTGACTTGTACACCAAGGTGCGCGCCTCTGGCCTGCCCAACGCCCTAGGAGCCAAGATACCCCTTTCTACAAATCTCAACATCCCAGCTTGGGAAAAATACTTGTCCTCAATCAATGAGCATGAATTGTTATCATTTATCAAGTTTGGTTTCCCTTCTAGCTATCAGGGACCTACATCCAACCAAACTGACATTAACAATCATTCCTCTGCAGATGACTACCCCGAGCAGGTCGATGCATTTTTCCAGAAAGGCCTCAAGCATGGTTTCATTATGGGCCCGTTCCAGCACCCACCATTCGCTGAGTGGAACCATATTTCCCCACTCATGACCGCCCCCAAATCCGACCCCAGCCAACGCAGAATCATTTCTGATCTCTCGTACGGTCAATCAATTAACGCCCACATTGTAAAGGGGAACGTCCTTGGCGAGGTGAGACCACACTATCTCCCCACCGTGGAGGACGTCACACACATCATTGCTGACGCCCAGGCTCCCATGTATATGGCCACGGTAGACATAAAAATGGCTTACAAACACTTCCCTTGCGATATCAATGATTGGCCCCTAAACGTCCTCGCATGGAAAGGTCTGTATTATGTAGAGACCCGCATGCCATTTGGCGAAAGACTGTCGTCATTATATATGCAGAAAATTGCCAATGCTATCATCACCATCCTTCGTCAAAAAGGTCATACATGTCTCGTCTACCTTGATGACGTAATGGTCTTGGGCACCACGAAAGAGGCTGCCCAGGCTGCATACCAGGCTACCCTAGATCTGATGGAAGAGCTAGGCCTCACTGTCGCCCATGAGAAACTGCAGCCCCCAGCCACCAAGGTCACATGGCTTGGCATCGGGATTGATTCTGTGGCCAAAGAAATCACCATCCCCCAGCATAAAATCGACGACACGTTGGTCACTATAGAAGCCCGCCTTAAACAGAAGGCCATCACTAGGAAGCAGCTTAAGTCAATCCTGGGCAAGATTCACCACATCTCCAAGGCCGTGGTGCCTGGGAGGTTGTTTGTGTCACGCCTCCTCCAAGCCCTCAGGGAGATGGGCCCTAACAGAGACATTACTACAATTAGTCAGTCAATGCGCAGGGACTTCCTATGGTTTACCAGGTTCCTCAACTCATACAATGGCAGGTCCCTCATCATACCCACAGGTACACCTGACGTGACCATCGAGGCCGATGCCTGCGAGACAGGTGTGGGCGCATTCTGTGACACTAACTATTATGCCTCCTTTGTTCCTAGAGAATTTGCTGAGAGCCCCATCTGTGACGTGGAAGCATCAAACGTGGCCCTGGCCGTGAAAACCTTTATCTCTAAAGCTGACGCCGGTAAATGTTTTCTTTTGAAGTCTGACAACGCCGCCACGGTCGCTGTCCTTCAGTCCGGCCGTGGCCGGGACCAGGTGATCCTCCAGGCTGCCCGAGACATTTGGTGGCACCAAGCCCAGTGTCAAGTGAGGATCATCCCGGTCCATGCCCCCGGCGTCACCCTCACCCTCGCTGACGCCCTGTCTCGAAGGGCCTTCAGCCAGAGTCACCGTGACCTCTCTGACCGCATGGTCGCTGAGATGGGCCTATCTCGTGTTTACCTTGACCCATATGAAATGCTGAACCATGCTGACATTTAAGCCCCCGCCTTCTCTATCTCCAGGGGCCCTCTACACGCATATGTGCCTCCAGGCTGCAAGCCGGCAGCAGAGGATGAGCTCCAAGTCTGATGCCAACTACGACAGAGCTGTGACTATTTTCTTATCATTCATGTACTCGGCCAACATTGACATCTATGATGTGAGCGTACAGAGTCTTCTGGCCTACATAGAGTACTTGGACACGTTTTATGCACCAAGCACAGTTCCAATTTATTTATCGCACGCCCGTTCGTTTCTGGATGAGACATATCGATCAATCCAAGCCTTCACGCACCGAGCAGTTAAGAGGGTTCTAAGGTCTATCGCCAATGACAAATCCTATGAGTCTAGAGCAACTCTCCCATTGACAATCACCCAGTTCAACCTAGTTCTGTCTAGAATCCCCATCACGCACAACACTCCCTCTTACCTATGTGCATTCTCACTCATGCTCGTGTGTGCATGGCGCCCTTCTAACGTGGCGCCACCTTGTGTTGCCCGGTTCGACCCCACGCGTCACCCAACAAGACATGACTTTCACATAAAAGATGGGTGTCTCATAATACGACAGAAATGGGCAAAGAACTTACAAAGATCTGGCGATCATAGAGACATCATCATAAAGCCGGTTCTTGGAAACCCCTACTGTCTAGTCAACCTGTTTGCATCCATGTTGGCCCAGGCGCCAACCACAGCTCCTCTCCAGCCTCTCTTGGTATTCAGTGACTCTTACATTCCCATCTGCGCTCCTCACCTGAGTACTGTCTGGTCTACAGCCATACTGGACTCTGGGCTCCCCAGAGAGAGACACACACTTCAGTGCATACGCAAGACAGCCGCCACCATGGCAGCCCAGATGGGTGCCACCGAGAGGGAAATTATGGACCTGGGCTTGTGGCGCTCCCAGGCCTACCTCCGCTATGTACATTCAAATTCATCCTCCTCTCTACAGCATAGAATTGCTGCAACGATCACAAAAATCTAGTGTATTGGTGTTATTTATATTTTTGTGTTCATCTCCGTCCTACAATACATTACATTTTACCAATCCTGTTATAAAATCAATACATCAATTTTACATGTTCTTATACGTTCAAAGGTACAGAGATAACAAATAAAATTTATATCTCCAAACTACCTGTTCTCTCCTTCCTGGGGCTGGGATGTAGCGGCATATAGTCTTATGATAGAAACATTATATCATAGTGTCTGTATGCCGCTCACCAGCCCTAGCCTGGCGGGAAACCCACATAAACACCCCTCCACATAAATGGACCACCTCTACCTTACACCCCTCTCCCACAGAGTGGGCTCGCCCTCCGGCTCCTCTCCCCGTCCGGCCCTCTCACCCTCACACCGCTCTCCACAACTGACCAGTAAACATCTCTCCTTCCCACCACCTTCCCCTTTCTCCTCCTAATATAATATTCTTATCTCATACGTTACTCATACTATTTCATATACACCACTTGTTATTTATATTTTTGTGTTCATCTCCGTCCTACAATACATTACATTTTACCAATCCTGTTATAAAATCAATACATCAATTTTACATGTTCTTATACGTTCAAAGGTACAGAGATAACAAATAAAATTTATATCTCCAAACTACCTGTTCTCTCCTTCCTGGGGCTGGGATGTAGCGGCATATAGTCTTATGATAGAAACATTATATCATAGTGTGCGTATGAGCCGCGCAGTGCCTACCACCATCCTTCCCCCTCCATACGGTTAAAAACCGTGTTTTACCTAGAGTGGATGGCCGTGTTTCGAATTATGGCATATGTTATTGCTTTTGGGATCGTATGAAAACGCAGTTTCCCACTTGAACTTGGGAAAATATTAAAACTTAGAGCACCCCCCTCTCTCTCTCACCACCCCGATCCTTCTCCCAGTTGATGTCGGGCTAACCGTGTGGGTACTGGAGTGGGATGCTGGGGGCGGGAGGGGTAAGTGGAGCAGGACGGGGCCGTCTGTACACAGCCATACATATACAGGACGTGAGTCTGCCTGACGACAACTCGTCCCCCGTCAATATGTCCCTTTGTCGTCTGCCGCACAATGAGACGCCACTTATTGTCAAGACGCAGCGTCCCTGACGTACATGACGTCACGTACACGTCACGGGGGTCATGTGATTTACACATGAGGGGGCTGTAGAGGTGTGTGGCTGTGAACGTCACGTGGCTGTAGCGATGGGGAGATGTATGTGATCCTCCTGTGTGTGTAGGTTAGTGTGTGTGTGTGTGGGGGGGGGGGTGATATAAAGGTGTGCAGATGAGGCAGTGTTAAGGTGTCACTAGGGGAGCTGTGGGCTGTTTTATACTGCCAGGGCTATAAGTATAGGGGCTACATCCAGTGCTGATGGTTACATATTAGTATAGCTGTTTCAATTAGAGGACACCTATACAGACCGTTACAGCCTGTATTCACGGGAGACTGGGTCCTTTTTAGTCATTTCCTCCCATTACAGACTGAATAGGATCGTTTTAACATTCAAACACCGCTGTAGAGACTTAAATGTGACAGCTAGCGGTTACTGAGAAACCTGCAGTTAATGCATCGGCCAAATAGGTCTATTTACCACCAACTTCAGATGCCCTAATCGTCCCCATACTGGCTTCAACATTCTTGCTTGCCATATACCTCTCATATCTTCACCATAGTATTGACCTATCCAATATGCATATCTTTTAAACGTTTATTCACCTATGTGCATTTTCTCATATTTTAAAATCAATTCTTCCCCTGCTTTACTCCGCCCTTCCCCACCTAAGATGTTCTCTCACCATCCTCACCATCCCAATGCACCCCTACCGGTAACCGTTCCCTTCAGGTGTGCCCTATACGTATTATAACATGGGGCGGTTTGCCGATACTGTCCGATCCCGTCAATATTGACACTGTAGCGGTCTAGTGTCCCCTCACTACATGACAATAAAGATACCACCAAACCCCATCATGGCCAGGTTATTTGGTTTTATCTTTTGTTTATTCAATTGCCTGCCAGCCCGGTGACAAAATATTACCCCACTTCATATTGAACGCAGCCACAGCCGTGCAAAAGAAGAGCGAGAAAAAGGATAGAGAAAAAGAAGACACTGGCTGTTGTGATTTAGATGATAGGATTTTTATACATGGGTTGCAGTGGTTGTGTGAAATGGGTGATAACGCTCTGGAATTTAGGACTATGTAATTTAAAAGTCGACTAAGTTGAGTTAGTGCCAGTAGTTGGGCGGGATTTAAATACTAGTTTGAGTGGAAAGTCGGTTAGCCCCGGCCCATGACTCATCATTGGTTTACATATAAACCAGTTTACTAGGGGGACATTTTTCATGTGTGGTTTTATAAAACCATCAGAGGAAGTCTAGGGGACTATAACACTCAGATGGAGAACAGGGGGAGTGGCAGTGTGGAATAAAAAGGCACCCAAGGCTATGCACACATTGCGCACTCATGGGGTACAAATGCCTCTGAGTGGCAATAATTTACATTTGGAATGTTTATACGACGTCGTTAAAACAGTAGGTTTTAGAATGAACCATTACTGATAGGGCTTTGCTAATTGTAAATCCTATGAGAAGAGACTTAACAAAACTCTTTAGAATAATGGCAGGAAGTATTTTAACAAAATCATTCCTATCGTGACTCACTTAAAAGAGGGCCTAATTGGTAATCGCCTGTACACGCTCTTACTTGAACTCAATTTGATGTCAAAGTGACGTGATGCAATTATACATGTGTCCCTTTTACTTAGAGTCAAGTCGTTCGTCTGACAGGCTTAAAATTAAAGTCCCCTTCTGCCATTTCGTTTTACAAATGAACATCATCGCCACTGAATACTTATCTATTCATCCCGCTTGCGCTGAAATAGATTGTCTCATATTATTTGCACGCCCTCCTGTGTCGTCCCTGTTTGATCTTGCGTGTTTTTTTTAACAACCTACACATTGTTATCATGCTTTCGTGTACAGTAGATGAAGTTTGTATTTGTCTAACTCATGTCTGTTTCTGTCTTTGCAGGTATGTAGAGCTATGGGGAGACTGAGGCATCTGGGACGTGAGGTAGAAAGAATCATTTTCTCTTCTCTTCTAAGGCTTAAAAATAAGAGCACTGAGCCTATACATAATATTAATGGAAATATTCTTTATATGTGTATAATGGCATGTGATGTGTAATATACTGTATGTAGGATATACCTAGACGGTAGTATGATCTCTATGTCTGAGCATGCAGAGGATGGAAGTCTGAAAGGAGATTTTATCAAAGGATGGACTCCTGAAAGCAATTGGTTGCCAATTAAAGATGAATGCACTAGGAGTGTAATCTATAATTGCGCTCAAGTTTCACTTAGCTTTAACTAGCAACTTGAATCGTACGATGATACGTCATAGGATAAGCTATAGGCTGACACATAGAACGCATCTCTAAGGCACATATATACAGTAAGTAGTATATGTGTGAGTAGTATATGGATAGTGAGTGAGCAGGACATGAGCAGTTCTACATCCTACAAGCAGCTGCTCACAGCGCCTAAATTGCCCCACTATAGCTCAACACGATGGGCCTTCTTATAGGGTATACCCTAGACGTTATGATGTCGTGTCCGCTGCTGGTCAGGATAAAACGAATTTCCAGGGGATCTGCTCACTGGGGTACATGGACCGAGGGAGCCGCTAGAAGTGTTATGCCTCCAGGTTTATCGAAGGTCTGTTGGTGGCATCTAGACTTGTTGAGGCCCACATTTACCAAGATAATATCGCTAAAGTAATGAAGGATTTTCGATACTGCTTAGAATTAGATGCAATTCAGGGGCAAGTCTGTAAACTATATATAAATGCAGCACTCTAACGCAGAAATGATTTGCATGTGCTCGGGAAACTCTCTTGTCAGTTTTAATAATGAATAAATGTTGCCTATTAAAGGCATTACCCGCTCACAGGTAATCCACTTGCGCACTTTGCGGGTTCTGCGGTCTTCTTAGCTTGCTATTTGTTTAGGCCTACATAGATAGGGAATATAGAATGAGTAATTTCCCACGATGGACAATCTAGGCCCTTTTATGGAAACCGAAGCTAAAGCAGACAAACGATCCATGTGATCAACTTTATGGCCCGAGTCATCTCCGTGTCAGTCTTTTGCCACTTGGCATTTTGGGATCGATCTGGTTAAAGCAATATATTGTCAGAAAGGAGAATGTACATCGTGTAATAAAAGGGAAATGTGTAAGCGTTGAGAGCTTTAATACACATGTAGAAATAGACAGACACGAATCGCATCCCAACTAGGCGCTACCCACAGCTGCCCAAGGTCGTGATATGAAAGACAAGCTCTGCGCTCAAGATGCAATATAAATGTATGAGATGTTTATAAGGTCAGCCACCAATAAATTCATACACGAGCAGAAAATAGAAGCAGGCAAATAGGAAATCCAGCTGCGTGTCGGACATACGCCTACGTCATGCCGTTGCCAGGTGACAGGAGCACAGAGCACGTCACGACGTCACGCTGGTTACCTGCACCTCGTGACGTAATGCCTTCAGCTGGTACCCGAGAGGGCCAATTAAAGAATGGCCACCCCGTGGAGAACCCGTAAAGGCTAACTATTGGCTGCCCAGGGCTCCATAATTACCAAGGACACCACTCGTACGGCTACGCCGACAGCCGCACTGTCTGTTCTATTGCCTATCTGCCTCCCGCCCCTGGAGCCTAATGCTTATTTCCTCCTGCCATGACCAGCGGTCAGCCTGCCTGTCCTCCCCTGTCTGTCCATCTGTCCTCTCTGTACAGTCTCCCACGTTGCCTTTTCATTTATTGCCTCCTCCTGTCCCCCCCCCCCCTTGATCACCCCCCCCCCCCGTTCTCTGTCCCTCTGTAGCCTTCTCATATAGTCACCCACCCCCTACCAGGTACACATACACACCGTGGCCTAGGTTTATAACGGAGGTAGCTGGGGGTAGGGTAACGAGAATAGAACTGAGGCCCAGGCTATTGTCAACTCGTTACAGGAATACAATTACATGATTAGCCAATTTAGCCACAAACCTATTACATCATGTTCAGAGCCACTCCATAGCCTGGACATTATTGCCTGCATCGTGAATGGCAGATCGATGAATCGCATTTACCGGGTAAATTAACAGAACACCCTGTAGGCAATACATCATCCATAGCTGTCTGTTTATGAAAATATATGGGTTATTATTGGGATGGCTGCCAGTAATTACCATCTCATTAGCATATTAATAACAATAGTGTGATGTGGATTAAGGGCAGTGAACAGGGTTTAACACGTGTAAAGGGGAGTTAAGGAGATTGCTCCATAACCTCTGATTGTCGCATGCATTGATGGGTAAAGCTTGCTTTGATTGGTGAAGCTTATTAGTGCTCCTCGGTCGGTCATCTTTTGTGTTTGGGTTCCTGCCAGTACACTGGGTGAGCAGTGTTAAAATGTGGGTGACGGATAATCCCGGCGAGAATACTCCAGTTGATCAGAAATCCTTAGAAAGCCATTTAAGACCTTTAAATGTATTAGGGAAATGCAATGAAGAAAAGCTCTCATATCATTAAATTTATATTTAGCTCTGGAATGGATTTAAAATGCTACTTCTTGACATAGACAAACTAATGGATTGCATAATTCACTTTTGATGAGTGTGGACCATAATTTTACAGAACATTACATTGATCACGATGATAACTTAGTAACTTAACTTTTAGACATTAACCATGCTTACTAAATATGAATTAACTGTCAATATAAGAGGACTAACAGATATGTAGAACTTTTGGCACTGCATATATCATTTACCCGAAAATAGGAGCACATAAAGACATCCTGAACATTCTAGGACGTGGACAAGCTTTGGAATGTGCACAATAATATCTGCTTCTCAAATTGGGGGAAAGAACATGACAAAGGCAGAAGAACAGTCTAAATCAATTAAATATTGCGTCAAGAAACTGTTGCAACATTCACCAAAAAACGAAGACCTTGTTGAACCATGCTGCCAACTTTTCACTAAAGGTTAATGGTAAAGTATTGACATTTCTGACTTGGGGATATTTTTGTATTGACTCCCACAACATTGGATCCCGTCGGGAGAAAGTGGTATTTTGACATTAAGGCTTTCGTTTTGGCTGAAAATGACTTGAGTAACAAAGTCGCTGAACACACTAACACCAGTAAATAGCCGTGTGAACTTTGCCCAGTTGAGTGGCCAAAATAATACAAAAGTTTCGCCACCTTTCACACTCGAGTAAGTCCATTTAGAGCTCTCCTTGACTGCTCACTCAGTGCGGCGACTCTCAGTGCGTGGTTTCTACTCCTCCCCCTTTACCCTTTAGCTGGATTACTGTTCAGCCTGCTGCCAGGTCCCAGCACTAGTCATGTGTGTAAGGGGATGGACAGGATTAGTGTGAGGCCCGTCATACCAGGGGCACATGGTCAGGTACAAGTCAGGTGGAAGGGGACGGTTTATCATACATTACTTCACGTATATCCCACATTAAAGCATACTAGGTATTTTAAGAAAGAGCATTAAGATGTAAAGAGGAAAAATGACCTGTTCGTTCTAAGGGATTAACAGCTTTGTCTGCATAGATATGTCTTACTCGCTCTTCAATCAATTGGAGTATATTCTATATAATGGAGGAACCACTCGACATACTAGCCTAGATAGAACCAGGTTCTATATCAAATATCATAAACACAGATTTATGGTAGATCTATCTTAATCTCAAAAACCTACCTTTAGACAGATGAAAACTACCAGGACAGAGACGAAAATGAATTAGCTAATACTTAAGCCATGGCCAGTTTGTTGGCCAATTCTAAAAGGTTCTCGCAGCAGGGTGGTCTCGGCAGGTGACATGGATTGCTGTTTTTACTGCTGGCTCAGTGGTCAGACATGGCTGAGGTTTTGTCGTCAGAATCTAAGCCTCCAGGCCCTTTGTAAAGGCAACCAAGCTTACACACAGTTACGTATAGGCCACCCAGCGTCCTACCCACCGACCCACTGCGCTAATTGCTACCCTGGAGAGAGCCTGGGGGTTTGTAATTTGGGTTGGTAGCTTAAGCTTCACTTTACTTAACTCTAAGCCTCACACAGGGGACATAATCCGCTGTATGGAAACGCGGGATGTCAGTGTAGTATACATTGTGATGTCTTCTCTAGACCTACACCCATTTTGTGTTTCGGAAAACTGAAATATGATAGAATCTTGCTAATATCAGCTGATCATCGTCATAATCTTCTGTTGAATGTTAAATTCAAAAGTATAAACATGGAGGAAGGATTTGGATCGATGAGCACACTCTAGATGAAGCATAGACCCTCCCCTTTGTTGGCCCAGTTAGCAGATGGCACGCTCTATGCTATTACATGCTGGTTGGGTATCATTGAGAGAGGAGAATACAGGAGGGCTCCGGGTTGGTAGGCAGTTGGAGCAGCAAAGGCTGGAGGGGAAATGTAATCCTACTGATACCACCCACTTACCCCACCAGTGGCATGCTCAGCCTCTCTGTAAAATAGGGGTGGTCATGGGGTCTGAGGGTAGGACATGAAAATCTGTCTAAATGCTTTCTTACAAATGACATGTTACCGACTTGGACCGGTCTATAAATCAATGTAGTGACCCGTTTTATGTCCACAGGGAAGTATTGCATTACATGCTGAGCATGTTCAGCGGAAAGGCTGCTTTCCTTATGTATAGAAAGTGGTTGGTGTTTACACATGCAGACTAAAAGGACACCACCGAAATGATAGCAGTGCAGTGAATTTGTCCTAACCCAGGACTCACTGTTAAAGGCTAATTATTTAGAAGTAATTCTTGTCGGTCTTGTAACCAATCTTGTAACCTATAATCTGATAATGATGAAAGAAAATCCCAAACCCTTCCTGCTCATCTATTAGTATCTCATAGTAGTAACACAGGGATATTTGGCGACGTCTGAGTTCCAATAACTCATAAAGGGGCTGAACACGGCAAACACCCATGTACATGCATATTTCACAGGTAATATGACACGTCGCTCATGTTAAACTAGCTACACTCCAGCCATTTTACCATACAAAGGCACTTGTGACTTTGTTGGGGGAAACTCTCCTTTACCCAGACTACTAAAGTTGTAGCCCTGAGTAGTGGTGACTGAATGGATCCATTTGTAAGAGGTCGGTCAGCATCGGTCTGGCCTCAAGTGGTGGACAAGTGGGAGGAGGCTGGCTGAAGGACTAAAGGACTGCCCCGCCCTCCACAGCCTGGTCACTACACCCCACACCGTATTTCATATACATAAGGTGTGCAGGGGGGCACTAGAGGGTTACAGAGGGGCGGGTGCGTGAGGCCCGGGTAGGGGTATAAGCACGAGTCCCCTGATGGCCGTGATGTAAGACCCCCTTCTGCAGGAATGCACCGCTGCTCACCAGACTCTCAGCATTTGCTCCACGCCATTTGGTTGAAGGTTGGGGAGCTGGGGTCAGTGAAGTGGTTCGAGTGAGGTATAGACTCACACTGGTCTTAATGCAAAAGTTGCAACACCGAGCCCAGCTTAAGTTGAGCAAATATAAATGGGAAAGTGCGGGACTAGAACAAACTATTTTGAAGTATTTTGATGTAATCTACAGGGCCCAAATCATATTTTCTCTCCAGCCTTAAACCAATTAAGCTTATTGGGAATTACAATAAATCCGATAATTTGAGGTAAACTAGAAAGCTATACAAAACAGGACACATTGAATTGGGTTGATCTTGTTTTATTGGGGTGATTAATTCATTGACAAAAGTAGGAGTCGGATATTCAAATCTATACTTCCTACAGTAATATCATTAGACTCTAAAGGTTAGTTAGGGCTTCAGGGCATTCAGGATGGCCTGTTCTAGTAGGTTGAGAGTATGAGAGGGGTGCTGGGAGATGGAGGGTTAGGGTATATAGCTGTCTATAGGCGATTTTCAGGGCACACGCCACAAGTTCATCGTATCCAACTGGTGTCTTAATACAGACTATGTGGCCTATATACATCATGTTCCTTAACGCCCACACCACAAACTCTCTACATGTATACGTCAAGTACAGGCCATACATTATGTATCACAAACACCATAATACACACCCAATTCTACATAAACAATACACACATATACAAGACTGAATTTACCTCTGGGACATGTTGGTGAGACGTCCCTTGTACAGTAATGGCGTAATATAATACAGTAAAACTACAGTAGAGTACAGTAGAGTACATTTGATTCTGACAGTGCAGTCACTCACGTCCACCAGACCTTGCTACCCCACCTTCTAACATGCAACCTCTAGACTCAGTCCCTCCCCCTGTCTGACTCCCTCAGGTCAGAGCAGTATACCCTGCCTCTACTCACGAGCAGCGCAAACATTTAACCGCCCGTCCACTCCCACAGCGAGATGACCCCTGCTTGGCATTCAGACTAGATCCGTGATAGACGATTCCCTGAGTGCAGACAGATTTCCCCACAGTTGAGGGACAAGCGAAAAGAGCATTAAAGGGGCATTCAGTTAGAAGGTGTGGCGGCCCGCACCAACTCCTGGCCCTGCCCTGGCCGTGTCAATATTTGTCATAAGGCACACTGCGTTGAGCTGCTCGGAGCAGCTTAGAGCTATACACAGGGAGGGCCTGGCTGTGTAGGGCGTCTGCTTTATGACCTTAGTGCCACACAGGGTAACTGCTCAAGGGGTGAATGTCCTGGATGAGCGGCTCTGTAAGTTGGCGTGGGAGCTGCTCAATGAGAGGCCGGATACTGGGGGCGGGATGTCCACATATTGTACACTGCATGTGCCATGTATTGCGGACAGATGTCACGTTTATTGATGCTGTGTCTAATATGTTGAACATCGTGCAGGCTGAAGTTGATATTGCCGTGTGATTTCATCCCAATCTCAGAAATACGAGCTGTGCTCAGGGTTTTGCGCATGCCTCGGAGATGTCGCTCTGCCTATTTTTAGTGGGGATACCTAGTAATTTTTCTTTGAGAATTTCGTATCAAATTTACTATGTGCACTTCTGACAGAAATTGGTATTTACTACTTTTATTGACTGGTGAGTGAGTGGCATCTCTGTGGCATGCAGGTATAGAACAGGTTGTATTGCAGGCTGGCGATTAGGGTTATCACAGCCTCTATGTGGATTCACGTATTGTGTAGCATGTGTGAGCTGTAGTACATACAACCAAGGCTGTCTAACGGGACGTGTACTTGTAATCAGCAGGTTGTAATTAAAGAAGCTTAAAGTGGCCTTTACAGTGGCTCAAACTGGCTTGCGGCAGACTTTATAGAGGCAGAATGGGTTCAGTTGGTCAATAGTCTTAACTGAATTGGGTAAGCTAGCCTGGCTCAACAGAGATTAAGATTGAACGCCAGGCTGACGGGGAGTTATCAGAATAGGCCATGGGCACCGTTTAGCCTTCTCCCACTGAATGTCTTCCAGTTCACCCTCTCCTGCTATACCCGCCTACCCCACCTCCGATACATCCCCTTCCCCACCCTGCATTGGGCAGGTCACAATGTCCAACCCACTCCACGATGTATTATAGCTATCATTTTAATCACCAGCAATGTGTCATAATTCCACAGCTACAGGTAAATAAGCAGGCTGAGGTGGCTCCACAGGCAGAGAACGCAGCGTGGGCTCTTTGCTCCCATCGATCTGTTGTCCCGCCACACATAAGGTTTATAGACAGGGGCAGGCACGGTGGGGAGGAGCAGACAGAAGGCGAGCTTATTTAAACTACACTGGGAGCCAGACATGTGCCTATTTGCACTCTTGTAGCCTATGCATCTCCTCCTTAGCTTTTTGCTGTGATTGCTTTTATGTTATATTAGAAAGATATATACATTATGAAGGGGACACATCTTCTGATATAGACCACCCCCCCTGGTTTAATGCTAGGTTAAAAGAGCATTTTCCTGTGGCTTGAATTGGGCTCCCATTTCTTGGGCACTATCAGCCCGGCAAACTCCACTCTTTTCTGATAAGGAATTAAGGCCGGAATTACATTTGAACCAATTGAAATTTAAAACTGAGAACAAAACAGGGGAGGGACATGTAAGAAAATGGCTGAACAGGAAGCAGTTTGATAACAATGAAAACCTGCGCCCTTTTAAGAAGCACCACAAATACCAAGCTGCTGACCTTCTTGTTTGAGAGCGACTTTTGGATGGGAAATTCTCCTCGAACACTGCGACAGACCCTTTATGATTTCTTTAGTCAATTTGATATCCCCTTGGTTTTTCTTTTCGGATGATTTCTGTATGAGCTTGACACTGTCAACGTTATTTGTCATAACTTTTTGGTTTTATTTTCCCAGAATTACTTCATTTAGTGTTCAGTCACGTGAGCTAATTTCCCAACGGTGTTGTGTATCAAAGAGAGAAATTGAATTAGTGCTTTTTAAAGTAATTCATTTTTCTAATGTATTCTACAATTGGACTCCCAATGACAAGGGCAT
Source organism: Harmothoe impar (assembly GCA_947462335.1). Classification (NCBI taxonomy): domain Eukaryota; kingdom Metazoa; phylum Annelida; class Polychaeta; order Phyllodocida; family Polynoidae; genus Harmothoe; species Harmothoe impar. The sequence goes on along the minus strand of OX381710.1, from coordinate 54,961,122 downwards.
TCTTTGCTTCATAAATGATAGAAATGAAATTCAATGAAGACACAAAATGTTTCACATAAGAAATGAATACAAAACACGAATGAAATGGTCTCCTTTTTTTGCGCGAAAACGGCAACATCTGTCAATGTCATGGTCACTGTCACATTCACATTCAACATCACCATTGCACACTGACAGCTCGAAGCACGAGGCACATCACTGGATCCCTGACGGCTAATGCTAGTCACTGTCACTGTCAATGTCCTTGTGCCAGGGGTCCACTGTTACTGTCACAAGTAGTTGAATAGGAATGACAGTTGGAGACATACATGAGAGGTAGGCATTGTGCCATAATGGTGCATACACGTCCATGGTAACTCAGCAGCTGCAAATAGGTTTCAGTAGGACTGTGTGGATCAGCCAAATATAGAGCCTTATCGGAGGTGAATTGCTATTCCCATGCAAAGTTAGTAATACTGTTTCCATATAGCTTTGCACTGATAAGGTATGTTAAACAGGAGGGTGATTGGACCTGGAGGGGATTGTGTATACTGAGGGTTAGACTGCATTAGACAGTAGATGGTGAGATGACAGTCACGGTGTGTACATATCTGTGAATTATACCGTGCTAGACAGCAACCCATGAAGCACCGTCCTGTACAAGGTATAGTGGGTATGGGGGTATGCTTTGGTGAAGATAATTTCATATGCTGGTCAGTGCTGTTGGCTATTGGCCCTTGCTGCCTGACGACACATGTAAGCAGGACGTATGACGTATGCGTCCAGATGACCCGGGATGTATGCCCATGACGACGACAGGCGGCAGCAGCGTGTCTGGCCCAGGGCTGCACTGAATACGGCACGCCAAGTTAATACCATGCAGCCTCTATGTCCCATACTCTCTTGGCCCTATTCTATACTGCACAACTTGCAACGACTCCAACCTGCAACTGCCATCCGTCTGCTGACCAGGGATGCATTTTCCATATGTAATAGGGTTGGATAGGCCTTTATGTAACACACTGTTCTCTTGGCCACACTCCAGCAACATGTCAACTTGCATAAGCACAATTAGACAAAAAAAAAATCGAAACAACATCTCAACCATTGCTCTTGACTATTTCCTTACTAGTATTACCTTACATACAGCACTGCATACATGTCATTGCACCTTCTCTATAAATACCCCCCCCCCCCCCCATTATACACAGGAAGTGATTTCCAGGTCTACCTTTCCCCATGACATGCATGACTGCTACAAGAGTCTGCCTCACAGAAAAAAATCAGGCTGGCCCTTCATCTCGCATTTCTTTATGATGCTATACAGGCGGATAGCGGTAGCCAAAGGCTATTGGCACACGTAGCTTAAATCCAGCCCTGATTTACGTGTTGGACTCGTACCTCCCCTCTGCAGGAACCGCTGTGTTAATCCATTAACTGTCTCATGAGACTGCCAAAGTGGTGTTTTTTTCTGGCATAATTGCAGCCTTGCTCAACTGTACACCTACCCTTTCACAGATAGAGATTAAGTGCCAGTTGTTTAGGATTTGTATCGTCATTGTTACAAGCGATGTTCAAGTTGTACAAGGTTATTACCAGCTATGGAACCCGTACCGAATACTGATGAGACATTGGTCTTTGCGTGACCTGGATGATTAAAGGAGACATCACTGGCACATGTAGATATGTGTAGCTTTAATAGGTATGGTTAAATACAATACTTTGATACTTTAAGCACATTGTATTATAATTATGACTACACATGCAGTGTGAACCTATGAAATACAGAAACCTTTGATAGTCAATTATGTATGGAAATCAGATTTGCATTCAGATGAATCACAATGGATTTCATAATGCCATGGATTTTAGTTTGGGAATGCTGACAATGGTTAAAAGCAAAGACTTTGAGAATGTATTAAGAGTGATGTGAAATCATTCAGACTAATTTCCTACACTGATGTAATGTCCTACATATCTATTAGTATAGCTTTTTATAAGGTGACTCATCAGGAAACACTTTCTACACAACAAATAGCTGAGGCAGTTGAATATTTGCTTAATAGAACAAGCCATGTAATTAACTGTAGGCTACAGTCACAGGGGCTTTCATGAGCAATTACTGTACACCCCTAACATAAACATAAAACACCCTAGATGAAAACATGCCCTCTTGGAGGTTAAAAACTCGCCCTGCCTCTGCAGACGGAACAAACCCTGTCCGTCGCTGCAATAGTGCTATTGAACACATTAAAAAAAGTTCCTGACTCTGTGGGCAACTTTCCCATTAATTCATGCTCCCAGCATATTACATAGAGCAAATGGGGGATGCTCACTTTTAGAGCAAACAATGACTAGTAATGACTTGTGATAGAACAAACAGCAACTTTGCTGGTCGGGACATAAGTTGATGGGGGAGGGAAGGGGGGTAGTTGGCCCCTTTATGTTTGCTGGCAGCGTGTATTGTCTGGCCATACTTAATTCTTCCCCTACTGTATGAGGGCCGACTTGACGTTGGTGATGGCGCAAATTGACAGTCGTGCAAACAATTGTGTGGCCCTATGGATGGGACTGGAACCAGAGCCAGACATGGATGGAGCCTGGGAGTATACATGATATGACCCGCCCTGCCCTTCAATCCTGACCTGTCAGATCAGTGTGCCGACAGAGGAGATCTTGTGTTATCACGGTTAATATGACTGTTGTAGATAGAGATAGAGTTTCAGATGGATGAGAAAACATCCCCTCAAAACAAAAGAATTGTGTTTTATATTTAATCAGAATATTGCCATTTTATCTCTCCTTTTCCGAGGCAAGTTTACTAGGGTGGTCTGCTGACATAATAACACAATAATATGACCACACTACATGTGCTATCTATCAGATAACATACAAACTCTACTCAAATAACAATGCTAAAACATAGAGAACCATAATGTATGGGCGATAACAACAGGCTGATGATATCATATTTCCTCCTGTGCAATTCCGAATACAGTATCAGAGGGGTGATGTTCTGGGGGTAGGTGCAGGGCTAGAAGTAGGGATAGGGGTGGCCGAATTGGCAGCGTGGAGGTTGGAGGTTGGCGTCGTTTGCGCCGGGGCCGGGGGCGTGTGGCGCCGTCCGCTGTGATGATATTATCGCCACATCTGTCATGATGAATGCCACTAAACATCTATCACATTCAACATTAGCAAACACGACTATAGGCCAGAAGGGCTACCCCAGCCTGTGAGCCTGACCCTAGTATAAAGGGTGTAGGGGGAGGGGGTGGTCACTTTGTCCACTGTTTGACCACCATCTGACTTTGTAAGACCTCCCCCAGGGCATCCTACTACACAGGTCGGACAATGGTGTAGCAATTGGACACGTATTAATTGAATGTCGGAGGCTGACAATGACACCTTGTTTAATTGTGGGCCTGGTCAGGAGTGAAATCTGTCACCGAGGATGGTGCGTGCAGTGGTAAAAGGTCCGCTAAAAGGTCGCAGCCTCCGGTCTGCCTGTCCGTCTCACATTCACATGGTTTTAGTTCACTGTCATGGACGCCCGCTGCTGATATGGGCAGAGGTTAACCAAAAATGAGGCATGGCTCCTGTGAATTCAACTTTTAGGTTTGAATTCTTCATATCTTTTATTGGCCCTACCATCCACCCATGATCCGGCTTCACCTGCCTCACCTGTACTCCGCATCGTATTCCCTTTCCCTTCCCTTCGCCCACCCCTTCCTCCTCCCCTCAGCCCCCTACCTAGCTCTTCCCTTTTCCATCACCAACCTTCTTCTTCCCTTGCCCCTTCACCCGCCACATTCCTCTTCCCTTCCCCTCACCAACCCCATAGCCCTCCCCTTTCCCCTTCCCCTCACCCAGCCCATTCATTAACCCTTACTCCTCACCCATCCAATTCCCCCTTGCTTTCCCATCACCCACCCCTTTTCTCTTTCCCCTACCAATCTTCCTCCCCTATCCCTTTCCCTTTCCCCCATTAAACCCCTATCAGTGTGCCCCCATCCTCTGTATGCCTTATCAATATGCAGCATGTGAGCGGCTAACCCAACACCCACCGGCACCACCTGGGTCTGACCCTCAGCTGATGATCGCCACCCTCCTGTCCACCCAATAACGGTTGTCCTTTGTTCTCCAGGGGCTAATGGTGGCAGTGGGGACAGTGTTGGCCCCCTAGCCCGTGCACAAAGGGTCGTTAAGTGCCCGGCAGGGATCCACAAGGGCCCACCGAAGGGCTTATGGGAATTAAGACCCTCGGCCAATAGGGTTCGGAAGTAGGCTATCCTAGAGTCGGTTGACACATGAACTCATGATACAAGCAGAAAAACATGGAGACTCACACTCACCGGCATTTACATGCCTTCATTACATGTGATTCATCTCTCCATGTTTGATTAAAATCTGTCACAACATTCAAGCCATCTGGCAAACCTAGCGATATTTTCCTTTATTTTATGCGACCATATGGCATATAGATGTATCATGAAATTATGAATGCATAACTCCAAGAACCTTATACTTTATATATGCATTCTTCTAACACCTGGAGGAGATGCAGACATTGGCGCACCGGGTGACTGGGGACACCCGTTTCTAACACTCACATTGTATGCTGTGTAATTCTGCCATCGTCATACACGTCATACACATCTCCCTACCCAATCTGGTGGTGTTCTCACTGCATCGCTGCACTTACCAGCGGTACCACTGATTAATGATGCAATTAAATATATTTCTAAAAAGCATACTACTTAACGTGTTCTATTTCGGACCTTAGTTTTACCTCCTTAGTTGGGACTATGCTTTATGAAGCCATGAAGACAAGTAAAAGGGATTGACAAAATACAAATAAACAGGAAGCAATTGTGGGGGGAAAAAGTAAACATAGTAATTGATTATAATGGATGCTGGTTGTAACGTATAGACTAGAGGCGATTATGGCCTGGGTTTTAAAAATAATGAAGATAATTTCTGATTACCATTTATGTCGTCGTAAAACAATATCTTACAGCCTGCCCTTGTGGCGTAAGGGAGGGGGGGGGGGGGGTAGGAGTGCCAAGTAGATGATGGTAGGAGTGGGAAAGGGGTTGTAGGTACGACCTTGGCCTTGTGGTCAGGCATACCTGGATCAATATATGTGAGGGCGATGATAAGGTTGGGGTGTCGAGAGAGAAATAGATCAGTATTGGAATCAAACAGTATGTACCAGAGACTCTATTTTAAGCTGAATCTGTACAGAGGGGGTTAAAGGGTTCTATATGTACCGTAGGAGTATAGGAGGAGGAGGGATGCAATACTATAAGTACTCAGTAGGTACGAGTGGGTGGTTATTAGGCTGTCTTATACATAGCTGTGCCACCCAGGCAGTGAGGAGCTCTGACGAGCTGCAGATCGCCCTTGTTCAATTAACGTGAAAAGTGGCCGAGGCGTGGGGCTCTGGCGTGTACACCCCAGCCCGTCCCTGGCGCCTTCTAGTCTTGTTTGATGGAGCTACCTTCTTATCTCCCAGTAGGCCAGGCTGCCGCCAACCCATCGCTAATGGGAAAATTGATTGGTCAATCTAAATCATTGATGCAGGCACGATAGCCCCTGGCTTTGAAGTTGGCCAGATAATGATAATGAGTACGAGACAATTTATATTCTGATCTGCTCAAATCAATTGCTGTTCAAAGAGCAACTCCGGCTGGGAGATGGTCCTGAGGTATGTGGGAGCGGACGGAGAGGGAGTGACTTAGTCAATGAATGGCCATCGATGTGTGCTGCTGGCACAGGTCCCCAGTGTCATGCCGATAGCGTGTAGACATGCCTTACAATAGATCCTTATCTCCCCCCACTGTTAACCCTGGGATCCCTTCTTTCTATACACCAGCATGAGGTATCATACTGATACGTGTTCCCTTTGGCTGACCAACTTGTGTTTACATCTTAGATATATGCCCTGGCTTTTTAGAATAATTTTTCAGGGGGATAACTCATTATGTAAATATAATAAGTTAGTCAGATAAACACAACCAACAACAACAAAAGGTTTGAAGAATGACAGAAGTGAGATTTTATTTTTAAATAACCATCACGACGTTTCGGCCTTACATGGCCTTCTTCAGTAATTAGAATAATAATAGAATGCTACACATTGTATCGTATTTCTCATTCATTATTTGTCATACACTTCATCTAGATTCATATTTCTAGTCAGACTATTTACAACCATTTCTATCCGATATCAAGCCATCTCCGCTTACCCATCGCCCTCCCTGCACTGGAGATGTGTTCCTTCCAAACCTTCTGCACAGGGGGTTTAGTTTTACCTCTACAGAGTGCTGTACATTACTGCATTACCAGACTAGTGAAGTAACACAGAGCACCTCCCGCACACGATATGGGTGATACATGATAGCATCGAGGAACCTGCAGATACTATGGTCATGTACATGTAAACAGCCAAAGGGTGACGTGGATTATAATGTCAGAGATGTCCAATTTGAGTCACTATTCCTAATAGATGATACTCTCCAAATATGACGTTTTGATGTGAAGATTGCAGTAGGCTATGATTAATTAATATAAAATGTCACTATACCTACCTATGCGGATGTGAACTCTATACGCCCACTAGGATGTTAATTATTGGCAGACTCTAATTTAAAATTGTCAAGTTCTTTTGCAGATGTCAGTGTGCAAAGGTTAGGGGTATATTGGAGTAGTCAGTACCGCCAGTGACATTTCTGAGTCTGAGATTGGTAACGGTGAAAGTGAGTGTATACAAGGGCATGCATGGCGATGGAACATTTACAGGACGGCCCCCTGAGGGGTAGAGGCAAGAGTATCATCCCCTGCAGATGAGATAGAAAAGGAGGGCCATGGGGTGGGTGAGAGGTGGAGGAGTGTAGCCCCTATATGGCTACTTCTTCCAGCTGACCGGCCATATCACACTCCGTGCACGTCGGCACCCGCCTCTAACCCACTCCACCATATTTCCCTCCCTTTGATGTCCTGATTGTTTCCATAACAACGCTCAGATGTCGGGCTCACCTCTCATGACGACAGGGAAATAGGACCTAGATGGGTCTCCTCCATGGCTTCCTTCCCATCTCCCCAGTCCCAGCCCAGGAGATGGACCCAAAATGGAAGTCTTATGGATGGTGAAAACAGACCCCTGGCGCACCCCCTAACAACACCTTATCAAACGCCCATGGCTGGTCCGGTGGATGCAATCTGGCTGGTCGGGGGTGGTTAACAATAGCATTTCGCACACATCTGATACTATTTGGCGGCCGGGTTGGGGCTGTAGATAGGGTTGTCAGCAGGAGGATTGAGGAGTCCTGGTCACCTGAACACTGGTGTCCGCCCCACCCTGCTACCCCAACCCCCTGGCCACCTCCCCAGAGGGCATGGACAAGCAATCGGCCCTGTTGGAATAGGGCAAACACTGAACGCTTTCCGGGTCTCTATTGTATTAACCACCCCTGCCCCACCCCTCTCAGCCCTCCCATCCTTCCCCGACCACCCGACCCCAACCAGAAGCTGTCCCCGGCGGGTGGGGCGGTTGACAGGCCACTGAAGCCCCTGTATAGGCTTGGTACCAGCGGAAAAGGCGTCCGCTCCACCTGCTGCTTGTTACTGTTGGCCTGATGGCCTATTTCATCGGCTGTTATGATAATTCGCCACTCTGTATTCGGCACTAATCACATTCGGCATCACGTCCCCTGTTGTGTGGATGTCACTTACAGGGGAGATTCAATATTGGCAGGAGAGCAAAATCAATGTGTCTGCTACAGGGGAGGCTGTGTAAATAAGATGCCTGAATCTAATATGTGTGTCGAAATCAGACCTTATGCACCAGGCTATGGTACTGCCTTTTTATTGGCACTGTGTAACACCTGTAGCATCGATTTGAGTGTTTTTTCACCGAACAGTTTAAACTGTTCTCAGTCAATTTAACCTTCAAGACTAGGTTTCCAGACCATTGATCATGATCCTATAGTATCGATCAGGAGGTAATGGACTATTTCTTTGTTCTTTCATTTCATATTACTCCATGAATTCAGTTTGCCGACAAACATAAATTGGCATATGATTCTAGGTTACTTAAGTCACGGTGTATCAGATCAATCTGATCTCTTTGACTTCTGTATCAACAGAAATGTTTAGCTTTCACAACATCCCAGAAAGATATTGCTCCTTGGCTATTACCAGGGGCAGGGGCTGGGTCTGGGGTGTAGGAGGGGGAGCCTATGGCGACGGTATCGGTCTTGTTTATGTTGTATCCCCAAGGTGTGTATCGCACACCAACATCAGTCTTCAGAATGGATCTTAGGAAAGGAGTCTCTCTGCTATTATGACTGTTATGACCATGTAGAATATATATCTTACAATAGATATTGTGTCTACTCCTACCATTTGATTAGATATCAAGTGGCACTACTCGAAAAGTGGTCCCTCAATCTAGCAGTCTGTTAGTGTAGAGAGAATAGAGTCTTAGTGTTGGGGAATGCTAGGTATATTTAATTGAACCCATCCGAAAGAGCTACTCAAAAATTCAAGGAGCTGCCCAAAATAGCATTCCCTATTAGACCTATCAGAAATGCTTACTCAAAAAGCAAGAAGTTGCTCAAAATAAGCCGTCAACCCTTCCGAGAACCCCTACTGAGGCAATCCATGGCGTTTTCAGCACTCATTAGGACAGAGAATAGCACACTAATGACTAATCAGTTCAGGCAGATGGAATGGCTTCTGTGAAGTGCTTATTCCAGAACCATTTTCAGTTCTAGTGTGAAGAATTAGCCCCCGCAGCGCCCCGCTGAAAGATCACAAAATAAAGGTTAGACATGAGAGTCAACTTCTGTGGGTGTGAAAAAGGCATTAAGGCATTTTTGCCTTTCGGATGCTGTCGGCCTTAATGGGTTTACTAAAGAAGTATTCTTGCAGATTGGTCGGGCCTCGGGGGATGTTTTATTGAGGCACCTTTTGCAACTATTAGGATGGGTAATGGTTATTAAGCTTTTACTGACCATTTAAAGCATTGGCAAGTTGACGAAGCAATAGAGGCATGGAAATAAAACAACAGTCCTTCAATGACCCTGTGAATATGCTAATTACCTAATGAAGTTTTCTAATTGTTGGTTGTTAAATTATTTACCACACCGGATGTATCATCAAATGAATACATTTAGTTCATGATAATCTCCAAACAATGAAAATGAACAGTGTATGTTTTTGACGCGAAGCATTGAATTTTACTAGATAGGCTTAGAACGATGGTTGAAATGATCAATGATAGTAATGATAGGAGCTGAATTTATAAGCTAGCTTTGGAAAGGAAAGGAGCAATATCAAGAATTGTCCTAGCAGTTCCATATGATGTGGAGAAAGCCTTGTGGGAGTTATGAGTGAACTGTAAGGGGTGCTGCTGCCTTTATGGGTGAGACAGTGGGTGGGACCAAAGGAGGGAAGAGACAAGAGGGAGTCTGGCTCTCACCGATTAGCACGCTCCTTGTGGTTGGGGATCAATCAGGTCTGGTAGGTCCGGCGGTGTGGTGGGGGTCCCTATGAAGTCTGTGAGGCTACAAGACAGAGTGGCCTTAACTGTGTCCTATGGTTTCCTGTAGTTGTTGTTAGTGTGTTGATAGCGTTTCCTACACGTACATGCAGTTCTCCTGAATGTGCATGTAGCTAAGCCACTGAAATGTGTCTTTAATGCTTCTTTAAGATTCTATAGACATCTGTAAGAGTTGATCTAGAACTCTTTGTAAACTTTAAAGCAATGGCCGTATTTTTCAAAAAGGAATTCTGCAACAGCTGCCTCTGAAAGTCTGCAGTCATAACAGTATTCAAAGTAAATATCCCCCTCCCCATGTATCTTTCCTTTCTCTATAGCAGCACAGTTTGTTCTTCAAGTCCAGACAAGTTGGCAACCAGCAGACATTTAGCGTTTCTTGGGCTGGTTCCCAGCGTGCTGCAGGCGGTTCGAGCATAGATCACCAGGTACCAGCGGCGGGCGGAGGGGCCGACCTTGGGGCTTTGAAGCTAGCTCTTTCTAATATGTCTGACATATGACCACTCGGACATGGCCAGAGGGGCCTCCCTCTTCTCCTGCACTTGGCAGAGTACCATTATGCATATTGTATTCTTCCATGGATATTCAACATGGCCTGAGATCTTTGCAGTCCCATCTAACTCACTTAGCTGTACTGTCTCGTTCCTGAGCTTAAAGGTGCCATGGCATTCAGGTCTGGCTCTGACTAAAAGTACCATCATTTGGGATCATACAGAACGGCCGATTCTGTTGTTGTTCTTTACTTTGGTGTATGCAAATGTAGCTTGTTGCTGTGTCCATTGCCAAATTACAGACGGCTGGTTGTATTTCGATTTCCAGTCGCGGGCTTTTGGGACCAAATGTCGTCTGCTTTCCGGAAAGAAGCGCCAAGTAGACAGACGCCAGTGTGTGCCTGCTGCAGTGGTCTGATGGCTTTCGGATATTCTTTTAAGAGGACTCGATATTGTGGTAGTGGGACTAAACAGCCATGTGGCAGTTTCACAAAGGCGTAATGAGACAGAACATATGTGGTTAATTCACTGTCTGGGAACAGGTCTATATTCTCGGCTGCAAAGCAATAGAGGGTTTAATGACCCTTTGAGGAGACTTTAATGCATATTTCTCTCCTCTCTATTCGTCTCTATTCCCAAGCCGTCACTCAATTTCTCCTTAAATTTGTATAACCATATATTGGAGTATTCCGAATGTATTTGCTAACGATGTCTACAAGGAAGATATAACATGGAAGCAAACACCGAATTGAATTAGCCTAGGTTAGTATGTGGCAAGAGATAATATAGACAGCTTCTTTGCTGACACCTACAAGTTTACTGTACACAATTCTCTTTTATGCAGAGGCCTGTATACATCAATTGTTTCTCCATCTAACAGCCACATGCCATCTCCTCTCGGCAGGCGTGCTCAGCTAGATTGACTGTGGGAACTTTTGTATTGATATATAGAGACGTCCGTAATACGCCATTCTTCCTAGACAAATGGCCTTTGATAGAAGCCTAATCTAATTATGTGTTCCTTTGAGCTACACTGTAGACCTTGTTTATAAGCGGATAAATGCTGACTTTGATATTGACGTTGTGTTTCCTGCCACTTATAGGTAAAGGACCTGCGGATACATATCGTGTACAACTTTGTTCCCCGTGTTTCTATTTTACTATAGTTTTCGTTGTGGAGGGGAGGATGTCGTTTTCTATTTCATGAACTATTTCATCATATTGTTTACGTTGTCTTAATAAAGACTAACACAACATATATATATAGCTATTGGATTGTACTAGTTGAAAACTTCCAAATAAAGCATTCCCTGCTTTATATGTTAGAAACTGAGATAACTGTTTGATCATACTATATATATGTGATTCATAATGTGATACCTCGAGTGATAAGGAAGTTGATTGGACTATATTGGTTTTAGCCCTGTGTGTTGAACCTTGCATTCATACAAATGTATCCTCCTGTGTGTTGGCTCACACAGGTCATCCCCTATGTCCACCTATTGCCTGCACTATGCATGAGCTGCTCGGCCCCCCTGTATCGTATATACCCACAGCATGTTAACGTTACTTTACGACCATTGGCTGTTGTGTGGTCTCTGGGTGACCTTTGCCTGTTCCACCATGGCTTTACTGTACACTTGGACCTCATTCCATCATTGTGCTGGTGCTCTGCTTTCCCTAGCTATCTGCCATACCCTTCTTCTCCCTTCTCCTCCGTCCACGATTCTTAGAATGTGGTTGTCACATGTTGGATGAGTTTGCTGGGACATATTGCTCACTGTTAATGTCGTGCTTGCTGCATGCATGGTCAACATGGGGTTTTCTGTGAAGGGGCATACAGCTCTTCCCAAATTGTCAACTCTGTGCATACTACACGTACCCCGACCCGCGCACCCTGGCCTCTGCCCAAAGTGAATTGTCTCCCAAACTGAGCTGCTCCAATTTGGCTGTCCGCATGAGCAGCTCTGGTTATTGATACGTCCAGGGGGCCGGCGGCGTGTAGCGCCTGCATTAGGAGGCAATATGAAGTGTGCCGCTTGTTATGTAGGACAGCCCCCGTCCCCGCCCCGTCCAACCCGCGCTAAGCCGATGATGGCATGCTTGAGCGACCTGCGAAGTGGCCGATTCAGCCACACCAGGGTGTCAGGGGCGAGTGACTGGGGAGAGTGGCAGGGGGAGGGGGCTGATTGACGAGGCGACAATGTAAGAGGCAGGCAGCAGCGCTCCTGACACAGGACCCTGGAGGAGAAGTAGTGGGGACGAGGGAGGAGGAGGGGGTGAAGAGTTAGGTCGGGTATTAAGGGGTAGACATGGGGTATTATTGGATGTGGAAACACATAACCTGGCACCCACATTTTGTGGTATACACAGACAGTAAGCTGTGATCGGGTGGAGATCAGCTTTTTTGTCAGTCATAATTATGTACATGTAGTAAGACGGGGGTGGTGCAGGTATATACATGCAGTGGAAGCTCTGTGGCAGTCCTTAGTGTGGTAGTCTGGGACAGGTTCAGGAGGTAGGGGGTGAGGTGGGTTCACCCGGTGGAGGTCAGCTAAGGAGTGTCCGGTCAGGGACCGCTTTCACCAGGCCGTCAAATTAGCTTTGGCAACGAGGAAGATGTGGCACGTGTGAAGCGGCCGTCCTGATTGAGACCGCATTTCACGCCGACTGGGTCTACTACTACCCCCCCCCCTTTCCCCCTGTCTTACCCTCACCCCCCCCCCCCGCCCCCCCGCTATAACCGTAACCGTTCCTCCCTCCTCCAACCAAATCAGACGAGTATGATTGAGGGTCACCTAGACGGTGGTGGTATTTATATATGTATACCAGGTGTTCTACCCATCATGCTACAAGTATGCCAATGAAAAATGATGCTCCTCTTGAGTAAACCCATAGAAGGCCCTATATTGATTAGAATGTGCTTATTTTTGTCCCTTCCACCCTCAATATAGAGCACTCCCCTGCTGGTATATGCATTTCCTGCCGACCCAGATCGATAAACTCATTAGAGACGGCGGGGCTGCAGATTTATAGGTAATAGCACCATGAGCGGATACTGTGTGATATCTGTTATTTTTAGCACTGAGCTGCTCACCCCTGCAGCCCTCGTGGCTGTTGAGAAAATTTGCTGATGCGGCCGTTGGGGGGTGGAGGGTGAGGAGGTAGTGGGTGCCTGGAGCAGGGGACCGGTCCTGTATACTACTTATGTAGAGTAATCAGCACGGCGCGGCCAAGCGAACTGTGATAGCACGGGGGTATAGGGGTGAGAGGGGCCGGGGTGAAAGGGGAGATTGGGGTTCCTGGGATTGGGAGCCATTTATCCCTCTCCTCTCGCATTCTCTAAGTTCCCAGAGTTCATAATTAACACAAGAGAACGCCAGCCATAAGTAGAAAGTTCCACAGGACTGTGGAGGTACTTCTAAATAGGTGAGCAGCGGTATACAACACCATAGTGAAAACAAATCCAGTAGCAGACATGATCATAGTAAGATGCATTGCGGTGAGCCGTGTGTTTTGTCGGAGATACCCAGAGGAGGCCTGGTCACAACATGTTTACAGTCTCAGGGCCGGATGGTGCAGCCAGTTAAACGGGGCCCAGGAGCCGTCCACCCCTCCCCGGCAACATGACGCAGTGGTCAACATACAGGACCAGCCGTGTGTCGCCGCTAATGGTCAGCCGTGTTGTCCACTGTCCTCCCGTGTACACGGTGACAGGGGCAGGCAGGTGGGGGCTGGTGGAGCTCAATCTGAGCTCGGACCAATCAGCGAGCCCCTAATCACGTGTTACGGGTATGCTGTGATACTTATATAGTTGTCCGCACCCACAGTGATTAGAACTATTATTGGTATTTGTTTGACCCTCAATCGGCGGTTGGGTAGTACTCAAGGTGTTGGAAATTAGCAAGAAAACAAACACAGATTCATTATTATCATGCTGGGGCCAATCAATGATTAACCAAAGTGCACGTTACACTATAACTGGTGTAAAGTGCATGAGTAAACTTTGAGGTGCCAACCAATGGCTGCGCCCATAACAGAACTTCAAGAAGCGCTATTGTACAGATATCTTTATGTGTTTAGGGTGTGGTATTTGTTGGGTGGCCTTTAGTCGTTAATATGTCAATGCATTATGTGTTTAGGGTAGAAATAGAAGTAGTCGAGGTTTCGGTGGTGTTCGAGAACGGACCAGTAAGTAGTATATGGAATGGGACTCCGGATCAGTGGCCTAGTAGCGTTAACTTGTACTGTATTTAAATCCGGCCGCTAAGAGGCCATGTAACACCCACCAGCAGAAGGATCCCAAATTAAGATATGTCCAGCTTGGATTGCGGGTACAATTAGCTTGCTAGGGACTTCCAATAGGTGGGATGAAAGGAGAAATATTATACGGAGCCGTGACGACCGCCCTTTGTCACTACCAAAGTCCTCCACCCAGAGGCCGACCCTTGTTGTCGGACACTGAAAGGTCCTCAGCCACTCACCCCCTGTTATTGATAAAGCATGTCCGACACAAGCTCTCTGGCACTCTCCCCGCAGAGTCCCCACTTGGAGCTGGACTCTGTCCCATTTCTTTGGCGTCATGGCGCTAAATGTGTGTACGTACCGTACCCATAAAACCTTTCGAATCCAGGCAGAGGCCAGCTCGGAGCGTGGCATGCCTCTGCTGGGAGAGTGGCCGCCTGGACGGTCTTCACCTGACAACCCTCTACTTAGCACGCTCTCCAACATACCGACAACGACGCGGAATCCTCTCTACCTCACTGTACGTAACACTATATGCCACTACTTGCCAGATAGCAAGTTCATTTCAACAGTTATACAGACCTAGACCTCTTTTGTAAGGTATGGAGCCAAAGTCGATCTCCATTGCTGGGTGAACGTTTGACGGAAGCCACCCGCATGGCTTCCGTCGAGGTCAGCAACTGCAGGCGGGGTGGTGACGCGTGCCCCTGACCACTGCTGTCGGTGTACATAGCACATGCTAAGCTAACTTAGCCTTACCCATCCCCACCCTCTACCCATGGGAGGGAGTCCCGGCCTCGAGTAGAAAGGCCTTGAGTAAGGTGTCAATGTCAGGCCGCTGATTAGGCGCGGGAGTTGGCGCCCACCAGGGCCTTACCCCCAGTAGCTGCTCCCTCCAGTCCCTTGTAACGTCCTGCTCCACTGGGTGAGATCATCTAGATACGTGGCAGGGCCGAGGCCAATTGGGGCCGGCTGCGCCAAAGGTCACCCCGGGATTAAATCTGCAGAAGAAAGGGGAGTGTAAGTTACAGTACGAACGGAGGGATCTGCATGAAAGGCGCTGTGCATGTCTATAGTGAAGAGCTCCTCTTGTACTGGGTAATGCCAGCAGTGGTAGTATAGTGCACTACTCACCCAAGGCCTAACGTTAGCGACAAGTTGTACTGAACATAGAATCTTGATTTTTTCGCGAGGAGCTGCAGCGATTTATAGAAGCGCACAAATCTCCCTCAGAAAAGGAGGTACAATTTAGGGGGCACCATTTCGTTTATGTAATCTAAACTTTAATAAACGAAACCACACATTAATCTGCTACAATTATACATGTCCCACAGTGATAATAAATCCTTTCTAGCCTATTGCAAAGGGAGATATTTACAAGGGATTACAACAAGTGGCTTTCTGGTCTCACCACTGGTTAAGCCGCCAGGGCGATGTGTCATTCCAAATGATAGTACTTTCTGTGGGAGTAGACGGTAACACCTAGCCTGGTAATAGAGGAGGCGATGGTGTGATTTCCCGGAATGTTCACATTTGCTACTGTGCGCTGAAGGTACTGAGAAATAGGGGGTCGCTAACACTAACTCTTCTGTACACTGAGGCTACCTCCAACTCAAGATCACCTCTCTCTATACTCCATACAGACAGACACTCTCATGGCTTTTTATGGCCCCAATCCATCTACGTCTACACACGGCCCTAACGCCTGAATATCACCCATTATATAGCAGGAGCTCTGTAAGAAGTGGGCGTTAGGAGTTGGGCTCTAGAGGTAGACTTAATCTACGTGGTCTGGCGGCTCTCTGTTTTCCAGACGTGAGCGCACACAGGTGGGTGGAGGCAGGAGGGGATGGGGGTGGTGGACAGATTGCCAGAAGGGAGCATGGTGGGAGAGGGGGAGGGGCGGGGGGAGGATGGACGCTCAGGCCAGTGAGGGCTGGACCAACGGACGTGGTGACCGATGGTGGAGATAGAAGCCCGGTACCAGCATGCAGGTCTTCTAATCACTGGGAGCAGACCATCGGTCAGCGCCCCTGCCATGCCTTTCATCCCCACTGTTTGCCCCCTGTCTCACCCTCTACTGCAGAACTCTCATCTGTCCTCCCTGTTCAGCCCTGGACCCTGGATCCTCTGTATAACTGCCCTGCCTTAAACCTGATATGCTCATTATGTATGATGCCTTCATATCCTGGCTATACACCACCTTTCTCCCCTGCCCTGCCCGTGGTCCTTTTATATCCTAACAGCAAGTTCCCATGTCTTCTCACCCATAATGTTCTTCCTCTCCTCTGCTAAAGCAGTGGGTCGGATAGCCAGGCTGTGGGGTCAGTTGGGGCTGCTCATTGGGCCGCCTAGGGAATTGCTCACCGAGCCGCTCACACCTACCAGCTCACCTGGCTCACCTCCTCCCCTGACCAGTGACCTACTCATGGAGCAGCTCATGGGGTACCCAACCCCATATAGTCATCTCCCGACACCAGGCACTGACATGCAGTGTCCTCTCATACATCTCCATGTAGTATGCGTACCAAGGTGTCAAACATGTAGAGGCTTCACACCATATTGTTTAAAATGCATATAATATATGCATGTATCTTATACAGATCCAGACAACTATTCCACCAACCTCACACCCCCGCTCACACCTCCTTATTGAGATCCGGCTAGCTGCAGCTTGACCCTTGGAGGTGATGACCCCACCAGGAGGTGGCGGTGCGGACCCAGGAGGCAGGCCCTTCTCCCCTGGAGGCATGTAGGGGTGTCCACCATGACACGTGGAGGAAATGAGGAGGAAGCGTGCCGCCACAAAGGCCAAACAAAGCACCCATCCACCATCAATAAGCAATGCCATTCACGGCCTGGGTGCTGAGCTGGGAGAGAGAAAGGCAGAATGGGTGGGGGGGTCTGAAGTCATATATATTCAGTGTCCCAGTTTACATTATTGGGATATAGATTGACTGCGAATAGAAGGGAAGGGGAGGTGAGGGGATAAGGATTGGTAGGGTTCCGAAGTCACATGTGTACACATACAATATCCTATTGTATCCATGGTGCAGTACTGGCATTAGGCTGATTGCAAATACAAGGAATGTTGTATACTATAACAGACAGAAGGTGATTCACTTCTCTACATCGTTTCAAAAACGTAATTATGGCAACTCAGCTACCCAACCTGACTGCATCCTACTGGCCATTGTCATGATACAACCCTATTATGATACCCTGGATTTGACCTTCAAAACTAGAACCATTAACCTTATGTTAGCTCTGACCTTCACAACCCCAAATATAACCTTTGTGAAAGTCTCTGCTTCAGCGGATGATTCTGTACCCCAAAAATGATTGATGAATGTCCTATCCACAGAACCATATTCGTACTAAACAGGAGGTTAAATGTGTCTAATTACAGTTCAGTCCCTTGTAACTCAACAGTTTTCAATACCTGCTGATTTAGATTGCAAACGAAATAAGTAAGAGATGCCATATATTGAATACACTGTCATAGTCGTTGGATAGTCTAAGCCCCAGCCCCTAAGCCTATACGTAGCGACATGAACGGATGGATCTATAGGGGAGCCTGAGGTATCATGGACATAACAATGGTGGCCTTAAGGGGCCACCGTGGAGGCTTAACAGGTTAAAATGGCATGTTTTGTGTGAGGGAAGCTGATATCTCTGTGTAATGCATTGTGCAGTGTGCTATGCCTTTTGTGCTTTGATACTCCACCTTTTAATGTATAAAGTTGGCCCTGGGGGCTCCGGATCCAACATGGCCACATGGTGGTGGGCATGTATGCAGGGCAGGAGATTCAGATGTCTCACTTGGGCTTAGATCCTGGGGCTGTTTCTTTTTATGGCTTAAAATCCACTTACTTGTGCCTTAAGTAATCGCATTGATACTTTCTCAATGGCATTTCCTTAGCCTTTTAATACAATGGGCATCTGTGGCAAGTTAAGTTGAAGCCCAATGCCATGACCTACACAAGCCTCTTGACAACAGCTCAGGATGTCCACTCAAAATAGCCATTGAGATTGAATCCTTCTATAAGGAGTTCTCAGCGCTTGCCAAAGTTATTTTAGCTACAAAAGGACCCTGAGGTGGATATAACCAGGTACAGCGGAACACAGGCCCCTAATCCTAATCTTTCCTGAGTATGTGAAGGAAAATGTAGCAGCTGGAGGAGAAAACAGCGGCCACAGTGATGCAAAGTTTACCGACTGTCAGCTGATAAACCTGTCCATGCGCATTATTCCCATGCACCAAAAAGTACATGTGCCGATCTAAAAGCGGACGTATTAGAACTTAATAATTTAATGTTTTATTTAATATCGACTCGAGACGTTATTTTCTTACTTCGAACAGTAACCTGATCAGTTTCTGTCTCCTCTCATTTTGGCCGGGAATCAGTGGGGAGGGAGATATGAACTAGTGATTGTGGAGTGGGTTTGAGATGATTAAGGAGAACTACTGGAGATCCCCCTAATGACTTCTCAGTGTACTCCTTCATAATGGCCATTACAGTAGTCACATATGACCTGACATTTCTCAAAATAGTATGGGGACTAACACAATGACCCACATTTGTAAAATGTCCCCTTTCTGAGTGTTTATTGAGGACAGTGGACAACATGTGTTTAAATTGCGTTTTGTAGGCCCATATACATACGAATACGTGAATGCTACATATATCATTAATCAATTTAGTAAAATCCATATTTAGTTTACACCTAACACATGGGGGCATAATGCAACTCTGTCTCAAGCAATCTGCATTTAACAAATCAGATATTGAACATCCAGAGTACTCACTTACCACATACGAATACTGATCTTCTTGTCCAATAAGGATCAGCAGCATTACCGTGAACGTTAATAACCATGTGACTGTCTCAAATATATTTGGCTCAGCCTATAAACGGCGATGTGAGCCTGTCCACACTCAGCGGGGGCTTTAAAATGCTACTGAGTCTCAAATGTCCTTATTAGAGGTCAACTGAAGCACACGAGCAAAATGTAGTTAAGTGATACAAGTAGGCTATAGTAAAAGGTATTGTGTATTATTATTATTATATATTATTATTATAGTGTACTCACAAAACGCCTGCAATACGATAACCGACAATATCATGATGCCCTGTCTATGAAAGAATTAATAGGATTAACTAGTCATAACTATGCAGAACCAGCAACATGGCTAACCCCCCATTTTCTTCTCTATTTCCTGCAGGTATGATCTGGACCAACGAGGTGCTGGACTCTGAGAGCCAGGCGCACTACTGGTTGACGGTGTACGCCGCAGACCGCGGCACCGTGTCACGAGCAGCTCGGGTGGAGGTGCTCATCGAGGTGGAGGACGTCAACGACAACATGCCGCAGACGGAGCAGCCCGTCTACTACCCGACCGTGGTGGAGAACTCGACAGAGGGCACCTCCGTCGTGCGCATCCAGGGTTACGATAGGGATGTGAGCACGACGAGCCTGACCTTCACCATCACCAGCGGCAACCCACAAGGCTTCTTCCACATCGACCAGAACACAGGTCAGTCCCCAAAAAAATACTGCAGTTTATTTGATTTTTTGTTGTTGAATTCAAATTCCAGCAAATTTCACTTTCTTGCAATCCATGCAGTTTTCTCACTATTTTCCCTCAGAATATAATTTAGGGACTAACTTTTGTAGAACATACATAGTTAAGTTTGTGTATGGGGGCGGGGGGTGGGGGGTAATCGTTTCCGACTGTCTCGACCAGGTAAGTTGTGCTGTTGTGTGACACATTAATACTAGGACGTCTTCTTTGATGGTGTTATCTGAACAGATTACATTCATTTTCTATACACCGTTATAAGTTGGGCATTTGAGACAACATTACTGATCACAGCATATGCAATGCATCATAAATGATTTATTGCAGTGATTTGAAATGGAATACTTTCGTTGAAATGAAAAGATGAATATCTATCTAATGGGAATAGATGGGTGGGTATTGAATAGCATTGCAATATCCATATGGACCCTGAGGAATGACATTGAAGAAGACATTTGGTCTTTTGGATGTTGCAGCATTAACTTGACTTTCAGGCGATTTAGAAAATTCAATATGTTCTTTGTACTAATGAATATCATCTAAATATTTCATGAAGTTAAGAAGCCTACACAAGATCCAGCAACGTGTACATAACGTTAAGCTAGGGCATAAGGAGTCATTCCCTTTTCATGGAGAGGACTTTTATTACTGTTCAATGCGAGGAATTGACTGCTAGGGTAGGATGGGATGGTAATAGTGTTGTCCAACCAGGAGTATGGAGTGATGTAGAAGGAGGGCTGGGTGTGTGGGTAGGGTATATGGCGGAGAGTGTGGTGGTTCACATCGTATATTTTGTGTCTAGTGAGGTGCGGATGGAGCTGACTGACGATCCCAGGGGCCGATGTATACACCTCCTGCCGTGAATCTCTCCTGTAGCTCCCAGCCCCTCCAGTGTATGCCCAGACGGGTAAGGGAGACCTTAGGGACGGCTAGAGATTGAAGGGCCAGACCTCTAGGCCGGTTAGGTATTTGGTACTGGTATGGTCTAGGGATACAGAGTTACCCATTAATTGTGTCCGGACCAATGGCTCTGTCAGTAGGAGTTTGGTACTAGCAAGTGCTTGGATCTGGCTATGCTTTGGGATTAGGCTGCTACCCAATGCCTAAATCAGTTGTATTAAGACCTGAACTGGTGACGAATTGGTGTCAGTTTGTGTTGGAATTGGTGGCATAGGGCAGGATTCTAGATTAACACGGGACCTAAGTTAGGAGGATCTAACTCATGCCCAGGACTAGAACAGGAAATAGGATATGAGATAGGCGGCCGGGCTGGGCTGGGATGAGACCCAGAGTGGCCGTGCTAAGGCTGTGTCTGCTCGGGTCATCATCGGGCGGGTTATTACTGCTGGTTTATATGTCCGGACGGTGATTGCGGCGGGAGGGGAGGGGCACACCATGCTCCATGTTTCATCCCCGGATCACATGGCCATCTGCCGCCATGAAATGTGGGCTTGTTTGGGGGGAGAAGAGATCATCTCACCCACGTCCATCTTCAATAACATGGGGTTCTTATGACCAATAATGGCAGCTAGAGCGGGTGCCTCATATACCTGTTTCCTGGTTCGTGTGGTATCTCTTATGCAGGCTTTCCTTCTAATGCAGTGTACCTCCCTTCCTCCCATACCTCTTCTTCTGCCTGCCTCACTCCCTCCTTCCCTCTCTTCCTTCTCCTCCCTCCCTCCTTCACTCCCTCCCTCCCTCCCTCCCTCCCTCCCTCCCTCCTTTCTTGTCCCATCATCTCGGCTCGTCGACAGTTAACTGCCGACACGCGCCGGTCGTATCCCCGTCGTAAAGCAGGCGAGAGGCGGGCGGCGTCGATGAGCTTTTTGACACTGGATCACCATAACTCGTCACCCTGCTATCACTGACACGCCTATAGCTGGGGGCAGCACGGGGTCAGGAGGAGAGGCATTAAGGTCTGCTTTGGATAGTGTCAGCCGGAGCCCGCCTTGGTCCCGGTTATGGGCTTGTATCTGGCAGCCTTATGGCTATTGGTTGCAGCTCGTTTTGGGAAGTGAAGCTCCTCCAGGGCATTTGCAAATTGGAGAAGCTATCAGTATTAAAAGATAACTGGGAGCGGAGACATCAACCTTGTGCCAGTGTACTGTGTTGTTGTTAGGTCGCTTTAAGTTGCTCATTTACATTAAGAGAAAACAGCCTGTTGGTATGGGCATCTAAACTAGCAAAGCCCACACATAGACATAGTCTTAATGGCAGGAAGCATACTGCCCCTTGAGTCCCCATGCCCACTTCTACTGCTGAGAGGGGGTCCATGGGTCCCGTGAACGGCCCAGGGCAATGATATTTACAGCCCCTTAACGTTAACCTCTCCTGGCAGGTACAGCCCACTGCCAGCAGGCAGCTCTAGGTCTAGATGTGGCAGTATAATAGTCCTGCAAGAAGTACTGGAGGAGTACAGTGTAGCCCACACCTCACCTGCACGTAAACGGCAATATCATTAGCACCACCGATATACACTTAATACCACATGGGATATATCCCAGCAAAAATAATATGTTCTACCGTATATTTACAGTCGGGCCCCAGAATTTATATTTGAGTTACTTATTCCAGATGATGTAGATACCAGAGACTCCAGGGAGTGAACTAGCAGCCAAAGGTAACACACGTTGTAAAGGTCGAAGGTAGTCCAGGTTACCTCAGCCAACAGACTGTGTTGGCAGGGACAGGAGGAGCCCTGCTTTCAATAGAAATGTATACTATTGCCTCCTCCAGTACAACTATCTCCCTGAGTACCTCCTAACCTATGCAGCAGCCATCCCCCTTGTTCCTCCCGACCGTACAAGCACTACCCCTTACTGTAGTCCTCTCCAGCCAAATGGTAACTAAATGGGTTTGGTGTTCAGAGAGGGGCAAAGCTTTGAAGGTTAAAGACGTTTTTATGCCCATCAGTACCCATTGCCTGGCGCCTTCCCGGGCTGCCAAGAATACCTCCAGGGCAGACCCTTAAAGGAATTCGGCCAAGGAGGTTAGTCGTCAAGATAAGCCATATGTATGCAGATGGGAGCCATTTTAAACACTGAATGCCTGAGGGCAGCAAGCTGTCAGGGGGTCGGACTAAGTGAGTGCCAGATGCTGGTGTGTTGTGTAGGGGAGTACGGGCTATACGGGTGGAATAGAACTATAAAGGAAGTACATTGTATACATGTGAATTCTCTGCATTTTAGGAATTACAGATACTTTCCCTGAATTCATAGGTAATGAAATACACTTTGTCTGCATCAACGACGTATTTCACGCCAGAAAGGTCACATTTACCTATGTCAGCTACATGTATTAAGGTCGAAGGTATATGGGTGGCCCACAGTTTTAAGTCCTCTAAGAGAGTGTATGCATCACTTCCATATGACAACTCAAAGCAGCGTCCTGAACTATATAAATTTACGTATTGTTGAATACCGGTGAATAGCCTATACGTCAGGAATATCCCAACTGAAAAGAGTCAGCACATAGTAAACTACCTAACCAACCTAAAGAGCAGATCAGCGTGGCCCTATCCCTACCAGGAGCTGCTCGCCCCTGTTGGTGACCTGCTCATTGCCCGAGCTGTCCCAGCCTGTTGATTGGGGTGAGCAGCTCATGCGGCAGTAGCTGACACGCGCCGGGCCTGTGAGCTGCTGATTGCAGCAGGGTGAGTAGAAAGATCGCAGAGACTGGGAATCACTCATTATGTGCTCCAACTAGAGAGCCAGCCGCCGACTTATTTACCGCCGAGCAGGTCCTATAGGTGATTTTGCACAACCATGGCAAGCGTGTTGCTCGTCAAGAGATGTCCTACTTAGTTTTGAAGCCCCCCCCCCCCCATGAGCAGTTGTAGAGGATGGAGGCACTTGGGTGGTACACCGTTCTATTCGGTGACCATGCCTGTATAACCTTATAACGTATTATACAAAAGTAATATTACCAACGTTGAGTAGATATAACTTGTATCAATTTGGGACATCAAGAGTACACATATATCTCCTATCAAAATCATAATTAATGCTTAGCAACCCTCATGGTACTAGGGTAGGTTAACTGACAACACCCCCCCCCCCCTTCCTACCCCACAACCAATAAAATTCATTCATTTATTTACTACTAGCTTTACATAAAATAACATATGCTAAGCTATAATACGGATAATCTCATGACATTGACAAAATTGACATAATACTATCATATTCCCAACCATGACTATCTTGTATGATGAAATGAAATTGAAGATGAATACCGGTACGTCATGTCATTGACGTCTTCGCACAAATGGTTGTCATGATGTATGGCAGTCCTGTCACGTCATGGCAGTGGATTGTCTAGTCACGTCACGTCCTACCTGCCACCCGGAGGTGACGTTAGTGTCAGCTGGAGGGATGCTGAGAAAGTGCTTGACGATAAATGAATAGGAATTATAGAAATATAACATTATAGAAATCACACAAGGCACTTTTTTCTTCAGTTTACAAAATTGCTACACATAAGTTATGCACCTTAGGGGGGTGATATTATTACTTTCAATCCTGCATGATATAGAAGTGACAAATTGGAGCCTTCTGATGAGTATTTACACTTTGTAGTTAAATAGTATTGCCTCTGTATATAATTACAGCTGAAATTCAACTTGAATATAGTGCAGGGTACAATGATACAATAACAGTCATAACTGAAAGTAGCATCCATGTAATGTATTGCCACGGTCAATTCAACCAGTGGGGTGATAACTTCCTGCCCTTTGAACAGTAGGACACTAGGAGTCTATAGCATAGGCTGCTGGGGTCACCAGATGGAACCATCTAAATTAAGAGGCACCCGATCCTCAGGTGCCCTGGCGACACTGAAGGCTGTGACACGTCTACACGGTAGGCATCAGGCAGTGAGACACGTCTCCCACCTTTAAACAAGATTAACCACCTCCCCCACCCGTGCACTACCTCCAGGGTGGGCGCACCATGATCACCTGTCCTCCCCCACCCCATAACCCTCCCCTCTCCTCTCCTCCCCCGACTCACCCATACCTCCAGGGTGGCACCGGAGAGGACCAGTCGTGGTGCCGGCACGCGCTGCCAATTACCGGGTCAAGGTAACAAGTCGGTGTTTTGGGCCGGGGGGACGTGGGTGGTAGGAGCCAGGGCTGTACTGGTAGAAAGGGGACCTGGCGTTGTTTTTTGTGGGTCAGGCTTACTGGAGGAATGGCAGCCCGGAGGTGAGACCTGGCTGCGATATGGGCAATTCGGACATGCGGCATGGGGCGAGGCCAAAGGGCATCAGTCCAGCCCAAGACAATCGTCCTAATCGCCGCCCTACCCGAGGCTCCGCCCCCTCCTGCTGAAAGAAATGTCTCAAAAAGTTATTTCACTTTTAAGCTGTCCTTGTCCCAACGGCAGATCTGAGATGCCCATAACCATGGTCTGACACCAGATTCGGCACGCATGTGTCAGATGACGCCGGAATTAGTGTTGTAGATCGCGTTGAATTCTCGGAACGTTGTCGCTGGCTACAACGATGGTAGTGTCGTAGATGGCGTTCCTTATCTGATGTAGAAACACCTGATGTTTGATATAATCTGCACAGGTTACGGTCTGTGTATGCAAAGGACCAATTACTAGACTGTGCTATATTCAAATATAGATATTCACATTCCTATCACCAAGCTAGTCTAGAATCTCGATGCAAATTAGTGCACAGGATGAATATATCTCATGTCAACTTTACTCAAATCAATAATGGGTTCCCTAGTTTGAATATAGACAGCTAGGCCTAATGCGATGAGTCAAATTGGAACGGATTGCAATGATTGTGTCTGTACATCAGGCTTGGATCCACTAAAGGGGAGGGGCCATTAAGCACACATAGCTGGAGACATGGACCCCATGAGGAGGGGTGTCACCCTACACCAGGAGCAGGGGACCATGACCCTGTACTACTCCTCCAGCACAGACACCAACCGTGGAGGACTGCCCCATCACAAAGCCGACAAGAGCTTTAGCCTTCTTTGATGGTTTCTGGGTTTATTGGTTTGTGGGCACCTTATCTGCCTCCTCCCAGCCCCATTCCCTTCTCCCCCACAATCTCTTGAATACCCTACTTCCCCGCTCACCTACAATCCCTTCAGCACCCAATAGGATGTGCTGGCCCCCGCCCCCAGCACCTCCTCCTGTGTAGGGTAAGCTGTGAGCACAGGGGAGGCCATGTTGTACATGTAATGGTTATCCTAAAGGGATGACCCTGGACACTGTCCCCATCATTTACACGCTGCTGACGATACTGCTTTGGGTGTGGAGCCTTCTTTATGTCTCTCCCGGCATTTTACCAATGCTCCCCTCATATATAGAGTATTTTGAAGCAGACCTGTAGCATTTCCCTAGGCCTCTAGAGATTACTGGTGACTTGAAAAATGTATTTTTTTATGTATGCAAGGCTATTATAGACCACATTTCAACTAATAGCGAAAGGCAAGTGTAAAACACCATGAGGACTAGAGCTTGTGAGAAAATGTTGCTCATTTCTTTGCATTTGTGGCACGATGGAAATTACATGTAATCACTTCCTACGATCAGAGCTTATCGAGGGATTAATTACCGTTAGTTTTCTATCTAGTGAAGGGGATTAAAAAGGGGGTCTTTTTAGCACAGGATCTACAGACTTTCATTTGCAGGGCCTAATCTGGCGACGCGGAGATTGAAAGAGGGGAGAGTGTCCTCTGTATAAAAAGCTAAACACACATCACACACCCTTCAGTGGGCTTATTAAACACTGCTGAACGTACGTGAGCAGTTGGGGTAAGAGGGGTAAGTGGGTGTGGGTGTGTAGGGGTTGGGGCCCACCCACACGTTCCTGATAAGTTCCTCCCTGACAGGAACATGCTCCTCTCCCTCCCCAACCCTCCCCCACCCCCCCCCCCTAGCTCTGCCAATCTCTTGTGATCCCTGCACGACAAAAAATTCTCGCACCTAATAAGCCTGTCCTGTGATGTCCCCCTCACGTCCCCAGGGAGGGAGGAGGGAAAGGCCTTAAGGAGGATGAGCGAAAACAACCTCCAGTAGGTATTCACCTGGTCATGTAGGTTACATAGTAAAACACACCCTTGTCCCCTCCTACAGGACAGGTGTGTGACCACCTCTATGTTGTCTCCAATCCTTTCCGTTATATTTCTATTGCACTTTTTGTTATACTATTTGGGCATGGATAAGACACCTTGTGGCTGTGATGTGAAGTACCACCGTGATGCGTGGGTGACGGTAGTTCATTGTAGAATCCTAGTACACATTAGCTGCCTTCATTCTATTAGAAACCCTCTAAAAAGCTGGTTGCCTTCAGAGTCTCGTTGCATAAACCTCTTCACGTGCCTTTCTTTATCTGCGTCAAATAATTATTATTGAATAGCTAGAGAATAGGGAGATATACGTACATCCTGTCGGCATAAAACCTTCCCATATGGATGGGTTAAGGAAACAGCACAGAAAAAAGTTATAGATTCTTCCAAAGGTTTGCATTCTCGCCTAGCATTAATAATATCATCGTTGTAAAGGTGTGCCAAGAAAAGATGCCACGTGCAAGACTTTGTAGCCGTGCCCGCTGGCATTTCTTGGTTTGTCTAGTCCTGACCTGTTGGTCACCAGCAGGTAAATGTCACATTCCTATACTGTCAGTGTGAGACATAACCAGCCTACACCATGTCAGTGAAAGGACAACACCAGCACAGGACACAGGGTAGAGATTAAAGGTCACCATACCCCTCCTGTCGTACCTGTTCTATATATGTGGGCGTGCTCTTTTTAATATAAGTGATAACCGGACCAACAAGGAGGCATAGTTCCCAGCTGATTCCATGCCTTTCCGAGGTAAGTGCTATGAGCTATATGGTAGAAAATCTACCTGACCGTGCTCATGCACTTTCTCCGACCTGATGACGTCAGGGCTCACACTGACGTCACATATTTTGACGTTCCGTCACGTGTGCTGCCTATCAAGAGGGCTAATGGAAAACCCAATAGGAGACATTGGATCCGCAGCCCCGGACCACGGCATGAGCCATACGTGAAATCGGAGGCCGGCTAGGCAGAGGGGAGTGATCGAAGAGGGGAATGAACTGGTGGAGCAGGGAGAGGGTGTAGGAAACGAGAGGTAAAAGGACTAGGCAGGCAGGTAGGGAGGGGCATATATAGCAAGGGTGCTATATCATGGGTGAGGCATACATGGAATATTGGAATTAGGCTAGGCATGGATGTGCAAATATGAAGTTAATGGTGTAAAGATGAAACCAATTGAAATGTCAATGAGAAGGGTTAAATGGCATGAGCAAGGTAACGGATATAAGATCATCATGACAGACTAGAAGATGTGAACTGAGAATTATGGGAAGGCACCACTGACTGCACCATGTTAGACCTAGTAGACATTACATTGTTGGCCTCCGGGGATTGACGTGGGATGCAGTCCGGAGATGCAGTACAGATATCAGGGTCATGTATAGGTGTCACATCTGTCAGCAATACAAAGCCCCCAGCTCCTGTTTCCGTGTATTTATGAATTAAGCTGTCACTGTCAGCAGTCTAAATGATGCACAGGATGTCCCTGACACTGACAGCACGGCCCTTTGATCGTCCTATTGTCATTATCGAAAAAGGGGGAGAGGAGGCCATCTTAAAATAATTAATCTTATTTAGCTGCCAAGCTAAAAGAAATGGCCCAACACAATTTGCCAGGGTTTAAGGGGAAAAGAAAGGGGATAAAGGATGGGCTTGAGTGTTGTTGTAATGCAAGGTGCTGTACCACATTTTAGTTCCAGGGAATCTTTATGGATGAGATCATTTACAGTGTCTTGGCCATGGGGATATACATCTCATTGTCTCAAATCAAGTGAATTTCGTAGGGCTTATTTTGATAGTCAAATCTATAAGTATTGAAATCGACATCAGTTATCAAAGAGAATCCTAGCCAGTCAGACCATTTCATAAAACAAATGGCCATATCCATAGTTTGTTAAAGTAAGTATTCCCCATAGTATTGAAGTATTTCCCTTAACATGGAATATACTGATAAGGTGGGTGGGGAGGGGTAACAAGATGACCTGTACAGATGTAGCTACGCACCCTGTACATACAGCCTGTAGACATATAGAGGGGCCATTGAGAGTGGGACCGTGGGAGCCTCCTGGGAACTCATCACTCATCCTCAGACCTACTCTTAACCCCTCCAACTGACAACTAGACTGACTTAAGTCTTTCAATGCGATTTTACCCCCTTTCTCCTTTCATCTGTGTTGATTCAATTCCATTATGAGATAATCGCTGGTTGTAGAAGATGGATCATCTGAACTATCCTCATTAGAATGTCATATCATAAAGAGTCTGTGACTAGATATTTAAGGTGGACTATTGGTTTTCTGTCCATGTCATCTCAAAGTTTGGCGGATGCACTGTACATGATCTACTTAGTCCTGCAGTAGCTTCCCCTCTTTGTCAGAGGGCGTGTGGATACTCCCTCCCTACATATGCTCACGCACTACAATCTAAAGAAAATCCTTTTTAGAAATACCATCACATATGAGGAGTGCAAATGTAGCAGAATTTACATGCAGAAAATGGTGAGAATATAGAGGACTGCAGCCAGACTAGCTGACACCCAACCCAGTATTACCATCATCATTATTATCATTACCCTCAACCAGCTTCTATAAATCACTTCAGACTGGTGGAAACTGTGGCTGAGAGCACAGCGCCCACTTATAGTCAGACCCCAGTTATGTGGGTTGGAGGTATGGGATGTCACCATGTCAGAACCCTGTGAACCGACTACATGTACATTGTATAATGCATAGTATGCGGTTTGTATACCCCTCAAATGTACTTTATCCCGTGGATATTCATATTGTAAATACAATGTTAACATGTGAGCTCATAAGTTAATCTGGATTCAGGGGATTTTTTTTGCTCAGATGGCTTTTCATACAGAGCATGTCATCCCAGCCTCTTTACCATCTACCCCTGCGGTTAGCAGAGCTGACCTGGGTGGGTAACAGACTGATGAATTATTGGCATTGTCTCGTTATGTTGTCAGCATTGACACCATGTCTCACTCTGTAGGCACAGCTTGAGTGGCCACTGACCACAAACTGACCACAGACCACCAGCTACACGGGCTAACTCACCATATGCTGCTTGCTGCTGGTCAGTCCCGCCCACTCAAGGAGACAGGTGTCTGAAGGCTTGCCAGAACTGCTTGTCCATTTTGGTTTGTTTATCTGTCATTCTGGCCCGACACTTGCACATGGAGGACATGATAATGACCCTGCCAAATGTAGTCCTACTCCCCATGCATTGGTATAACACAAAAGGCTTGACTTCTAAGCAAAAACACATTTACATCGGAACCTGGCATGGCTAGTCTCAGTTAAATCACAATTCATGCTGGAGGACATCACTTAGAAAGCAAAAAGTTTGAGGCTCACAAATGACATGGGCGTTGGCCACATAGGAACAGACACCTATTGGTGTTTATGTGAAGTGGTACAGCCAGCACTAGTCCCGATACAGTTATGTGGCATAAAGGTGCAGATAAGGCGTGGGTTTATCAGGTTCAGCAGTTCATAAAGCTGTATAATAGATGAGGTGACAAGTGACCCAGTTTATGGTAGCCTAATTCCTATGTATACAGACGCACTCATGGTAAGAGGCCCCTTGAGCGCTCCTCGGACATTATGGTACATGGATGACGCTGTTGTAATACATGCCATAGGATCTGGGTGGGATTAGGGAGTGATCATTTATTAACAAGGGGGGGGGGGGGGGCTGGTAAATAAATTCGATCCACAGACGGCATTACAGTGCATAAAAGGACGTGAGCGAACCATTTTCGAATCATTGGGGCAGGGGTTTTAAGAATTTCAACGCCTCTAGCGTGGGTTGATTTTCAAATCTCCCCCTCCCCTCCTTTATTGAAAAATCGCCATTCCCTTATCTGTAATACAGAGATGACGACAACGACCTCTCATGTCAACCGCCGCCATACACTGACACAATAAGCAGTAGCCGGCGTGTATGTCAATGCATACAAATCCAGCTCACTAATTGTGTTCTCCCCATTGTCCCCTATCTCCATGTTAGGCTGCAGTAAGCCTGACCTAGGCAGGCGCCAGGCCTCATCCCATGCCGACTGGTATTTACTGCTCTAGAATGGCAAATCAAGTAGGCAATGCCCATAAATATGTGCCTTATCTAGTTCGTGTTGTGCGGGTCGCCGCCTGCATAATAAAGATGTCGCTCGTAAATTACATATATATGTTTATTGTATACATGTTCGTCCCGCCCAGAATTATGGTTATCGGGGCATCACACTAGTAGTTGGCTGACCTGTAGAGATGGCACGATGCCCTTTGGAGTAGATTGGAGGGCAGGCTATTCTGTTTAATGACCTTTGGATATAGTGGTTCATGACCTTTGCTGTAAGATGACCTTCAAGTTGCCTGTATCTAAAAACGCACCCTATCTACATTTACGGATGTTGCAAAGAGATGATAGAGTTAAAGTAGTATGTGTATCATGAAAATTAATTATTAGGACAATAGGGGAAATCTTGAGAATAAGGTCCTTTAGAACTACATGGAGGAAATAGGGCTAGCTACTGCCTCAAATGCCTTGTTTAGACCAAGTATTTCTCCCACTATAATGTGATTTAGGGGACGTGTAGCAACAGTTAACCTGCATACAGTAACATGGTCCAGTATCAATATGTGCTGTAATGGTGGCGTTAACATTCCCTGGTGGTGTGGGCCTGATGGCGCCAGCTGTGGATCATAATAACAGGTCTATAATCCTCACATCACGCCCTGACAGGTGACAAGGAGGCCTCCTGTACCTTATATAATAACCTGTGCATGTGGGTGCTTAATATGGACCTGCCTATTGTAATAGTCACAGCAGGTGCATCATATTACCAATCTACCAGGTGTTGACATGCTCAGTTATGTAGACCTAGGAATAGTGGGACAATTATATGTAGCCTTATATTTACACTTTGTGATTTGTTGTAACTAGGGTGTATGATGGTTTTGGAATCGCGCTGGTTATAGTGCATGAGCAGATTATTCTGATATAGAATGACAGAAAATTTCCTTATTTTGACTTTAATATTCGACCTATGTGATATCTGTAGTAAGAATACCTTCATTCTGAATGCCCAAATCGTTTTATAATATAAGATTTGGTATCCGTGAGAGCCGCTGTAATTGCATGATCACAAGGACGAATCGTGGGTGGTTCCTTTATTGGGTGCCTACAGAAATACACTTATAGATGTTTTAATTTTGACATCGTAGAAAAATATTGCCACTTCAGCTTTTCAACCACATTAAGCAGAGCCCGGACGAAATCAACTAATACTCCAGAAAAGAGCAGTAATGGAACCACCTCATCTCTGGCTTTCGTCTCAATTTTTGAGGAAAAAAATAATTGTTGCCTTTGTGAGCTTTCACCGAGATCCGTCTGGACAAATTGGATTGGTAAATTCGACCCGTGGTGGGTCAGAATGAGCAGGTCGTCCAATTTAGGCCGTTTCCACTGCCTTTAAATGTCATTGGCATTTTGTGGGGAGTTTCAGAGATGCAAAAATCTCTTCCATTTGCCAGAATTATTTTACCCATGAAATTACAGCACAAAGTGCATTATTGTCAGGCCTGCCATTTGTTTGTTGTGAAAGTAGTATTGCCTCGCAAAAAGCTATTTTAGTTTGATGAGTACCACCGCTCTCAAATGATCAATATCCATCCCCCCTACCCCCATTTCACCCCCGGCGCGGGCATGAAGAAAATGACCACTGCAAATGACAAGGTGATTTGCTTCCTGAAGAACCCATGACATTGGTGACTGGGAGTTGTTCTTTAATAGTCATGGTTACAGGAGCCATGCCTTCATCCATGTGCTTAGCTGCTTGCTAGGCTGCTGCCACCAGGGCTAATGGGTGTGGTCTTACAGCAGACTAATTGGTAGAGCGGTCTGGCCTCATTTGAGCTTGTTTTGTCTGTGAGCTGCTCAGTGGCTGCTGAGGGAGATCTCTGAGCTGCTCACACGAGCTGCTCCTCAGGGGAGCTTGGTTTGGAAGCAGAAGCAGAAGCAGTACACACCATCTCAGCCCTGAGCATCGAGACTCTCCCAGTGGCTAATTATAGGATGGGGGCTGTAGCGGACTGATTCTACTCAGTAGCAGCTTATGCAGTCCAATATAAGCCTCCCTCATCCCACTGGTATACTAGATCATAATCCAACAGAACGCTTCTAGATGTTACTGGAATAGATGCAGAAACGGCCATGCACAGCCTCCCTTTTCCATAAAGTTTTATGTTTCACAAATCACCTCTGCAATTCTACCGAAGTCAACAGTAAACTTCCAGTGATGAAATGACATGGGGCTATAAAATCGTACCAGACATTCTACCATATTTGAGTTTCCACATGTCATTCTTCGCAAGAAATACACAAACCTTGTGAATTGTATCATTTTAGTCTACTCATTTTCAGGAGATCGAGGAGCATGGGGTTACCGTAGCATGTCTCGTCCCACACCCACAGTTGAATTTGACGCCTTATTTCATTCTCGATTCTTTTTTGCTATTTCTATGCCTTGCGTGTGCGGCATTGGTTCCCATGCAGCTACCATACTGTCTGTGACCGGCATTTAGTTTTATGACTTCCTCTCCTTCCCCAACCCTTCAACACTCGGGTATAAATAGGTAATGGAATATCATGCCGCACTGCAGTAAGCCGGGCTTGAAAGATTCACGATGAGATTCCTGATAACCGATGTTGGCTCAGTTTATGCTTAATCTACTGCATGAATAGGCCATTTATAGTCGTAAAATGGGAGGGGTGTACACCTGGGGGTTTAATGTATTGCTCATGTGAAGGGAAAAACTGAATATGGTATTGTAGAGGGAAATGAAGCACTGTAAAAGGAAACGCTATTCTTGAAGTGCCCTTGGGATTAATGCAACCTAAATAATAGAAATACCCTGGAGGAAAATGTACTTTAGTACATTCTGTGTCTGGAGGGATCTCCTTACCCCTCCTCAACGGTATCTCCTCTTCCTGTTGGCTACATACCTTGATGACATCTGACACGACAGTATAGACTGGCCCTACTCCTACTACATTTGTATATACCACTAGAATCTTGTTCTTACTCTTACCTCCAGTTCTGAGCAATCCTTGTGATATCATTGGCTTCCCCAATAGGTGAACAACCAGAACTAGTACAAGTCTATAGTCATTAAAGAGCCACCCATTTGTCCAGTGCTTGTTTTCCCTACACAGGAGTTATACCCTAGGGCATATGTTACCTCAGAATACAAAACGAGGTCCAGAAATAGATAAGTGATCAATACTAGTACTGGATAAAGCTACATTTCGATTTTACAGGTGCATTTATTATGTACATGCTCTATGTGTACCGACACTTCACGTTCACATTCCATTATTGGAATTGCGAATACATCATTTACAAGTATCAGGCATGCACTTAATGGCAACTTTTTTTCATTATTTTTTTCTGGTTACCATAACTATTAATATAATTGTAAAGCCTTCTATGAGGGAAAATGAAAGTGTTGAGAGATCTGCTGCATCAACTAGCAGGCTTTGTTAAAGCTGGACCTCGACAGTGACTTGTGTTTATTCACAGACCAATATTATCTCGATGTTACAACGATCAGTGAGTTCCTATCTTGTATGGTAGGGTTCTCCAGCCTACCATCACGAGGGCCTTTGTCTTCCAAACTGAACAGACAACTTGACAAATTGCCAACCGCCTGCAGGTGCTTGCGTTTGTTCTGGGAAATGAAGACTTTGCCATGACAGCTCAAAAATCATTTTTGTGCTTAGCCTTACTGAAGTTGTCAGAGCCTTGATGATGAATAGTCCCATGGTCCATTGCCATGTTTGGAGTGTGTGAGATGGGGTGGATGCTGTATAGTTGTGAATTGTAATGCATTATCAAGGTTCCAAATCAACTAAAGCTTTAGTTACAGGGACGTTATCAGCTCAGGCATCAGGTCCCTTTTTTCGATCTAATGCACCTAATATGCTCTACGAAGTGGGCCCATGTATTGTTGCAGAAATTATTCCAGGTCCATTAGCCCACTTGCACTACTCTAGTTGTACCTGCACACTTCCGTCTTAAAGATGCCATCAGCAGCTAAACATGAGATCAGGACACTCATGTTGCTGTTTCATGAATGTGTCCCTGTGATAAGTACATAATTAACCACTCACATAATGTAACAGCCTTCAGATGTGCACTTCTATGAGCTGGCACTGCTCGTGCAATCTCTGAGCGGCTCTCTCATTTGCTCATACTGGGTCAAGAGGAAGAGCTAGCTTAACATGCGATGTGTCCTTTGATATTATTGATATCAGTCGAAGACAAGTCTTTCCTCAGCACTCATCAAAAATAATTTCCAAGCTTTTTTTTCAAAACACTCAGTTTAGGAAGTACCCATTAGAATTGACTTAGTTATTCCCAAGAGGGAAACTTCTATCTTGAATTATTGAGCGAGGCATATTGAGTCTTTTGATGACAAACGATCTTGTCTCCGGACACAGACAGTGCATACAGTAGTGCATATTCTAGTGACTCTAGGAACATTGAGTAAGATTCCCGATGGTGAACTCTTGTAGTTATCACTTCAAAGGAGACACGTTCAAATGAATGGTTTGAATTGGAAGAGTAGTAGAATGCACTATAACACATGAAACAAACATCACAGACACGAAATTGTATTCAGAGATCAGCACAACTTTGATGCAATATGAGTCTACGAAGCCACTTATGTAACATAGCGCTCTGCACAGCATTCTTTACATCTTCTCTGTTCCTTCAGCAAGTGGGTCCTTTCATTGGAAACCAAAGGAAATATAATATATTATAGTGGCTGTTGTCATCTTGGGAAAGGGAAAGGGGAGCTAGCGGCTGGGGAGATAGGGATAGGCATTTTACAGCAGAGGAGAGATTTACAGCTTGATTTTAAGTTGATATGATAATTATAGCTGTATCCGTATCGAAAGGCAAATGCCCGCGACAGGTGGCACCAACTTTCTTTTCGCGGCAGTATGGGGAAAGGTAGACCCTGGAGTAGAACTCTGAGGGTGTCCAGCAGCCCTGGAGGAGTGGACAAGTACAGGTTGGGTGTGCTGCAAGTAGTGGGGGATGAATGAGTGGGTGTAGTGTTGAGGCAGTGTTACACACCCTGTATAGTGTATCGATCTCCTGTCTACACACACATCTACCCTGCGGTATCCAACCCCTCATGGTGTAAGGTACTGGAGGAAAGGGGCTCACCACGACAGGAGACAGAACCCAGGCACCAAACATCCCCTTCTCCCAATCTGACCACCTCCTCACCCACCTACAAATAATATCCCAGCCCCCGCCTGGACCGGGGGATCGATCGGTCGCTTACGTTGTGTGTACATAGGGTGTTTACTGAGATAAGAGAAGGTGGGAGTATCCGCATGGGGGTGTGGAGAATCGGAGGGCACGTGGAGGTACGGATTGAGCGAAAGAGTAAAATTTATAAGTATGGAATCGCTTGAGAGCTAGGTGGTTTGGTTGAAATAACAACAGGAAAATAAAACCATGCTTAGTTACGCTAGAAAAAATGTAGGGGCCTCCCTCCTTACCCCATGGCATATTCATCCACAGATGTAATACAATATGTAGTATCAGGGTTGATGGAATGAAAAGGTTTAAAAGGACTGCTTGGAGAATGGGTTCTTGGCCTTGAGGAATGGTGATGTTAAGTGCAGACTAAGGGTTTGTATGGAGATGAGCTGGAGGTAACAGTATGTGGGTGCCTGCTCCCCCTGTGTTAAGCCGCCCTCTGAGAGGAGCGTGGGAACCAGCATGTGGTGCACGGGCGCCTGGAGGGGATGCCTCTGGTACTGTTACTCCTGTCCTGTATAAATGTAGGCCTGAGAAGTAGGTCCCACCCTACCTGTGTACCTCCCCCCCCCCACCTCCAGCTCCCAACCCCTGCCCACCTCGGGCTATTGTCTAGAGGTCCATCTATGATAACCTTGACATCCATATCCCTGCTTGTTGTACACCAATGGCATTCTCAAGAAAAGCGTGCAGAATTCCTACCGAGTATAGCTTGCCCTGGAGGATCACAGAGAGCTATATAAGAGGACCATATAATGCCTAAGAAGATTACATGGTATGGAACATTAGGTTGGCGATAGCGTGCATATATGTCGCTAGCAATGAGAAGCCATGTATAGGCATCCATTCAGTGCAGCTTGCATCTACATTTCCGTGTTATTCCCTCAGAGTGCTTTTGTACATCACAGCTCACAGCACTTTATGGATCTTCAATGAAGATCATAATACATGAATATCTTTTGTATTTGGCATTAAGAAAATGGTGGCGGATAACTCCACAAGAAAGCCCTTAGATCTCTAAGAAAGCCAGACTAAGAGGCCATCTTCTTCTTCAAAGGGTCCTGTAGGGTACCTCACTTACTATCGGCCTACTTCATCTTTCTTGTTCCACAGGGCCCTGCTTTTATTGATATTTTCAGAGGAGAATTGATTAGGGAATAAGGAGAGGGTGGCTAATTAGTGATGATTAATTATTATCTACACGGCTTGGTATAATATAATAGCCAGACACGGCCCTCGGGGCCTTGTGCTGGGCTGCGTCAATATTTATAGAGACATGCTGGGTGGCCCTGGTGAGTGAGCAGCTCATAATAGGAGTAGACTTGGAGCTGCTCCTATCCAGAGCTGCTCATGCTACCACCCTCCAACATGGTTAAAACAAGACCCCATTTTGCATGCTGACCTGCAATCGAGCAGCAAATGATATTCCCAGTCTCAAATTGGATAACACACCGTGTGATTGGGGCAATGGTATGGAACGTGTCTGAACAGCCTGTTTGACTAGTGGAACAGGAAGGCAATGGGTCTTTAAAATCGGACAGACTAGACCTAGTTACCAAATGAAGTGGAGATTAACCCGTTAAGAACTGCCTATGGTTCTAGTGTGATATACACTTTGTCGTCATGATGCATGAATACAGCAATGACGAGAAACTGCATTCATGCATCATACAGACTCTGTATACGTGGTTGCTACACTCTTGAAATGTCGGCATGATGCCCCAGTGAATTGACTCGCCCGAGCTGCATTCGTGCATTATGACAACAAAGGACAAAATATATTAAAGCACTTTGTGGCCCTTAAAGAGTTAAAAGACAGAAGAATCAGTGGAGGAGGGGAGGGGCTGGGGTAGTCCCATTGCGCCACGCAGACAAGGAAACATGAAAAGAGGCAGCTGGCTGCTAAGCCATCAGATATTCCAGAAATCCTGAATGATTGATATGAGAGAAGTATGCTTTATGCTACCCACGGTGTGTAGTGAATCATGTATTATACCGGCAAAGTGGATTAAGATAATTATTGTGTGGGACAATTTAATTATGCAAACTGATTCAGGAGTTTATCCACCAGAAGGACCTAATTATTCAGAAACAAGAGTGAATTATATTCTGCTTGCCTGGTACATTAATCATATTAAATGTTGCCTATTCGGGGTAGCTGTGGAATCAATCCTGGTCAGTAATAATTAAAATGTAATTCAATCATAACTTCATAATAGAGGAGAAGGCAGTCGACGTGAGAAAAATAGACAATGGGTTAAGATTGGTGATGGATAATATGAATCGCAGTTCAAGCATCTTATATATACTGTCATAATTCACACAGAAAGAAAAAAGTTAAAAAAAAAAAAGAGTCAATGTCGTCAAAACTGCTCATCCTACTTTGTTCTGCACTGTCTTTTCTTTTTGCACAGTTTGGTACAAGTTCAGTATTAAGACCAACAGGAATAGAAAGTTCCCCAAATAACTCCTTTGAAAGCCGTACAAGAGTGCAGCACAGACCATACATCATGTCTGCTGAAAGTATGTCTATGTTCTTGCATTTTGTATACAGGAGATTTTACTTAGCCAAAAACAAGGTGCTGTGGGACTGAGGGGGAGGAGGGGAGGGGTGCAGAGACAAGTGTTTTGTTTTAATGCAATAGGCAGGTCGGCAGAGGACGCCTGCAGTGTTTGTGGCCTGACAAGTTGATCCTGTGTCAATATTGAAACGGATATGTCGGATCAGGCCACACCGACCAGGAGCCGGCCCAGCTCCTAACTCACTTCTCACACTCCGCCCTATCATCCATAATATTCTCTTAAAGTTCAAACCTCCACCATATCAAACCGTCCACAAAACCGTGCCAGAATCCCAGAGCATTAGCCACTGATACCCCCATGTTTTCTATCTCAATTGAAAAAGGGTCCAACAAATGCCAGAGCTGTTTTTAAGTGTTTAGAGGAGAATTGGCGGGAATTTGGAATGGCAGACGACATTTTGTGTCTTAAAGTCTGATACGATGGCGTCTGCCGGAAGTATGGGTTTAAGTGGGAGCTTTGTGTACGGAGGCCATGTTGGCCGCGTTTCTTGGCATGTGTAGGGCCTGTGGTATGACTACAGAGGGGAGGCATTGTCTGCTATAAGCCACATCGCAGATATAGCAGACAACAACCCTCCCTCGCCGTACTTAACCCTTCACCTGTCCTTAACCCCATTGTCCTTGAAACCAGACTTTCCCTTCTCTCCCAGCATTAATCTCCCCCTTGAGCCCCGACTGTCACCGTCCGACCTATACACCGCGACTGCCTCCTTCCCCCACTTTCGCGCCAACATTCTCCCCCAACTTTGTGAGAAGTTGGCACACATCACGTAGCATCTTACAGAGCCTGTACTAAGCTCTGACGCGTTTGAACGCACATGGTACCCGTTGTGTCAGGGCCACTGACCAAGAGGAAAGGCGTGAGAGGGAGTGGGTAGGCAGTAAAGGGAGACACCCCGTCCCCTTCACCATCAAAACTAAAAAGAATGAGGCGGGATGGTTGATAAAGGGGAATGGGACAGCACCGGGCATCTAGCCAAATCATGGTGTCTTCTCGGGACGTAGGCCAAACGCAGACGACAATTTCACACTCCTCCATGTTTATGATTTCTGACTAAAGCTGTCTCTACGCGGGAAGTAATGTATTAGGTTTAACATTATAGCTAGCCACCATACATGAAAAGGCCATGGTATGTGCATGTACGCAAGGCGGTTGGTATAACTTGGTAAGAAGATCTTGTTGTGGAGGAGTGTGGGCGTGTGTTGTGTATATACATGCGTGTATTCCATCCGTAGGGGCCCGTGTATGTCCCATACACCACCATCAGCAAGGTAGAGATTAGCTATAGACGGCACACAGGATAGCAACTTGCCGTGTCCTACCTCCATAGTGCAGCAAGTGCAGACTAGACTAGCACTATAGCAGCCATGGAGAAAGGTGTCTGAGGGGAGATAGGACTCGCGATCCCCACACGCCATGAATGTATAACCCTTCTCATCTCAACTGCGTGTCTGCTTTGCCTCTTTCAATGTAGACTTTAATCCCTGGGGCGAACAAGCACCGAAAAGCCCATCATGTTTATATCAGCAGTACCACCCATACAACAACAACCCCGCCCCCCCCCCCCAAATCTGATACATGTATGCCTCAACAACAAGGTGAACATTATGAGGTACACCTCCTTAAGTCGCCACATTAACCTGGAGCTGATCTTGCTCTGACCTTGTCTTGACCTTGGGTCTGACCCTGCCGTGACCCTTTGACCCTGCCCCTGGGGGGAGTCGCTTGTGGGATGAGCCCCAAGTCGTCTTGGTAATTAATGAATTAATTAGTCGTCTTGTTCTCAGCCGGCTGAGGCTTCTTGGTTGGCGTGAGATGACCCCCTCCCCCCCACACACACTCACTTACTAAATGCACCCCTTCCTTACTCACATCCCTTGCCTGGATCTTTATGCTGGCGTCCTTCCCAGAGGTTTGGGTGACCTTGGTCATACATTGGCCGGCCAGACGACATTTTCTTATAGATCCCCTGGCTGTAGGTCATGCATGTAGTGTAAGGCACTTTGTGTCAGGCCAACGGCCACAGGGGGCGGCCAAAGTCTGTAGTACGATATACCACATGTATAATGCCATATATAATACACTGCTATTACCAACACCACTTTCCTTTGTCCTCTATCTTAGGGCTGTGCCTGGACATTGTTGTGGTCATTTCTGTAGATTGCTAACTGTGGCTCCAAACATTACTGATGACTAAACGCCCTGAAATATATTCATCATGTTTCTTATATCTGATCCCAAAATGTACCCCCATGTAACAAGATGTGCAGAGCAGTATGATTTTGTTAGTTGATATCACTACGTGTATACAGAAATAGGCTTATATTAGCCATATACCAGTCTCCATGTTGTCCTTCGTAGCGTCAACAGTACCCTGTCCCCTCACTGCACTCCCCTCAGTACTCCTGACCCTGGCTGCTGAGAGAAAGTGTCACACCTTAAGACACTGTTTGCACCCCCAGGTACACCTGGCGGCAGATGTGATTGATCAAAGCAGGTCAGGTGAGGCGGTATACTACCACCTCTACTACCACCACCCCAGGGCTGCTGCCATATGACGGTCACCAGGTAGGTACAGGATGGTCACAAGGTGTCCGCCATCACCCTGGTCATCATCAGGCTGGTCATAAGTGTGCAGCCCGGGGCTACCTGTGTGAGTGCACCTATAGTCAGGGCCAGGGCCTCACCTGGGGTCAGGTGCGACATGATTGGCTTGTTAGTGTCCCATGACACCCCTGGTGGGTATCTGGTGTGAAAGAAACAGGTGAAGCAGGCTATCCGAAAACAAGTTACTTTGAAGAGATGCCTGCGTTCTAAAGTGGCTAAATATGTTCAGGTCACTGTGGATTTGATTATCGTGATATATAAACTTTAGAATAGATAGAGTCTGTGAGTGTGATAAAGCATCTTGAAAGAAGAGACAACATTTAGTATTCTGTGTCACGTAAGACATGCCTGCAAGATATGCGCCCCCCATATCTAACCATGATATGTACAGATTCTAAATCAGCCTCCATGCCTTTGAAATCTGGCCGAGTTATCTTGAATTAAGTTAACGGTTAAGGCCCACCACCACGACCAGCTAGCTGCCTACTATTTGGCCAGGCTGTGACCATGTTTGCAGGCCCCATGCCCACTGACTGGCAATGAAGGCGTATCTGGTGGTGGTAGCACGCACACACAAGGGGCTCAGTGAGGCTGACTTCCTGCCTCCCCTTTCTGCCGCCTCCTACCCAGCATGTCAATGTGGCTGTGCACCGGGGCGGCACCACCACTGGATGGGGGTCTCACTCAGCTTAAGCACAGTCACTACCTCCAATATTGAAACCTGTCAGCAGGTTTTGTGGACTACTTCTAACGTATTAAAGTAGTGTTTGACACTCACAGGTTCTATATACACAATGTACATATGTATTAGGGCTAGCCATTGGTTGGAGTGTAATGATAATGCTTGATAATACTGCGCAGGGATATTAACATGAAGAGGGGATACTATTGAGTATTATACTATTATCGGAGGCTTTATATAGAGAATATGATTCATCATCACTATCTGATATGAAAACTAATCAAAAGACAATAATTTACGAAACATGTACTCAGCATTCACTGGTAGGTTTAAGATAAGCCCATTCATTCCCACCTGGCTGCGGGAGAGATCTTGAAAAGCATGGAGAAAAGTCCACTCATGAAAATGGTAATACCAGGCTTAATGCATAACACAGTGGGGAATGCAAAACAAGACGTCGATGGAAATTAGTTTAGAAAACCAGATTTTCGTGGAAATGCCATGAGAATTGGTGTTTGTTAGTGAAGGTGGGAGGCGGAGTGGGTGAGTATCTGAGGTGGCATGGTAGGCTGACATGTTGGCCATGAGTTAGTGAGATCCACTTTGAGTTGCTCACATCCGCTCACTGTATGTTGTATAGCAGGCTGTGATGTATCACATTCCGGCACGGAGGCCCTTTCAGTATGGGGGACGTGTTCAGACTGATTAGTTAACCGGCATGCTGAGAGACTTCACAGGTTAGAGCACGTCCTCTGTGTAGGAGGCAGTATTCACCATCATCATCCACTCCCCCTACACACTCACGTCCTGATCCTCTTCTTCAGTTAGCTTCATATTGACTTTTGGAATGTGTGACCATGTACATGTCCCCAGGGTGTGTTGGTTACGTTGTCTATAGATAATGCCCGCGTGATTGCATGTCTGCCTGCATATCTGCCTGCCTGCCAGCATGCATGCCTGCATGTCTGCCTACCAGCATTTATATGCCTCTACGTCTGCCTACCTGCATATACTCGGGGCCTACTGTCCATCTCACTATTCCCCTGTCTGTAACCATTTCCCTAATATCTCGCCTCCCATTATCTTGGTATCTGTCCGTATTAGCTGCAATATGCCCCTCCTGTTATTTCCCACTCGGTGTGACCTCCTCCTTCTTATAAACCCCCTACCTCTCTCTCCGAACCCCCTGCCGCACCTCGCGTGCCTGACTTGTGCTGGTGTAACACAGTTAGTTTCTGCACCATGGAGGACGTGGTCGCTGCTTTCTGAACCTGCATACACAGCTGTTGTTTTCCCATTTCACATGATTGCCTCTCG
Organism: Harmothoe impar; assembly: GCA_947462335.1. Taxonomy (NCBI): domain Eukaryota; kingdom Metazoa; phylum Annelida; class Polychaeta; order Phyllodocida; family Polynoidae; genus Harmothoe; species Harmothoe impar. The sequence continues at coordinate 54,917,640 of OX381710.1, read as the reverse complement.
GGCGGCCACCCAGGGGCCCAGGCTCGCTGCACCCGTCGCCTGATGTGGCAAGGAATGAGTTTTTGGTTACAGCCCTACTTAGCAGTAAGAACAAGTCTTGTTGAGAGAGGGGCTCACCCTTGCTCCAGCTGCCTTTTCCATCTCTCTTCTATCCATCCAGGGGGGCCTGTTCCTACAGGGCAGGCAAATTGGACAGATGCTGTATGTAGAATGCATGATCGAGGCACCTTGGCGTGACAGGCAAGGAAGCTTTTTTTTCTTTTCTTCTAATTGTCATAAGTTTGACGGCGTCACTTCGTCCCGCCTGCTGCTTCTGGTCTTCCCAAAAGCATTGCCTCTGCTGTTCTGTCTATCTGTGGAGTCGTTCTTTGCCCACTACACCAAGGCGTGCTGGGGACCCTGCCCGCCAGAGGGAGCAGTCTGAATGTCGTGACAACAGACTGGTGTATCCATAAGGCTCTGTGGATTAATGTCAAAGCATGCGATGGTCTGTGAAATATACCCGGTTTCCCCTCCAGTGTGAAGAGCATACTATAACGATATTGGATTTTGATCAATTCTATACTAGGTAGAGTAATCATCCAAGAGTGATTATGTGGTATGAATCCTCAAATCGTCAACTGTTATATTCTGGACTCCAGACCTGTACAAAAATTCTGAAACATCCTATGGTCCATTCCTATAGATTCAGCGTTATATTTTGAGTGTGGTTTCATTAATGGCTTATCAATTAGCTCTTTAATGTGCCTTTGGAATATGATCTGTTTTTAAATGGGTCCAGGATAATATTGCCCTTTAGGCCTTCTCACCTGATGGCACTACCCCCTTGGTATAAATCTCTGGGGTGCAGAGTATAAACCCCTTAGTGACCATTCAAGTGGCTTCCCATGTGGCTTCCATTGCGAACTTCCCCACTTGCGCCTAACCTGGTGAGATGTTCATTCACCAGGGGCAGCCTATGTAGAGAGGCATTGTAGAGTGTAGGTTTAGGGAAGGGTGCTCTGACAGAGTTAGTTTACTAAGTGGTCATTTGTCAGAGTAATCTGCATTGCCTACGACAGGAGCAGCTCACGAGTGGCTTCTCGTGTGGGCAGGGCATACTACTGGGTGTTCCGGAGCAACTCTCAGTGGTTGTCTGTACCCTGGAGTGGCAGGGCCAATTCCCACAGCCAGAGCCTACAGAGAGGGGTCGCCCCTGCACCCTCAGCCTCCTGTCCGTTTGGGTACAGCTGGCAGGAGTAGTGGTCAGTTGAAGTGGCTTCCTGTAGACTTAAAGCAAACAGACTGGCTTATACAGTGTATGTCCACCATTGGTATCCGTGGGTCCGCACACAAAACATTTTCTTTTACTTACCTTTATCATAATTGACCTAGCCTGGTGGTTTAAGAAGAAGAAGGAACTCGGCCGCTGCCATTTGGTAAGGGTCACGTGAGCTCTGGTTATTCGGGCTTCCCTACCCCTGGTCTTGTCGGGGATCTATAGGGGTACAGGAGACAAGGGAAGGGGAAGCAGGGTGGCGGCTAAGCAGGGTGGCGGCTAAGGAGATGGTACAGGAGTGGGTGAGTAGGGTGAGGTTGTAGGGAGTAGGGTGGCAGGCCGGGTAGGCTGTGTCCTATCCATCTTTATTGTCTCCACTAGGGCTATCATGGGCGGATCGTGGTGGCGGGGCCGCGCTCCCGTGAAGGGTCTGCCGTAATAAATCCACAGTCACGCTTCGTAGTCGTATTGATTCTCCCTCCCAAGCCATGCGTACCCTATCTAACCCAGCCTGAGGGGCGAGGGGGGGGCAGATCCAGGCCATGGAGGGCCCTGCCACTAAGGTCATCTGTCATAGGCCTACACCTACGATAACATCTCAGCCCCCTCTACCCTTGAAACCGCCGCCACCAACTCGACCGCTTTATCACCTACAGACGTGAAAAATAGATTTATAATTTGTTTGGGGCCGTCCAAGCGTTTGTTCTGCAGGCCCCCGTTGCTTATCTATGACAAGCAGAAGTCATAGCAGAAGTGGGTGGCTTTTTTGTGGAAGGTGTAAGCAAGACTAAAGGGCTGTCTTGTTATCCCCTCCCATTGGGTCGGTGTATAATTCAGCCCTTTGTTTTAATGCTTTCTGCTCCTCAGATGCTCCATCTTCCCGGGGAGGGATTGGGCTGCTCTTGTGGGAATGAGCAGCTCGGGTGATGGCGGAAGGGGCTGTACATGAGAATAGCAGGGAATCCCAGAGCACCTTGTTTAAACAATGTCTTATCATTCATGGCACCAAATCTGACGGGATATCCCTTCTCCATTCTGCAAGAGTAGTCTGTCTTTAACGATCATTGTTCGTTTTAGACTGGCTGCAAACAGCCCACTGGATATCATGTCCCCCACCCCCAATTCAAATGTTAATGAATTAATATGGAATATGATACAAATGTAGCTCAACGAAGACACTGCATATCATATCTGAGCTCATAGCTCAGAAGAGTCAAACATTTGATTTCTACTGATTGCCCTTTTCCAAACTACCACTCCCAGAACACAGGACGATTGTCCTAGTCTAAACTCTGGGTATGCACCAGTCAGCCTAGTTGACAAAGATCAAAGGGGAGCTGTAGAATTATGCAAGACAGCTTCACTAGTATAAACAACCGAGAAAGGATGTTTGACAACACAATACAAGAGCTACGTCCAGTACATTTTAGCTGGCACCAGCCACATATAACGAGGTCCCTAGCTCTGCCCAGATTGTTTACTCTCAGTACAGGGTGGAAGGGCACAGAAACGGTCGCCAAAGAAAATAACCCGGCGATGTCAAAGGCAGGCTGTGGTTTTAACTAAGCGCTCTACCATACCACGGGAATGCACCAACACAATGGGTATTAGGCTGCAATAACAGCCGCAGAGATTTCCTGAACCGGCAATCTGGCTCGGCATTATGCGTCCTGCTGTAACCTCAGTCGGTTACGTCGTGGTCTGGTGGTGTGCGCCTTTCCATGCCTCCATGTGTGACCATGATGGCTTACCGCCATGGTGTGCCGATTCCTGTCTGCCTGCCCACGATTGACCAGGCTATATCTACCTGAATATTGCCTTGGTGCCTACCCATCCCCTGCCTATCCATTCCCCAGCAGAACATTCCCTAACTTATTAGATGCCCATTCCCTTACTACCTGCCCAATCAGCCGGCTTATTCACTGTCTGCCTGCCTATTCCCTACCTTCCTATTCCCTACCCTCCCTGCCTTCTGCTCCCTGGCCCGTCTCCTGACAGCCAACCCATCCTGCTCCCGCGAAAAAATAAACAGAATTGCCGAGGAGAGAGGCAGATTAAAACGTATGGCGGGGGCTTTATATGGTGAGTCCATGATCATCCGTAATGTGCCGGGTAGGGAGGGTGGGGTGTTTATGACCAGGAGATAAGTGTGGACGTCGCGCCCTCTGGCGGCATAAACACCTCAGCATGATCGGAGATAGTTCGGCGGGCTGGTAATATGTCAGGCCTCTAACTGGGGGACGCACCACTGTGGGCGTTGGTGGGCCGTGCCCTTGGTGACCTATGCTACATCATAAGATGCAAGCATCTCACACCTTGTGACCTGTGGTTCCTGAACCCATAGAGGCTCACGCGACTCCAAAACCTATCATGGATACCTAGATATCATTACGCCCAAATGTAGTATTATGATAAAGGGTTGGACGTTTACATATAGAATCGGATGAGATTGATGATTGCTTTCAAAGAACCCTCCCCCTCCGTTATGGCCGCTTCGTTATATTGGTCATAGTACATGTACATGCAATATTGTGCCTATATCCTATCTTCCAATGGCCATCTGAGTAGAGTCATGATCCAATCACAGATATACACCCAAGGTGTTTTTGTACCATGGTATACTTAGGTCAAAGCGATATTTGACGATTTCACCGGGATAACGTCAGTATGAAATCCATAAACACCCAGCCGAGTCTTGCTGTCCCTCCAGCAAGAGTTGGAGTGGGACGAGGACCGATACTCTCGGCCTTATTTGGGGCGGGTTTAACTGAGATCTCCCGGCTGTACAGAATTATAACATGAACTCAGAGATGTAAATCCCCATGTAAGGCTTTATTACCTATGGACCGGATTAATCTGGACATTACACACTGTCTCTTATATATATGTATGGATTAAGGAGTTGTATTATGGATAATGTAAATGTAGAACGTACTCCACGGATTAGGAACAAGGAATGTCCCTATTAGGACTACATGTACATGTATACGTACTGAGAGGGATAAATACGTCCTAATTTGACTGAATGCTGCGCTATATAGCTAAGGGGATACACACTTCAATTTGGTCCCACCGCCTGGAGCCAGCTACAACCAATACATGCGTGTCCACCCCCTCACCACTGCCATGTCAATACATGTCTCAGACCGGCAGACAGGAACCTTGTTGGGGCTGGGATCTACCTGTCTTAGTTGTGGCAGGTGCCGACAGGGGGTCATTTAGAGGTCATTCAGAGGTCATTAGGGGTTAGGTGAAGGTCGTACACACGACGGATCAGGTGTTGGTACCACTCCCCCTCTGATACCATTACCCTGCCCAATGCCACCTCCAAATCGATAACACGGGTTCCTTTGAGAGGGAAAGGGGTGAAGCTATTGAGTTCGCCATCAAACTCAATTTCCCGTTTTCACAGTTTCTATGGAAGCATGGTTAGACATCCCACGTTGGAATTTGGGCATCTAAACAGGCAGGTTAAAATTGCTGATGAATCTGAAACTTCAGCTTAAACGCATTGCATCCCTGAGGCTAGGTCATTTTTGGCATGGCCATTATGAGATAAGTCTCCTTATCTTGGTATTATTAGCTCCATTTTCATCCATCCTCTCTTCACATAATGGCCCATTCCCAAGCACACCATATCTTTTTGCTACTTTTCCTGCTGATTGATCGTGTTTGGTCATGTTTTTCTTTTATCTTGTAAAGACATGGCCGTATAAACTGTAATAATTGACATGTATGGCTGGTGGGGTGAGGTTGCTAGGGGTTTACAGAGGGGTGAGGGTGATGAACGACCTAACAACGTGCTAGGCAGAGACGAATCCATTAAATTGATGAAATCTGGTCCTTTATGACGACGCCATTTTGGAGCTCCTGTGCTCTTGATCTTGGTCCACAATGCACAGCGGCAGGCTTTGGCCATCACATGACCATCATCCGCCATGTTGGTTCTTTGTATGTATTATAAAAAGACGTTGTATATACACAAGATCACGGGGCCCATCTTTACAGCTTAACAACTCACCTTTATAACCCATCTCAGTCCAGATCACCTCCTTCACCATCACCACCTCTGGGTGGCCCATTGTCAAGCTGTCGGCCTCAGGTGTGAAGGTCAAGTGAAGGTCAAACCATGATGTGGTCATTGGTCGGGGTGAGGGATAGGTCAGGTGGAGGAGGGTATAGTTGTCTTGTCACAGGAAATAATAACGACACGACCTGGTTACGGTAGCCTGCAGGGCAGCCACCTACCTGACCGTAGTGCATGCCGGTACTTAGCCGTGTCATATAATAGCTACAGATGATTGGGTTTACCTGTACGTATCATGTAATGTGGTTACGTATTACTACTGTCACTTGCCAGTATGGCACAAGTTACATAGTGAGTCAGTGCTCCTCTGAGCCTCTGAGCCTCTGAGCCTCTGAGCACCGATACTACTATCTCTTAGGTCCAACAATTATATATATCCTGCACACAGCAATTTGTTTTTAAAGTACAATATCAACGTTGAGGGAGTCATTAGATGTAATGTTAATGTCCATGTCATGCCCAAGTTATGCGATCAAGGTTACACTGGTTGCCCTGCTAAGCTTTCCAGCTAAAGGACTTCACATTGGGCATGGGGTGCCAGGGGGAGGACACGTTAAGCCAGGATAGCATTAAGTAAAGTGACTGTCACATCCTTGTTAGCCCCAGAACCTCAGAACATGTCTTCTGGCACTGACAGTCGATGGCTCTCTGTACAGATTGACTAAAGCAAGGATTGGACAGGTCTGTCTCCCATGGGGCCCCCTAAAAGGACACTTTCACCTTCAATCACCCTCCTTGACCCCATGACCTTGGCATTGCCGCCAAGGTCAAACCAAAGGTCAGCGGTGAGGTCAGACTAAGGACGTAGACGTGACGTTAGCGAGCGGCATCGGCGCCGTTTTGTGCGCATGCGCGGTGATCGCTTTGCCAAACTGGGGTCTGTAGGTGGTGGGACAATGATTCATGTTGGTGCACAGTGCACTGGAAATAAGTATTTCGGTTCTGTTGCACAAAGCCCGAGGATGGCTTCATATCTTTAAAAAACAATGTTATGGGCAAAATAAATCATCTGAGAAGGGCTTCGTAACCCATATGAGCAGAACTACATCAATTTCACGTGTATGGTGCTTGGATAAGTTATAAAATGACGGTGACATGTCCCATCATAGTTATTGACCTGTTGTCAGAACCCGGGCCCCACCCCTGTCCCTCAGGGTGACCCGCTTCTTGACGGTCAGTCTCAGATTGAACATGGCAGCATTGATCGTCCTGCTCAGCCTGACCCATGTCGCTGTTGCCCGTGTAAATTAGGTCTGACCAGCCACCACCTCCTTATAATGCATAAACCACCCAAACCTTGTCTCTGACCCTGGTTTGACACAGGTCAATGCTGAGTAAAGTAAGCTACCCTCTGAGAATCCCACTTACACATGCCCGTGTCATTTCTGAAATAGGAGATTGGCGTGTATCGTGAGCAATTTAGAGATGGAGGATAAGCATATACTACCTACGTGTACTGGTATTTACAAATATAGGGGGAATCGACCATCTTCGCATGTTATGAGCTTAATATTGACTCACATAATATCAAGTAATCCAAGACGCCCAAACCTGTCTGAGAGGTAACCAGTGTTAAATGCGACCCTCACAATCCGTTACGTTCTCTAAGTAGGTTCAAAAAGTAGGTCTGGTTAAATTGACAGGGCCATCCGACGCCTCCTCGTGAATAAACCACCAAATAGGTCCCGTGTCTGACACTTGTGAGAGGACCTCATAACGTTTGACGCTGGTCGAAGTTGTCTTGGCAGGTCTACAGTGTTGCTGAAGAAAATAGCCAAGAGGACTTGACAAGTCTACAGTATTGCTTGAATGCACAGGAATAGTTTGTGAGCAGCTTGTGAGATGCTCTAGGACGTCGGCCCCATCTGGGGATGCTGCATGAGCAGCTCAGGGTGGTGAGCATGTCATGCTGTAAAAGCTCAAGGCGTCTCCCCAGCATTATCTGCCCCCAAAGTGCCACTGTTTATACGCCCTGCAATCCATATCGCTGCCTCTCGGCGCCATCCACCGCGGATTCAGTTATGTGAGCCACCTTAGGCTGGGTCCAGGGGTCAGGAGGCCAGGGAGGAGGGGTCAGCCAGTGCAGCTGAGATCCAGAAATGATTGGTGTATGGGTATTTAGAGCCCTGGTTACTAATAATGGGAAACGAAGCTGTCATGGGGTCACCAAGTCACTACTCTGTCTCTCCCTTTTTGAATCCTGTCCAATATTAGTGCACTTGGTGTCGTGACTGTCTTGGAGGCACATGAACTACTACATCTGCAACCCTTTTAAGGTGGGCCGCTACCCTTTGATTTCTTCAAATTCTAAAATCTATCAGAATGGGCCAATATTGCATAGCCAGATACATATATACCTTCCCTAAACTGTGTTAAAAATTTAGATTATTTCAAGCAAAATTGTGCATTTTGTAACACTTTGAATACTTGATTTAATGGTAACTGATAATATTTCTAATTTTTTTTTAAAGTGCTAATAAATTGCAGATATTTCATATTTAGAACACTATAGATGCTATGATATTGCTCGAAATAACCAAGGGTATAAATCAGGACAATTTTAGATATGGATTTTTACCATTTTACCCATCATGCAATGGCATATATAATTAATTTAGTCATTTTTTGGCATTATTTTTCATTTTCAAAGGTCCAAAACCCTAAAAATATGCCCGGGACCCCCTATCAAAATTACTTCTATATGTTAGCAAATGATCTGAACTATTTTCTGAGAGAGTTTTAAAAAATTCTGTTAATACTGAATACTATTTTTAGCCAATAAGGCTACAAATAATGATGATTTCTTTGTATTCTTTCCCGAAACCCCATATTTTTACCAAGAATGCCATGGCGTAAAATTGTAAAATTATTTTTCCAGTAAAGGAGAACATATAGGCGTTTCACATGTGATGTTTTACATTTCTGCGCATAATGGTTGATATAAAAAAAAATCATGGAAGTTTTCACATTTTTTCTCATTTTCAGAAAAAAATTAAAATACTTTAATTTTTCAAAATTCTATATCTAAAAAAGTAGTTCGGGACCCCCTATTTTTCTTTGCATTTTCCGATTCTATATAATTTGAACTGACTGTGAAAAAAGATTTGCGAGATTCTGTTAACTTTCAGTGACTTTGACCCAAGGGTAGCGACCCACTTTAAGTCATTTACATTTGCATTTGCTGCAGCTCTGACTTGTGAAGACATGCCCCTACTTTACCCAATGACTATACAAAAGGATTTTATCATAATTATCCGCGTTACCCCCCTCCCCAACAACATATATTCTAGTCCCTGTACATAGTGCTACCTGCTCTTTGTGACTTTACATATTCTGGTCCCTATACTGAACCCACTATGTATTACGGTGGGTATTAGGTGCTTGCGATAGTTTCTTAAAGACAACAAATTACTGGACACCCAAGCCAAATGTCAGCTTGCCCCTTCCGAGCCCCGAACACGACCTTTGTAGTGTACAGCTGACCAAAGACGTTAGTACTCCGCTCTCCTCATCAGTCTCCTACTCTTTGAGCTTTATCCTTCCTCAGTCCTACACTCTATATATCTTCGGCGATATTCATTACCCTTCTTCCTGGTCATGCCTATGTAAATACATCTCAGATTTGTTTTCGTTCTTTTTCTGCCCACTTATTCCCATACACTGTCCATCCCTGCCTCCCTTTATCCTTCTCATCTGTCTATCCCTGCCTCCCCTCCCCTGCCTCGTCCCATATTGACTGATACCTTCGATGTCTGACCCACTCAGGATGTGAGACCTCCTACATAAAGTAGCCGATATGTATGATGGAATAGCTCTTAGTAATCTCTCGTCTACACACTAGGCCAATGAGGTGCTCGCCCCAGGCCCCATTACTACACCACAGAGATTGCAACTGGTAGAATATACCCCCGTCCTGTGATAGTGCCACAGGGGCTGGGTTGAGGAGTAAGTCCAACGATTAAAGTGAAAATATATGTACAATGCGTCTAGGGCTAAGTCTGATATCAAGGCTTACATATTTCATAATTGCCATTTATTTACCGGTATATCCGTTACGATATAGAAAGGGTAGTTTAACTCCTAACGGTATCCGATATCCCGCCCTTACCTCAGCAATATTTTGTCTAAGTATGAGTAGAAAAGGAATCAATTACCCCTGAGACGGTTACATCTAGCATTTCATCCTTTGTCAGCGCAGTGAGCAATTACTATCAAAGAGATCCCTGAGGGCATAAACTGCACTGTGTGTGGGCGGCCTTCATACAGTGCTCCGTGTAATTACAGCTGTCTTTCACCTTGAAAAGAGGCAAAAGATCTGGTGCACATTATGATCTCATATTCATGGCTGTAGTTTTGTTCCTGATAAATACTGCATACAATAATCCAAGTCCCAAGTTTAGATATTCTCTGTGTCCAAAGAGAGACTGCACTGTGGTAAGATGAGAACGGTTTCTCAGAACACTTTACCCGTCCACACTCGGAACACAAGTACACCAGATGAATGTGAGACAGAATAAAAATGTATGAATCAGCAGATTTTAAAGATTTTAAAGCAACTGCTGTGTATCATTATTTTTCGTTAAACCAATGATCATTAACCCGATGAGACTCCAATTGCAGGGCCAAGCTAAAATTATTGCAAATATTATAAGATCATGCTAAGGTCAGGAGGCAGAACGGTGTGGTCTCTGTGTACCTGGAGGAGGTCCTGTCCTCCAGGGGTGTCCTCCAACCGCCTGTGACTTAGTGTTGGCCCTCAGGTTGCCATGGCAACAGTCGGCTGGCTGCAGGACGTACCGAGTAGAGAGAGTGCTTTGTGATGTCGTAATTAATCCGCTGGCCGGACTACTTTTTTCTACCCGCGCCCCTGGTGAAAGGTTAAGGTGCTCCAGGAGGGATGAGGGGTGTAGAGGCAGGTGGGTTGGTTGTTGGCTCCTGGAGGTCTTGGAGAAGATCCATGGAGGATGCAGGATCCCTGCAAGAAGAAGGATATATATATATATATATATATATATATATATATATATATATATATATACATATACATATACATATACATATACATATACATATACATATATATATATATATATATATATATATATATATATATATATATATATATATATATATATATATATATATATATATATATATATAATGATGGTGTCAGGGTTTAAGCTCTATCCATGGCTGGGCATAGCGGCGGTATTTTGGGTTAGGAAATAGGCAGGTCAGTATAGAACAGACATGCAGGTATAAGTGGGTAAGGATACACAAAGAGTAAATAAAGAGGGAATAAATAGCAATTCAAACAGAACTATAGAATCACAATTTATCACAGTGATGGATATCATTCTCAAATATCACTTGTGCTTTCTCCTCCTCATTTGTAGACACATCAACTCGTTGCTCTCTTAGCCTTAATAAACCCGGGAAATACAACATGCCTTTCCCATGTACACAATACACAGGCACATTTTGTATTCTCTCTGTGGATCAAGGGATCTCAAATGAGAAAGTAATAACCCTTAGTTCTTCATCTTATGAAGGAAAAAAAGGATATATTCCTCACACATCAATGAGGTATCTATTTGATCTAATACCCAGATAGATGATGCCTACAATGTGTTCATGTTTTATGTTTACACATTAGATTGTGCAAGCTATTTAACTTCCTTTGCTGCAGCACATGTCCGCGGCCTGGGTAGGGTTTCGTACCTATAACTTAGTACCTGCAGTGCTTTATACATCAATAATGATATTTGGTCGCATTCCAAAGTAAATTAGCAACTTTGCTCTCATTACAATACAATGAGGTGGAAGTGATCACACACCTGCTGATTTGGAGACTGTAATGTTTCAGTTGAGTCGCTGCATAAATCTTGGTTATTAGTATAATATTTCCATGTAGGTTATGTTCGGTCCGTATCCTATATACCTCAGTTGTTTTGTCTTGTTATTATTACATTATTATTAATTTGACCAGTATACTACAAGTGCATTTACATTGTACTGTGTAGTAGAAATCGTAGGTCCATGCATTTACTATCGCGCAAAATACTAAAGTCATCCACACACTACTCTGTAGAATATAATAGTGTATCCCTCTCACTTGCAATATCAGTTTTTCTTAGCCTTCATTAGTCTCGTTAATAATGAGACTTGAACCCTCCAGCTGACACTGGCGCTGGGTCTAATGTATTTTGTGAAATGATATCCGATTCCAGAGGCGCACACCTGCAGTTAAAAAGCCTAGGCCAACGGGAGGTGCCTTGGCTAATACCAATCGCAGGTCTCATCAGCCGATATTGTATCCCTTTTTTGTCCCGGACACAATGTCCCACCTCCAGAGGCTTTGTGGCCCTGCCGACCCGCCTCCTGGCGCAGACTCGGAGAGGAGAGTGGAGAAGGGGGGTTGTGAGACTGGACTTGGTTCAGAAATGGATCCTCTAGCTGAGGGGCATGTTAAAAAGTGGGGCTGCGCCTGGCGGTGGTTCCACCTCTATACCTGACTGTGTAATGAGCTATTGTCTTCTAGTATAGACCTCCAGACACTAGCTTCTAGTGCCTTTTGTAACAGGGATCCAGGCAACTTTCTATCAGATAACTGTCTTTTCTAAGGGTATTGTCCTTATGAGGATGGACTTCATGTACAACAATGTTAGTACTTTGAATGGCGTATGGATATTCTATCGCTAACTTAAACCATAATAGAAGGGTACTTTGCTCTTATTAGTGTCCATGCAGGTAGCATGGTACTTTTCAGGGTTAGAAAATAAATGAAAATATAAACTCTTTAGATTTGACAGTAAATTGCAGCAGAATCTTTCATGTACAGAAATATCAAGTGACCATACACTTCTATGATGAATATATAGGTATACATGTATAGTGACCCATATCCGCGTGATATCAATGGCAGCTCAAAAGTCACTCTGCCCTTCATCCTATAGTTACACTTGTAAAAGCCTAGTATCTACTACCTATAGGAGGAAGGCCCTGGCCGATCCAGGGTGGCAGGCATTGCATGGTGCCTCCGGCGGCGTCCGCCCTCTATGCTGGACATGGGGTAATTGGCTGCTGCTAATAGTGCCCCCTCCCTACCCCTGCAGCCAGCGGCGTTCTGCAGCCAGCGCCGAGACCACGGGGATTGAGGTGGGGCGTAATGGGTATGGGCCCAGGCAGGAAGAAGTGTGAGGCACCGGAGGAAATGGGGGATGCTGCATGGTGAAAGGCAGAGGGATGATAGCAAAGGGTTGGTATTAGGGTGGAGCGTTGGGCTAAGCGAAAGATTAAAATATTATTGCGGCACTACACCCATGATATGGGGAAAGGATGCGTTGAAAACTGACAAATTGACATGTAATTGATGTGGACGCGATCTCGACGAAGTGAAAAATCAAGGAAATTAGTTGAAAAAGGAACACTGTTTGTAATGGGTGAAATCAGACATGAAATAAGACGGTGTTTTCAAGGAATTATGAGTTTACGAATTTCTGGATAAACAATAAAACCATACATCTTAACAGTCTATACGAAAACCTGCCGGACACCGGCTATAGCCGGCTAAAAGCCTGCTGGACCGGCAGAAAGTCTGTGTCTGCCGGCCCCAATGGCCGGCTATGATCCTTGTCTACATGCCAGTTTTTACGGCTTGTAAATCGGACCATTATTAAGGTTTCTAGAGAGTAAACTAGAAAGCCTGAATATTTCAAGAAAGTTGCCCAAAATTAGACAATTGTAATTATCAAAATGATTTGAATATACCAGTAACCTCTATTCATGATCAATTCCTATGTAAATTCTAGCTTTATAATAATTTTTCTTAATACAATCATTTCCTCTTGGTATCCGGGCCTGCAAACATTTAGCCGGGCCTGCAGAATAACAAATCTGCAGGACATTCGGTCCTGCAAGGCGAAAAACTTTTCGTATAGACTGAATCATCTATAAATCTAGGCGTTTATGATGTGTTTTAGAATAGGTAGGTAGGTACCGGTAGTATGACAGTTCATGATGGGTGTCAGACGAGGGAAAAGGGGTGAGTGGGTCATCAGAGTGGCATTTGGAGCTGGGTACATGCCTTCTGTAGCGTTGGACATTACGACAATCACCCATAGTATTGCGCGCGACGCCCTATACTGGCAGAACAGGAAGTGACATAAACAGCGCCACCCGATGTCCAGTGGCCAGTAAAGGAGGTAGTACCTGTGGTGGTATAGTGGTAGTATATCCTACAGGCCATCCAACTGCTGCTGTCTGCTCAATGTTACTAAGACATTACTACAATCCATTTAACTAATATTGTCCAAAATACGTTACCGATAATAACATTGTATCTGGCACTGGCAAGGCAACTTCATACCTATACACCACTACCAATAGACATTATATAGACTACCAATATACGTTATAATAGGTGGCATTGTCTTATTAGGCTTCTGTGCGCACTGTACAGTAGTATGACCGTTGGATGAAATGTGTATAAATGTGGGGATACATGTGTAGCATACTGTTGCGTCTGAAACAACGGTTCTAGATTAGACGAAAGAAGCAATATACATGTACATGATTGTATAGACATTAGCGTGTAGGAAATGTGTGGTGTCCCTCATGGAGGTATTCCAGGATCCCTCCAGTGCCTACTAGATAAAACGGCAAAACGATCCTCTGTATAGGCCTATTAGACTGGTCCCGTTCTCATGCAAAGTCAGGCCTCCCTGGACACACTCTCCCTACGTCTGACACCAGGGGAGCTGCTGTTAGAGCCCAACACCCCCATTAAACATTGACTGAGCTGCTGATGGTAACGGCGGCAGATAACACGATTTGAGGGTTATTCTATCAGAGTAGCTCCTCCTATCTCCCAAGGCAGTAGACGAGGACAGGGACAGGGACAGGGACAGGCTGGGGACAGCTATATAGGAGGTGAACAGCGACAGGCTTGGGTATGTAAGTTTTTGGTCAAGGGGTAGGATAGGGCAAAGTCTAGATAGCAAAGGCTCATGCCGATAGAACTTGGTAATTGAAGATATAGGTATAGATGATGCATACAGTAGTATAACACCTAGGAGAGGATGCATATGCATAAGATTATGCATAAAAGGGATATAGTAAGAAAGTTAGTGAGTGGTGTTGGTTGGACATTAGCTGCTCAAGTTAATGATCACAGATCAACTCTATATATTGAGGCTGGTCTACTAGTCGCCACCCGAGACGTTAACCTGGTCACTCAGCCACCATAAGCCAACCACTGATAAGGGGTAGCCACCCCAAAGAACCTTGATAAGGGGTAGCCACCGCCAACCAGCCCTTTAAGCACTAATGTAATCACCAACAGCGCAGGGTTTTCTGTCGCTCAATTGTATATACTTAATTCTATATTGCATGTTCTGGATAAAATAGTGTTTCATAAGTAAGTTGTAACTATAATTTCCTTTCATATTCTCGTTTCAGGTATGTACGAGTATTCACATTGAAGTCGTATGGTGGCATGGGTAAGTCATTCAGTACACTTTATACTTGTCTACTTTCTACCAAGTGGTAGCTTCCTATCAAACAGGATACTTCCGACATTGGCTTTAGAGTACCTGAGACTCATTTCTGATCAAAGCACCCAAAGCACAAGTTATCGTGAGATTCTGGGCCCTATATCTTACCTATATTGGAGGGACTTAAAGCTGACTCAGAGGTAAATCTCTCAGACCTGACTTTCAAAACACAGTATATTTGGCTCTTTTAACTAAGGGCCTTCAATGGCCTGTATAGCTGACCCATGGTAAAGGGCCTCAGGAACCAGTATAGCTGACCTACCCCCTGGAGGCCCTCAGGGGCCCACCCTACTGTTGGCTATAGTATGATGTAGCCGGCCCTTCCTGACGTCATTCCGTGGGAACAAACAACTGAGGACTTCCCCCCTGAGGCGGTGCAGCCTCCTCCCATAGTAACTCCCCATATACCTCATCCTCCCGGCACTGTCTGGACGAGCCCCTAGTGAAAAGGTGAGTGGCGTCACACCCCGCCCACCACACCCCTCACCATACCAACAGGCGTGTCTCAAGTCAACATCATGACATTGCTTCAGGACTGCATTGAGGATCCCACTGGCATCCCCTACGTTCAGGATGTATGTGGCCGCCCTCTAATATATCATTGAGGCCAAGAAGGTTTCTGCCTAACCATCTGATATACCTGGTTGCCTCTGGAGCTGGGGGACGGGATATATACACAGTACCATAAGATTCTCTAATACAACTATGTTTATCAGACTTTTTGTAGGATAGTCGACAGGGTGAATATAACTATTTTTTCTATCACCGCAGTGCACTATTTAATCTTAGTTTAAAGTATCAAGCTTGCCAAGCGATGGGGATTGCTTCGATTTAGAGTCACATTGTCTTAATGGTTCATTGACCACATAGTTCACCCTAACGCCAAACATCAACTCTTCCTGGAGATGAGCTGCCCTCTCTGCTAACAGTACCACAGCAGTGAAGTGCCAGCTGTGTGAGCTGCTCCCTACTTCCTATACCACTGCACTGAGCAGCTCACATCCGCTCACTGTTCCGCTCCATGATCAAACCATCCGCTTACATTGTGCTCACCACCAGGCTGCCTACCCTCATGTAATCACAGCAGGCATTGTCCCAGCCCCTACCACCCACACTGGAGCAAGTTCCATTAGGATACCCTATTATCCGGCCGACAGTGGTGGGTACGAGTCGTTTGTCAGTGTGGCCCAGGGTAAGGTAGTGGTTATAGAATAGGTAATGCTAGACGGTGGGGGTGAGTGGGAATGATAGGAGGGGTTGAGTTGCTCTGGAAGTGTAGGAATGGGAATAGGTATGCCTGAGGGACTGAGGTGAGGGATGATAATCTGTTTGCTCTTTGTCCTCTATATGTAGAGCCTATGCACCATCATCACCCACCTTCCACCTCCGTGGGTGTATGAGTGTTCAATCCTTCCTGTTGATGATCTCTTCCCACCCCGTTTCCCCAGCATAAACCACCTACACCGTCGCACGTTTAAACATCTACTCAGCTCCCCCAGCTCCTCAACCTGGGATCCCTCCATAGTAAACATGTATTATAGCTTCACCTCTTCAGTTACTGTCGGTTCTATATTTAGCAACTTTGCACATTTCAATTTCTTCAGCTATATCTGGTCACAACATTTCCCTTACTGTGGTACTAGTATATGCCACACCCATGGCCTGTATATCCGGGCCTATATTACTTCCTTCTGCCACCTCCACCTCATCCCACCCAGCAGGGCTCCAACCCGCTTGATTCCCAACATACAGTGGCCGAGGTAATCTCCTGGTATGGGCTAAACTGGTCTCAGCTGTTGGTTGTAGGCTGAGGTCTCTGATTGTATTCAGAATAAGGGCCTTTACTCAGCAGGGGCCCCATACAGAAGTCACATCATGAGCCATAGGGAGGTGGGATTCATTAGGCTGGAAATAACCTCTGACAGTGGTCACTGGTATTGGCCATTCCAATTCTAATCTTCTACACTACCCACAGTCATCATGCTGGTATCTGCATAACACGGGTAGATGACCCTAAAGCCACCTACTATTAACCCTTAAATGATGGCATGATGCTCCCAGACATTGTGTCCATTCGTCGTCATGATGCTCCAAAGCAGTGTCAGCACATCATCAGTGCATCCCCCTGGGAGTAATCATCTATTCTCCAAGCAGGTGCTACACCGCGTACCTAATGTATACACCGATACCTCTGCTGGGAGAGTGTGTATCATCCCGCTGTATGGTCAGCATGACTGGCGAGTTACTCGTCAGGGCTGTATTCAAAAAGACAATGCATTGAATGCTCTTCCCGTTATAAGGACGGTGTATTATAGGCCCATCTCCTTGCTCAAGCCATCGCCAACCTCCCCAATCAGATACAAGGATTTCTTAACGTCGCCATCAGGTGCGTGACATATCCTGTTGGACGTTAGCCTCAGGTTAAAACTTTAATGGGAACATGGTATCAGTATGAGCAGCCAGTATGTCCTCCTCTCTGTACCTGCAGATAACAGATAGCGGCCTCAGGGTGGGGCTAACCCACATATAGGTGGTGTGCGTGTGGAGCAGCTCCTTGATTACTGCGTAATGACCATGTAAGCTGCTCAACATGTGCATGAGGAGCAGCTCCACTTGAGGAGGGCTGTACCAGTAAATGGAGGAATCAGACTAATGGGCCCGGCATCGAATGTGACCAATTCAAAAGGTTCATAAAATACAAATTGGAGATACAGTTACATGTGTCGTGAGGACATTTGACAAACAATAGGACAACACGAAGAATAAGACTAGTGGAATAAGACTAGTGGACATTATCTTCTGCCTTTTATAGTCCATCTGTTGCCATTTGACAGGTATGACGGGGTCAAGTCTTTCGCTCTCCGCGGATATTAGAGACAACTGCATTAATACTTAGCCTATTCCTCCTCCAACCAGTGACCATTGCCTCATGACCACCAACACACTGGACCCTTTTCCTTACCATTTTCCTTACCATTCCCTGAGCAACTGGCTTCACCCTCCACCCCTCCCCAAGCACCCACCCCAACACCCCCACCCCCACACTGTGGCGAGCAGCTCGGGTTTGGGCCTGTGGGAGCAGTTGGGGGTATCAGTAGCTTGGTGTACGACTGGCGGGCACCCAGGGCCGTGAGTAACGACTCTGCAGAACGACTATTGACAAGTGTAATGGGCGGAAGGCATCGATACACGACAGCCCAGTTCTTTAACACCGTAGCTGCAGGCTGTAAGATGGCTTCTATTGGTTTCTTGTGGATGAGCAACTGCATATAAGGAGACTCACTGTATGTGTGTGTATTTCATTCTGATATATAGGTTTATTACAAACGCCATAGGAATAAAGTGCAGACAGAGGTAATATGCTATTGTTTATACGGCTATAGTGTGATATGGTGATGTAGCCTGGTTTTATATGTAATATATCTCACCACGCCGAATTGTTGCTGGATAACAATATCTCTAGCCATACCTCTGAATTGAATCACGGCCCGGCGCTTCATAAATGTTGCTGTAGCCAGCCCCAAGCCAGGCCTCCATTCTAGCACCTTGTATATATTTATTGTTGAGTCCCTCTATTATGTTGTGGCCCTAGCTCCCCATAGGGCACCAATATATATCCTGCCATCACTCAGCCTTAAACGGTAACATCGAGGCCACATCACTTCACCTGTACACATGTACCGGTACTGTTTCTTTTTAAAAAAAACCACCATAATCTACTATCAATTGCTACTATTTTACAGCTATGTGAGAAGGATAGATAACAGGGAACTGGCCTGCATTATATGGGTACTTTTCTTTTTGTATGGAAATGAAACTCTGGTATCTAAATTTGTAGACATATTATCTAAGTACTGAGCGATAGGTCACCTATGAATTTAGCCTCAAAGGTATGAACAAGAATGAAGTAGATGTATTGGTATCCAATACATGAGTATTCATTTCTCTACGTGTACCACCACTAATGTGTTAACCAGTTGACATGATACTCCTTCCATCCCTTCTCGTCAACGTGACGTCCATATAACGATGATTGAGTAGGCGGTTGCCTCCAGTGGTCGGGGATGGATACCCTTAGCTCAGAGGGCAATAGGATCCTCACCGGCTCTCTTCATGTCCCCAAACCCTCGCCATTGTGGATATCCATATTATGCCAATGTATAAAACCCAACCGTTTAATACGGCTGTTACCCTGCTTAAACCGGGAGGGAAAGCAGTGGTATCCAATCTGCTACTAACCGACACGCAGACTATAGACATGGTGATGGACATAGAACCTGGTATTAAGAGCTGGCTCTACTCTCGGTCACCAGCATGTGATATCTGAAGAGTCACCAGCAAGATACCCTTTGGCAAGTTTATGTGGAGAAGAACTCTGACAGATAGAGGCCACTAGGTCCAATGTATACCACCATCAAGTAGCAGGTCTCTTTTAATGTGAGCCAAGTGTGGTTTCTGTTTGACGGTACTCCCGCGTTAAGATTCTCACCTCGCACTTGAACTGTCTCTACCTCCAGTGCTTCTTGTCGCTGAGTTCAAAGGGAGCTGGGTGTTTAACTTTGTTGGAAAGTCGTGCAGGTGACTGTCAGTACCTGACTCACACTGGCATGGTGCCGAGTTGAGAGGGGGTAGTGGGATTCAACATGAGATGAGAGGGGGGTCTAAAGGGGCCACTGCATCCTTTGCTATTAATATGAAGGAAAATATATTCCGTAGGCTCATCACATGCCATTTCATACTAACATGCAGTGCCTTCAATTGAATTTAGTCAGTACCTAAAAGCAGGTACATCTTGATGAGTTGTCTTTACTGTCATCTTCGATGATCTCTAGATTAATATTCTGAAGAAGAAAATAAGCATAAAGGGCAGATCAAACAATAGTAGTTTTTGTCGGATTAAAAATCCTTACAATAGGCCCTCTGACTGTGCGCATTCATTTTGATATTAATTGAATCTTTGATAGCAGTGCTCGAACTCGAGTTGAGGGAATAGAACAAGATAAATGAATCGAATTGAATTGAAATTAACTTAGGACCGACTGATGTAGCCTGAGGTACCTACTGCCAGTAACCTGATCAACCAGCTGTGTGTCTAGGAGGATGGTATGGCAGTATCAGGGGATGTTTTTAACTGAGCACTGTTGTATACAGTATAATGAAACAGTCCTCATTTTTTAGCTTAGCACTATAAGACGCCATATGTATATAGGCATGCACTGATCCTCTGCTACTACTGATAATAAGAGAGCAGACAGAATACCTTTATACCTTACTATACCTACATAAAGATGAAAAGATAAAAAGCCGGTTACTAATATCTCTTTTGTGTAGAGCTGACCAGAGGATGTAAGAGCAAGGTTTCTTCTGCCTCTGTTGCTAATGTTACCCCTTGTGCTTATGATGAGACGAAGGGGCACGTACGTAATGGGAAAACATCGGTAGTGTAATAGTTGCGTGATGGGCGTTCTCATTAATCAAAGGTGAGCTTGTCTGCGCACATAATGCACCGGCCGAGCAACTATCCCTCATTATCAGCTGGATAATACTGCATTAATGTCCTCTATACTCGTCTCTCCATACTGATCATACTATCTGGAATGAGATCTATGCATAGCACTTATACATGAGGAAAATGGACAAGATAGATTGCCGGTCTGTGAGGTATATATGCCCTGGATAAGATATTCCAAAGCTTTGCTTTAGTTCCAGTATGATGAACACCCGCCTCTAACAGGTGTACCTCCGAGTGTCGAGGTATTCCCGTCACCTAAACAATCCATGGGGTCTAAATGATTGGCAGGAGATCCTGGATCTGAATACGTCTAAGTCTAGCTCTTATAAATCTCTGATATCAGTGTTTCTCTTGTTTACAGGTCGTCCATGAATATTCATGGAGGATATCATGATATGTTGATGATAATCAGATTCCCCAGCTGACAGAGTCTTTCACTGCTGTAAGTCCCTGAGAGCACATAGATTGGGGAAATTGGGGACGAATTAAGTTATTACATGATGGTATCTAAACCATAATGTTCTCTCTATAGCTAATCCCCATGATATTACTTTCAACTGCTCTCATTAAATCTTATTACTTCTGTAATTTATATACACAGGGGTTTATACATGTGCTTGATCTTCTCGCGGTTACTCGGCTTTGAGCAGCTCCGAGCAAATAACAGCAGTATTAGGGAGACCTAGATCCGCTGTTAACGTCTGCATACCTATAGTTCAGTACAAGCATACATCCTCATTGCACCTGTAGGAC
Source organism: Harmothoe impar (assembly GCA_947462335.1). NCBI lineage: Eukaryota > Metazoa > Annelida > Polychaeta > Phyllodocida > Polynoidae > Harmothoe > Harmothoe impar. The sequence goes on along the minus strand of OX381710.1, from coordinate 54,896,476 downwards.
ATTTCTCCTGGCAGGCATGCTGATAAAGAGGTTGACAAGATGTTGTTAACGCCCAATTATTCCTCCTGTACATCCACAGGAGATTATGCTGGAGGCACTAGGTATGATGATGTTAAACCCGGCCCCAAAGGGTACTAACAGGCATGCTTCCCATCATCAGCTGCCTGATATATGTACACAGAAGAATCATATTGGGAATAATAGCAACATCTTCTCATGAAAGCAATGTAGGAAAAAGTTGACAAATGATGCCACTCATCCTGGGACGTTATCATCAATCCAGAACCTGAATCGCTATTTTTGGAGATTTTATATATACCATTAAATGTATCACCTGATACATTTAAAGGTATAATATAAAATCTCCGAAAATAGCGATTCAGGTTCTGGATTGATGATAATCGAGTAGTAACGAGGTAATACACAGACTGAAGTCTGTGTACTACCTCGGTAATACAACCCAAATATCCCCTGTATAATTCACCATATTCGTATATTCAGAGCTATAAATAAACTATATATTATATGATCTACGCCCTTAACCATTCCTGAGGGCAACATGGGACTGTGTACTATAGATTAGGAACACAAGCCGGCTTTGTGGTCCTCCACGCTGTAGCTCTGATTAAGGCTACCCGAGGCAGCCTCCAGTGTTTTCTGGAATAAAACAGTAATCTTATCTAGCGAAACGCCCCCACGAGGCAACAGGCAGTTCAACAGAGCAGTGCCAATAGAATCAGACCTCCAGGGAAGACTTGGTACAGTAATGCTACATAAAAAGTGGCTTATTTGCTGAGTACCAGATTTCCGGGAAGATGAGCACTGCAATTGTCAGGGGATTCTTGCGGAAGCCGTTTTTAACATAAAGGGTTTATATGTGTTTTTATTTGTAGAAAGAAAAGTATAGGTGGAAAAGGGATTGACACTAAGATATAATTATAACTTAGTGTAAGGTGGGCAGTTGTAGAGGGAGGAGAGTTCTCAGAAATACCACACTATATATGCAGTATGAAAGTCATGGGTGGGGAATAGATTGCAAGGCATGGTTCGTATAGGTTATAGAAGGTATGCTAGATAGAGGGATAAAGGGGGTACAGTATTATGTGGTGGTGGGTGGGCAGAGATAGACCAACGGTCAGTAGCCATCTTTACTATTGGGACCTGGTCCAATAAGTCCTATTACGCCCCCCCCCCCCCCAGACACACAGCCACTAGCACAGTGGTGCAGCATACCACCCTCCTGCCCTGTCTAGCAGTCTGCTGTTGACTGCTGTAATAGCATCAAGCAGTCCCCGTCCTTTATTACCTATTACCCACTACATGTCAGCAGCTAACCCCACAAACATGGGCCCCCCTGCCCCCTCCCACACACACACACACCAACCATGCACACTAGGCCCCTACCTGAGACCCACGGCGCCATCTGGACGCGCATGCGCAGATTGGATTGGGCAGACCGGAAGTAGGATTTGGGGTGTCTCGTGGGAGATTTGATTATAGGCGGGGCAAGATGGGGGCAAAGGAGTCAGGGGCTGTGGAGGGCTAAGAGGGCAGTGGTGAGGGCATCATACACCGGCAAAGTGGACTAAACGGCGGCGGGCGCCTCGGGAAATTGGCAAATCGTGAAGCTTCTCTGATGGTGTTCTTTTTGTGTTGTTGGTCACTGCTTGTGGTGCGCTGAGCACGTGCGTAGTATTTGCTGCTGCTCTGTGGGAGTAGTAGGGGCGGGGGAGTAGGGGAAGGGGAATGCGTGGGAGTGGGTGGGTGGCTGTGTATAATACAATATATGTGGACCATGAACAGAGCGCCATTTTAGAGTAAATCTGTAAGTGGGTTTGGTGCATGCGTGTAGTAGAAAGGGCTGTAAATGGCGTGGGCAGTGTACCAGCACAGCCAAGCCTACACCTACCAAGCTTCTCACCGAGCAGCTCACCGAGCGGCAGTTGACGGGCTGAAGGGGTGAATCCACCAAGTCGGGTCGGGTTGGACAGAAAAAAGTCTCCCGCCCGACTGCCACAATCGGGTGCCAAAAAGACTGAAAAAGAGCAATCCGTCGGGCTGCACCGGCTCCACAGAGCATCTGATACCAATCCGACTGCAGTCTGGCTGTTGCCCGACGGTGGTTCCCTGTCTTTACACCAGAGTGCGCCGCTTGTACTGCACACATCACGTGACCCACACGCTGGAGGAATCGGCCATATTGTTTTGAACCTGTTCCAGTACACTGCACAGCGTGTAGAGACAGGCAAAATGACGCACAATCCCCCAAAACGCAGTAAACTGCGAATGCAAGATGTGGGGAGAAAGAGGATGATAGCACTGGCCATGTCAGTGGTGATGGACGATGAGGTAGAGGATCTTCTTCTCATCCGACAGCTACGACAGAGGAGGCGGACACACGAGTTCTGGATGCACCCCTTCCTATACTCCAGGACTGACCCGACTGAGAGGAACACTTTGGCCAAACTGGAGGCGGATTTTGTCCGGGTAATTAAATAAAATAAATTTAATAAATTATATAAATTAAATGAAATACATTCAATATACAAATCATGTGATACATTTTTTTTTTCTCTCTTTCTATAATTCAGGTGTATATCCTGGGTGCTATATAATAATTTTCCTCACCTATTTTCAAAAATTATTTAAATAAACCCCTTTGCTATACATGTAAACCCCCCCCCTTCTTTTGGAAATAATCTTCCATACAACCTCATGTCAAAGAAAATAAATCATGTGCTAATGGTAGTAATTTTTTTCCCTTTTTCTCAGCTTGGGTGTGTGAGTGAATTCACTAAAACAACTAGAATGAAGCCCCACGTGTATAAAGAGCTGCTCCAGTTGGTACGTCCACTGATACTGTACCACGACACAAACTTCAGGCCTGCCATCAGACCGGAGGAGCGTCTCAGCATGACGATCCGCTATCTCACAAAAGGTGTGTTCCCCCTCCTTTTCTTGCATATTTTATATATTGGATAAACATGGGATATAAAAAAAAAAATTATTTTGCTATAAGTAGGAGAAAGAACATAATCAATTATACAGTGGCCAGTTAAAAAAATTACACATTTTGCACTGTTTAACTCAATCTTTACTATTCTTGTATTACAGGGGACAGTGTCACCACTTTGCACCAGTCGTATCTGGTTGGGGAGAGCACTGTACTGCCCATCATCCGAGACACCTGCAAAGCTATATACGCTGTACTGCATGAAGACTATTTAAAGGTGGGTATTAAGTGGGCCGGAAATAATATTACACAAAAAGTGAAAGAAGGAAATAAAATATTAATTTCTCCTACCCTATAATACTTTCAAAATTACCCCAAATAATGCTAGGTTGTAATTTATTTTATCTCTTGGAAAATTATTTAAATGCAAAAATATCAAGTTCTTGTCCTTTAATAAAATTATGCAATGTATTTTCAGGCGCCTTCCACCCGAGATGAATGGTTGGAGGTGTCCAAACTATTCCACGACAGATGGAACTTGCCCCACGTGCTAGGCTCCCTGGATGGGAAGCATGTGCGTATCACCAAACCAAATAAATCAGGCAGCCTTTTCTACAATTACAAGAACTTTTTTTCAATCATATTGTTTGCCGTAGTTGATGCCGACTACAAGTTTATGTATGTGGATTGTGGAGCGGAAGGAAAAGCAAGTGACTCCACTTTGTGGAATGCATCCTCCTTCAGAAAAGACTTGTTCAGCCCTGAAAATCCTCTCAACGTGCCAGAGCCATCCCATTTCCCAGGATTCAAAGAGAAACTCCCTTATTACTTCATAGGGGATGATGCGTTCGAAATGAGCGAAAATTTGATGAAGCCCTTCCCTGCCAAGAAACTGTCTCTCCGGGAGAGAGTCTTCAACTACCGGATCAGCCGCGCCAGGCGGATTGTTGAGAATGCGTTTGGCATTATAGCAAGCAGGTTCAGGATCTTGCGGCGTGAAATAGAGATGTCCCCCAAGAATGCCAGTATAGTGGTGCTTGCCATAGTGGTTCTGCACAACTACCTGCGCGTGAAAGCTGGCAATGCGTACACCCCACGTGACTCTTGTGATTGGGAGGATAAAGACTATAATCAGCACCGGGGGGTGTGGCGCGGAGAGGCAGCCATGCCTGGCGGACAGCCGACCAAGAAGAGGAACAGAAGCCAGAAGGTCAAGGACATGCGGAACCACATCGCAGACTGGTGTATGACGGTGGAGGGAGAGCTCAGGTTCCAGTACAAGATTGTCATGTCCAATGACTTCTACTTTGAGCGATAATATGTCACACTATCAGACAGTTTCATCTGAGTACATACAGGACATACACTACACATCTGAAGGGTACAAGATTGTTATGTTATTCCTACCGGTAGTGCCCACATTGCCATATTACTTGCTGGTTTTTTTCTCATGTCAATGCTACAAAACAGGAGTCCGGCTTGTTACAGTGTTGGACGTATTTCATTTTTTTTATAAAATATTTCTGCACATTAAAGCTTTGCCGTGATTTCATATGTGAGAACAACTTTTTCCCTGACGGGACAGCTTTAAAGGAGAAAAAACTGAGAAATATAGCGTATATTTAAAATATATTTTATTCAACCGAACAAAAGGGAATAAAATATTGTGAACTGTCCCAGATTGAGACAAACGTGACCTCTTGAGTATAATAATATGAATATCAGAAAATGGGACAATACTGACGTTGCTACATTCATGCAGTTGAGCATACACTTTCAAATCCACATACTTATATGCATCTATCCAAATTTGCCGATTGATGTACCTCGGTGGAATATTTTGTACATGTAAAAACATGTAAATAAGGCCATCTCATGCCCAAACGTCGTGATGCTTACTTGAAATAAATTCTCACTTCAGTCATTTTTCAAAACATTTTTCTTTGGTAGTGTTTATCTGACTAGCTTATAATGTTTTTTATGATAAGTCATGTGAGAAACAAGTAGAAAATGTATATCCGTACCTACATGTAAATCGATACATTGTACACAATCAGATCATTTGCACCATACACTGCAGTAATGGGACGGATCACTGTTTTAAAATATCTCGACATGTTGTATTTTAATATAAATACAACACATACTTTGAGCATGTTTCCTGAGTACATGCCAAATTGTACCCGGACAGTACACCTTTAACATGTCATGTAGTCATATACTTAGCATAAACTGTAGAAATATTTTGTTCTACACAACATAACTGAATAACTTACTGTGATATGTCCTACAACACGAGAGGTACCTGATGTGTTAAGTATCATGATATGTATGTACTTAATATTATATAAATTGGTACATGCTTCCCAACATGGGCATTTACTTAGCGTTAAGTAAAATAAATATTGCAAACAACAATATTTATGCAAATACCCCAGTTTGATACCAGTTTTGTAAAGTGGGCCGTCAGAGAATTGTATATAAGAATTGACGTGCTATACACAGACAGTCGGATTGTGCTTTTTGTTAGATTTCCCGCCATACTGTACAGCTGGTGTTACACTGTGTGACAGACTGCTGTAAATACTGGAAGACGGTATTCATCCTACAGTAAAATGTCTAAATAAATTGTTTTATATGAAAAAACTGTATGACTGCAATTTTGTTCTGATCTGTGTTCTCTCACCTTACATGTCTAAACCATAACACATGCCCCCTGATGTGATATAACATCTTATATTTATCAGGAATAGCATAAAATTAGCACCTGTCAAACATTTTACCATGCACCACTTGACCTTTGGTTTCATATGTCCAAAATCAATAAAATACCGTGATATTTCTGTAGTAAATAGCACCCGCAGGATGTTTACAGAATCCCCATGATTTAAGTAGAATGAACATGTCCTGCAATACCACCCTTGTATAACATCTGCAGACATTGGTGCAGGGTACATCTTTAAAAAAGTGTACAAAATTTAAAAAATTAAATGAGACCACTTGTCCTCCAAAATAAACATTTTCAGTATTATAGGTACACAGAAATATGTTTTTTTTTTTTGGGCACAACATAAAAACCTGTATGGTTAGTTGAGTTGTTTACACTATTTGTTTGGTTGGGGGGGGGGGCCACGTCCCCTTAATGGCCTTCAGCGCCATACCAAAAACAGAATACATAAAGTGGTCACGGGTTTCCTCACTCATCCGCATCATTTGAGGAACCAAAGAGTTTGCCCAAAGTTGTTCTGCAGACAGCTCAGCACTAGATTGGGACGCAACAGAGCCTGTCTCATGAAAAGCATCAGCCATCCTATTCAGTGCAACAGTTTTTTCTCTCATAGCACCCAGCAGACCTTCCTCTTTCTCTGATTTCTTTTCTCTTTGCTCTTTTTCTTTCATCTTCCGGAATTCTGCCCCCTGCTGCTGATACCAAGCACTACTCATTTCCACACCATAGTTCTTCTTCATGGCAGTACTTAAATCAGGATTATCCGGTGTGGATGTTGAAGTGGAGGGCTCGTTCTTCCTTTTTTTGGATTGTTGTAATCCCAGCAGTCGCGTATATCTGTCCGCTGCACTTTCCTGGGAGCTGACACTGCTGTCTGCAAGGTAAGTTGACTTCTTGGGTGTCGGTCTGGAGGGGGGTTTTGGGGTACTAGTTTTAACTGCCCCACCCTTCTTCACCGGGCGTGAGATGTCTGCTTTTGGTGCAGTCTGGGTGCAGCTAGATTTGGCCTGCTTCTGTGTTCTTGGGGGCTGTTCGGGTTGTTTGGCAGATTTCTTAACCTTGCTAGTATCCGCTGTCTTTTTCTCCTTATGTTCCTTCCCCTCCTGATTCAATCGGGCAGACTGCTGTCGCGAGAGGTCCAGTATATGTGCATCTTTCAACCTCTGGTTGCGACCAAAATGCTTGGTATTGAAGACGGGACTTGCTTCTTCCTCCTCATCAGACTGGCCTAGGGACTCCACGTCTGACCCCTTTTCAGATTCGGTCAGTCTGTGTTGGGGTTTGGTGATAATGGGAGAGAGCGATTGGTTCATAGCCTGTTCCAGCTGTGACGTCTCCTGCAATGACAGTATATACACAACATGAATAAATTATATCAATTTAATCAAATTAAAATAAAATATTACACCCCGGACAAAAGGGAAGGGGCCTTTGTAAATTTATTTTTCGCTTCATACAGTAACAAAGCATGCCTTATTACATTTACATTAAATATAAACATTTATTTCATGTGCTACTGCAAAAGATTTCTAAACAGAAATCCTGTTTTTTTTAAATGAATGTATATTTGATAACAGGCTGCAAATGACAGGAAAAATATTTGCAATGCTTTTTAGATTACTTGTTTCACCTAAACACATTACTGAGCAGTGCCTGTGCAAATTAAAGTTCTCTTCCCTGTGCTAAATATTAGCTCATAATATACCGGTAACATTAAAAAATAACAGGAAAAAAAAAAAAGTACAATGTGACTTACTTTCTGACTCTTATTGGGTGTTTTCTTTGTAGCTGGTTTACGGGTGTAGTCAAACTTTTTCCCCTTCTTGCTCTTTGCTGGGCTCTTCCCTTTGTAGGACGTTATGGTGTCTTCTTGCTTGACATGGTCTGCTAGAAAATACACCAGCCGGCACACCTCTTTCTGTCTGTCCGTCTTCCCCAAGGCAGCGGATCCACTAGGTGCACTCCTCTTCATTTTCTGGAACATACTGCGCAAGGAGGTCATGCGCATGTGTATGATGTTGGCTGAAAAAACAAATTAATATTTGTCAGGTGGAATGGTATGACAATACTGCATGGCACAATGTACAAAATTTTTACTTTACTTTTCATTCTGAATAATAATTCTGAACAAAGTTTCACAAATTTTAATACAATGGAATTAGTCATAACACAACGTAAAGTCTTTTTTTTTTAATTTTAATAAAGGAAATTATTTTTTTCCCCACTTTTAATATATTTGAAATTTTACATTTATATGAATACAATTTCAATGACAAAGAAAAAAATAACATATACTTACGAGGGACTTGCAGGATACAGGCAAACTTCCTCAGTATGACCTCCTTGTGTGCAGGGACGCGGTACATGTCGTCCTCCATATCATACAAGGCCTTCTCGTCTGCCCACAGCTGGCACAGGGTGCTCTCCCGGCTGGGATCTTCCGTCCAGTAATGGTCCGGCAGCTTACCAGGAACCTGAAAGTCCACCTTCTCAGGTACGAGGTGTACCTTGCGCAGGTCCACCAACGGCTCACTGTCCTCCTCATCCTGCTCCTCCTGGTCCTCTTCTCCAGGTTTGGACAAATACTCTTTCTTATCACCATCCATGGTCAATTGGGAGGAATTGGAGTGGGACTCCTCCCCTTCTGCATCTTGTTCCGGCTCATCATCTGAGTCATGTGATATGTTGTCCCCAGCTTCTACCATCTTAAACTCTTTTAGAAGAGCGCGTAACTGCCTTTTCTTCTCTTCCTTTGTGAGCACAGGACTTTTGTGGGCGTTTGTATCCTGCCCGTCTGGCAACACCTCGTCCTCGTCCTCCTCCTGCTCCTGTCCTGCTTCAGACTGCTTTCCATTCTCAGGTTCGGGCTCATCCTGCTCTTCCTCGGTATCCTGCTGCAGCTGCACTTTTGGGGGGGTTTTTCGGGGTCTCCCAGGCTGTACAAATTAAGAGAAAAATATTTTATTTCAAATAAATTTACAGAAAATATGACAGGTTTCAGTTGGGAGGTGTTGTTGTCATATTAAGAAACAACAGCAAAGAACAAATGTGGGAAACCTTGTGACAGTACCATACCCTACCCAAACATCATGCAGGCCCAAGATCATATTTTTTTCATGCCAATGTACCCAAAATGTGGGGAAATGGAATATTTTTTAAAATAATTAAATGGAATATATTTAAAATAATTAAATGGAATATATTTAGAAAAAAATTATTTAGCACTATACAAGGGTTTCTTATGGCGCGGGGAGAACAAAAAAAATTATTTTGGGAGTGGCCTATTTCTACATGCCCTTCAGCAAATACGCAAGGTCAGTCTGATTTGGTTATATTGCAGCGGGCACTATTCTGATTGAAAGCAACATATCACAACCAACCTGTCTTGTCAAAAGTAAAACAGATGGATTTCACACATGTGTTACAGTTACAGTTTTGTGACATTGTGACCACACACAACATGACAGTAAGGCAGGGTGTAGGAGGTGCGGGGGTAGGGGGTGGGGGGAGAGGAAAACAGAGCAATAAAATACTCACCCCTCTTTTCCCCGGCGTCGGGTTCTTCGTTTTGGCACGAACCGGGCGGCGCGGCCTGTCCAGTCCCGGTCCGGCCTCTTCCTTGTTAAGTCTGGGCGATACCCGTTCCGCCGGGCGACCCCGCATTACCTTTGTCGGAGTCTGCACATCTTCCTCCCCTTCCTCCTGTTCAGTTTTCGTGGGAGCAGCTCTCTTCGTGCCCTGATTTGCTTTTTTTGTGATTACGCCCTTCCTCTTCTTTCCACCCGCCATTTTTTATCTCGTGTTGTGTTGTACGGACACATCCGGGGACTTGTCAGTCACGTGATCCGGACCAGCGCTGTCGCCGTCTGACGGGGAAAGTGAGAAGTAATAGTACAGCCGGGATACACCAGGTGGCGACAATTTATCCGCCACATTTGGAATCGGACTGCTCATCTGGTTCCAGCTTCAACCCGATCCGATCCAATATCTAAACTTTTGGATGTTCCGTCGGGCGTGGAAAAGGGAAAGAATTTGCAGTCTTCCTCCAAAATCCCAGCCCGATTGGGTGGAATATGCAGTCGGGCAACCGAATCCACTGCAGTATTCCGATCTGATTTGCCCCCGACGGCAGTCTGACGGGCTCAGTGGAGTCCCTTTTTTGCTCCGGATTAAGATTTTCTGACTTTTTGCAGCCCGATTGCACGATCGGTCGGGCTGAAAAGCGCTTCCACCAGAATCGGTAGACAACCCGATTCATGCTTTAGCACCCGATCGGACTGACATGAGCCCGACCCGACTTGGTGGATTCACCCCTTGAGCAGGTCTTGATGTGCTGAGTGAGTTGTGTCTGAAGTAACTTCAAACCCTGAGCTGCTCATCTGGCCTGACCCGTGTTACTAATTAGCGGCGCACGGAGCAGTGATCAGTCATTAGAGGCAACAATCAGTTGTCGTAAAACATGGCCGCGCCCGCCCAACGCTGACAAGGTGAATTATCGCCCCGGGCAAACATCCAGAGCCTGTTAGAGAGAACGGGGGGGGATGCTATTAGGTAGACAACAATTAATGCAGCCTGCAGAATCTTAAATACCTCTACTCAGCACCGGGAGAAATTGCTCATCGTCAATTGATGTATTACTCGTGTTTCTAGTCTCCAGTTCGTCCTTTAGCGTTAATAAATCAATCGCCTCTAAAATCTAATGGTAATTAGAATTATCCTCCCCGAAGGACGTTATGGCTGTGTTTAAAAGACTTTATGAGTTCCAAAGAAAGTTAGAACAAAGGGTCATATTTATCAGAGACAAAGAGGTAATGGTTTGCTGTCTGCTATAGTAATACTGTGGTGAATCTTTCATTCAGCCGTCTTTTGTGAAGGAAAACTTTCGAGTTAAATTGAATTTAATGCACAGAATTTGTTCTTTTGTCTCAATTATTGATTTTCTTAATCGGAGAGAACGGCCTTCCTTGTATTGCAAGGTAATGGAATGTTTTCTGTGGGCTCATTGTTTCATATATAGCCGAAAGGTTGTGGTGTATAAAAAGCTCTCATTTAACGTGGGCGGCGTAAGTAGTCTATGCCAAGAGTAGGCGAAGTGCGAGTAGTATATGGCAAGATGGGTTGACGTGTAAGTAGTATATGGCAAGAGGGTTAAAGAGCAAGTAGTATATGGCAAGATGCGGTGACTGGGAGTGTAAGTAGTATATGGCAGGATGGGGTGACTGGGAGTGTAAGTAGTATATGGCAGGATGGGTTGACTTGGAGTGTATGTAGTATAAGGCAAGAGGGGGTGAAGTGTTAGTAGTATATGGCAAGATTGGGTTTCTTCAGGTAAATCTATATGATTCACTTACTGCATACAATCTTTATTCAGTCAAGAATCATATGATTGTAAAACACTCGAAGTGAGTGTAGACCTACTATTTCCCAGATACATGTAATGGAAGTATTGCTCTTTTAGGACATATCTGTATACTTGGATATTAAAAATAAACGTATAGATATGTATAACAACCATTTCAAAGAGAGAAGTTACAGTACGGGTGTAGAAGATTTTTCATGTATCCAAATGTACATAAATAGTCGATCCCTTGGCCTTTTAGTGGTAGAAACTGAGGCCACCTGGTGGGTCTGATGCTTCAGTAGCACGTTGTGGCCGTCCGGTGGTTTTATGGTGGCGGAATCGGAGCGCCGCAGTGTGAAGCCACACATTGAGACGCTTTAAATGTCGTCTGCCGCCGTCAGAATCTCCTCTGCCGCTTTCCCGCCAAAATACATCACCGAGGTTACTGCAGTCGGGAAGGAGGAAGGGTGCTGGGGCTGGTGGCATCCCCCTCATCTCCTGCAGAATACCAGCCGGGGCCCAGAACGGACATCTTTACTACACCCCACTGCACCCCCGGGGTCAGGCACCGGAAGGAGAAACCGCCCAGAAAAGGCGGGAAAAGGTGGGTGGACGGTAACAGAGAGGGCTGTTTGGTGGTCTTGAGACGTGGCACGCCGGCCTCCGATGGCGGCTTGGCATGCAAAGGGCATTGAGGACTAATTTAGACGACTCGGACGGGTAGGATTAGCCGACAGCGTTGCGAATTGTCGGCTGGACAGGCCCCTGAATTGAGGGTCTTCCAGGCAATCAGAGGGGACGAAACGCCGGTCGGGGTGGGCCAGATTGGGGCCGCTTTGAAGGCTTCTGTGTATGTGAAATAGTGGCCGCTGCCCCTGTCTAGCGTGCTAACGTAATATGACTATAGTGTAGGGCCGAGTAAAAAGTCGTCTGCTCCTGAGAGTGGGAGAATGCTGCGTGATCAGTTACACCCGTCATACCTCGTCCCCCCTGGCCGATGCTTTACAATAAGGTGTGTAACCAAAGACCAAAACCACAACTGAAGCCAACAGAACGGCTCAAGGTTTAACATAGAATATACAAGCAGAGTCTTACCAATTCAAAATATGTTTGGTATAGGGAATTATCTAGTCTTAATGTACATTCCCTCTGTATTATATTACGCAATGTCTGAAACATTCTTTCTGGTTCTGCTGATCCGCACCTGTCTCCACTATGTGACAACTTGTTTAGTGTAGGCGCGGGCTCGGGGTAGGAACCAGGGGCTCTATGGACCCCTCAGTCGGGCATTAACCCCATAGCATGTTATCATGTCATAACCCTCTACCTTAACCCCACCCCATCCTGGGGCTTCTCTACTCCTGGGCTTGGCTCAGGCAGCTAAGACTGTGATAAACTGAAGGTCAAAGCTGAAAGAGGGTATAAGAACAGGTTTCTAGGTTTCCTTTAATGAGTCTGGAGGAAAAAAATATACTTTTCAGACCTGGGTTTTCATACAAAACTATACTATATCCCACAGACGAGCTGCTCACTATATATAGCAGGTCACCAAATGAGCAGCTCAGGCTGGCTGCCTTGGAGGACACCTTCGTAAGCCTCAAGGTGTCTGCAGAGGTGATTAGAGGGACGGTGAGGGACGGGAGGACTCAGTTGTAATCTCCGATAAGGACGTAGTAGTCTGGTTTGCTGCAGCAAACGGTCACGCCCGTCTACCCTACAGCCCTATCTGCCCTACCCTGGATAGCTCCCAGCACGCCCAGACAGCCAAAACAAACCCTATACTAAACTGCTGGAAGGTATTCTATCCGCTGAACGTCTTCTAGCCAGTCTTCTAACCACTGCACATCTTTTGTTGCACCATACTGTTTGTATGCAGGTGTACATACTGTACTGGATAGAAAAAAATACAGGCAAACAACTCTAGTGTATTTTTCACTTCGTGTATGTCTTGCATTATGCCTTGCTCTCTCACTTGAAAATATTTATAATGACACATTGTTGCCACCAAGTTTCTTTTAATGGTTCAATAATGTATGTACAATGCACTACCCATACCCTGACAGCAATAGCCATCACATAATCCCCTTAATTGCAATTTAAGGAAATGAGAATTGAAGATTGTATTGCTCAGCCTTTGCTTAGCCTGTCATGAAATGAAGATTTAAAAAGTGATAAGTCCGTCAATTAAAAAACAAACTGACTACAGTGATTGGCAGTACGTTCAAGTGAGCGACAGCAAACTCCATTTGAAGTGGTTCAGTTACCACCAACCCTTGACACAGTCATGTTTAAGTAATGTTAATGACGACAGGGTTCAAACGTAGAGGTCAGAGGTGGGAGCTGAATATTAGATTGGGGCAGAGGAGCAGCTCATGATGAGGCGCTGCGTGGGTTTCGGGTTGGGGTGAGTCGGTAGCTTCTCTGTGATTAACTATAACGTAGTCGTTATAGGACGAGTACCATGCTGAACGCGAAATACAGTGAAGGGAGCCTTACAGCTTGGTACAAGGCATATAGCTACTCTATACCACTAGCTGTATGCAGTATACAAGAGGTGTGAAATGCTTTGTTCTCTGTGCCCGCTGTGGTATAACATTCCATAGAAGTAAATGAGGCTCTTCCGCTGCACAGTTTTCCCTACATATTTAGAAGTATACCGTATATATTCAACAGAAAATTATGTAGATGTATCAATCAAAAAAATTAATTCCTATTTCACACATGCTAAAGCTAAAGCATAGCAATGGGCATTTCTCCACATTCGCAATTTATACGATCACATCAGGACAGTATCTCGTTCTAATCTACATCACATATACTTTGTCACAATTAAGATATTATACCGAGTGTCAACTTTATCTTGTCCTTTTATGTGCCCACATTCCCATAAACATATTACCTACACGAAGCATCAGCTGTATCCTATTAGATACACTACTATGGGGGCTATGCAGTATAAAGTGAATAGGCTGGGAAGCTCCCATAGTAAAGCCAGGCCGTCCTCTTTGAAGGCACAGGGCATGGGTAGTGGGGCGGGGTGGGCGTAGAGGACACATAGATCACCTTAATCAGTTCATGCTGGCTGTAGGTGAGCAGAACGCGGCCCAGGGTGAAATATTGGTTTACCTTCTTTAAAAATTGAAAGCAGCGAGAACTAGACACAGCCCACTCTAGGCTGGGGGCCTGGAGAGGGAGTGCTATATGACTGTAAGGCTGCTGGGGTGTTGGGGAGGCGGGAGATGGGAGGTGATAGAGGGGTGAGGTAAGGTGTGTTGGCGGCAGGGCGGGCTGCAGGCAGGTATATAGGGCTGCTGCAGACTGCCTGTCTACAGACAATCCTTATTGAAAGGTTGGTAAAAGGCCTGCCTATACCCTGGAAGTGGAAATGTTTCATTCTAACAAAAGCTATGTTTATTTTGCTATTTAGAAACACATACAATGCACTCGGGCAATAGCCTATATAAATGTATCTATTTATATGTGTTTTAATTAACTAAACTTTGAATTTCTAATAGACTGACAAGAGAAGGAATCTCTGATGTATGTCAAAGAGCAAGCCAGAGTTATCAACATAGAATTATACACCAAAACTGCTGTGGTCTATTTAATCAAGACACACCCGCTAATAATCCTGTGGGCATAGTTACGACAAATTAATCATGTATGACAACCATACTGATATATGGATGATAAAAACCTGCTAGACCTCAGTCCAAGCTCACTGCACTTCCATTCATTTGAATTCAAAGCAACTCATGGCGACTAGTAATACCAATACCTCATTTTAGGCCGAGTTTACTATGAGTATAAAGTAGTCCTTGGACAAGAGCATCCTGTAATCTTCTAAAGTCTCATTCTAAAATGTCAAACATTGACATACCTTTGTGCAATACCACATCAAACGTAACCTCATGTTCTAGCCTCTTTCAATGTGAAGTGTCTTTTTTTTGTTGGATCAGGTTACGACCAGCATTCAAGGCAGTAAGCTGTAAAACTGTTTTAGATGAGGAAATCTATTGTTGCCATCCGATGGAGAGAAGTATGGCTTGAATGTTTTTGGCCCACTGATTGCATCATTGGGAGCTGGCTGTTTTTGTGGTAATCTCCTGAAAGGAGGATGTGAAGGGCATAGCAATGGGGGCAGTGTTCGGGGGGTGATCAGGAAGACGGGAGGCTGGCCCATCTACGTTAACGCTGTGATTATCTAAATGCATCTAGGATATAGATAGCTACGACACTGTTTAAAGAACTATGACATTTGGATAATTTTATTCCAAGATTATATCATATATGTGGTTGACAAAGTGTAACACTTCGGGTAGCCCTCCACTCAAGAATACGTTTCTTTACACTATGTGTGAAGAACATAAATAACAATATTGCAACGTATGCATGTAGTCAAATACGTGTGGTTGTCTTATACGTGTATTCCAAGGTTTTTCTGAATTGAAATGATATGATTTAAACAGATTGTGCAGGAAAAGAGCACTCTTAGAGGTTGAGGTCCAGGGGAGGGGGCGGCAGAAGTAAACAGTGGGATTCCACCCAGTACTGCCAACCGTCTGGCACCTTGCCAGCCAGACATCACTTGGGCGTTACGAGCCAGATTAGGTGGCAGACTGCCAAATAGGCTCATTCAAATCAACACATCGCCGACGTGTCCCGGCCTCTGGGGTGGGGCAGGGCGGACTGGACTGTGTGTGGGGAGTGAGGAGTATCGGAAGGGTCAACTCATAGCTATTCTATAGGGCTGAAGACTCATACCCAGTGGGTCCGCCATTTAAAATGTCGCTGGGTGCGGTTATCATCACTGATAAGGCACCCCCTGACTGGTACCTTGTCCCTGGGTAACACCCACTTCCAGGGACATGCTGGTACCCACCCTACCAGCTGTTATCAGTGCGGGCCGCCACAACAAGCTCCAGTCCGGCCTATGCCTTATAGACGACAGGGTCCATTTGCTGACCAAATAATAATACTGTCTGTCTGGAGGAGGGTGATCGGGTGGTTGGAGAGGGCTGGGTATACGACGGGAGAGATAAGGGTGTGTTAGGAGGTGATACACTGCTTATCTCACCTGTTAGATTAAAGGTTAGGCCCGGGGACAGAGAGAAACAGGACAAAAATATGTTCTTTCACACTAATGTCACCCTAACAGCAGTTTCATTCACATGACAATGCTGTACCTGGGCTGAAGGTGCAGCCTACATCGTTACTTTAAATAACACTGCCTGCGTGGGTACATTATTAAAAGGGAAGGTGTATCAAGTTCTCAATACGCAGTAACCGAAGAAATGACAGTTCATATGTCATGCGCCTCTCTGTTAGAAATGACGATCTGCCTTGTCTGTATTCGATTGTTGGCAATGTGTTCGCCATATTATATCTATAATTTGATATTGGATGGCGTGTGCTAGCATAGTCCTTGTAGACAAGCATGCATAGAAGATGCTATATCACTGATAACTGATATTCCGCTTGATGAGTCTGTCTGCAACACGTTTCTAAAAAGGTGAAACGGGATTCACTGTATAAGGTATACTTCCGGGTTACACTAAGTTTTGTAACTGAGTCGGATTTCACTCGGGACCGCCTTGTAAATACAGCTTTGTATCCAACTCAGGAAAATTAGTGATATTGTACCTCATGCTCCTGAATGTCTGTGTACATAGTTATCCAGTAAGCATTGGTGTGAATGGGATATAATTCTATGTAGTGGGAGATAATGCCTCCCCCCTCCCCTTACCTCCTCCTTCATCCTTGCGTCATGACCACATGTTATTGTCTGTCTGGTGGTCATAACCACTTTAACGTGTAGGGGACATCCCAAACCCACACGTGCATTACCATGGCCATAGACCACGTACATTATTCACACACGTGCTTTATCCACACCACCCACAGATCGAAGTTGGCGTTTCTTGATGGGAAGCGGCCAGAAGCCCTAGGTATAAAACCTCTGACTGCATCAGCGTTAGCTTCATTTGACTTGCAAACATGCCGCCCGACTCCCAGCCCTCCCCGTGAGATTTGCCATCTTGTGAATGGGACAGCCCCTGTTCTTAACACACAATCTACAGGGGGTGGATAATGGAAGTTGTTGTGCAGTTTCGTACAGAAATTAGGTAGAGCTCAATTTGCTACTAGCCTTTTTTCCTTCACTATAGATAAACTGGGAAGCGTCCCATAATGCCCTTCCTAAATAGCCCTAACTCAAATAAGAATGTAGCGTCTCTAAATGGGCTAGGGGTAGGGGGAATGGGATGGGTCTCTTTTATAAAGGCTTGCCTACTAAGAGAGGGGCTGTAATCTCCACGCCAGCATACATGAATTAAACATCTACTGGGTGATAACGAGCAGAGAAATGAGCTGCTCGTTGAAAAGGCTGAGCACCACATGGGTGCCTACGCACTATTTCAGCCGACATCAAAATAATGTTGATGGTACTATGGACTGGGGTAGCTCAACCTATTTGTTTTCATTGAGAAGTTGAAACAGAATACATAAAAGGTGATTTTAGCTATATGGGTCACGGTTCCTGCGGGAGTTTACCTCATATCATCGATTAACCTATGTCTTTAGAGGGGGATCCCTTTCCTGCTCATCATATTTCCGTCTATGTTACATGCATTATGCTCCTTCACCACAGATAGAGAGGCCATGCCTACATGCCTGAGCCTGATCCCACTGAATGCTAACTTACATCATCGTCATTAAGATGGCCTTCATTACTTGGCTAGCATTCCTTTTCCTAATCAACCATCCCTTGCCAATTCCCCCAGTCATTCCTGAGTTACACAACACCTCGATCCCGGGACTAACTATTTATTGCTCAGACCTACTCCTAGGTTACTCATCCTCATGAATTCAATTTATCCATAAGGGAGTGCTCATTTTCTAACAAGGGGGGGGGGGTGACATTTTGCAGAACCCATGCAGTTTCCTTCGCCCCCACCAACCCCGCCTCTATAGTTTACCCTCTTCCAACTCCACCCCTCCCTGTTGTGAAAAAAAGAGTCCCCCTAAGTATTTTGGCATGGCACTGGCAAGGTAGTTATAAGCCTGACTCTGCAGACCATCTGCATGCCATTTACAAGAAGGTGCACCTCACAGGTAAATATCACATACCAGCCCTTTTACTAACTGGATACTATTGTAATCCTAAGCAGTCAGTTCTACATCTCCTAGGAAGCTGACACACGGTACACCTATTATATTGTCTTGCTGCTTTGAGAGACCCATAGGATCTTGATACTCCCAAAATGGTACTTGAATAAATATTTCATACTTCTTCATGAGTCTTACATTTGAGTTACAGTTCAAGGAAAAAAGCGATAAAAGCAAGGTTCTGCTACAAAGACCGTTGTCCCTCTCCACCAGCCTCCGAACTAGCCTGTAGGCGGCCAGCAGGCATCTAGCTGATCAAGTATTTATTGCCCACCAGGGTGATCTGAAACAGGGCTGGTGCCACCCTGGAGGTACCAGGCACCATCAGTCAGCATGGTATTAATGGTCACAGGGTATTAACCTGTGTTACAGGGTGGTTAGGGGACTAGACAGAGTGTCAACTAGTGCACAAGGCCGTTTGAGGAGCGTTGTAAAGGATGGTTACTGGCTGTTAACAAATTGGTTGAGTACCCATCTTATGGGAGGTAACGTGCTTAGGGAAGGAGGGATGGCTACAGTGGGGGTTAGACATAGAGCTCTAGTACCTAGAATATGGAGAAAATAAGACATACAACTTGCCAGAAAATGACCAACTAGTACATCAGAATAACATTCAGCCCTATCGTGCGGAATATAACTGAATATGACCCATTATCTAAGATTGGGACTCAAAATGTGGTGCCCTGTGTGTTTTCGGATGCAGTGAAGTGATACATAAAATAATGATATATGCTCGCATTATATATTCTGAATGAGGGGTTCAATCCATACTTCCAAGGTTCAGTTTGAAACCACAGAGAGTTGGCTGAGACGGGTAGGCGGTAAAGTCCGATGAGTATCTTTGAGATATCTCCCCCTGGAGGAATAGGTTTAATGCATACATCTCAAGAGTGGCCTCTTTGGGGATCCCCCTAGGGTCGGGTATAGCACCCCAGGGGCAACATTATAGGTACTACCCCTCCTGCCCTACAGACAATGTATAACACCAGTATTGGGAGTAGGTGAGCTGCTCACACAGCCCGGGTCTCCTTTACCCAGGAGCAGCTCATTAAGGTAGTGTTTACAACGTGTGTGGTGTTCATTAATCCCAGGCCGCCAGCAGGGAAAATAATGAAACATTATTCAAACAAGGGGGCGTGTAATAATTCACTAGGGTTTTGTGGTGCGATCACACAGGGGTTCTTTTACTGGGCTTGGTGTGTAGCAGAGAGAGAGCTGCAGCTGCTTAGATCTGCCTGGGAGCTGCTCGGGAGTTGCTCCTTGAGTTTGGAATAGGAGCAGCATGAGTATAAGGGGTGGTGTCCCTCGCACAGCCCACTCTCAGCAAAAATAGACAAACCTCTCAACTGGTGCCAATTAATAACTAGATGGTTGTCACAGTCTGCCGACT
Organism: Harmothoe impar; assembly: GCA_947462335.1. Lineage (NCBI taxonomy): Eukaryota > Metazoa > Annelida > Polychaeta > Phyllodocida > Polynoidae > Harmothoe > Harmothoe impar. The sequence goes on along the minus strand of OX381710.1, from coordinate 54,876,897 downwards.
CCTCCCAAGCTGAGGGTGGCGAGTGTGGGCGCCCTAGGATGATACAAAACACTGGTACCACACTGGAATCGGACTAAGAACAATTGTTTCATAATGACAGGCAACAGGGGAGGGAAAAACACTTCAAAAGGTGCACGTAGGGAGATCCTTTAGAAGTGACTACCGCTTGTTATTGCAGTCAATCAATGCGGCTTTAGGAGACATGCTGCGCCCGTTGTTCTTACATGTTTTATGCCGCCCGCGTGGATACATCATCCCGGAACATCTCTGTCTGTCTCCTGCAGGCGTGGGTCCTGGGACGGCACACGCCACTATGGTGACTTTATCAAACCGAGAACACCTTTTATGTGTCAGCACTATACCGTCTCTGGTGGGTGGTCTAGTAGAGGGCGTGTACCTCACGATGGAGTGATTAGCAGAGAGCTACTCACGGCAATTGTCGTAATATAGGCCAATTAGCGGGGGTGCTTTGAATTCCTTTTTCTAATGCTCAGTCGGGATTACAGACAAAGTGATTAACCTGTGGTAAACCAACTGTTAATACGTCCCTTTGTCATAACTGTGTCACAAAGGCCACACAACAGATTTTAAAAAGAATCACTGATAACAGGTTCTATACATTTTATTTTCTTCAATTTGACTGTTGTTTTTGTACAAACAAGCATTATAATTTTAGCATGAATTATGCCATGTGAATATATTAGTAAGCCCTTAATTCAATTAGTTTACACGCAAATCGCCCCTATCATACGCTACCCTTGGCTTGCTATGTTAATAACTCACCATATCCTTCTTGTCTTTGCAGGTATGTATAGAGGTGCTGGAGGAGGAGCAACACCTGGAGGAGCTCGTCAGTACCGTATGTCAACCTCACTTTGATCTGTCAGTGTCAGCTGGAACGGCCAGGGTATCGTCCCGTCTTGTATTTCCTTCCCACTGGAGGCTTATAGGGGATCTTAATGCATTATAGAGGTTGTGGGTGACGAGCTGGTGTGTAGGGTGAGGACTGTAGTAGAGGACACCTGCTCAGAGCTGCTCATTCATGGCCTACATAATGAAACTTAGCGTGCAGTGAGAAGGACGTAGTAGGGGAATTGTTCCGAGTGAGTAGTAAGGGGATCTGGATGTGAATGAACTGGATATTGGACGGTTCTGTGTGTGCAAAAGGGAAAGGCAATACGGGAATAGGAGCAAAGGCAATGAGGAGCAGACATTGAGCAGTAGCTGCATTGGTAGTGGTATGTGTTATGTAGTATGGTGGCAGTGATGCTGTATGAGAACTAGCTCCGTATTCCCAGTGTAATTCAGTCAACTAGGCTGTGGGCACTAAAAGCCACATGTAGCCGACGGGAAATCAGAAGTGGTATATGGGTCAGTGGTAGCAATCTGCTCCTGTAACCTGTCTACCACTCTACCACCCGCTGGAGGAGGGGTCACATAGCCCACATAGACCCCTGTAATTACCCCCAAAGGCCAGCACCACACCCTGCCACACTCACAGGGCCGCTCCACGACCATAACGGGTGATGGGGATTGGGCCGGCAGTGGTGTGCGGGGTATAAATAGACCAACCCCAGATAACTATCAACCCCACCCTCCTCCTGCTCCCTCCAGTATCATGACTGGGGTCATCCAGGGGTGAGCTGTGCCTACAAATCACCCAGATACTGTCGACATCTTCTCCAGGGAATATCCACTGAGCGTCCGTGTGTGACGTCATATGCATCGGTAACGTCTTATGACGTCACTTTCTTGAGTAACCTGAAAGACCTCCTCTTCTATCACTCAAATTGACCGTGAGAAGTGCCCGTTTTCATATACTACTCAGCCCAGTGGCAGTGGCATGAACGTGCCTTTTCGTATGTACTACTTACACGAAGTAATTTAACCCAGGCCCATTGTCATATACTACTACTGTCTTCTCCCACACTACACTGCTCATACTCCCACACGACCAGTAAACCAACCTTCCTAGATTGCCTATTACCCTGTAATGTTGGAGGGGCGGGGGGCAGGTATTGTTTGTGAGCCTAGGGGTGGAGCATTTCACTAGCAATTTGGATCACACCAGCCTGGTGACTAGGCACTTGAAGGGCAGGCATGACACCATAATCAGACCAACAACTAAAAAAACACATTGTAAAATAATTGCCCAGGAACATAAGGCTGATGGACCTGTCACGTTTCTAATAGAAGTGCTACATGATATCCCATATCAGTGGTGTCCTTGATAATAAGTTCTTTTTAACACTGTTCTAGTGTTAGCTGAGATTGGCTGTGAATGAGATGGTTGGGTATCATGTAGACAGTAGAATGATGATAGGTGTAATGTACCGCACCTTAATACACATATTACCTTGGTTGTGATGGTGGGGAGGTATGTTACCTAATATCAGGATGTAATACACCACCTGGCTAATGGCATCTACATGCCACCTCCTACAGGTGTGAGGTTGTCTTGGTTACCTTCCCTCCAATGTCAGGAGAAGGTGGTGATGAGTGACTGTGTACCTATACTTAATAGTATGGTATAGAAGGGAGAATTCAGTTTCAGTATAGATGTACTGGAAGAGTATTTGAAGTGGCGCTTAGATATTTAAGTGCTGGATATTAGAAATTAGGAAATACCTGTCTACACTGTTTAATATGTACAAAAAGGACGACATTCTCATATTACCAATCTGAGGTTAAAATGTCGCTAATGGAATAGAAGCCAGTTAACCTTTAACCACAGGGATTCGATTTATGTTGGCCTTCTTCGAGTTCTAATCACATGGCATCATGGTAATCCCACACAACAGTAAGAGGAGACTGCTCCTCGAAGAAAACTTCTTCATAGTTGAACTAAGACTATTGGATATTGTTAAAGCTGGGTTTTGTAAATGCCGACGTATCGCCACCATGTAAGAAAATTAATGTAAGCTGATTAAAATCAAGAGATGAGCTGTGGACAGGAGGACCCACGCAGAGTTAGTGTATACACAATAGCTTATTATACTCTCCGAACCAAGGGCTAGCCACTTAGGAGTTATCAAAGCATAGCATTTATAACTGACTCACGCTACTGGATAAACATTCTCCTTAATCGAGGACCTTGCAGGAGGTCCTACACTGCTATGCATGGGTCAGCTTCTTAAGGCCACGACCCCTACTACAGGTGGTCACGTCAAAAGAGGTCACTGCCGGGCGGACATGACAATTGTACGAGTTTAGACTTCGACAGGGGGTCTGTTACCATGTATCAAAAGCAAATATGTGAACATGATATATATACAACATTAATTAGTTAATAATGACTTGGCGGTCACAACAATGCAATTGCTACTTTAAGTACACCACTAGGCTAGGGAACCATTTGAATTCCATTTGAATACCACATCTGTGTTGAGTCTTGTAAAGGCTTGTGGACCCTGTATACACCTGTGTGAAGTATCCTTACTGACGAGGATGTGGTAGCCAATGTGGTATGCAGGACTGACATGAGAACGTGACTTGTAACAGTAGATGGTAGGTTATAGCCTGGGACTACCGTTAGGGCACTCCTTCTATTGACCGCACCAGGCCAGCCCAGGTGAAACCACACCTCCAACCCGTTATTACATGTAGCTCTGACAGGTGGGTGTTCCCTCCCCCTATCAAGACCACAACTACCATAGCCGAGCCTACAACCTAGTTATGCCCTGCTGACCACAGATAAATCCCACTTTCACTGTGGAGCTTAAAGAGGGGGAGTGGCTGTGGTATAAAACTACCTACTGGTGCCTGGAGCAAAGGCTAAAAAAGGAAGGTCGACCAGCACTGTTTCCCCATTCTAAACTTGCTTTGGGTGACTTTTAGTAGGAGGGGGATGGTTGGGACAGTACTGGTTGACCATTAACAGCATTGTTCAGTTGACTTTTAGGAGGGAGGTGGAAGGCGTGAAGAAAGAGAGAATTCATTGATGGATGGGACACATGGGATGCCTATAGACGTGTGTAGATTGGTCACTTGAGGCCATCCTATCCAAGACTCCCCCTCCTAACCCCACACCTCACACACATACCTGAGGGTGGTGTATGTTCTCCTTAGTTACAACATTCACCTGGGACTGACCATTACTATCGATGTTTATTGCCGTGTTTACACAAGGATTCTCCATCCTTGGGAATGTCAAACTTGGTGGCCATAACCAGTAGTGAATGTATGCGTTTAAATTGAAGAGTTATTGGCCCAAAACCCATTAGGATAAATCAAAGTACATTTGGCTTTAACATTAAACCTAGCCTTTGCTGCTGCTCAACAAGGGAGTTAAACCAAATAAATCCCTTACCAGGATGCTTTATAAGCAGCCAACAAGTGGCATCATAGAGTGATGGCCTTTGCTAGGTAGCATGGGGGGGGGGGGGGCTGGGGGAGGAGTGGGGTGCTGGGACCTGGCTCACCATAAACCTGTCGTGTCGGTGTGACCACCATACCAATGAGGTCCTCCAGGGTCTGCTACCTGTATCTACTTGCCCTCCTGGGGGTCCTCTGGTCGGCTAAACACTGACCCCCGCCGCCGGCATGCTCAATGACATTAGACCCTGAGTCTGGAGGCAAGCCTCTGTTTAAAGCAAGCTTTACTGACTTTAAAAGGTATAGTTCTATACCATACAAGGTCACATTGGCAGCTATGGAGAACCTACACACAGCCACCTTTTCATTTGGAGCTTTGGTTTTTATAACTGCAACTCTTACTTGAAGGATTGCATGGTTCAATTTTGCAGTGTGCTGTACTGTGTCACTGGCGTTTTATGTTTCATGGACGAGAGGAAAACTAGTATTTCTGAATGATAAAGCAGCCAGATTAACGGCTGAGGAATGTCCGGGAAACGATTTGTCTCGGTTAATATGTTATGGTGGGTGTCAACAGGTACATTGTGACAAACATGGTGCCTGGTACAATGCCCTAGCCTGCTTACAGGATACCGATACCGGCTGTGGGCGGGCTTTGGATTTGCTGAAGGTTGGCTCTTCCTCTGACCATCTTCTTGGTTTTACTTTAAGGATTTAGAGAATCAAATTAATGTGTTATACAGTTATTTGAGACTGCATTAAATAATAATGTATTTCAATGTTTGGTAGCCATCTCGAATCCATGAGCTGCCAAATGTTCAACAAATTCAATATAATGTATGTTTTGCCAATACAAGTCATCATCAATATAGTATACTGAGAGAAGGTGATATATGTATTATTATAGAACATTGGAAACAACCGTTCCTTTGCCCGGGTTCCTTAGGTTATAGACCATAACTATCATATGGTTCCATCACCATGCAAGCAACTGAAAAGAGCCATCCACAAGGTGCGATCAGTAATACGGGTTAATTGGCATAAGCTGCAGCCCTCCGGCAGTAGTTCCCATATATATCCCTTGTGCTGTTTCTTATATTACTGCTTCTGCTCATCCATACCATCCACTCTATGCACTCCCACCCACCCACACCCTGCCTCAGCACCACTTTGCCTAATCCCATTGTGCTGTTTCTGGCAGCTGGTTACATACAGTCAGTTATTAACTACTCCTGTGCATACCTCCTTTGTGTAGGATAGGCGTGTCAGCCCCCCCCCCCCCTCACACACACACCTCCCTATCCAGTAGGCAGTCATCAGCAGGCTATGTCGGTAAGGCTTCCTCACTCTCTCACCAGTAATTATACAGTAGTCTTCATTCTGTACGGCTGCAGCGCCGCTAGTCTTGCCAGAAAGGCCACCTTTGGAAAAGACCCCTCATTGGGAAGGGGCGGCTGAGGAAACGGGATTGGCTAATTCCGCGCAGGTTTGAGTTGAAGCGGTTTGAAAGGCTTACACAGACATCAATGGTCGGGCTGGGAGGGAGAAGGGGGCAGAAGGAAAGACTAGAAGAGTAGGAGTGGAGACTGTTCCGTCCGTGCCTCACTCTTCTACACCACCTTGTCCTATCTTTCCAGACAACTCTACCCCCTACCCATCCTACTCCCATTCCCCATGTATTCTTCTTAGTATTCCCACTAACAATGCCAGCCCCCAACCCCCTACAAAGACCCTACGAGAAGGCCGTCTAGATTTGATGCATTGTTAAGGTTCCACAAAAGGATTCTGCCATTTGTTACTCTACCACTGGGGGCTGATTAGCATGGCATCCTCCCCCTGGAGTCCACCTACCACTTCCACCCTTACCCCTTCACCCCCTCCCCCAACCACACCTCTCTCCTACAGTCTCCAGGTCCGTATGTAAGGGATAATTGCCCGCCAGATGCGGTAATTACTTGGGGGTCTCTCCCCGTCCGCTGCCGGTGATTAGTCAAAGGGGTATTGATGTAGCCCTGTCTGCCTGTCTCAGCACCCGGTGACAGTGACAAGCTGGGGAGCTGCTCTCCCCATCGGAAGTTACTAGTGAGCTGCTCATGGGAGTTGATAGTGTGACCATCTCCTTGCTCGTCTCCCCTTGACAAACAAGTCGTTACCGCCAGCTGCTCGCTGCTGAGCAGCCCCATGTCACGCATGCCGTGACCTGAGATTGAGTTGCTCCCTACTGCTCAGAGTAACTCCAGAGTAGTACTTGGTGGCTCCCCGGGGGATCCCCCCAGGACGCCAGGACCTGTGGAGACTTTCCCGTTAGCGTATGGGTACATTTGGTTCTGGGGGATACCAGCATACTTCTGGCGGTTTAAGCTGTTACTAGCAGTGCTAGACATCGTACTGTGTCTATGGTATTTTAGAAAATCAAGATCCCTACCAAACCCCTTTGTCGCTATCTTGGGGAGGATTTGTCTACGCAAATCATGGCGCGGGTCACGTTTCCTCCCTAAACCCAAGACCCATCCCCTAGCCGGTAACATCATTTCTAAAACGTTTCCTTGGATAAAGAATGGCTGTCCTTGGAATTGCCTCCCAAGTTCTGGTTAAGTTGTGTCAAACCCTACCTACCAACTTTTAAATCCTTTGAGCTGCTCCATCCCGGCTTTAATCAATGAAGCACGGCAAAGCCACTTTAACACTGAGACCGATTTTGGAAACCAATTAGGAAACTGTATGAAATAATCGGCGGGGAGAAGAATGTTAGTTTCTCACGTCCACGAAATAAAAACTTGGACCAGTTGAGCCGCTCATCCAACACTTCAAAAAGGCCTCAGAGTATGATGACCAGACCGGAGCAGTTCTTCCTATGAGCAGCTCAGCTGAGATGGCCCCCATTCCATGGGTTACCAGTAGGGAAGGGAAGGGGGTCTTCGCCAAGGGGTCCCATCTGCCAACCTGCCGGGCAATTTGTCTTATTGAGCAGCTCACCTGAGCTGCTCATCCCCTGATTGGTCTCATATTGAACCCTGATCCAAAATAGGGGAGATCAGTGGGAGGCATGCAGGGGTAGGGTCTGCGGGGACGTCTGAGGGCCTGGTCTGAGGGCCTTAGGTGAGGGCCCTGCTGTGGTGATATGCTCCAGGGGCAGGAGGTGGGGTCGCCGTTCTGACAGGCGTAGTAACCGGAGCTCAGGCGTGGCGGCCACCACCTCTCATTAGTGACCCGAGATGGGCAATTAAAGTGCCCACCCATCTATCAGGGGCCGCCCCACATGTGGCCGCCCTGCCAATGATACTAATAAATCATGTATCGCCATCAGTCCAGGTAGATAATGATCCAGCTACATCTAGAGGCCAGAGGCCATCCCCCGAGAAGGAACCCACCTCACCTTACAGGACCAGCTATAAAACACCTGAACGGTCTGTATGAAGGAGGGAGTCATTTTGAAGATTTAGAGCTCTAGTCTTTTATTAGGAAGGCTGGGTAGATTTAGATTGATGTAGCACTACCTGTTGTTTAGATACTTAGTTTAGAGCTGTGGCATGGATCTGATGATGTGCTACATCATGTCGTATAGTAAGACAAGTGAGTGATGGATAAATCAATGTATTGACTTGGACATGGCATGTATAGCAGGACCTGGGCATGGTACCCTGGTACTCTGTTGGCGATTAGCATTGACCTTAACTGTATTGACCAAATAATACACAAAGGTTAACGGCCGATGTGCACCAAGAAGAGAGCTATCCCAAAATAGGCTTTTAGTTTATGGGGGTCACTCACGCAGCGAAACCAAATACTCAAAGTGCTGTGTCAATATCCCCTAACACTCCATTTCCACTGTGAGTAGTACACAAAAAGTGGTGTTTTAAAATGGCGATTGGAGTGGTGGCTTCCGAGGTCTCCATTCACCTCCTGTTAAAAGCCATCAGATTAATTGCACGTAGACATGAAACCTTCCATCATGGCCCGGGTATCTTGGACAGGAGCCTGTGAGCGAAGTGCTAAGGTAGTAGCCTAGTATAAAGTAGGGTCAGTGGGGATGTGTCTTCAAAGTGGGATTCTCCCTGATTTGGCGGTGTTTCTTTCACACCAGTGAAGTTAGTTGAGGTGTTGCCAGATCACAGAATGTACCCAGACCTGGCTGTTGCCCTACGGCTGCAGGCCTACTATCTTGGCAGCCACCGTGGAGGAAACTCCCACCCCCACCTTTCAGCCACACCCCTCTCCCACAGTCGTGCACCCCTCTACTCACTCACTCATACAGAACGTGTCCCTTTGTGTGCGTGCTTAGGAAAGGGGGACAAAAAGGCTAGAGGGGAAAATCGCAGTGGTTGTGGAAAAAAGGAAGTGGCCAAAGCGGAAAGGGTCTGTTGTGCCTGACAGGCGTAGGCTGGCTTATGGAGGGGGGGGGCGACTTGGCACGGCAGCTAGGGGAAGGAGGGGGTTGGGGTGAAAGGGCTGCGGGGGTGACTTGGGAGTGGATCACACCGATTGACAGGCACAAAGGGAATGTGTCGGGTGGAATTGATACCACTTTGACTTGGACAGGAGCAGGGACGTGATTCCGTGCTAGCCACCCGACCAGCTGAGCCTATACTGACCACAGTGCAGCTCAGTTAAAGCTGGGTAGAACTATTGGTTACATAGAGGTACAGCTGGTCTGTCCATAGGCCTACCAGTTCTCAAGGTGAAATCCTGTAGACGCAATCTCCCCGGCGGTATGATAACCTGGCTGATTGTCACCATGGGGATCAGACATGTGACAATGAGGAGTTGATCCTTTTGCATTTGCTTAATTAACCCTTCCGACCCCATCGCAATTTTTTCCTGACTCTTAGGGTACTAGGCCGTCACCCTGAGCTTATACTGGTATGGAACTGCAGCTTCAAGACGTGATTTGGATAACGAGTCGGGATCTTTTAGAGTAACATCCACCTATGCAATGTACTACTACACCGCCCATTTGCATTACAGCGCGAACCAGAAAGCCTCTAGTAGGTTTTACCTCACAGACTGCTGTGCCGCCTGTGGTGGCTATATAGGCTATATAGATCCAGGCAATCCGTATAGATCGCATACCGACCGGCCTAGCTGGCTCCTTTAGCGATCAGCCTGGCCAGGCTCACACTTACGGCTATCTTACGGGCGCCTATAGTGCCACAGGGGGACCTGCGGCCAAATTATATTACCTTGTTGGCAGTGGCTATGATCTCCTTATGACGCCAGGGTAGCATTGTGGTATCACTGATGTGTTGGTCCCTCAGGGGGCAGGGCTTATTGGGCGGTTTCAGATTACTTTGGCTGGGGCTCGGCTCCCACAGCAGCAGCCAGGCCCCACTACAGTGTACATACATACCCCCACCCAGGTCACCTGTAAAGAGCATTGCCGCAAACCGCTGTGTACTGATGATGGTACTTAATACTAGGACGTTGGAGTGAAAACAGGGGTCGGTGTGTGCTTTGTCCAACAGCCAGGCATTTGCAGCCCTGGAGAAATGATACCTCACACCACAGTATAGGCGCCGTATAACGGGAATTGGCACTCCCTTTACGTTGGCAATCTATAGCACAGTGTAGGGTGTGGGTATAACCACCCATAGAGAAACCTGAATTATTAAGGCCGCTAATATTAAGGCTCACACAGGCAGGATACTTAATGACTAGGGGGACGTGATTACCACTCATAACCCTCCTGTGTCTAATGTTGCGGGTCAGAGGGCCTGTCACCAGGTTGGTCTAGAACGCGCTTTACTGCTTAGGGGTCAGTGTAGGCAGAGACATACTTCTTATAGCCTCTCTGGTGTAGTGTGGCCCATAAAGATGTATATATAGGAGGATAAATTCAGTCTAAGCCTCAGACGTTTGGACTGTGGGACTTGGAGGTTATTGAAAAGTGTCGGTTTGGTGGGCTTTTGGGGAGGGAATCCCAAGTGAATGTTTAGAACGATATAATTCTTTGAATTAACGAGGAATGGGTATAGAAGGGAAAGGGTGCCTGGTCTATGGAGGGAGGTATGATTGAGAAGTACCTGGTAAAGGGAATAATGATAGGTTACTGCTAGACTGCGAGAAACCCCTAGTGAGTAGCTCACCTAGATACTAGTGAGCAGATTAACCCTAGGTCTTGGGGCGATGACAAAACGGGTCATTCCCTATTAGTATGATGTATGTCTCAATTAGAAGTTGCAGCGTGTTCCTCCAATTCATCAGTTACCATTTTGCCCACATTTATATCAATTTAAGGGCCTGATGTGTCCATTAGATGGGCCGTGACAGGGCCGCAAGCCAACGCTGGCATTTTACTCCAACATCATGCCTATTAAATTAATCCAGGTGAAATGTATTTATGGGAAGGAATTAGTGGGGAATTCCGCCTATGTCAGCGCCCTTCCACCGTCGATTTAATTATCCAAACCGCATAGCAGCCACTTTATTGCCGGTCTAAATAGACATTAAGGTAATAGGCGGAGGCGTTCAATCATGTCCATGTATGGACATTATTAGTGGTGTGTGGCAGTGGATATATGCTATTACCAAGCCAGATGGAAGCAGTTTGTACAGGTAATTATCACAATTATCTTCATTCCGCGACATAATATTGATGAAATAAGTATTAAGGTTAGATTCACGTCAGTAATTTAGATATAGTATCAATATTAATTGTGGCCAATGCAGAAGAAGCAATGAGTATTGCCTCAGGTATACCATGGACTTCCATTCTCTCTAGGTAAACCCTTATCATACGCAGCAAAACGGGGAGGAAATTCTAAAAGATGAAAGAATAACAGGGGAAGGCACCTAACGATTCTCAAAGAAGATGATCTGTTAAGGTATATTCATTTCAGCTAATGACAGGGCTGTTATACTCAATTTAAAACCACATATATACCTGAATACAAAGGATCTTCTCCAGCACTGATGCAGTAGGAAGGAATTCGTGGGTATGAAGTACTCAGTACGGCCTGTTAAAGGGGTAAGTACTAGGTAGGGTGCTGGAGCAGTAGCTCATGGGAGACTACACATGGTCAGGTATGTATGACTGACTAGGGGCATGGAACCCCAGCCTGATCCCCAGCTTTATTGTGAAGCGAGTTATATTGGTGGTCCCCCACCGCCCAGCATTGTGTTACCAGGAGGAGGGGTGGAGCCCGCCAGCCTCGTGCATAAGGCATGAGGAGCGGGAGCAGCTCAAGCAGCGAGCTGCTCGACATGGCCTGGCAGTCCAGATTAATCTTTTATCTATGGAGGGAGCGGCATGATGGGCTTATCTCTTACACTGCTGAGGTGTGGTTATAAGTGATCGGGGTTGGGTGTGGGAACCATCCCATGTGTGTGTAATGCATGGTCGCGAGCTGTTAGGGGGTGGACTATCAGTAGCCATCGTGTATCGTCGCGGCTTCGTCCACATGTGCAGGCGTCTCAGCTTTCAGAGAAAGGGCCCCGGTAGAAACAAATCCCATAGGCGATTAAATATGTGTACATTTATGTAAAGTATTCCAACGTATCAGATAGTATATTGCCCTGCCTTTGGAGTTAATTAAGATAAACAGCATGCAACCAAAGGGCGGCAGTGCATTCGGGTATTGGTGATCTTAAGAGACCCTGCAAATAACCAAGGCTATCTATAGGATATAGGATAGGGTGTAAAGTCAATCTTCCAGGATATGGCGCAAATAATGAACCAGCTCTCTTCTAATTGTACCTGACCGGGACCGTCGTGAACTGGTCTTAGCATTGCCTCATTATGGACACTGCCACCTGGTGGGAAGCTATTTAACCTACCATGACCTGGAGGACACAGAGCAGGGTGCTGATGCCTTTCTGTGTCCCCTTACCTCCTGTACCTCATTCTCCTCCAGTATGGCCGTTAACAAACCATGGCCTGCACACCAAGTAGAAGGCTCTCCCTCCTGGCAGAGACTACTGAAAGATCCATACCTCAACCTTCCTATACATGATACCCCAGGGTCCTCACAGGCGGGCTGCTACATTTAAAATTGAATCACTTGTGAGGATGATATGGCAGGAGGTAGTTGGTGAATTGGCAGGTATACAGTGGGACATCCATGGGGAGTTGGCCACACCGGGTCTCAATTATGCTGAGGTGGTATCATTACAACTAGGTCATTCCATCATTAGCCCATATACGTATCCCACCCTTCTCAGTGTCAGGGAAAGGGGGATCTATATTAGTGTTGTACTATGTATCACATGTTACATGAACGTAGAAAATATAACTGAAACTAGAAGGGGGTTCACGGAGGACATTACTCAGTGTCTGTGTGTCTAACATCATTTCCATTAATACTAGCAAGTGAAATAAATCATGGATTGTGCTATTGTCATTCTCTCCGCTTACCCTTGGCAATCTCTCGTGGTTGGTATTTAATGGTAGTCGGGTTGTGCTGTACAGTACTAATTGCTATGAATTTATCCAAGTTGGATTGGAAGTTGTGGCATATTATTCATTTTTGGGGTTAGGTTCGTCCCGTGATGGCTTCCGTTGTGGCTTCATATTGTGTCTGCCAAAGCTCTCTCTCCCTCTTTCTATTAGTTGCAAACATGTATGGCTCTATTCAAATATCACTCAGATAGAATATCAGTTTAGTCCGCAAGAAAGCAGGGTTAATGATCCTTTACTCTCCCATTTCCACCCGCAATAGAAACCACACATTTATTGCCATTGGGAATCAGATCCCAGCTTAGTGTTTCAGTTGGCTTTCATTGAGAGGTTCGCACTTGGTTTGACCTGCAGTCTGCCCCCTTATCTCCCTAGAGACATCGTGGCCCGGTTCAAATTACCTTTATCTTGGCACAGCGAAAGAGCAGTAAAATCGTTGGGGAAATGCCAGGTTTGGGTAAGAGAACTAAGGCAGAATCAGAAGCAGTTGCTTCTATGAGAGTTTCATAACTTCTAATGGCCGCATGGTGTACAGTATCCTCGCTTGCTTTGCCAGCATTGTTCTTAAGACGTTGCTGAAAGCCACGATATTACCCATGAAGATGTTTATGAGAAATAAGAGCCATACAGTCAGTCAGCAAATATCAAATGTCATTGGACACATTTAATTAAAGCAAATTGTTAAGGATGTGCCGCACCATTCATAATCTATTGAATGAAGTCCTTGCCGAGAGTTTGCATCTTGCGATTGTCCCCCCACTCGGGGATTCTGATCATCAGCGTTTCCAAACATAGTGATCTTACCTGCACCAAGATTATCCCTTTCACAGTCGTTCTTCACAGCCAGCACATTGGACACTGATCCTCACAGTATGCCAATGCAATGTGTGAATCTATGGCAAATCATAATGTCAATGTCGGACCTAGCGAACAATGGTTAATGAACTAAATGTTATAAGACACAGAAGCAGCTGTAACTGGGAGGCTTTCTTGAGTTTCAAATGGCCTCATAGTATATACTTTTCAAACCGTATATTTTCGCTGCAGCAAAGTTCTCCCTGTTGCAGACACTGTATACCCATATGCATGTCATAATCTACACCACCGATCTGTACCCAAATGCATTAAACACAGTACACCATCTACTTGTAATTCCAAGATTGCGGCTGAGATTCAGGGTTTCCTATTCTGGCAAACAACCCCAGGCCTCATCACGCATACCCTGGAGTCACGCCACACCCCTGTCCCGGCCTCCCCCAGCAGGCCTCGCACCCCCTCCGGGCCTCTAGGGTGGTCTGGTCTGAATGGACCCAAGTTAAAACCTGTTTATTGAACGCTTTTACTTCTAGTCCCGAGTGACGTGCGTCCCGTGCCCGAGGCCCCGGGGCCTGAGCCGGTACGAGCAGCTCCCAAGCAGCTCAGAAGGCTGTGGGTTGTGGGTTTGGGAAGGGTGAGGGGTGATTGGGTGGGGCCAGCTGCTGCGCCGTGTGGCCCATTGTGAGCAGCTCTCTTGGGCAATGTGCGGCCGGGCATGGAAGACAACAACGCACGGCCACCCTCCACCATCCCCCGTATCTATACGTGCGTGGTATTGTCTGGTTGTAGGCAGGATAAGATCTCGTGTATGTGGGTGGTGGGGTGAGTGTTCGGAGATAGGAGCTATAAAGGGAATATGGGAAGGTGAGCTAGTCGTTATTTTCAGGCAGCATATATGCTATTTGGAGAAATGCAATTGGACACTGATCCTGACAACGAGCAAATTGTGGTGGCATTTATGGCTTTGTTTAGAAACAAATCTAGTATGATAAATCAAAATGTCAATATCCGACCTAGCGAACAATGATCAATTGACAATATATTATAACAGCATATATTATATTAGATAAACAATTACCTCCAGATGTATTTGTCTGTTTAATAGCAATACATTTTAAAGGATTAATAGACAGGTCCAAAAAACATTATATACGTCCGACGATTAGGGGAAGAGAATATGATACCCCTTTTGGGAGACATCGGGTGAAATACTGGCTCGTACTATAAACCCTGGCTTAAACTGCGAGACACAAGATCATGAATTGCACATGGTCTTGTTGGCGTTACGAGGTATCAACATTTTGGTTGTCCTCTGTACAGCCACCGGCAGTACATAGACTGCAATGCACTATTATCGTGTTCTGTCACATGAATGTACCGGTAAGCACCATGCACGTCAATATGTTCCATGGTTGACTTATAAATATGAACCAATGTACAGACAAAAAGAGGAAATACATAGTATTCATGGAGCAGGGGGCAGGTGCTAGAAAGGAGCCCAATATTGTAAGCTTTAGCATAGCCATGAAATAAGAGGATAAGTAACATGGTGGTTTAGTGTGACAGAAGTACCCAAATTGCTCTCATACGCCTGCTCCACCTATCCCTATACGACCCCATGGGCAGGGCTGGAGAGACCTGAGGGTGCTGTACTAGGGGTGTGGGGTCAGAGGGTGTAGGGGTAGTAATGCAGGTACTCCTGCAGGTAGGAGGCGATGATTGCAGGTAACAGTCAGGTAGCGGTGGGTATAATGACGGTACAGGGCCCTGTTACAGGTGTCCTAAGTACAAGTGCACCATTGTGCTGTTATAGACCACCAGGTGTTGTAGGGGTAGGTGCTTATATAGAGGTAAAACTAACCACAGTGGTCCACCCCTACCAGACCATAGCCCGCCCTCCCACCGCCCACTGCCGCCCAATAACCACGTCATCCCGCCCTCTGACCTCAAACTGCTATGTACCCTTCCCTGTGGTACTGAAGTCAAAGTCATTGTTTCTTACATATCTTGCTCAAATGCTCTGGTGCCGTAGACAGTATGCTTATCAAGTTTGAATTCGGTCAGATAGCCCCCATTCCGTGCAGTTTAAACTGTCAGAAACCGTAGAAAGCAATTTGCCCTTTCGCAATGTATATGGCCTCTTCTGTCATTGAATGGATAGTATTAAGACGAATAGGATGTATTGGGTGTCTTTTAGAGCAGCTCATAGAGCAGCTCACATTCACTACCTTAAATGTCTGGTCTAGATGAGGGCAGCAGATAGCTGAAATATGTAGGGTAGCTGTGGTAATCTCGTCTAGCTATATTAATGTCTCTGCAGGCAATAACACAGCTGACCGATATGGACACCTATATATTGGCGAGATATTGTTTGGAAATAGTGAATAGGGCCTAGACATAAATGCCTAGGTGGCCTCCTTTGCTTACGTTCTACCTTTATGTAGTTGGGAGCAGTTTCAAAGTAGGGGGACCAAGGTGGGTTTGATCCCTTTTTGACCCCTTTCGCCAAACCTCTTTGGTTTGACCTTTTATGGGGGGCGGTCAAAAGTGGGATATGTCCCTGGCTAGTTGAAGTTAGAAATTAATACAAATACCATGCCTGCCAACAATAAATTGCTGTTCTGTTAAACCCCCTCTTGTGGCCTGAACACCAGGAATACGGCTGACACTGGCTCATGGGAGCATAGTAATATATTTCGTAAACATTATGGTACCTTCATACATGTATTAATAGCCAATTTAATTTCTCAAAGCAAAGCCAATCTGCTAACAGAAAGCTCTCAATCACTCTGGACAGAGTATAGTAGGATCAAGTAGAGGTGGTATGTCCTTTACAGGCAGGAGAATGGGAAGGGCAAGGGCGCTGTAGAGGGCCCAGTAGCATTCCCTGGCCATTGACCATCCAATAGCAGCCCTTTCTGTATAGATGAAAGGCCCTCCTCACCATTAGAATCTCCACCCCGCCCCCTATTGGCGAATGATGATAAAAGGGAGGCTGGGGCAGATGGAGAAGCCACTGCAGTATTATTGATATAGCCTAAACTGCTGCCAGTGCCGCCCCAATATAATAATACTGTGTCCACTCTACTACCTGTGTGTGTCTAGGTGGGGCTTCCATGCAGCCCCCCAACAGTCGGTAACCAAGGGCACTTAGGGCACCACCCAGGAGGAAGGGCCTTACTGGAGGAGCCATAGAACCCCTGCAGTATAGACCCGGGTGCCTGGGGTGGGGCTATACAGCAGCCAGAGACACATACAAGGAATCCATTTTATTTGCCTAGCCTACTAAGCGCGCCGCCCTCCCGCTCGGCTGGTTGTCTGCCTAATGTGGTCCGTCAACGGCATCCCACTGGAAGCCAGCAGCTGAAACCTGCAGCGTCCAATGAATGAGCGTGGTCATTACTGGGGTTGTCTATATTTGCGGGTTATTTGTGTCTGGCATTTGTAGACAGCTTGGTCTATTAGGGCACCAGGTAGATCGAGAAGCTAGATAACTACAATAACACCTATAGCGTTCTGTGAACCGAATATTTTCTACGTAAATTTCCCACGTGAGTCGCTTGCCTCTTCGGCATGTGGGATCCAAATGCCATTTTATATACACAGATTGAAAAGGAAGTGTATGAATTATCTTACGTTCATCGATTTCGGAGATAGGTCTAACACACACTATGTGTCAGATGTGCTATTCCTGAGCTCTAGCTGTTTCCTCAGTCGGTGTCTTATACCTAGAGTTACTGAGCAGCTCTCCTGAGCCTCTTTGTGCCTTCCCCATGCAGAGCTAATGAAGCGCTTCCCATTACTAAGGTAGGATTCTGGGAGAATCATGAAAGCCCTCCAGCCCGCCAACTTCCACAGACACGCCTCTAGCTCTACAAGTACAAGTCTATAGTGGTGAGGACGATTTATAAGACTTTGGACCAAATGTATTTGAATTTGACCGATTCGTCACTTTTAAAATGGTGACCATTATTATCACAGACCCCCATCTAACCAGTATACAGGGTACTTAAATATTGAGGCATGAAGCAGAACTTTAGAAAGAAAACGGATTGAGAGCCGTTTTACACACACAATACACACAGATAGAAGTTACTACGCAGGCAGGTAATGTGAGGGTTGGATCCAATGTCTACGGAACTACAGTCCAGGTGATGTCTAAATGGTGATAGCATTCCCTAACTACAGAAGAATGTTCTACAGAATAACCCTCTTAGAGCATATTGTTGGTGGGTACCCAACAACCTAAGGGCTTCTGGTGGGTATTTTCCCTTATTTAAAAGTTACCCGTAAAGAACCAAAAGGGTAAAGATGTTGGGTTAAATACAAAAAAGCGAGAACCATTTCTCCCTTTATGCAATGCCTGCTGTATAAAGGCGCCATGGCCTGTCTCAAATAGACTTTCCTATATCTGGACTTCAACTCAGATTGGCCTGAGGGCATTCTCCAGAGGCCAACCCTAGGAGTTTCAATGGCATTTTCTGTCTGTGGGCGGGGAATATGGAGACTGACATGCCATCAAACCTCCCGGCGGCAAGGGGTGGTTGGGCAGGGGGTAGGTGGGCGAGGGTGGTGGGAGGGAGAGAGGGCCTGTGAGACATCTGCCTGCCCTTCTGTGGCCCCTAGAAAGCCAACCCCGGGGGTGGTGACAGAGAGTCAGAGCCCTCACAAGTCAGCAGTCAGAGAAGGGAGAGACTTGTCTGCTGACAGCCTACTCCCTTTACCTTCCTGCCCAGACGGCATATATTGATGTATGCCCAAAACCACTGCCCATTATACTGACCTGCACCCTGCCTCACTGGGCAGGCAGAGACACCGTGTGGAATATTCAATCGCAGATATATTTCTTTTATCATTGCTTATCAGGGTTACCAGGGTTTGATGTGGATCATGAATTCCAATCTGGTCACAAAAAAACACGATATTTTACAAGAAAATTAACCCAAACTAGAAGGCATATTTTAATGCAATATTCAGGCGTCTCTTTTATATCGAGACTATAAATCTACATGCCCCTCTATAAGACCCTGTATTCAGTGTTTAATGGGAGGACTCATGTACCTATTCTCCATTAAAGCTTACAGACTTCCTTGGCTATATACACGAGCAGCTCGCTACCATAGAAGAGCAGCTCCATGAGACATAAACCTGTCACACTTAATCCCTAACACTCTGCATAGATAATCTCGTTACGGATCTAATGTGATGACTTTATCCCGCCGTCAACCTACTCCAGGGGATAATCAGGCTGACAGGGAGGTGCTGGAGGAGGGGAGACTGCAGGTGGTATATGGGCTTCATGGCGTTCCCCCACTGTACTCCTGTATATACTGGGTTCTTTTGCCAAATTATGGAGCACTAGTTACACAATGTAATGTGCAATTTTGATTGCCTGTTTCGACAATATGCCCTCCTAACTTCATAAGCATATATATATATAGGGATATTGGGTCTATACAAAAATTGCATAATTGGAATCAACTCAGTGTAAGTGGTAATATGGGCCCCATACTTACATTAGACCACGTTAGGATTCAAGTCAGTTCTTGTGCAGCCCCAACTTTTCGACTGACATAGTATTCACACGTATGGTAAACTAGGGCAGACCTCTTGACATTGCAAGCGAGTACTCGTATAATGGGAGAAAAAAGGGAAAATGTGAGAGTATACACCAAGATTTTCAGTAGAATACTAGTAGGCTTCTGATGAGCAGTTAACTACCTGATAACGAAATCAGTGATTGTTGATTAATTTGTACTTAACTGGAATGGTCAGCCAACACAGGTAGGCTATTTGCCGAGCAGATGGTTGGACAGGATTGTGGGTTGGTGAAGGGAGAGAGTGCGGCTGAAATGGCCGCCAATTTCCAACAGGAAAGGCCAAGTGTGTAGACCCCCCCCCCCTCTCTTACGGTGGACGCTTTGGAACCATCAGGAACCATCAAGAACCATCAGGAGCCATCAGAAACCATCAGGAGGACACGGGTCCTTTCGCCTAATATGTTTAATTTCTGCTACTAGAGAATGATCCACACTAAGTGATAGTCGTTACTTGGGCGTCATATGCCGCTGCCAACCTTCTCAGCGATATCATCCCATCGGTCTGATTGCAATCTACTGCAAACAGATTTGTACTACCAAATGAAATCCATTCATAGTGACGCTAAAGGTCTATAATTATTATTTGGCAGAATGAACTAGGACCATCATAATTATTATGACAATGACGTGTGTAAGCCCCGGTGTAAACGCAGGTCTAAGTGAAGTGAAATAGCTCTGCGAGCCAATGTTATTGAGTGCCAATAAGAAGTTGGAACTCCCCATATAAATAATTGGAGATCAGCGTCTATATGTGAAATTGTGTATATAGATAGTCATGCAAAGATATATTTTAAGGTTGTTTGTAGCCGTCGTTGTATGGTTGGCTAACAGTATACTCCACCATGTTGCACCTGCACCGTGTTGCACATTAGGCCCAGGTATCCTCCAGGGTGAAAACTATGTAGAATACCTAACCCTAAAGGCTGAAGTAGAAGTAGGGTCTCCTCGTGTATCTCTCCCAATTATACCTAACTCTTCCACACTTCACCTCCATACCCAACCGACATTCGAATGCACAGGTGTGGACAGGTAATGTCCACCTGTTGGGCGCCTACCTACTGGAGGAGGCCCCCTGGAGGCATAGTAAGATGGAATAGGTGTTTGTGCATGGCTCACACTGACACAGAAATTACCTTACAGTTTGCGGCTGGTGGTGCAACTGGAGAAGCCCAGTTTCTGTCTTCATTAGTGCTGCACTGGAAGTGGGCTCTCAGTGTATGCTGCTAGCCATTGTGTCTATTGCCAAAACATTCCTTAATCAACCAAAGATTAGCATAAAGGTTGCTTCACCAATGCAGATGAATGACATTCCACAGTTGGCCGTGTTTCACATCTGACAGTCACAGAATGGTATATTTGGCTCGTGTAGGCCTATGTGCAGTATCTATTTTTAAGCCCTTCAATGTACTGACATTCACAGACTATGTTCGCCTTTTAGCAGACACTAGCAAGGTGTGTTTCTATTTTCTGTGTTCTTTTGCAGTGATGTTTTGCACTAGATGCCTCAAATGTAATGCAAGGGGAGATTATATATACCAGTCATAAAGACATGAAAATCTGAAAGCCAAATAATGATAAAGTAGAGAAAATATGACAAAATGCAGAAAGTAGCTCGACTTTTTATGTTTTATGACCAGCTCAGTAATGGCTTCCTGGGCTTTATGGGCGTTTACTTATCAAACAAAATGAGTCATTTCGCATATAATGGCCCCCTCACATAACTCGTGCAGGTAGTATGTGAAGGGTAGGTCTGTCTCTAGCTACTGATGTGTGGTGTTAGGTGGGGTTAGAGCTGGGGTTAGAGGGGTGGGGTAGGGCTAGCTTATCACACAGCTGCTACACATCGGGGGCTCCGTGCGACACTAACGAGGGCCCCGTTTGGACCTGTCATGGAGGTAGATAAGAGGGACCATATATCACACCTATGTCTCAACACCTTTACACCTGCCCTGACCTGCTGTGACCGTGAGGGGGCGCCAGGCATACCTGTACCTGTCTCCTACCTGGGTACTGGGTTAGTTGGACTCCACCTATTAGTACTATGCCTAAATATATAGCAGCATCGCAGAATTTATATACCAGGTATTTTACGGTGGCATGATGTAGTGGGCCCTCCATGGTCTGTTCAAGAAGTATTACTTAACGACTTTGTCTCATCACTGAAAATCTCAGGGTCGTCATTTTGACAATGCCAAAACTGACAACTTTAGGTAGTCAAAGAGACCACCTTAGGTCGTCATTGTGACTACCCATCTGAGCCATTCAGACCAAAGTTGTCATAATGACGACCTTAGGTAGTCACAATAATTGGATAGTCAGAATGACTACCTTAAGGTTGTTAATCTAGGTATTGTCCATTTGAAGACCTAAACTCATCAGTAATGACAACTCTCAAGTCCTAGGTTGTCCCAATGACTACCTTATGCCACATAATTCTATTCCTCACTTGCTACCTATGGCACGCTACTGCCACCTGGTTTTAATATCTGCATAACTATATCTGTCATGAGATATACACTGGTGACAGGGAGCAGAGTGGTCTCTATACCTTTGGGGCAATCATTCTCACCCATTGGCAACTTATTTATAACAAGTAATGCTACTTAGTTCAGTCAAGACTAAACCAAATATGTGAAAAGGATGCCTCTCATTGAGAAGTGAACTAATTAGAGACTATATTCATACACCATTCTCCACTCCATCTGCCATTATTCATTATGACTACCTATGTCGTCATAATGACTAGGCTCCTTGCTCTGGGTTTTCAGTGATCTAAAGACGGATTAGGCGCCCAAATGGGGTTCATGCTGGTCTCGATAGATGTGAAGAAATCCTCGAGTTATATGGTTATAAACACGTATGGAAGACACATACCCACACCCATGTCAAAGCATTCCTCAGAAGCTACGTGCCACGTACAGCAGAGAACCCAATCATGGACCCTCCATACCAATATACTCAGCATAGCACCGCCCCCTTCCCACCACCGGAGGCCATGTTACCTGGGTGGGTGGGCCGGATGACACACAGACGGTCAAAATAGGGTCTTATTGTCTCTTGCCCTGACCTCTTCAGGCCGGTCAGGGATCAGGTCATAGGGTCAGGTCACAGGTCAGGGGCCAGGTCAGGTCAGGAGGCAGGAAGAAGGGATCAGCGTATGGTGTTGGTAAATTGACTGGCTGATTAGAGCATTGGCTGGTCTGGTGGGGCGTTAGGCCTTAAGGGCTCATCACAAAGGGGGTTCGGCTGTCACAGAACGGTGTATAATACGAGCTGGGTAATTGCAGAAAGGAAGGCATGGTTTCGGTATAGCGTAGCTCTTTCCCACAAATCTAGCATGACGCTTAATAGTTGTTAAAACCCAACGTGACTATCACTATATGGTGAGATTTCGGGGACACAAATGACGATGGTTGCAATAATATTCAAAGTGTTTCTCTCTAAATACAATGCTAGCATTGGTTCTGTGCACTCAATACACAGGGCAACAGAATTGGCCAAAATACTAGTACCCGAGCCTGAATAGTCCAGCTGGTCCGAAAAAAGTAAAACAGGAACAATTATATGAATGCTGTTCAAAGGCATCGTCTACATTTCCCATGCACACTACAATGCTTTCCATTTCCTCTGCCTAACCGACTGCAAATATAACCATCATATATGGTGTACAGAAATATGGAAGTCTGGATCGTGGGCAGCGACCCAACCTACCCCCAGCCTCACCCCATATGCACCCCCCCCCCCCCACGTCCCAGGTGGTGGGGTCTCAGGTAGGCCACCGGACAGACACACACAGTCCTACAGCAAGGTAAAACGTACACCGCCTGCGGGGGTGGTCTTAGTCCCCTCCCAAATACCCCGAGCTCAAGACTGACAAGCCCCAGCGAAAAGAGGCGAAAAAGGACCCCAACAAATTGGACTGGAAATTACAGGAGGAATTTTCTGCCGAATTAAAGTTATCGGCGTAGTCATCAGGCCGGGTCATCACGCCGAGCCGCTTGGGGGCGCCTTTGTAGGTCGGCGTGAATGCGGGCATCTGGCCGGAAGTAAGCAGTAGGACGGGCATTCCTAAATGTGTACGTCCAACTAGGTGTGCCGATGGGGGCTGATATTTAGGAGGTGAGGTGATCATGGGGTGGAGGATCGGGGGCAGGGGGGTCGTGCCCGGCCCGCACCCTGATACTCTGCCGCCCTGCCGCCCACCCAGCCGGTAGAAAATTGCGAGCCTCTGTGGGCAAATTGGAGAGAAATCTGCCCCGCTTTCCATGGTGGGCTGCATCCCGACAGAACTCTCTCTGTCGTGGAGTGTAAGAGATGCAATAGTAGGGGATGGGGAGGGGGTGAATTAAGCGTAAATGTAGGGATATAATGTGGAGTGGATATAATAGATGTTTGGTGGGAGTGGAATGGAGTGCTAGAACTAGCAGCAGTACCAGACTACTGCGTACAGCTGACGGGCAGGGCATTTATATAAAGGGAGTGACAAGTGTGTAAAAACATGTACAAGCAAACAGTGGCCAAGTCATCAACCCACGTTACTTTAAAACTGTGATATAAACTATGCATTTAAGTATTATTTTAGCTTGATATAATTCTTCTTTCGTTGTATAACTCCGTAGCAGAGGTCGTGACGTTTCTGATCTGCAAAACTCAGAAATAATCGGGTACTATGGATGAAAGGACTATTGAGCAGATCCAATCTAAACGCACATTTAGTAACCGGCATTAAATCCCCTGTAAGGCCATGGGACGAGGGAGGGTCGTCTAAAACTTCCTATCTTCATTGTCATTTCCTATACGACCACGTATACAGCATTAAGATCTCCAATAACCAATCTAGTGGGGAGATTTGACAGGCAGGGCAGGCAGCCTTTCCCACTATGGATATACACACCACATAATTTAGGAGAGACGGGAGATCAGGTGGAGACAAGCACTGAGAAGACCTACTGTCTAGATGCCTTTTAGCCCACCCATGCGACATGCGAACTGAACCCTGTCACCATTAATTATAGCCCAAACTGAATGCAAAACTCCTTTTAACGAGTCGATTACACTATTGCACGTTTCCTAGAAATGGAAAATAGAAGCTACCCTTTAGAAATGGGAGTAGGTCTATTAGCCGTTATTACTGAGGAACAAACATGGTGGGTGCGTCCATTTAATAGCAATGCATCCGGCAACTTGTAGTCTTGAATAGTGAATATTCAGGTAACAAGTAACCTGTGGGATTTAATATATCGCTAATTGAAGTATGAAAATTGTTTTGAAGGTCCATTGTACTATAGTTATCAGGTGGCTTCTGAGGAGTCTCTCTGAAATTGGCTTCTTTGTTCTTTGATAGTTCATCATAGGGCTTCGGTATTGTCTTCCTGGAAATCACAAAGACATTTGCATTGTTCCCAGCAAAAGGTCTTCATTACCAGAACCCCCAGAGTACAATAGGATATGTATATTTATATCGTACCACCTTTTGGGGGAACAATACATTGATATATATGATGGGCAGAGGGGTGGGGGGTCGTATTGACTGGGTGCCTGTCCATCAGCGGACGTGCAAGCGGCTGCTTCTGATCATAACCTTCCAGATTTGGTGCAGGCTCCAGTGTTGGGGTTGTAGCCAGTGAGGTTGCATGTCACCAATACAAGAGCCTATAGAGCTGTGTCAAATCAGCACAGAAAGCAAGGTGGTTACAGATTAAGCAGCCAGAACAGGAGCACAATCTGGGAGCGGCTATCCATCCTGTCCTCCTGTGTCCCTCCATGGTGCTAAGTGACAGAGACATCAGTGACATGTCCGCCGTCAGCATGTCTCCCCAGATCCCCACTTGGGACCCAATGACAAATGACCCCCATCCCATCCTCTAATCCACAAGATGTAGCCTATTCCGCCCTGGCATGGCCGTTACTGCCCATTGAGGTAATACCCGGGTGGCTGCAGGCGAGTAATCACTAAACCCCCTCTGGTCAGAGAGGCTGCGATAACCAGAACATTGACATGGGTTATGTGGACAGCAGTTCAATGCACTGATGAACGAACGTTGATGAAATAATTAGCTAAGTTTTCCAGAACGCAGAAGAGGAAACGAGTAATAAATACTGCAAAATAGTCAAGGAGCGGAGGGAGAGATGCGAGTCTTAAGGGATTCAATGCTGAGGCAATATAGGGTTTACGTGATCTGGGTTTGAACCGTCCTTTATGGGAGCAGGGGTAGACTATTCCAGCACTATGGGTCCATAATGACAAGGATGACCATTTATGGTGCATAGGGGTATTGGGGTAATAGCTCATAGAGCGGACACCCAGTGCTATATGGACCAGGGCGGCAGCGTAAGCTATACTTAGTAAGGGGGTGGACAGTTAGTGGGACACCATGGAGGAGAACAGGCACGAGTTATAGCCTCTCCCCCATGTTACAGCAGTCTCATTAGCTGCACATGCGCAGTGACATGCTCAGCCCCTGGTGGGAGTGGGCCAAACAGCCATTGAGTGGGCCCTGGTGTACCATTATCACAGGAACCCTGATTGTATGGGAAGGGTCAGGCTGTCGGAATGGACAGTGGTAAGGGGGTTTGGGACGGCAAGATGGGATGAGTTGTTAAGGTAGGATTGGGTGGTGATGTGTTATAAGCGCTAAGAGTATTCCCCATACATTTAGTTAATCCAATCCGAAATTGGCAACATTAGAACCCCCTTATTTCCCTAAACACCTCTCCCTTGATGGGCTGAAGTAACACAGGAGCTGAGCTGAACCCATGATTCATATAAATTGCCACTTTGAGGTTAGTAGGTGTGATGATGGGGACGAGAAGGTGTGTGTGCTTTGGGATGGAGGGGGGGGGGATGGCCCCCTTTGACCCCTCCCTCTTGATCCGTCACGGGATCCGCACATGTACCGCCCCAGGGTTCGGCCATTCTACTATGGAATGCCATGTTGGCAAAACATTTGCTGCCATTCTCTGTCAGCAAAAAACGAACTATTGTTTGCAATTCTGCAACGCCATCCAATACTGTATGGTAGCCTAACAAATTGGCTAATAATGTCATATAAAGGTAGTGATCGATCGGCAACTATGATATGATACTTTGACACAAGATTGTCAGTATTGGCCGTGTTTAATAATATGAGCTAAAAACAGCCGTTGATATTGGTGTTAAAAATGAGGTTATTGGCTGAACGGTACAGCACAGTGCACCACATGCCTCCTGCAGCCTCGCCCAGCATTAAAACACATTAGGTGTCAAATGGCAGCTGAGGGCAGGGCGGGGTGCACGTTAATACCGCCGTGTTTGGATCACCAGGAGGCACGGCAAACTGCCATCCACCATGAGCAGCTCCATGCACCCAGCCTGAGCTGCTCACACACACCACACAGATGAGTGCACACCCCAGGAGACCTCATGTTACAAGATGTGTTAGTATTTGCAATCAATAATGTATTTCGATTTATCCTAAAATAACCCTAGTACACACCGTGCACCGTAGTGTTTATGGGATGTACCACAATTTAAGGACGCTCCCATGTTATGAATACAGGAGTGAGTGGATGACGACGACCATCGGATACAGCCACTTATTCATAAATACACACCGTACCACCTAATTCTCAAAAGGTAGTATAAAATAAACGGATAAATAATATAACAAAGTGGGTAGAAGATCATTAATAATGCATCAGACGCGAAAACTAGAATTCGACAAAGAAAAGGCGGGTCAGTAAACACAATAGTACTGAGGGGAAACAAGGCGCTGTGTCAGAATGGAGTGAAATATTATTAGGATTTCTTTTCCTTAAGTTAGTGTTCGGAACCCCTAGACGCCCCCCTCCTTCATCCGCCCTTAGGTAGCAAATTCTAAGGTAGCAAATGTAAGAAATCCCAAATTCCATCATAACCAGGGAAATGAAGGAGATGCCCAGAAGGTGCTTGGAGCAGCTCATCGGTACTGCTCACCTCCCCAGTCTGCTCAGCTCTCAGCTTGGGGCCTGGGCAGTGTGGTACAGAAGGGTCACCGATATGGACATCAGCCCTCCCTGTGATGTGTGTGTGAGCTGCTCACCCTAATTATCCTACTAATTAGAAGTAGGCACCTGGTGAGCAGCTCAACATGGAGCAGCTCATCATGAGACACTGACTGACCAGAGGTGAGCAGATGTCTGTAATGAGGATCTTCCAGGGGTCACGGACAGGACATGGGGAATGGGGAGTTGTCTCATGATAGTCTCTACGCGGATTTAGCTGTGATATGGTTCGAAGCCTTATGCTAGAATCATGTAGGGGTATGTAGTAATGTATTGCGACAGTGCAATAAAAAGTCCACATTTTGATGGATTATACAACTCCTGGCTGTAGTTGGATGTCTCATCGTATTAGCATGTTCACGGATTTGATCAATATGCTTCCGAAGTAGATAACACCAGTAATATACTAATGACATGCATAATGATGCATATCACGATTATCATAGTTGTGTGTGCATATCTAAATCCTTATCAACTCTACTAGTAGTACTAGATCATTTGTCATTACTGGTTCTGTAACTAAAATTATCCAAGTATCATGATGATATAGAGTTTAGTAGAAGACATGTACACGGGATCTGCTGCCACATGAGCGGGTAGATCTGCTTTGAGGGCTGCTCCTCGATGTGAAAAAGGTAGGCCTACTTCGAGGACACGGGGTTGAATGTAAAGACAGTAGGGTAAAGGCACCCGTTTCGGACGCTCCTGGACCATGAGTCGGTGACCATCCTTGGCTGATCAATTTGCCCCACTTATAATGTGCCAATATTGGTATAATCACACCATTGGAGAAAGGGTATATCATAGCCTCCATCCACGAAGAGATTGCATTAAATTCCTCTCTTTAAGTATAAATAAATGATCATCTAATATGTTCGTTATAAAAGATTGAATTGAACCTAAAGTCGGACACTTCACACCAAAAATGATCCTAGAGTCGGACACTATTTCCTAGCATTGGTTCTTATGTATACTTAATTATTATATGCAGTATGATTAGAGATGATATCCTAGAAGAAGAAGACCCATACAATTTTCAAAATAATCCTGGGGGAGTATGCCCCCAGGCCCCCCCATACATATCTCAGCATGCCACTTCCAAACCTTGGAATAACCCACCCTTCTTAACGTCACTCAATTTAGTGTCCCCTCCCCTGAAAGTCAAGTTGTTTTGGACACCCGTGATTATCAGAATATCCAGTTAACATCAATAAACAGTTTGGAATATGGAAATAGCATATATACCTATATATTGATGTCTTATTTGGTGTCCGACTCTGGGTGTAATTAGTGTCCGACTTTAGGTACAATTTAATGGTGAGCTGGAATTCCCACTCACAATGTATTATGGGTAATTTATTTATATTTATTGACTTGAACTATCACAGAACATATATATCCTGCTATCATTATCCATAGGGATGCTGTAACTATAAAGGGAAGACCAGAATAGATTGAACACAAAACCAATTTTCCTATTTACTCTTGACATTTTTCTTGAAGATATAGCTAAAACACCCCAAGTTTACAAGGTATTAGGACCGTTTATCAGGTGGATGATAATAGGTATATTGTATTAGTTAGAAGGAACAACATCTTAAGTTTCCTCTTTACATGAAATGACAGGTAAAATAGTTATATCTATTATGTAATTCATAACCAATGGTGTCCGACTCTAGGTAGCTGTCCGAGTTAGGGAGCCTTTACCCTAACCGTATGGAGAGTTCTAAACTTGACTGATGGAAAACATGGCAATTTAACAAACATTTGAGACGTGGTGAAATTGCAATGTTTGAAACCTGTGAATTCATCACGGTTTAAAAGTTACACATGGACTCTTACTTTACTTTTTTAATTCAAAGTTTTCCAATTCGGGATTGTTGCTGATGAGTTGACAGTTTCATCACTGGCAGAACATGGCAGATTTGTAACGG
This sequence comes from Harmothoe impar, assembly GCA_947462335.1. Lineage (NCBI taxonomy): Eukaryota > Metazoa > Annelida > Polychaeta > Phyllodocida > Polynoidae > Harmothoe > Harmothoe impar. The sequence continues at coordinate 54,847,819 of OX381710.1, read as the reverse complement.
TAAAGTCATCACCACCTGTCTGAAGAGCTGATAGCCCCTGATTACTACAGAGAGTCCGCGCCTCATAAGGCATGCTGAGCTTAGTGCATGTTATAACGTTATTTGCTTTGATCACGATAAAGCCTCTCTTCCCGTTCAATCTGAAATTCGCCAACCCTTCTCACACTGCCTCGAGGCTTTCCCCATGCAGCGTGCCCTGGTCACTCTTGGCTTGTCTACAAGTACCCACCACTCCCACTCTACCCTGCAAGTCATGACTGTACCGTGTCATGTCCCTTCCCTATATCTATATTATATGCCTTCCCGATCTCATCACCTCCATGATCATGCCTCCCCTAGGGCCTAGTCATGTCCTATTCGCTATCACTATATCTGCCCTGCTGGTCCATGTTCCCCTATCCTACCTCTATATCTCCCGTCTCACCTTCCCCTTAGGTATATTATAAGGAGAACTCCACCCCCATAGCTCACACCCGGCATGCAGTCTAGAGGTACCCTTACACGCCCACTTACATGCCTACTTACACGGGTACACACACGCCCGTATCTGCCTCCTATAGGGGCCAGTCTGGTCGCCCTGTGGGTGCATCCATTGCTTGATCTGGTAACCGGCGAGATAAGCACTGATACAGCAATCACAATGGGCCCAGGCTGTTACATAATGCACCCTAAAAATTCCGCAGTGAAGGCCAGGGAATTATCTCATTGGTTGATAATGCATCCAGCTAGACGCCTATAGTAGCGTGTCCACACTGACGCCCTCCACGAGCCGCTCTCTGCAGCGTTACACACACACACCGAGCTGCTCCTGGCAAATAAAACAAAAGCCACCTGAGCAGCTCATCCGACCTGAGTCTATACGGGGAGTAGCTCCATAAAGGCGATGTGTAATGGTCTGCTGTTGTGGACCACCACTCCAGCCCTCGCCCCTGTGCTCTTCCATCGGGAGTTGGGGTAGGGGGCAGTTTGGGAAACGAAGGGATACATAGTCGGGATACCGTAATTGTATTTCAGGGTTGAAAGTCTTCAAGTTTTTCCCTGATGTCAAGTTTTTCTTATGTCACGAAGACCAGTGCTTAGCTATACAGGTCCTTTATTCGGGGGCCTCAATTTGAACATTTCAAGTTCTTTTGTGATAGGTCACTTTCATCCCTGGTATTTAAACCACATTATTTAACTAAAACATAACTTCTATAGAATGGCAGGCACCCTTATATGGTGCCAGCCAGTTTACTGTGGTTATTTTTTAGTTACTCTCATAACCATAACATATCTGTTACTTCAAAAGGAAAATCAACTATTTTAAAACACACATCATGGATTAGTTTTATGGGACGGTACATGTGCGGATAGTCCACGCCTGTATTGCTGTAATGTATATTCCTAGTAGACAGTAAATGAATAAGGCTGCCTTTATTAAAAGGATCCTGTCATTTCAAGCAACTCTCATATTCACAACGACAAAAGAAAGCCACATTAATAAGCTGAAGTACTGCATCTGACCTGTATTTATCACTGTTTATACTAAAGCATGACTTCTACAGTCGTTGGCCCCTTTATGATTACGTCCTCACCTCTCTCTGATTTCTTCATAGTGGCCTCGGGTTTTACATCATAAATATATCGCTTTACTGGGAGACGTGTATGTCCTCGATCAGCTAACTCCGCCACTGGTGTGTTACGACTATGGACTAAATGGTCCAGATTATTTACTGCAGGGAGATTACGCATATAAACACGGATAAACACCGTGAACGAACGGATAAACACACATGATAAATACAGCTTAAAGTATAAATCTCCCCCACTCCTTCGGCAGCTTAAAAAAGACATATCCCAAACGGTAGAGAAGCGGTGGCCTTGTCTGGCCTGTAAGGGTAGAATGGATTATGACGGGATTTCTCGTGTCCCACGTGGAGGGGTTACCGGCGTGTTTCCTGACGGAGAAATCAGATTAGGAAGACTTGATGAATATTGAAGCGTAAGTCCACGCAGCCGAGTAATGGATGTATCAGTTGGGTGTGACGTCCATGAATTCAGCCCCTGTAACCAACCCCCCCCCCCCCTTACTACATAATGTAGCGGTGGCCCCTTATTTTGTATTTTACACATGTTTGGCTGGTATTTTTCTGCATGGAAGAACTGCAGGGCCGCCAAAAGGTGTGATTATTGAAAAGAAAAAAAGTGGAATTTCAAATGAGATTTGCGGCTACATTGATATGCATCCCTGCTGTATATCAGCTTATTTTGTATTTCACACATGTTGGGTTTGTATTTTTCTGCATGGAAGAACTCATGTAGGGCCGCCAAAATGTATGATCATTGAAAACAAAAAGGTGGAATCTCAAATGAGCTGTGTGGCTAAATTGATATGCATCACTGCAATGTATCAGCTAATTTGTATTCCTCCTCTTGTGGCTTAATTAATGGAGTTGATTGATTGGGACTTTTATAAATTATCTCCATATTAGGCAATAAATAAATCCTCAAATAGGGGCATATTATGGTGGGATACATGCATCGCAGGCATCGGTATTGTCATCCTGGTGTTATCTCGCACCCCTCTATAATACCAGGTGTTACCGCAATCAATCTTATCATGGTAAAAAAGCACACGGCCTGTCATTGGAATGCACAGGGGATTATGGTGTATAGATTCATAGTGTAATTTGTAATAATTCCTCTTATCCTGAATAAGTAGGTTGGGGTGTTAGACCCGGAGCCAATTGGACTACATTAGATAGCTGACAGACAAGAAGGAGTGGATGCAGTAAATTACTTATTATCAGTAAAACTCGTTGAAATCAATTACATTAATGAAAAGTTAATGATGTTGAAGACGCTGGGCGGCAGGATTAGTGAGAGCCTCCGAGTGGGATATAATTAAGTCTGCTGATCCCGAGGCGTTGTAAACTGTGCCGCCATGAGATGCGCAGCTCGTGAGCTACTCGGCACCCACAGGCTATAGCACGTCCAGCCCTGTGGATGCAACCAGAGTATGACTGCTATAAGTGATACCAATGATTCTAACAGCCTCCACGGTGATAGCAGGCTGTTGAAGCAGGATCCCGACAAACTCAGACCAGTCTTATGATAAGCTGGGGTTACATTTGCAACTGGCTATACTGTAGATGGATATGATATCATGCCAAAGTGTCGCTGGGAAAATTAAAATGTTGTACCATGTATGATAGGAAGGATAAATTATATCATGGGGTAATTCCACTGATGCCCTTGAAGATGTGTTAGATAGTTGGAATATCAGCACTTTTCGTGCATATATCTAATTAATTAGTTGGGATATCAGCACTTTTCGTGCATATCTAATTAATAGAATACTCACTGCACAATAGAGACAGCGATTGATTAAACTCATTTAATTTATTTCTGACGACAGGAGATGTATTATGTGTCACTGTATTATTATGGATCTGTCACTTAATTGTTCACAATCCTTATGTAATTATCTCAAAGTTCTATGGCTTGCAGAAATAAGCATTGTTCATTGATAACTGTCTCAATTGAGAGGGCACTCTATCATTACCTAACTTCTTTTGTAATATTAATAGTAATTTGGAATCCAAATAAATGGATTCATGGATGCAACTGATTAACGCTAATAATCAGACTATTGTCTTTGCTGGAGCATATACTATTTAGCTTACATTTCGAGATACAAGCTCTATATTAATCAAAATGGAAAGTAATACTTCGATCATTATAATAATACCACATCAAGTAAGAGTAACCTTTATGGGGATCTGCTGTATTAACTTACCTGTATTTTCTCCTCCTGTAGGACTTATCACCACCACAAAACGTCGTCTAGACCGGGAGCAGCAGGAGGAACATATATTGGAGGTAAGAACTATATTTCATATTTTAAGGTACTATTCTATGCAATGTCGTTTATAATATATGTACTATTCTTCATTTCTGAATCAGAACCCAAATTAACAGTTGGCTTGTTTAGGGGATTCTACTGTACAGGCCGCTCCTAAAATAGGAAACAGTAAATTGAGAGCTGAGGTGAGAGTCAGATTGCTAGGAAGTATTAGCCGCATTGTCATACCTGTGCCAATTTGCTCAGCTCAGATAATAGGTAATACAGAGAAGGTAATAAAAGCCTGCCTATTACGTGTGTCGGCTCGTATCGTTCCATAGTGAAACCCTTGAGTGACACATGAAGTAATATGAAATGTATGTTTACCTTAGCTTGCATTTAGATGTTGTACAAATATCACCCCATGCTACCACATGAAGTAATTGTTGTGTAGCCTGCCGGAGGAAATAGTTGCTGTGTGTAGCTCAACTGAGACAATATACCCTGTGTTTAGCTCACCTGAGGCAATAGACACTGTGTTTAGCTCACCTGAGGAAATATACACTGTGTTTAGCTCACCTGAGGCAATAGACACTGTGTTTAGCCCGCCTTAGACAATACTAGTAGGTACTGTGTGTAGCCCACCTGCGGCAACACGCACTGGATGCAGCCCGTATGAAGCCATAAACAATATGTGTAACCCTTAGGGGTTGAGTGCATGTGTCTATGTCATAATAGGATAAAGGGTAACAAGCCATGGGGAGAGTAAACCCAATGTAGGTAGGCAAACAAGCTCTTTTTACTCTATTATCACCTCAGAGAGAAGTAATGGGACGACCCATCAGAGGCTATACACTGTCAGGCCGCATGTAGCGATGGCATATAGACATGCAGGTATGGGACAAGCAGGTGCATCTGTGATGAGAAGGGGAGGTGGGGGTGGTGAGCCGGTTTAGGGAGGGATGTGGATGAAGTGCCGGTTTAGGGAGGGGTGTGGGTGTAGAGCCGGTTTAGGGAGGTAAGGGGTACAGGTGGGCACCCAGAATATTTAAAGCTGGGTCACAAAAGCAGACACTGTCCCTGAACCAACCATTCCTTTATTCATGCCACAAAGGACCATCACTAAATTTCTGGGAAATAAAATCAGTCAAAGCCGTTCTCCATAGAGCAGGCTCAGTGCTGATGAGTAGTGTGCGTGAAGGGGCGCCCTGGAGGAACCTCCTCCTGCTGTACACCCTTTGATGCCTGCCAATGTATACAAATACCCCGCCCTGGAGCTGCTGCCTCCGGGCTAATTCCCTGGGAGTTTACTCAACAATACTGAATGCAGTTAGAAGTCCAGAGCTCTTCCTTCCTCTAGTGCTCTCACTTAGAATAAAGTAGGAGTTTTCTTTTATGAAGAGACATTTCGTGTTGCTGTTGGTTAATTGGACCTGGCGGGGAGGACGTGGGGGAGGGAGAGAGCACGCAGGATGCGAGTTAAGCTAAGAGCTGTGCATTGAAACCACTGCATTGTTCTTTAATGTCGTGTTCAATACACTAAAGGACGTAGTCGTGGCTCGTGATCTAAGTAATTTCCATTAGTTCCTATACTGTTTACAAAAAGATAGATTTCTACTTAGTTTAGGCTCTATAATATTGCCAATGTCCTTAGTGTAGACCTAGGAGCGAGATATGAAAGTAGTATATAGAAAGTGGGACCAGAAGCAGGCAAGGTAAGGATATAGCACGACTGCTGTGCAAAGGCCACAAGGTAATTTCCCCTCCTCTTTTTAAAATTATCTATTCCAAACTATTATAACGGCTATGGTTGTTTGTTCTGAGAAATCTTACATCGCGAATTAGCCCATTATGTATCGCAAATAATATGAATATATAAAAAGAAATGTGGTCTCAGGAGAACTTAGATTATGCCATGTATGGCTAAATGTACACGTCTAATTACATTCATGTTTACGCTACCATGATGTAGAGTATGGTAATAACCATTAGATGTATAACATGCACGCCCCAACCCCTGGTGACCCTGCCAGCCAATCAGAGACGGACTATAGAAGTAGTCGGGTGGCATCTTAAGGGGCTGGACGTCCCCCAGACACGCGGCCCTGGAGTGGTGATGGATCCTTGTAAGATCCGATGATTCTGCGGCGGGGAGGATTTGGCCTGTCGCCGTCCCATTACAGGGCCGAGTGGAAGCGGCCGGCCCCACAGCCAATAGGTCTAATGACATCAGTACGGACGCTGCCTGCTCCCTACCTCCGTCCTCCTGCCCTGCCCCTCTAAGGCTACTATCTCTGTCTCACCCCCCACACACACCCTGTGTCTTAGGGGGTTTCACTCGAGATAGCCTCCGTCATTGAACTACATTTTGTGTACTGTTTCGGTCATTTTTGAGCTTCCTTTCATCTTGGTATACCAAGTAGGACTAAGCCTATTGTATTGCTGTGCCGGTCGTTTCGTGAATCCCCCCCCCCCCCTCCACACACACACACCTGCTCCCTAGCCTATTACTGTAATATAATTATGCCACCTCTTACGTTTGTGCCAGTTAACATGTCTGGAATCTACTATTGACAGTTTATCCTCGAGTGACCATCTCATTTACCCGAACATTGCCCGATTCAGCACGTTGGCAGTATGCGTCCCAGAATGTACACCAGCAGGGATTTGATAGTGGACACAGGAGACACACACATAGCCCCATACCCAAACACACACATACATACTGCCTCCAGGGTGTGCCGGGAGGGTGTGCTATCAGTGGGCACATCGTGGTGCCAGCCGCCGAGCCTCGGCCGCCCAGGGTCCGGATTGATGTGAAGATTGCTGGTGATGAATTGTGTCTGCTAACGGAGCTGGCCCCCAAGGACCTGCCCAGTCCCTGTGTGTCCGGCGGGCACTGTCCGATAAAGGGGCACGCGGCAGTGGGAGGAGGCCGAGGTAGGCAATGTGAACTACTATTGCTGTTATAGAGGGGAACTGGTATATATGTGTGTGGGCTGTGGAGGGGTATAGAGGCAACTGTGTGTGGCAGGGACCCTGCATGCACAGGGTTGGAGTGAAAATGTCACTGCTATACTGAATGCGGCCTACCGCTATACAGACAATGATATATACATGGACAGCTATAACATAAGTAAATACACAAATATATACTATAGTCAAATAGCTGTTCAACGCTATACGTGAGCACGGTGACAACTGAGCTTGTCTGCATTCTGCAATAGGACGTCTGGTACACAGACACTGAGGTGATGCTGGCAGGTAGGCGCTGGTTAGGTGCCTTATCACAGGCCTTATACAGGCTGGAGGCACTGGGAGGCCACCAGCTGGACACTATTGTTATGCCCGATTACCTCTGAACGTAGAACAGCTCACTGTGTGCATATCCCACGGCAACACTGTCCATGGACACACTCACCCTGCCCTATTAACCACCCCTAAATCGCCCTTATACATGTAATGTAACGCTTTAGGATCCACATAGTGCTTCAGTGGGCTTAAGTCCTTATGCTTAATGACGCTTGCATGCATCATGCCGATCCTTTGGGAGTGTACCAACCTCGTGTAGGGTCGGCGTGGTGCTTGAATGCGAGTCACTCGGTAGGGCTGCATTCATGCATCATAACGACAAAGGGCATACTTCATTCATGAACTATGTGGTCCTTAAAGGGTTAAACTGGACAGTACTCTTTGTACACCTCCCCCACCTTCCCACGTGTCATTCACCAACAATCCACAGCCGGATGCAGTAGACATTGTCCACCTACACAGGAGCAGCTGGTGTTACACAGCTTAACTGTACGGGGTGAACACAGAGGTCTCTCATGGACTTATGGAGAATAGTAGAGGTCCATAGAAGACCCATAGAAATGAAAGTGAAAATGTTGAAGAAACCGAATCCCTCTCCATTGAGGGACTGTCAAAATTACACAAAATATCAATTACTGTCAGCAAAACTGATGATATGAGAATTCAGCTAAAATGAGGTAATCCTTTTCATAAAGATAGACATACGCAGATAGAAAAGACTCCGATTTTGAAGATCACAATACGCTGTCCTTGGATAATATGTCAAATTGATTCTGATTACACAGTGCAGTTGGGCGTAGCAGGAACGGCCACTGTTGATTAACTGTAGCCTATCCGATACAAAATAGGGCAGTTTATATTTCTCCATCTCGTACAGGCCGCTTTGTGTTAGGCTTATATCGGCCTTTCTTGCAGACACACATGTTCACCTTGTTACCACAATAGAGTTGGAAATATGCTGACACGAAGTCAGACAATATTGCAATCCATCATTGAGCATCTGTCAAATAAACAGGTCGGTCATCAAGTACTTAAATCATGCCACACACACAGAAACACACACGGGGTAGAATTGTATAAAATAACATTTTCACCTGAGTTCTGCTGTCTGCTCCATTTCTTATACTGCACTTATGTACATTCCATTTTTGATAGAATTACACAGATTTTGCAAATCAGTTATATAAGAAGCCTGTAAGGAAAGCACTTTGATTGTTATTCTTATCTTTAACAGCGTTTTGTTGTACCATGGATTCAAGTGAAAGGAGCTGCTTTCTGTCAAAAGTACCGCCCCATTAAGAAATTATGGTACTGATGGAATATGAAATATGAAATATTCCCAGCGTTAAATACTCACACAACCACTTTCGTTGTCATTAAAGGATAAAATAATTTGCACGTGCAAAATGAATTTCCCCTCATGTCTATATAATTTGTTGCAGTTAGGTCTGTTTCTATCGCTAATGTACTTTCCGCAGTATAGGTGCTGGTAATGGGCCATTTCCTGCGCCTTCGGAGAAGTGGGCATTTTGCTCACTGTGATAGTACATAGTGTGAGTTGTTTACTTTGAAATGGAAAACAAGTCTGCAAAATGTCACGTTTATATATTGCACATTAAAGCATCAATTGGTTCATGGCCAAGGTTGTGTATGGCAAATATTGCCTACCTCTACACAACTGTACTCGTTGTACATGGGTTGAGTGGAGTTCTTTTCACTGAATGAGCAGGTAGTGTATTGCTCGCCTGCTATGAAGACTGATGGAGTAACTCAGAGAGGTGTTAAGTAGGAGAGGGGCCATACAACTCTTAAAGGGTTGACATATGAGCATGCTGTGGCCGGTAATACAGCACCCATGTCCAGTACTGGCACCACCGCTATTACCCTCTGATATAACAGCGCGATATATTACCGAAAATATGTCTCATGCTGAAATATGGATACAGATGTGTCGGATATGTCCCACACACATATATACCTGGCACCAAATGCCGCTGTAATGCGCCATCTTATACGAATTGTGAAGCGGTCTTCCCTACTCAGCGGACCCACTCCCATTGGAGAGTAGTGCTCACAGCATAGGTTTAGCAGTCTTTTTATGCCCTCGTGGTTTAATGTATATCACAAAATCTCCTGTATAGTATACAAGAGTAGCTCCATTCAGATTTGCATTGTCTTTGCTGTTGATGGCACCGCGGGGGGAAATGGACATGGGGTGTAGTGCTCGGACCTATTTTACCTCTTTTTTACCTCCTTAATGTCTCATCGGCAAAGCCCATTCAGATGGCTTTGTCATTCAATTTGCCGGCCGTATGGAGCGGCGCGATAGTAAGTGGAGACGGTTTATGGGGCTGGCCCCTTGCTGAGATTCCCCGGGATACAGTTAGAGCCATATTCCCGGTCAGATTGTTGTGTAGGAATAGGGGGTTATGTATATCTATTATATCTGACGTAATCGTATATGTATATACTAGATGAATGATGTACCACAACTAATCAGTCTTTAGTTTGCATTTACTATACAACTCTATGGTGAGATAGGATGTTTCTTTTATTGCAAGAGGGCATTATTTCCTCTAAACCAGATTCTGGATAATGCGCGGTTCTCTAAACAATACCTTTACACCAATACACTTACAAATACAGTATTCAGCATGTAAATGATGACTGATTCCCTTGAAAAACAAAACACAAGGGCTTTTGTTGGGTAGGTGAAGAACACCATTGGACACCCTATCTCCTTTGCTTACCTACTTTAGGAGCGCCTCGGCCAGGGCCTCCCATTCACTCAGAGTGTTATAGATACAGAGATGGCGTGTCTTTACGTCATCTGTAGTACGACTGGCCCTACATGATGTACTGGGCCCATAAAGCGTCCATAAAGAGTAGGGGCGTGGTGCAGGTAGGCCCCCTACCTGTGTGAAGGCGGTTTGACCAACCAGCCTTAGGTCAACTGTTAGCATGCAAACACCACCAGTTGGACCAACACTGAGCCCAGCCCCTTGCTTTAATCTCCTCGTGCCGAGTATAAGATTCTTGCATGTCAGCCGTACATTCCGCTTGTGTCTAGCTACTACTACCTTTCTGGTGTAATTGTGCCCGCCCGTCTATCTGTGCATCAGTACGACGGTGCTGGGGCATGATGCCTGTAATGATTAACCGTCTTCTTGTTGCGGCGCTGGTGAATCCAGGGCTCTGATGGGTCTGCCAGCTTATCTGGCTGTATCTCCGCTTGTAGGCAATTGGCAAGGGGCCTCATGAGTTGCGTGATTTGCTCGAGAATATACCCCCAGAGCCGTAAGATATCATTGCTACCATTTTAACCACACAGCCATTGTTCTAAAGAGGATGGTATGTATTTAGATCGGTATTTAGATCGGTCATACGTAGATCGGTCATAGTTCACAAATTCGACCCGTTGTGTGTTATAGTCGATAATAGCCTGTGATTGGTGAGCAAGCATATAATGTCGAGAGCAGTGGAGAGGATCTGCATCTAGAATGGCCAGCGCTGTACATGTATAGAAGGTGCCTGGGTGCTGTGACAGAGTGGTACAGCAGTGATCCGTCTTGGTTGCTACCACCATGATGATGGAGGGTCATTCCCCTGATACATGATGATAGGTGATCTACATCCTATACCACTGATATATCAGACGTCCACTCTTCGCACCAGTATCCCCACTATGTATAGAAGAGGTTGGCTATAATATGTACCACTGTAAACTGTACATAATATACCCTAATTTCCTTATACAACTCAAGCTACAGTGATTGTGCAATCCTGTGAAGTGTTCTTAAATGTAATAAGAATAAGGATGGGTGTATTTTACATGAACAACAAGTCCTAACGTCTGTACTGATATATGCTGGAGCTTTTGCTTAATAGTATCAGTCTGGTAATATCATGATACATGTATATGTTGTCTTGATAATGATTTGTGACCACATAAAACACTGTGTGCCAGACCGAGAATAGTAGCACTAGGGCTGACATTTAGGAGGGAAATAAATTTGCAAGGAAAATATTCTACAACTGTGTAGTGTGCATGTAGCTTTGTGTTGGTCAATACTACAATAACATGTCTAATTGTATCAAAAATCATGCGATAATGTTCCGAATAAAAAGAGTGCCGGGAACTATTCGGCCTTGGTTTCAATGAGTGTCATCAAACATCGTTGACCAATGCCTCCACATGGCAGGGGGATCTTTCACAGAAGCTTTCAGCCGGTTTAGAAAAGTTTTAGCACCTCCATTTGGCTGTGCGTGTCGGACAGTGGCAGAGTGCCTATAGCTGTAGCTGGAACCAGGACTGAATAGGGCACTAATGAACACAGACAGGTGACCCATTCCTTGAGCTGCTCTGAGCATGAACTACTCCTCATCTGGAGTTGCTGGCTGATGAGCAGCTTCCTACTGTATGTGGTACAAGCCCTACACTCTCTAAGCCCCACCTCTTTCCCTTCCCTCCTCCCTCACACCCTCCCTCGCACTCTCCCTCCCTCCCTCCCTCCCTCCCTCCCTCCCTCCCTCCCTCCCTCCCTCCCTCCCTCCCTCCCTCCCTCCCTCCCTCCCTCCCTCCCTCCCCCCCCCTCCGTCGCCATCTCTTCTAAAACTTTGTGTTTTAACCAGCTGTTAACACATATTGCTTAGAATGAGCATGTGGTGATTGGGTTAGTGGGTTATATTTACTGATAATGGCATTATCTCATAATCCCTTGAGTAATCTGAAGTAATGTGTAGTAGCAATATGATAACGTTGGAACAAGCCTAAATATCTAACTAATACCAACTATTGACTTGGGCCATTACCATAGATAGAACTCTGAACTAGTCCAGGATTAAGCTCTAATTAACATCGTAACCAATGGGCTGTTTTACACAATGAAGACAGAAACTGCTGTTGGCTGTCAACAGATATAGCTCAGACTACTCCCTCGCTATCTACCCCATAGCCCACAGGTTCCCTCAAATTCGATTTAATAAAAGGGATTTGTATTGATTTTCTTGCAGTGGCCCATAACCGGGCCGCTAGAGATAAGCCTCAATTGAAAGGAAGCGTGTGTAAGGAGGTTGGGGAGGGGTGGTATGTGATAGGGGGAGGGGGTATTGATATTGAATAACCCGATCTTGGATAAGACGTCTAGTAGGAGGAAGAAGGGGGTAGGGCCTTTTGTGACCGGAAGTGTCAGACGGAAGAATTCAGAAGCAGGAGGAAAGGGGTAGAAACCAATGGAGGAAGAGGAACCAATGGTACAGTGATGTGGCCGGGGGCTTTTAATGATATTTTATACCAAGTGGTGAGCCCAGATAAGCAAAGTGCACACATACTGCTCTGCTATTGGCCCATGTTTGTCTTGGATGTGCTGCTGGCGGCCCCTGGTGGCGATCCGGGGCAGGCAGCGTCCGGTACTGGTGGTGGAGCCCCCTAGCGGAGACGTCGAGCACAAGAAGTAAACAGTGAGAGCGGCCCGGCGGGAAAGTTCAATCGATGAATGGGAATTCCATGTAGTGCCGCAGAGAGCGAATCAAGTACATGAATAAACGTGCATGGCTGCGGCAGCCCCAGCGCCCCCAGGCACATCATGGGGTGGGCGGGATGGGGAGGTAGTATAGAGCCCAAGCTTAGTAATGGCTTGCCAGACTGGTATATATGATACATGAGTGGACTCTGAGCTGCTCTAAGGAATTCTGAGCACTTTTAAATTGTGCCTTCTAATTCGCTGCTAGCGCTCTTAGAGTGTTTAGGTGCTAGGTGATGTCAAATTGGGGATGTTTCTAGAGGGGATAGGGCAGGGGGACTTCAACCACTCAATGTAAGTAGATATGAGGTTTAATATTTTTTGGTTTGAAAAAAGTGTTTATTGTCTTCCACAATGTTACATTATGATTATAGACAATCTTCGGTGTCCGTTTATGCATTATTCCTGTATAACCAAATTGAGATGTAAATTTTTGTCAGATATCAGTAGTTTGCCATAGCGGTCCATTGTTACATAATTAAAGTCATCTATTAGATGCTATGTTGTTGGGTATGTCATGAATTACAGAGATGATGTACAATAAAAGATGATAACAGCAACATACAAGGAAGGTAGAAAAGAAACAATATTAAAACATACAACATACAATGATAAAAATTGACTAATTACACAAAGAGGATAAAAATAATGACTGTGTATATACAACATTAGAGAGTTTATCTTCATAACTTTTCTGATTCTCAAACAAAAAAGGTTAATAAGTGGCTGCTAAGTGGCTGCTTAGGGGCATGAAATTCAAACAAGTACAAATATATCTATATATACACATATATATATACATATATATATACATATACACACACATGTATACACACACACACATGTACACATGTATATACATACACACACACACATATACACACACATACACACACAAACACAAGGAGAACATATGGACATATTTACACATGGAGTTCTTTACTTCTTGACACTGGGTTGTCAACATCAATCAATATTGGTGAAAAATAATGATATCAATATTTTAGATATTAGATATATTCATGAGTGACTAAGCAAAGCCGGTTACTTCAACCAAAGTCTCCTGGCACTCTACTCATGGAGGATGTCAACCGACATCTTACACACGAATAGTTCCCTCTGCCGATTTCTTCAACCGAAGACTTCAGGCAGTATTACCTACTCAGGTTATCAATCACCAGAGCTGAAACTTGTATCGATATCTTCAATCAACAAAGATTCATCTAATTGTTCATTTAAAGGTGGATTCTCATTTTTCACACTTAAATCCACACATCTTTTGATTCGGGTTTTAAACTTAGCTTTAGTTTCACTCCTCTGATACCAGTCTCCTAAAGAGTTCCAGAGAGAGCACCCTCTATACAGAGGTGATCTAGTATAAAGGGCAGAATGGTGACGTCGCTGGCTGAACTTGATCTTGTTACATGATCTTGTCACCCTTAGGCGCGGTGTTTTCTCAACCCAGTCATCATGTGTGGAGTATTTATACATTACACTTAAGAGTAGCTCTTGCCTTCTACGATCTAACTTGGGCACGCCTGACATGGTATGCATCTCATCTATACTGTATTGCTTATTGTAGTTCTTATAGCATATGTTCAGTCCTCTGTCTTGGAGGCGTTGCAATTTTACTAGATTAGTAGCTGCTGTACCCTCATATGCGAAACATGCATAATCAAATAAGGACAGAATCATACTCTTATAGACAGACACAGCCACACTGCGTGACATATTTTCTCTCAATTTTCCAAAACTGAACAATCTGCCATTGACTTTCTGGTTAACATCCTTATAGGCTTGATCCATACTAAGATAACTATCAATGCTTAACCCTAAGTATTTATAAGAATTCACTACATCCAATTTTTTCCCAGACATTGTGAAGTTAATTCCTCGTATTTTATGTTTCTTTTGGGTTGACACACACCAGGATACCTTGGTTTTTTGCAGATTTATTGTAAGACGTTTCTTCACACACCATGTATAAACAGAGTCTATATCTTCTTGTAATCTTTTGCGAGCAGTTTCAGCTTTGTTACTGGAGGTATAAAACACGAGATCATCTGCATACATAATATATTTGCTATTCTTTATATGTGATTTTACATCATTTACAAAAATTATAAACAACAGTGGCCCCAAGACAGAGCCTTGGGGCACTCCATATTGGACATTTTCCATATTTGAACTGAAATCACCAATACGAGTAAATTGCTGCCGTTCACTTAAATAACTTTCAAGCCATTTCTCCAAGGTTTCATGGATTCCTAGCTTTTTGACCACACCCAGGAGGTACTTGTGGTCGACGCTATCAAAGGCTTTCTTCAAGTCCAAATAGCAAGAGGCAGTCATATGTGATCTGTCTCTACTATCATAAAGGTCATTTAGATATTTGAAGATAGCGTCGCCCGTTCCCAAACCCTGTCTGTAGCCAAATTGGTAATCACCCAAGAAATTTATATCTTCTAGATGGGAATACAGGTGCATGTGGATTAATTTCTCACATATCTTAGATATGTTAAATAGGTTGGCATGTATAAACCCACAGACGGAACGTTCGCAAATGAGATCACTTATCTTTGGACCTTTTCAAGACACACTGTCCCCCTCCTATCCCTTGTCCCTAGTCATGTTCGGCACTAAATCCAAAGACCCCCCTCCCGAGCCAGCGACGTCTTTTGTGAACGTTCCCAGAGCAGAGAAGGTTGGTTAGAGAGTGTTGACATACGTGAACATGAAGGGATGAAGGTAGAGCCTAGAGGGAACAGAGTAAGGGATAGGGGACAGGCATAGGGGTGTATTAAGGGAGTCCCTCAGGGCATGTCGACACCACCACATGTCGTTACCCAGACTCCCACAGCGTACAGACAAAGTCACAAGTACACATCAAACCCTTGAAGGTCATCAGATATGTGTCAAGGTCGCCCTTTCCAGGTTAAGGTCAGCGAAGTCCAGCCCCACTGCACTAAAGGACCTAGTAATAGTTTTTTTTAGATCGATTTTTGAATTTAACGACTGGAACATTCATAAGAAGAAAACGTCTGTTGGCCAGCCCCGCCAGCCTGGTCGAGTTGGATAATTTGTTATCAGTTATTTTCATTGTAGCCCACCCACTTGGCCTGTGAATGAAACCTAGCGGCCACACACAGAGTGAGTTATTGAGCTGGTCTTGAGAGCTGAGATGAACGCATTTGAATATTGTCACATCCCTTTACCGTGAGGAAATATTTGAAGAGATGAATTCGTCCCCCAATTCCAATACAGGTTTAAACGGATTATGATGCCGTGCGACGTTTTGATGCAGGAGATGTCGCCCCCAAATACATAGCACTGTTAGAATGGGATTGGAATGAAATTAGACGCAAATTGAATTAGCATGGTAAACAACATCACGTCGATCTGCCACAAATGTACTATTTTTCTCCATCAGGAGGGATTGAATCAAATCTGAACTACTTCTGATGTTTCCGCATTGCTCTCAGCAGTAAATGTAGTTTCCTTGTTCCCCCTTGTCATACTTAACTCAATCTGTCCAAAGCGTTTACAAATACGGCCATTTCGGCCGGGCCCATTACAATGTATTAAGGTATTACGTTGTGCGTATGCACTGTCGCCGTCAGCAATATAGCATGCTGCAAAGGTAGTGCTCTAATAGTAACGAGAGTCTACCTGCCAGGTAGGTAATAGGGCATGATAAGCTGTTTGTATATCAAGTTATGCACGAGGACACGAGCATATATATAGTGCTGTAAAGCTGCTATTTAGATTATGTCTATTTACGTTTAACATCCGACAAATTTCAATAATTTGCCAATCATAAATGACATTCAAGAACGCCTTTACAGCCAAGTTAACTCCATGTATCTATTCAGACTTCACATAACTTCTTATAGCCGTATACACGTCATCAGGAGAACACGTGAATAAATCATCTTGGGTACCTGAGTGTAAGGCACCAACAGTAACAGGTACCCACCACAAGATTGTTAAATTCTGAGGAACAGTCGGAACGATGTGTGAGTAAGTGGCACTATGTGTCAGTAGACACTACAGTAACGGTAGCGATACCTTAAAGAAGCTAGTGCCATCAAACGCTGATGGGCGTCACTGATGGCGGCGAGCAGACTTTACAGACCTGTCAGCAAACGCTGCAAGCGGAAAACATGACGCTCGGAGACTTGACACCTTGCCTGCTGAGGCAGCTGGGGGGGGGGGGAGGTGTCACTGCAGCCACCCCCGGCTGCCAGGTGATTTACACGCGGCCACAAATGAAGGCAATAACTAACTGACAGAGTGTGGGTATGGAACAGCCAGTTGCCAATCCTGAAAAGCTGGCCCTGACTGTGACACAATGGGTAGTGCCGCCCACGGTGGCCGCACTAAAGCCATAAGCTGGGGATCGATACCCAAGCACTCTGATCCGGCCTTGGAGGAATAATTATTTGATGAGGGCTGCACAGGGGGGACCTATTGCCCCGCTGGTGGTTAGGGCCCGCGCCCGGTCCCATCTGTGGGTCAAAGATTCATACCTATGGATCCCCCGACTGCCTTATTCATGACCGTGGCGGGTGGCCTATTGACAAGGGTCCCACCGAGCACGGGGGTGACTGAAGTAATGCCGGCCGTGGGGTGTAAGTGTAAGGGGCGGCATGCAGGGGCTGGGGGTAAAGTGTCTGCGTTAAGGGTGATACTATAGCGTTAGGAGACACTAGCTTTTCGGGTTTGGCATTGATTGGGAAACCAATAGCTGGATAGGGAAGAAGCCATAAAAGGGATTCCATATTGATTCGCTTGGCTATGGAGAAGGGCCGATAAGGTATCAATCGAATCCAGTCACGTCTAGGGTTCCATCATGCCTGAATAGGTGCTGGGCGTTACTGTTCTCACATTTCAACTGGGCTTAGTTGATGGAGGATGCGAGTATTACATGTACTAACTTGTGTAAATTAATGCTGAATGTCATGGTGTGTTTTGCAGCTGTTATACTGCAACGGTACAAGTTGTATTGGAAAGTGTAAGGCACGTTCAGTGTTGCCTTTTGAGTATCAGACACTTTGTATGTCTGAAAGCCTGGAGGCAGAGGCATTTCCAATCAGATCAGGACAGGTCACATACATGCAATATTATTTTCCAGATGGGGTCCTTATAAGACATAATCATCTCTTGGTGGTGTGAACTGACACCAGACAGCAGCCCCTCTCTAGCACCTCCTGGCGTATCAGTATCACCTGAATGCCTCACCTGATAACGTAATGCCTCTACACGAAAGCTGCTACCTACAGCAAACTGAGCCCACCAAATGACTGAGCTGTCAGAGGTCTGTGCACCTGAAGGAGACAGACCGACACACCCCAGCCTCTCCCCACTCGGA
Source organism: Harmothoe impar (assembly GCA_947462335.1). NCBI lineage: Eukaryota > Metazoa > Annelida > Polychaeta > Phyllodocida > Polynoidae > Harmothoe > Harmothoe impar. Next base: position 54,829,791 of record OX381710.1, on the reverse strand, counting down.
GCTGCTCTGATATTACTGTGGAGGCATGTCAGCACGTAGACAGCAGGGGTGGGTGAATATATGCCTTCTGTCAGGCCCTCCGGCACTGTTTGCACAGGTCTCGTTTAACCCTTTAAGGGTAGCATAGTGTGCATTGAGCTATGCCCTTTATCACCACACCATGCGGTACCTAGAGGGTTAAATGTCATGCCTGGAGGGTGATAATGAGCACGGGCTGAGATTAACGTACTGGAAACACAAAAATTAGCGGAACTAAGATATCACCTCACATTCGTGTTTACTAGCATTATCAATTATTACTAAATGAGGTACAGGTGTGCATCATCTATACTAGCAGTTATGAATATATGACCAATTCCAATCAACAATAGAAAGATAGTTATAAAGAGATGGCCCACTGTTAAATGAGGAAGTGTAGAAACTGAGAATGAGTTCAGGAAATACTATGAGATGCACATCTAGTATAGATGACAAAAGCAATTTACGTTTTGACGGACCTGCAGACCCCTCAGCTACTATACATCTACCGTTTTTTAGATTACATATTGACAAAGAGCAACATACTCCCCCGTCTCTCAGTTTGTTTGCTCATCAGGATAGGAATTGCATAGAAAGGCACACGTTTGCCCATGAAGCTTGGATATAGATGTATTTATGTCAAAAGAAATGAGGAGAAAGATAGACATATGGGTACATGTGTTTTACTATATAGATGTATTTGTAGCTGCTTGTTAGGATACATGTGTACCGGTAGTAGTAGTAGTAGTAGTAAGTTTTTGTACTTATGCTGTATACGTGTATATGCATGAGGTATCGGTATGTTACAATGCCTCTACAATGGGAAGCTCTGAACTGATTTCTGGTTTTGAATTATTCGCACATAGCTTGAATAGTAAACTGATACATTAAATACATTCTCCGAATATATACGTGTAATTTCACCTTGTGATATATGACTGTAATCCTCACAATAGCGGCGAATTGAAATCGCCCTACTGTTGATATCAATAAAAGTGTGTGTTCCTGGTTGCGACATTATAGGTCACTTGTGGAATACATTATAAACCAATGAAAGAAAAAACAAACCATTCACTCACATTCAGGGGTCAACTTGTACCCATGTCATAGCGCTTATCAATGCTTATCTCGCATTGTAAGTAATGGCCGCGACCACAGAACAATAGGTTTAACTCCTATCAACAGGAGTGTGGTGGTGGTGGATTTCTGTTCTGCCTTATGATATACTTTATTCTATGTGAGCCAATATGTCCCAATATTTATGCATAGACACCTGGTTCCCTGTGTTGCTATTTCACTCTCTACATTCCGCATAAAGAGTGCCCAGTATCCCATATGTGTAGCGCTATGCCTGGCACTAAGCCCCCCCCCCACCCCCCCCCCCCCCAGTGAGCGGTTGCTTGCTGCTCCTGTGCTGCTCACTGCCGTCATATCTCAGCGGTGTCGGCCACGTGTGACTCGTCGGTCTGTCCACAGCCCGCCGTGTGTTCCCTATGAATTTTACATGAGTAGACCCACACATAATTCCACCACTGCCTCAAGCAGCTCACAGAGCAGCTCAAGGGCAGCTCACGCTTGGGGAGCGATTCCAACCCTGACCGCTCTTCTTTTGTGTACTGGGGGGAGTTGAACAGGATTGCAGGTGAAATGTTGAAGCAGAGATGAACAATATACTGGACTTGAGTTTGTCAGTCCACTTCAGTGCACAGGAAGCTCTACAGATTCCCCTGTAGGTCCTTGGGTCTGGTGATTTATTTGATCAGAATGTTTGTGAAATTCCTAGCCGTGCGGAAGGTCCAGTGGTTTGAATGTGAGAGAGGAATTTACATATCTGATGCCAGACAGTCCACAAACAGCCCAGACATGAGCACGACGGATTGATTCCTACGCTTCTGCTGAATTTATATTTGACAGAATGGAGTCACCCGAGCTTTTAGATATAGCATTAGTAAAGTGCAGAACAGTGCGAGGGATTTTACTATAAGTAACACAATACTTGCAGTATTTCCAATACTACTACATGTAACACTGTATCAGACTACTTAACAGTTCCCTACCCCGCCTCCATGTGCAACTACTTTGTCAGCCATCACTGGAGATGCACAATGAAGTGAAACATTAAAACCCCCATTGGGCACTAACATTGTTGCTGACAGGGATTTGTCCGCCTCTAACCATGTAAAACACACAAGGTGTTAGTTTGTCGGGGTATTGTCTTGAACGTTAACACTCCAGCACAGAACCTGGTTGAACCTTGACATTAAGCTTAGCCGCAGGGATCCTGCATGGGCTTGACTGTAGCGGAAAGATGGATTGTCATAGGTTCAGAAACTGGGATGTGTGGGATGGTTAATGGGGACGGGGAAGTAGTGAAGCCATGTAAGGGGGTGCATTGCATGACAACATCTACAGGGAAGATGGATACTGGTTAGGCCAACAGTTGATAAGCCAATGGCAGTATGATGGAAATGCAGGCGACTGATAACGAGGACATGTAAGGATATGGGGAAAGCAGAAGAGACCAATCCCTGCTCTGTGGGTGTTATTGGTTAATGATGATATAGGAATAGTTAAATCACATGGAAGAGACATTAACTTCATGCATGTACCTGTGTGGCAATAGAAGCATACATATAATATACCGAGAAAGCAGAGAAGCTAGAGGTGAGTGGGGAGCGTGTATCCTTTACAGCAGCTCCCTCCCTCCGGCCGGCCGCCGCCATTACTTACCGTGTGCCTCTGGCCACCGGAAATGGTCAGCTGATGGAGGGGTTGGTGGGGGCGGTTAGGGGTTGTAACTGTGAGCTATAGTGTACAGACCGAGGTAGGAGGGGTCAACCCGAGGGTTGGATGGGTGGGTGTCAGTGTTTCCGTACAGCTACAGATATTACGCACCCACAAATAGTATTGATACAATGTCCATCTTTTGCTATTGAATGGTAACTCACCCCGACCCCCACAACCAGCGAACCAAAATGTACAGGTCTTTTTAAACAGCATAGAAATGAAAGTATGATTTCCACTCTGAATATACCAGACCTAACCAATTTACTGTCCTTCCATGTCAGTGTGAACCCAGCTAGACACAGTCTGGCCCTTACTTTGAGTGCGTTGTGTGTTGCTGGGCACTTTTTGGGGCTACTGCCTGAGCGAACAAATTAAGTGCCATCGAGGCGAAACGTGTCTGGTCCGACCAAATAAGAAAAATCGGACATTCCCTCTCGGCTTAGAAAGCTGAATCAGATAGAGAGGATATTTTTATATAAAGAAGGCAATTGCAAATGGCAATCCTCAGTTTGAGTGGACAGGATCACAGTTTACCAATTATTGGGATCCTTCCCAGACAGATTCAGAGACACTCAGAAATCTGTAACAGGAATAGCAGTCTATCTTGTCTGGCCTGTCTATTTTGAAGTGGTGTATTTATTTCTGATAGTGAGCAATGGTGGATCTGACTCTAACCAATAAATATGCAATGTGGCGAGGGTCTCAATGGTCAGAGGTGGACTTCATGGTTTCATCATAAATTCATAGACTGCTTCCAGGTATTTATCAATTTTTGGGCACATTAGACTCACAGTCATATCCGAGAGAGCTAAATAGAAATTCCAGTTGGTGAAAGTAGAGTGTAAAATTCCCCATGCCCACCCTAGTGTAGCATGCCTTCCATGTACATTATTATAACGCATCAGCCCCATGCCCACATACCCTGCCGCCTTCTATGGCAAGTCCACACCTATAGGAAGTCCTCCGGTGCCTGACATAGTGAGGGTGTAATCAATTAAGCCCGGATGGACGGGCTTCTTTAGACCTCATGCTAGTCTGGTCCATACCTGCACTTCCTACCCCCTGCCGCACCAGGTACCCTGCTTCTACTGGTGCACACACACATCTCGGAGCTCTGTCAGGTAGCAGTTATTATATCTCAGAGTCATGTCAGCTATAGCAGTTAGATGTATTATAATATAATTCGTATATGCCAGAGCTCTGTCAGCTAGCAGTTGTGATGGTTATTTTGTCCGAGCTCTGTTATATGGAAGAGTTCTATTAGCTAGCAGTTATTATTATTCAAAGCTCTCGTGTACTTATCAAGAGAGAGAGCTGAGGGCTTATACACCTATCTTTACATTTTAATTCACCGATGATTCAACATCATACACGGTACAAGCCATAATAAACATTTTCACACAGGTTGGGTTATTTTGAAGAGGGCCCTGCCACAGCGCACAGACCTTCAGTATAAACACACTGATGAGTTTTCTGTCTGTAACTAAAGAGCAGCATAGGTGTGTGTCTAGGTTCTAACGACCCTACACTAGAGAGAAGCAGTATAATCTTCAAAACCGGCTTTGTACCTTATCGCCAGGAGACTTGGCGTGTTCAAACCACTACCCGTCTCTCATATTTTTTCTTTACAACCAGGGACATGGGGTGGAGGTAGGAGTAGAGAGGGGAAGGGCCCCTTTCTCCAAACGACTATCTTGCTCCCACCCCTCCTGGGCTTGAATAGCGCATGCCTCTCATCCCAGAGCACTAAACGCCTCTTTGGCCTGCCTTTTTATACACCTCATTTCCAGGGGGTCCTTTGTTCCTCCAGGGTTGATCCCATGTCGCTCACCTCTATCAAAAGATGAGAACCCTGCCCCGGCCTGAGAGCAGCTCTGGAGCAGCTCGCTATTACAGTGCAAATCGCTCACTAGGGGTTGTAGAAAGGAGGGTGCGAGTATGCTGCCGGTATCCCTAGGCACCCTTAATGTCCCTTCGCCCTGCCTGCTTTCAGCTCCCACATTAAAATCCCTGCCTGTGTTGGTATCTGCATAGTTTACCTAGTTCTGGGATGCATGGTAATTTTCCAATATCTAGCGCAGAAAACTCTTAATAATCACACCTCTCAAAATCTGCCCTGCTTCTGGGATAATCTATGTAGCTCCTGGGTAGTATCCTGGCAGTCAGCGACCCATCTAATTACACCGTCAGAAACAACACCAGCCTCTAATCCACATTAAACACTCAGATTTCCCACCATGACAACCTCCCTCCTTCCCTTACCTCTCACCTCCTGCAGCATCGACAGTGTCACATTCCCACCACTAGCGGTATTTGTCTTCTATCCTACCCCGTTAGCCCCAGCCTATTTGGGAGATATACCTCACTGCTGAGATGAGATCGGCAGAGAATACCCAGTTTACTGCGCTGAGAGGCCCAGGGGACAATCACCGACTACAGTGTACCGCCTGAGCCCTGCCCCGATCCAATAACTCCAGCCCTACACCATTGTCTAGGTGTAAATGGCGCATAGGGATCCTGAATCCTATGGCAGTAATATATCATCTGCATACAAACACCAAACAACAGGCATGTTTACTGCTTACCATAAAATTAATAACCTATTTACCATGATCCTTATCATTTCGACAAATTTCCCTCCAGGAAAAATACTCATATCCCATATTGTACTTGACATGTTGACTAACAGTGCTCTCTTTTTTCATCTATAGGTGAGTAAGAATTTCATCGATGATCATTATCCCTCGCGGCTGGTAAGTCAGATAGATGTTTCTACCACATATCTCGTCATTAAGCAGCTATTAGGTTGTGTGTTTTAGACACAGGGGATATAATACCATAAACATTAAATCCCAGATAGCCAGAGTCTCTAGAATATAAGGTGTGAGCAGCTCCATATGATATATAACATGAGCACCTCATCTCCAGCGCCTAATAGTAATGGACTTATAGTCTATGGATCTGTTAGCACCCCTGAAATGAGTTCGTGAAGTTCTAGATGGGGATGTGTGGCGTAGGGAAGGTCTGGTGTGCAACACCTTTGGCTTCTGTCCTGCTGGAGGAGCCCAGGCCCCGTGGTAGTGGCCTACGTCCCCTGAACTCTGGGGGCTCTGGAGTATGTGGCGGGGGGCATACGGCGTAGGGTGTGTCCTAGCCAGACGTGTTATATATACTATACACCATGACCAGGGCTGTACCCTCCCATCAACCCTGGAGGACCTGCACAGGATCCACAAGGATCCATACCACATAGACCCCCGCCCCAGATGACGTGCTCCCCCCTGGTGTGGATGTTTAGTGTCGATCTTTGATCCTAGGTGGCGCAGGGTATTAGTGGAGGAAGCAGTAACTCAGCTGGAACAGCCCCCATTGATGAGACTGCCCGTACTAAGGTACTGGAGGAGGGTTAGGGGGATGGGGGAGGGGGGATGGGTGGACCGTCCTTGTCAGCAATGCCACCAATGAGGCCCTCCCTAGTCGATGCAGATGCCATGAGAACTTACGACGGTACAGCTGAAGGTTGGCCTTTTCGATTTGTGGAGATACTGGAAGTTGTCTCATTTGTCAACAGAAATCGTTGATGCATCAAATAGATCCCGTCTTGAATACCGCTGCTGTGGTGTACCAGGTATGACTGTACAATATAGGATAGGCGTATGATATACCTGACCAGTTGATATCTAAAAGCTTACTGGGTAGGGAATGATTGGTTTACATGTAGGACATCTTTTCACATTAGTTTCTCCTATCTAAGATACCTGCATCAACACATATATCTAAAAGTGCTTGGGTATCTCGAGTTCCAGTGCATAAACGCAGCAGCAACTGAAGCAGCGTATAATGGCAGGTATTGGCATGAGCAGCTCAGCTTACTACAGAGAGGATGATCGGAGCAGCTCATGCATCTCTCACAGCATCTTTCCCACACCATCAGCCCCCGCCCTCCCTGGGAAGCTACCCCCACTACATGCAGCAAGGTGTCCCGGCTCCATCAGGTCCTTAAATGTTTCATTCAGACCTCCCCCGTCCTACGCACCAGCCTTATGGTGGCCTCCCACGGCAGGGCGGCATCAATAATAAGACGAGGCGAGCAGCTCCTATCTACATCTAGTTACCACTGGAGCTGCTCCCCATAGGCCGCGCTGATCGACGCTAAAAGCCACTGAAATATTTCAATTGAAATATATCGGGCCTGCGACGAGGAAGACCCCTAGAGGCTGACAGGAGAATCTCTGACAGACGGCTTGTGGTAAGAGGAGGTTGGGGCCTGGAACTGCTGGTATACTTTATAAGAGGTTATGCGTGTGTAAGGGAGCGGGAAGTAGAGCGTATGGGACAGATACATCCTGGTGCTAACATGCTTGGATATTCCAGATGTATAAATTAGTGCACAATTGTTAGCCCTTCATCACTTGATTTATTGTATAACTTAGCAATTTAGCGCAATATATATATTGCGTTACAGTGTGGAAGGGTTAACACTGCTATACAATCCTTGCGTGACATTCACTGGAAAATGCGAATTGTCTATCCGTATAATGGTACTTTTGTGAATACTGGCTCATCAGCCACTAGTTTCTGGCGACACCTGTTTGGAAACGAACAGCTTTATACCTGAGTGGAAAGGTGGGCTCACACTGTGCGCGTCATAACGCCCCCTGCCGCCGCTGGTGCCGCATTACCGCCCAGCGCAGCTCATGTCACCTGTCGTCATGGGAACTGTGTACATACGTCACCGCTGCCGTCACGCATGACGTACACTGCTCGGCACGTGACGTGTTCTCCCCTGCCTGCCGCCAGGGGTCCATTACTGCTGAATGGAGCGCTGTCTTGCTGCTAGAGGCAGATTTCCAGCAGGGGGCGTGGTGGTGGGAGGACATGGGGATGTTTTTAACGCAGGGGGCGCTGGGGTTGGCGTGATCTCTGTACTATATGTGTGTGCTCAGTGGTCGGGGAGAGCAATAGGTGAGCAACTCATTTGCGCTGTGGTCGACATGCGGGACAATTACTCTCAAAGCTATAAACCCAATCCCTTTGCACTGAAACTGTAGCTCTTAGTACAATTCGAGAAGGCGTAGCTTGATACTGAAAGTCAGGGGAATATTACTTATTGTCAGTGATATTGATGTTACCAATATATCAAATCCCTCCACATGTATCAAATCCCTTTGCTGCTCAATTGCCTCAGAACCCGCCTTAGAACCCCTTCAGCCGTGCGCCTACCCTGTGCTACTTACCCCGACCGTCCAGTCAGCCCAACAGTCTATAGAATAGCAGCAGACCCGCTGTAGGTCAGGCCGTTTGAAGAGAGCGCTTGTTCTCTGAAATATAGATGGCCGGAAGTTGTCTCTTCTAGACAGTAAGGCAGTGATGGATGGATCAACCCTCAACAACCCAGAACACAAACAGTCCACCTATCCAACTCTACCCACCTTTACCCTACCCCATGTCCGGCAACCCGCCCCGATATCTCCTAGAGGTCATTGTTCCTTGCTATCCGTCTATAGCCTCCCCCTCCCCGTAGGCAATCGGCCTTATCTTCCCTGGGGACTGCTTTCATCTTGCTGTAGGTAAACAGTGGGCAATGTACAGGTAAGCAGGGTTGGTAGCTCTAGAATAATCATACTTTCCTATGCTGTTTAGTTATACCTTTATCTCGGGTATTTTGTGGTCATCACTAGTGGATGTAGTCTATATATAGATAGATCACGACAATATATCAGTTGATACCATATCAGTCCATGTGATGGTTTTGTCTTTAAGACAGTATGATCTCTTTTACCCCAGCCATGCCTTTCTCAGTACCATCTAGTCATGTCCCCCTCCATTGCATTCCTATCCACTACCAGCCCCCCCCCGCCCGCCATACCCCCACCCTCTCTCCACCCCCATCCACCCTCTCCAGTGGGGTGTGAGCAGACTTGCTCCTACTGGTGCAGTTACTGGAGCAGTAACAGGGTTGCCTCCTCCAGTTAGCTGCCTGCCCACTGCCGTTAGCCGGCCCCAGGTCCCGACTCCACTACTTCTGGCATGCCGCAATGAGAAAATGATTGTTTCCTAACCGCCCGATCAAGTTGCTGTGCGATCCACCACACCCCTGCTGCCAGGCACCAGGCATTGGAGAGTGGTGGGTTAGGGCAGGAGCAGCAACTATAAATACAATCAAATCACAAAATGAGCATTTGTTGCAAAATGCTTGCTGTTTAAAAGCAGGAGATAAAAATAATTCCAATGGCCTTTGGCATGCGGCGACGACATGGGGCGAGGTTTTGGTAAATTCCTGCGTTAATAAAAATTGCCTGTTTCCTGTCAGATTGTAATTGAGGCCTTTTAGTAACGCTCAAGGGGGGTTAACGGTGAATTAGAGCATTCGTGCTAAGTGTGCTAATGTGTAAATCGACATAAATGTCAGCCAGTCCGATTAGGCAGAGGAATTTAGTAGGAAAATGCTCTAAACTTTCTAAAATACTCCCATTACGCTACAATTTATAACCTCTAATGTCAGCCCGCTATATCAATTTCATGAGTTTGGCTGCTAACAGTAATATGGCTTCTGTTTAAGTTAAGATTATGAAGCTTTTCCGAGTCTCCGTTTCCTTCAGCACCCTCGGACATACCCTCCAGACCATGTGAGTAGTATAGGGAGATGGCAGCCTGATTCAGACCAAAATCGATTTAGTCTTTAACACGCCCATGGGTTGAGTTTTTCACCAAACTGCTGCGGTGGCTAGGGGACGGTCCTTGCACATGTGGGCGAGTAAGAATGGAGGTTATAAACAGAGAAGTATATGGGGGGCATTACTTTGGGTGAGCACCTCTTTAAAGCAAACATACCTGTACATCCAGACGGGAAGTAGCATACTATGTCCCGCTGTCACATTACCACTCTCAGCATTAGGTCTAGAGCAGTTCCAACGCTCAAGGGCAGTACGCATTTCAATAGGGATACCTATCAAACAGAGAGAAGGTAGGTCAAATTTCACAATAACAACGGTCCCTTCTCATTTCAAGGTTTGCATTCCAAGAAAGTTCATTGAAAACTTAATAGCAGTATTCGCAATATTTATGTACCTACAGAGGTGATATGGCAGCCATCAAAGAGCATCTAGTTAAAATGGATATTTGAATTGCTGCACACAACTATATATGGTCCTGTTATGTTGTTACCTACTTTAATAATTACCTACATCAGCCAAAATATATGTGCACACATCACGTGAATCATACCCCTTGCTTGTTGCTTCTGTTCATACACTAGGTGAATTTAAAGGAAACATAGTATCATTAAGGCTAGTGATTCCCATTAATAGTATTTATAAATGTTAAAAACCGCTATAAATACATGGTTACACACCCATAGTCCTTAGACACACGCCTGAGGCAAAGCAGTAACATGACCTCAGTGACCCACAGTTCTCACCAAAGGTCAATATCATGGAGACTGTTCCCCTGGGGATCGCCTCTAACCTGCCTAGCAGTTAGGGCCCGGAAACACGGAGGTGCTTCTCCCCTTCGTCACATTGATATACATAGCCAGTCCCCAGGGCGAGCAGCTCACCGACAATACCGAGTGGGGGAGGAGCAGCTCTATAGCCTGGAGCGGTGCCTGCCTGAGGGTGTGGGTATTGTGTCGGACCATCCCCGGGCCCTCCAATAGAGGATGTAGGACTGTGGATGTTTCCGTAATGATGCAGCCCCATCTCCCACCCTTCTGGTCATACAGACCCCCTTCATGCTCCCACTCCGCCCCTACCGCTGCCAGTGCCTATCTCTGCTGCCAATACTGGAGAGTTATTCATACCCCTGGATGTGTGTGCTGGTGGTGGCAGTGCCCCTGGGTCCCTTGTTGGGGTGTAGGGGTTGGAGGGCCTTGTAATGATGGCACCCCTCTACTCCATTGACAATCCCCACCCTCCAGCCCATCCCCTATAGATGGACGGCCGCGCGGCTTCCAATTTACGCAGCGGCCCTGGAGGAGCCCGGGGATGTCGGTGTGTAAGCCTGCCACAAGCTGATCCGCCCTGATCCACCCGACTACACTCCACTCCCCCTTCTCCTTATCCCACCCCATCTTTTCCCAGACCCATCTACTGACTTTGCTCGCTCTAACCCGTATATCGCATACAATCTCACTTCCCATACGGGCCTACTAAGTCTCCGCATCTCCCTGCCTCCCCATCCCTCCTATGACCTACCTCTATCAGACCGATGAATACCGATTTTACTTCACTCCCGCTAGATTATATCCTAAATCTGCTTCCTCAAACTGTCCTAAAATCTTGAAATTCCCCATGGCGGTATATGTTATATTGTGATACTGATATAGAGTTATTTCCCAATACTGCTGTAAATACCCTGCTTCCATAATGGACTCCCCAAGGCACTCCCTTTGTTCTTGACCTCAGACCCACTGGACATCCGCCTTCCTTTGTTCTTGTGAAACCTGATTTTCCAACACTGATATAGTAAACCCAAAAATGTGAGTGCCTATCATCGATCATGCCATCTCACAATCCTAACAAACACATAGTAAATGTAAATGTATCTTAGACCTTCACATTGCTTCTAATCATCATCGTCAACAAGCGACCTACTGTCCTGGAAAACCCCTCCTCCCCTAAGCTTTTCTATATACTCTACTTCCTTTGATCTCCTCTTCCCATTCCTCTCCACTGCCCAAACCATATTCTACCCAATTCTCATTTCCCTCCCATCTTGACTCCCTTCTCCACTGTAGCCCTCTCTACCCTACTAGTACCATCTCTAGCCCTCCTATCCCTTCTCAGCCTCTCCTGCCGTCACACCAAGCATCGATTGCCTTACACCATTACCGTTTAATACGCCTTATTTCCGGCGAGGCGTAGCTTTTCTGTCATTTCCCCCAGCTGCTGCTGCGGCGGCCACCTTGTGCCCATTACCATCCTAACGCCTCCCCACCTCGGTCATGCCGCATCTTTTATTCACCCGCCGCACGGTACGCTTCTTCTGTGTAATGCTTGAAGACGCGTCAATGAAGCATGCCATATGCATTGCCATATTCATTTCAAGACGACAAACCACTATCTTTTTGAGTCTTTTTACTGAGTCAAATAAATCAAAATGGGTTGTTTTTTATGGGACATTGGACTGTTGTTATCTCTGGGTGAGTTAAGACGATGTGGTAATACTATTAGCCCATCGATGTGTAACCCTGTAATTGATGAGAATATTCATGGTTAGCAACCGACAGATTCTTGACGGTTATGAAGTAAAATAACTGGAGATATCCTCATAACGATATTACATAATAGAATAATTGCCTTATACTACAAGAAGTCAATGCAGTGTCCCTGTGTTTAATCAAACAAAACAAGGGATTTCCTATGCACAAAGGATGTGTGAAACACGTTGACTAATCTTACTGACTTGCTCTCGATGTCCACTGGGTGAAGTGCTACACATATTTGCATTTCACACTGACATTTCAGACTACCGACTGGAGTGTTGTCCCATGTATCGACCCCGATATATACAGATGCCGCCATGGGAATGCTAAGAAGTGGCTTCCCCCAGTGGCTTCGGTACTATTCCTTGCTATATTCACCAGTTATGGTTTCAACCAACTCCTCCCACATCTTCCTCCATGTCCCTGGATATAAGCCAAGTAGGGCGTATAAATAGATCTGTAGTGATACAGAAGTTCCAGATCCTTGTGCAAATTATGGGTCTTAAAATCAACTATAAAAACTCTAGTCTTAATCCCAGCTAGTTTAATAAAAATTGATAAGGGGAGTGGAACGGAGGAAATGGCTTCACCAGTGGCTTCTTACTAAGCCACGATCCTATATACCCCGAGTCCCACTAAACCTACAAGACTAACGGCACATAACCAATGTCCTCTTGCAGTGACTTGTGATGGCCAACAGACTTGTCCTGCGGGGATGCCTAGATTAGATTAATAGGGGGTGGTCTTAGATATTCCGCATGTAAAGGAGGGGTCTGGTTTGGCAGGAAGCCGGCGAGGGATGGATTAAAAACTGCCTATTCTGGCTTAAATTAGCTGGTCTATGGGGTCTGGGCGGTAGAGATAGTGACAGGATGGGTGCTGTTATCAGGGCTGTAGTGGTGGTAGTAGTGGCTGCTGGACACTTCTGTGTTGGCCATTCAGTGCTTCAGGAATGTCATGTTTCTATTGTATACTCTAGGGGAGAGAGGAAATGAAGACAGAACGGCATTTTATGGAGGTATGCATGTAGATCTCTAGATAGATTATTGTCTATCATCTGACAATCAGATTAGGTGGACTTTTGATATAGGATCAATTTTAGTTAAAAGAGAACTAAGCACTGGAACTGTAAATAAAGCGTCCCCTATGTGGGCGTGGATCCCGGGGGTGGATGAGGAATGTCTTGTATTTTGATACTATTATGAAAACCTTTCGTTTTGTGTAAGAAGCAGAATAGGCCTACGCAGTGTTTGATCCCACCTGGTCGTTGTCAAAACATATATGTCCATGTGGCTTAAATTCTGTTGTAAAAGCAGTATGCATACTTGGGTCTACCCAGCATGTATACACAGAAACCATACATTGGTAAGATGAATAACAACAAACACCTGCGTGAGAACAAACAATATACCTATATCCCAGGGTATCAAGGGTGAGAGGAGTCATGGGTGGGGCATTGTCTCTGTAGATAATTACTTGTCTCACCTCTGCTCACACTGCTGCCTGTTCCCAGGCCATTAGCCTACAGCCTCCCACCTATTATGATGTACAGCAAGGATTCAACACGACACCACCACACGGCAGGTTGCCATGCCACAGCTGATATTTCTTCAGGCTAATCTGGATACATGACCCTAGGAAATATTCATAGAAACAGCATCGGTCCGCTTATTCCAGCATATGGAATGCTATACCAATTGTGCTTGGGCAGTAGGATGTTGGTTGTTGGTGGCATGGTGCTGCGCCTATGTATATATAACGTAGGTGGAATTGCTGCAACGAGAGCAGAGGCGTGGATAATTTTATGTTCTCCCTCTACATATCCAACCCCCTATTCCCTCTGCTCCACCCCTTCTCCTCTCCCATCCCACTACCCTCTCATTGGCAGGACTGGAGTATTGATGTTGGATATATACCATCTTATGGGATATAAAGCGTAGGAATCGCTGTAGCCAGCCAAAGAGATGAGAAACATGTGTCATCACATAGAGACGCAGTGCATACACATGTACCTCTACAAGGCAGTTACCACCACCTAGTTAGATAGACCAACATGCCAGCAATATGAGAACCAGTATGGGACAACAACAGTAAAGAGAGCATCTTTAACAGTACATTTTATAAATAAACGCGACATATATTATATTTAATGCCTGGGATTGCGTATTCAAAGCTTTCCCTTTGATTCATTAGGTATTAACGGACAGAATAATGTGGTACATAATGGACTATAAAAGGTGAAATTATCACACCCCCGGCGGATTTATTAGGCCTTTGGATTACGTACTGCTGTTTTTAACCGTACTCCATTTCCCTAGCTTTGTGTGCTATATTGCCAATTTATGAAGCACGGTGTGGCCACAGGACATAATTAACATGATGCATTTTATATAAGTTTCTTTATGAGTTAGAGGGTGCCCTATTACCGTATTCGACGACTTCCAAAGAATACGTTACAAAAGTGCAGGTTTCATGGATGTAATGATGAACCATACCCCTATGCCAGACTTGTAATGCCCTTATTATTTCGGCATTAAATAACTTTTTGCTATCATTCAAGTATTTATAGATAGGCCTTTGCTGTCACAATGGGTTGCTCCTTATGCTAATACTCAGCAAGGACGGTGTATACCTGCAGGCCAAAGCCTCGCACATTCCACTCCAGCCGGTGACAAGCGGCTGATAGCCCCTCCTGGTGGTGGTGGAGTGTTTGTTGGCTGCGGGCGGCATCTGGGGGTAAAGAAGAACTGTGTGTGTGGAGGATCCCCACTAATTCACTGGAGCTGGTGTGTACCAGGCCGGGGGTCTGGGTAAACCTGGCCCCTCTGCACCCCCATCTACTCCCCATCCCACCTCTGGTGATGTGTCAATGGGTAGCTTAGGGGCAGGCTGCTGCTGCCTCTTAATCACTACAACCAAGTCCCCTCCTCTCCACAGAGCTTGGGGTTTTACAGGGAGGCAAAAAAGAAGGAAACTTAGATGTTATTAACAAAGAAGTGCCCTTAGATGTGTGCCCACTATGTACGTGTAAGTGCATGTAAAAGGAATATGACAGCAAAAACAGTTAGTGCGCCTCACATACTTCGATCTATCAGCACATTCCATCCCCGGGCCATATTTCTATTGATGGTGCTTCTTTTGATGGTAAATAGTCTCGCTAACACAATTTTGGACCAGCCCTTGCTTCACTTTATCCATGGTTGTTTGCTGAAATTTCCCAGCGCAGCTAAGGCGGTTTGTGTGAGAATGGGGAAAATGAAACATAAGGTGCTGCAATGGTATTTGCCATGTTCCGCACAGCCCAGAGGGCAGGTATCTGCTGTTGTTGAGGCACGTGTGCCCTAGTGGTAAAGAGGGATGCTGGCCACCTCTGCTGCGTGAGAGTGCTAAACCGTGCCACACAGAGAAGCGTCATGCGCTGAGCGCCAGGTTAGAAAAGCTGCTATTGACTCAGATCCCTGCTTGCCATAGATACTGCACACACTAGACAGCAGCCCACCTACAGCACTGCCAGGCCACATTCCACACATCAGTTTAAACATTCCCGCTTTAGTTTAACCCTTACTACCCAGTACCTATATAATTAAGGAGAACTACAGGTCCGTAACTGGCGCTCTTTGCGGGACACTTCGTTTTTTTCGATATGATGGAACTTGAAAGATCCATTGGAGGAACTTGGTTTACTTTCATATGCCAAGATGCAAATAGTGGCTTGATTTGGATATAAGACCATAATTCTAATGGTCAATATATATATTATAGTAAAACAAACATAGAAATTTTAGTCAAGGTTTTCTCTCTACAGAACTGAATAATTGTCCGATTTACAAGCTTCAAAAGCTGGCATGTACCTAAGTATCCCCTTTCTTAGGCCAATGAGTGCTCCAGGGGGGGGGGGGGTCGGCGACAACCCCTAGCTACGGACCTGTTAACTGGAGCATAGTAGATATTGTTTAAACCTAAAGGTCAATGAACAGAAGCTGAAGGGTGGCAATACCGACACCTTCGAGTCAGGATCACCAATCGCTGCAGGGTTTGGTTGAAACTATACCCCCCATATTTGCTTTCTACATTGCGGAGGTTGCATGCTCCTGTAGCATCCACAGGCAGGGGACAATAGGGGATTAGATTCATTGTGGGCAGGAGCTGAGACTAGATCTGTCTGAGGGGAGGTGCCTGCTGTAAAAGAAGCACCCCTGGACGGCGGTTATCAGGCGCTGGATTTGTCACAGCGGTCTCAACAGGGCCTATACAGACAGTCTTAAGGCAGAACTTTTAAGAATCGATTATATTGTAGGCCCTACAACAAAGGGACTCTTTATGTCTGTTTGCTGTGCAGATCTATTCCTGGTACCATATTGACTATGTTCAGATAATGGGAGATTGTGGGAGTACTGTCGGAGCGGAAAGACATAAGTCGATACAGAAGTTGCCAGGGCTGAATCCATGGTAAAGGCAGGACAGAGATAATAATAAACTGGAGTAATTATATTTCAGTAGTATCTTCGAGGTCTAAGGCCTGCCCTGCCTCTTGATGGCAGCTATAGCGGGGCAGAAATTCATAACTTTGCTCCTAATTTGATTCATAATACATGAATAATACACCGGATAATACACACAAATATATGCACTTGTTAGTAAAATCAATAGCATTCTATAAATTGCATATCATCCTTAGATATGCACAATGAACTATTCACTGTATTACAGCCACTACAGTCCTATTGCAATTCCAGTAAAAAGCCCTATTTTACATATAAGAGATGCTCTGAGCTGCTCGGCTAAAATGAAGACCAGTGAGTAGCTCAGTGCTCAGTAGCAGGGGAGGGGGCAGTGGGAGAGGCCACTGGAGGCTACTGTGGTAGTGAAGGATGAAAGTAGTGGGCAGTGTAGGCCATTGTTGGGACTGTGGCCTGTACACGATAAGTCCTCCAGGGTCCCAAAGGATAAGGCCCTGCGCCGGAGTAATCACACTGTAAACCCATGTTTCTAGCACTGGGCAAAGGGTGGGTGGCATATAGAGCACAAAGGAGTCTCAGGGTGGCCTAGGGCGCAGGATATTAAGGGCTTTCCATTAGCATTTTGACGTGATGCTTAAATTGCAGCTATTCATGAGCAATATCTTAAATCGACTTGTAATTCCAGCAGAGGCTCATTACAAGCAGGAGGTGAATACGGAATCATCTAGCGTGATAAAAAGAATAACCTTTACAAAGCCTTCAGCATGCCCCCTGGAGACTTTACATCCTCTATTACCAGACTACAGGGTGTATGGGCGCGTGTGATTGCTTTGACATTTACATGCCTTTATTTCCATTTCCATCAGTGTTGTACAGGCATTGTATTCTTCACAAAGAACTATAATGAACACCCAGAGTGTCTGTACATTTTTGTATACTGGCGTATTAATATATGGCCCGTGGCAGTGTTCGACAGCTGATATACAGTGCGTGTCACTGACCCTCACCACTGCCCCAGGCACTCCTACCCCATCACTGTTATGTATGTACAGTGGCCGTATTGAGAAGCATTGCCAACAACAATGACCAGCCGATCAGGAGGCCCCCTTCCCTGGAGTAGTAGCAGCTTTAGGGTTTGGAGTTGCTGAATTATGGAGGTGTTGTTCTCTTGGAGTAGCGGCGTGCATACGCTATGAAGCTGATTAGTTTAGCAGCAGCCATCACTCACCTTGTAACGTCACTGTGCCTGTAATGGCTGCTGGAGGAACACATCCCCCTGTTTGGCAGTCTAACCCCCAGGGACCCAGACCCAGGAGGAACATCCATACACCACCCTCCAGTACCCGCCAGTACAGCCTCAACCAGGCACACCCTGCCTGCAAAACACCCTTCATGCTCCAGGGGTAAGATAACAGAAAAATGAGACAAGCGGCATGTTGTCGAAAGGCTTTCGCCAACCGAATCAAAGGCATAATACCCAAAATACAGGGGAGCGCGTCCTGTTTTTGTGGATCGATCTGAAGTTGGTCCTGAAGGAAGGCTTGTTTGAAGGAGGTTTATTAAACTGCTTAATTGGCACACGTTCCATGTCAGCAGTGTTGTTCCTGACAGGAATCTGACAGAAAGTGGGCCAAGTAGCACTGCCAACAGACTGGGCGACTCTTGTTAAAGTTACCTCAGTGGTCCTCAGTTGGTGACGTGTATCGTCCTTCCTGAGAAACCCTTCTAGTGGCCTTTTGTGGACCTCGGTGCAGAAGGTGACATTTCAAGGGGTGCCCAGTGACTGAGAGGGGAAGCCCCACAAAGGAGAGAGACAGCTGCGGGAGTGACAATCACTAAGGAGGATGGGGAGTTGTAGTAGTGGAGGAAGGCGGCCGTTTCCCTTGCTGACCTAGGTCTGTGATGGAGAAGTCAGTGCCTTACAGGTTGAACCTGTACATGCCCCAGTCTTATAGTGACACTAATACTGATAAGGTATTGTAGTGAGGCCATCATCTGTCATGCTCTGTTAATACATCTGTGAAATTCGCACTAAGCAATAGTCAAGAGACGGAATACCTAGCGGCAGATGTCACTGCTATGACAGTCAGTTGCCTCTTTGTGCGCCTTAACTATTTTTAAGCCCAAAAATATAGTACGTCTATAGGGATTGATCCAGACTTCATAATGACTAAAGGGTTTACAGAGCAAGGTGACATCTCCCCAGTTTATGCGTTCTCATTGACACACATTCACGGTTATGACATCCTTAGGACATTCAGCAGCAATAGAGACAACAAACACCCAGTCTAAACGTATTAGGTGGTGATGTGGAATCTCCGGGGATTTACAGCACACCATGATCGTATCACAAAACCCATCCATCCTGCATTTTCACTGGGCAAAAATCGCCATAAAATTTAATGGAATGTGACGACGTCTCACAAATATTCTACAATGAACAGGTCTAGCATTTGAGTCCCAATGGGTTGTAATCCCAGCCCTATTCCCGCGAGCTATTTACGGCGTCCCATTGAATCATATCTGGGAGTAATAGTAGGGGGAGTCTGGCAGCCCAAACCAGACAAAACATGTTTGCAGTGATTCTGTGTGCCGGCCCTCGGTGATGGATAATGCATTGGGTTTCTTGTGTTTTTCAGGGTGCTATCTTCTGCCACCCCAGGCTAATAAATGGCACTGTGGTGGGGCCATCTAGATGGGGTGGGTATTCACTGGGTGACGGCCGCTTACTGCCTTGGTAAGATGGGATTACGGGGGGATGAATGCCTGCCCAGATCTGCCTTTCTCCAGTGCATCTATCATCACCCTTCACGGCCGCCACTAGTCCTGGGATCCCAACTTTTGCTCTTTCACTGCTCTACAGTGTGGGTGCACAATACACTAGAAGTCACCGACACCAGCACCCACACGCTGTACATAACAACAGTGTAGCACCCACACTCTCTTTAGGTTTAATAGCTGAAACCAGTTCTCAGCCCACCCAAGAGCCAACCCCAACCTAACAAATACCATCTTATTTTGATATCATATGTGTCCACCTCCACGGTGCATAGTCAAATAGCCTTAACTCATCCTAACACATAATATTTAAAGGTCAGTAGTCATATGATACACCTCCGCCCACACAGCTTGTGTTGTCATGCCATACCCATCCCACGCAGCTTGACCGACTGCCCCTACATAGATTTTATTTCCATCACTTCTAGCTAGATGTATTTATATCATATCTGTCCATCACGAACATCTCGAGTCTTGTAGGTATCGATGTGAAGATGGAATAGTCACATTCATTAACTCAAGCCCAAAGATGGGAATCCATCCACAGATAGCCCTCGTTCTATCTAGCCATACACCTACATGTCCAAATTGAATCCCATGTCAAATATCAGACATGAAGATAGTGATGTCTTGCTCTTACATGTATCTTGAGTACTAGTCAAGATGTAAACATATACGTCTCTCTGGAAGATTATAATGCCAGGAACGGGATTTGCAGTGATATGAACAAATCAGAAATGTTTTATATTATATTATGTTACAACTTATGCGTGTAATATGCGACATAAATGGCACATAATCCTTAGTATTGCTGATTCCACTGATGTCCAGGAGAAAGTAATATGCCTACCGGTACTGGCACGTCCAGAGCTTTGAAAAAGAAGTATGTATGCGTCTGAATAAAAATGTTTAATTTCGTCAAGGAAATCTATTGTAGGGTTACTCGAGATCTCTATATAATAATAAAGTGAAATCTGAAGCTTTTTAGATATGAACCTTATGTACCATCCAATATATAAATAATGAATCCCTAATCTGAGCCGATATGAAAGGCCTCCTTTTCATAGGCCACAGCAGACGAGAAATAAAACAACCAAAAAGGGATCGTGCCGCTCATATCGAGTAGGGTCAAAAACAAGTTACCACCAAGATTGAAAAAGAAAATACTGTCTAAAAGTTACTGAGATGATGTCAAAATGACTGTCCATGGTGGCAGGGAGTACGTGGGAAGAAAACCCTGGGTGTGGGAAGAAACCCTGGATGAGCAAAGTGTTCTGACATAGGATGCGGTTTCACTACCAGGCACCTATACAGGGGTGACCTGGTCCAGTCAAGAGAAAAGGATAGCCAGCCTCCTGCAGCACATTGGCGGCATCAATGTTATCTCAAGTAAGCATGTGCAGCTTTCACATACACATGGGCAGGATAATCATACCCGGAATGGGAATATTGGAAGACATTGTGCATGATATCAAAGGATATAGATGAAAAAATGGCAGCACAATCAGTACATCGTACAGAAGCGGGGTTGTGGAGGGGGTGGTCGAAACAGGCAAAGAGAGACACAACAGAGGGGTGCATAACCTACGTATCTGCAGGAATGAAGCCACTTTGGCAGGAAAGCAAGAGGAAGACAAGGAGAAAGATCTCTTATAGTGGCAGCAATACTGAGAGACAAATAACAATCAGGGAAAGAAGTCGGTTGTAACGACATCCAAGGGAAGCACATAATGCGTCCACAAAGGCAGGTATGCAGAACTACTCATGGAGGCGTACAACCACTGCATACAGGAGAAATATCAGCTGGGTTTGACTTCAAATGGCTTGATGGAGACATAAGGTGGATCCATGGGAAAAGAAAGGGGGACGGAGTGTAAGGGGCTGGAGTTGTCCACCTAATGGTGGGTTGCGGGCGGTGATCTGCCCACGTCTCAAGTGGCCGTCTGGGATTTGGGAGGTGTTGCCGGGGACCTTGGACCCAGTGCTGGAGGGTGGGGTGAATCATCGAGGGGCGATTTACGGCCGGGCCCAGTGGCCGGACAGGGCGGTGCCGGGTGGCCGGAATGATGACCCCCACAACCCCGGGACCTGGACAAGTGTTGTCCACCACAACTAGTTATACTTTATCTACACACAAAGATGTGCACAGGGATATAATGACCCTGTGACTAAAGCGGCAGCGTACCTTATCCTTATGGTCCTCTAACGAGAGCCAGCCTTCCTTATGGCCCTCTTGACTAAGGATCAGTCTGCTCTAATAATTGTGCATTTAGCTGAGGAGATCTGCTTTATCCCCTCTGACCTTCCTTGTGGTCCTCTAACAGAGGACAAGGGTTATGCTTCCTTATGCCGCTCTGACTAAGAGCCAGACTGCACCAGCCCTCAATGTGAATCTCTGACTGAGGACCAACCTGCATTCTGACCCCCTGAGCACCTCTGATTGAGGGTTGCCCCGTCCTACTCTATGTCACGACTGGTGGCGCTGCAGTCAACGATCTATATCTCTCAGGAACTTAGATTTGAATACAATGTAGTTCGATCCTCCTGCCCTGCGTCGTATTAAAACTAAACCGGCCCATCGGACCGCCCCCTGGATGTCGGGATTATACGATTAGTACCCCCACCTGGCACCAGAGGGCAGGGGAGGGCACCCAAATATAATCATGACGGTTACATGAGGTCAGAGGTGAGACTCGGGGTGGGATGGGAGGGGGCTGGTGGGGGGGGGGGGGGGGGTGGCTGAGACGGTCCTGAGTCTGGAGGTCAGGCCTGGATCGTTTATAATATTGTCACAACCTCCCAACTTCCTGGGTCATTCCATAGGATTACATAAGTAATAACTGGGAAATCTAATCGAAGTGGTGTTAGCATGTGCAGCGTTCTAGGGAACGTGTTTTTATACTTTGTAAAAGAAGTTAAACCTTCCTTTAATGGTGATTTATGCGTTGCTAAATCAAGGATTTTCGGTCAGAGTGGATTCTTAAAGCGGTAATAAAAATAGCATTGACATTGATGGATCATTCAAACTGGGTAGTGGATCTGCTATAGCACGGAGTCTGGGTAGCTATAGCTAGACGAGATGCCCTATGTCACACACAGAATTGTATATTCTAATGCATGCACGATGTGATGATTGAAGAATAAAACCGCTGAACTGACCCATCTCCTGTGTACCATTTATTCCACCCATAAGAATTTTCCACTTTGAGAAAGATTTATGTATTGAGATGGAAAATTGTATCTTGCCAGAGAAGGTGCCTGCCTAAGACAGCGACTTCTGTACTAATTATTGAAGGGGAAAGATAGTGTTGTTCTGAGGTGGTTGTTGCAAGGATGGCTCAGTCATAAAAAATGCCCACCAGCCTGTTAGGCACTCCACTGGTCAAATGGGTCACAGTAAAACATGGTATCACTGATAAGAGGTGGGAAGAAGAACTCCCCCATCCACCCTGCTCTTCCTACTAAGGAGGGATGCCTGAATGGGCTCAGCACAGCTAACATTACCAGACATGCTGTTTTATCTTGGTGGGTGTTTTACAGCAGGCCTTGTTCTGTATATATATGAGGGGATGGATAACACGGCAGTTTTAAATGTGGCTTTCTCAGTGCAGCCAATTAGAGAGATCCTGAGAGAATATGATAAGGATGAGAAAGGATGTGATGTCACTGCCAACGCTGTGGGTGTATACAGAGTGCAAACCGCTCCAACACATGGTAGGCATATCAGGTGGGGATATTACTAAACTGGTGGGTTTTTGCCTCCAGGAGCGGTTGGTAGAACAACTTGAAGATATTATTGTGCACTTCTAAGTTCTATTCGTGTTATAATCGCACGCCAAGAAATACAGGAGTCTTTGGGATCGGGCAGGGGAATCGGCCGATGGAGGAAAAGCTCAAAGGGAAATCATGCCTATTACTAAAAGGAACGATTTTCTCTCATTTTCATGAGATTTTCTTAGCCCAGTCGTGGTTGCCAGATAACAACACACTGTTCCCATGCTTACCAGCACGTGAAGCGTGATGTTTATTGTCCCTGAAATGAAATACCCATCATTCTATTATTGGCTGTAATCGCAGTAAAAGAAAAAAAAGAACCAGAAAGATCTTCAAGCGCTACGCCGACTGGCCATCGACTGGAACAAGATTAAAACTGTTAGGGTAATTAATATTCCCAGTTTGATTTCGACACGCCATGGCTAATTTTTGCCCAGGCGCTTTCAAAGCTGTTCTACAGCTTTTTATTCATAAGATTATTAATGAAGTCTTTTGTAGGTGTGAGGCAGTGGCTAGTGAACTAATATGGAAAAGGTGCTACAATTATGCTGATTTTGGGTCACACTGTGGGCTTATGCTAACTCTGCTGGTTGTATGTCATGCAGAACCTCTTTAAAAATGCATAATTTCGCGGCAGGTTTAACATACAGGTACAACATTTTCAGACTTGTAAATGACGCTAGTCGGTACATCGGTGTCACCACTGGTCACTGAACTTTTCAAATTTTGAGATATTTGATGACGTAAGCAATCTGGAAAATGGAAACACATGTTTCATTACTTCTCATATTAAGACAGATCCTGGCAATCAGAGCTTAGCCATTCCTGAGTGCAACGTGCTCGATTCCCATCATATCTGTCATGATTAAATTTACTCACTCGTATTTTGTGCTTTTCCTTTAGGGTTCTTTGAGTTGAATTGTTATTAAAAAATGTTGTATTTCTGTCTGTTTGCAGGTGAGTTTGTTCCTGACACGGTACTAGATACCAGGGGCACTGAATGGTGATGGATGAGTATTAGACGTTCATTAATTACCCTCTTTAATACTGAAAAAAGCTTGGTTTAGAACTTGACGAGTGCCGTGTTATTAGGCAATAGATTGCCTTTAACAGGGCCAGCTTCTTGGACCAGACGGGATAGCTTCTTATATTATGGGCCAGTAATTTGATGTGAATACGACTTTTACACCTAGGTTGATG
Organism: Harmothoe impar; assembly: GCA_947462335.1. Lineage (NCBI taxonomy): Eukaryota > Metazoa > Annelida > Polychaeta > Phyllodocida > Polynoidae > Harmothoe > Harmothoe impar. Next base: position 54,805,569 of record OX381710.1, on the reverse strand, counting down.
CATGGTATTTGGTGTGAGAGATGTAAATATAAATCTTAGGGAGAAAAAATAAACATCCAATTTCATTTTAGGCTTTGGTTGTTATGGGTGCTTAAAATGTCTAGACCCAGCGGGTTATTGCTTCAATGGCTATTCATGGTGTATTTATATGTTGGCGAGGCATTACATAAATGAACTTCATCTCCCAGTAAGCAAGAACAAGTCATACGACATTTCAGAGCGTTTCTCTAAGGCTCCTTATGGCCAGACGTATATATATATATATATATATATATATATATATATATATAAAACGATTTTAAAAAGGTTATTTGGCGTAAAATAACGTATTTTCGTTAGCTGGACCATTAGCAGATGTTCAACAACAGCCATTCAATATGATGCAGTTACAGTATAATAGGGTCACACGGAAAAGAATAGCTACCACGACCAGATTGTTGATATCAACGGTTTCCTGTTTGTTTGAGCTACCCCTCTCAGACAATGCGGCAGAGGAGATAGCACAGGATGCCCTTCTTGTAAAGCTGATGTATTATCAGTGTGTAACTCCAAAAGGCTGCTAATAGTGATAAGATTGTCTGGGTGTGTGCTGGGTGCATGGACCACACATGGAGTTGAGTGTCAGGGTGGCAGTAACCATATGTTAACCTACTATTCTGTCCTTTTACAGTAACGGTGGTCTGAGGCTGGGTTAAGAGCTACTCACACGATGACAGTAAACCTAAACATCGCGTACAACCAGTTTCATCTGCCCCTCTGAGTCACTAACCACAAGATAAAAAGGTCATTATCTTTCAAAGTGGCCCCCAGATATTTCAAATATCTGTGTACATAAAAGGAATGATTATAAAGGGCATGGTCTCAGGTCATGTCATCAAAGGACACATGCTTTATGCTGCCAATTTAGTGATACTTTGTGATAACTGTAGGCGCAGGAGAAAAGATAACCCATGGCAGGCCGTTTTTCTCCCCCTACCCTCCACCCCCTCTACGCTAACCTCTGCACTGGCTAGGCAGGACACATAGATTAAAACCGTTGACATGAGATCATGGAGATATCTATTGCAGGCAATTCATGTGCGTAGAATGGGAGGAAACAAGGGTACCAACCCGATGGATGCTCTGTTCTCTCTGATACTCATATTGATGTGTGTAATATGAGGTTGTCGCTCTTATCAGATATCCCACGGTGAGAGCGACAATACACAAGGTCCATTTTCATGAAGAGATTGTGTTATCTTTTGTCATCTACCATTACATTGTCTGAACTAAAGAAGAGTCCCTCTCCTTTCCACGATATCGGATTCCTACAATGTACCACGGAAACCTAAATTGGTTCAAGTTGTTGTTGGGTTCCATTAATTATTTCCTAACATGTAATGTTTGAGAAATAAGAGCACGTGCGTGCATTTTTGTATTTTGGCATTAATGATAAGGAAAAAAAGACTGGACAAGAAGGGGCGAATAAAATCAAATTGGGATCTTTGGCTCTGGCACCGGAAGGAAATAATTATGGGGAAATGACACACACACAAATAAAGGTTGGGAGAGAAGTGCTTGGTCACAGGAGTGGGAGGGATGCGGATGGCGCAAGCCGTCCTACTACTACATGTAGTAGGAATCCTAGTCTCTCACGGATAGCCCCTCCTGCCCCGCATTTGGCTCACTACATCGGTATTCTCCTGTAGAGTAGCGGAGGGTGTTGATTTGAGATTAGAGCCATCCTGTCTCCTTAATTTGGAACTTTATTATCTTATCGAGACATAAATGGTTACCTAAAATGTAAATTAATGCATATCTAACTGCCTCTTTATATAACACATATGAAGCACACTGATGAGTGAGTATATTGTGCTAACTGTGCGTACCACAGTCATCCATTCTACACAGTCTGCTGTCATAGCCACCGTCCCCTTGGTAACAGATTGTAATTGGTACTTTTGTTTATGAAGTCAGATGAAGATTTATTTGGGCAATACATAACATTCCTTTGTTAATTATATTTTTATATTTAATGTAAAAAGTACTATTGCTTAGAGTGTTGGTGCTGGTTGAATTGTCTCAGGAAACTCGGTAGAAAGGGTTCTACCCCAAGTAAGCAAGTGAGAGGGTCTAGGATAGCGTACGAAGTTTCATGATATAATTGAGATAAAAGTACAGATTTGGTATTACATACAAAAAGGCCAGAAACAAGAACTAGTGACCAGAAAGGGACACGGAGGGTTATACTATGAAGCATACATATATGATGGCATTTGGGGGGGGGGGGGCGTGATAGAGGCGAGTCAAGTTGCAGGGAAGGAGGGGGTATAGGCAGAGGCAGGCGCGTCCATCACTTTGATGGATCCCACGCTTGGTTTGTTCTCCCAGCAGCCTCTTTGAAAACACCACGCGTTGCGCCGCTACCGACTCAGTCCGTATCATGACAGTAGCTGGATTGACCAAAATTGAGAAACTGGTAACTCTACACCCCACCACATGTGGTGGGGAGGAGGGTAGCTGAGCAGCTGGGATTACATAAGAACTTGTAACACAACCATGCTCTCCACTATCAGTGGGGGATGCAGCAATAGGCTCTTTTTTTTTGTAAAGTCTCCTTAGATGGAACATGATTTCTAATAATCATGAAATTATTTATCAAGGGGGAGGGAGGCAAAAAATTTGAAGAGGGGTGGGGCATTCCCTCTCAAAATGAAAATCCACCAAGCCCCCTCCTCCCCCAGTTGTTGAATAATGGGGGAATATTGCCCCTTTTCAGCATGTTACTCTGGTGCAAAAAGGGGGGTTCAGAAAAATTCTGAACCCCCCTCCAGGGGGGGCGGGGGTGGGGGGGGGGAATCCCCCCTTGATAGAGGAATTTCCTTTTTCTAAAATTGTTTCATTAACCTAAGGGAGTGCTCATTTTTTAACAATGGGGGGGGGGGGGGGTGTGGTGGAATTGGGGGGGGGGGGGATTTGGACCCCTTGACCAGGGGGGGGGTTAAAAATTTAGATTCCTCTTGGCTGGTGGCACCTATATCTCTTCCTTTACTGGTAGCACATTTATGCTGATCTCTTGGTCGATTTTGAGCACTCTGTAAATTCTTCAAAAATCCGAAAAAAATTACGACCCTTCTAGAGTGGGGGGGGGGTAAAAAAAAATTCAACTCCTCTAGAGGGGGGGGGGGTAAGAAAAATGCGAGAAAGCCTACACATTACTATAGTTCAAAGAGGTGGGGGGGGGCAGAAAAATTCTGAGGGGTGTGGCTGGAAAATTTACAGAGTGCAAAAATCGGCTAAAAATGGATAAAATTCGGTTCAATTTTTCTGAAAGCATTTTTCTCAAGTTGGGAAGGTCACCATAATAAAGGGATTCAACTCAGCTCAAAATCGACCAAAAATCGGTAGAGGAAGACATATAGGCTCATAGGCTCTTTATGTCTAGCCTGTGGACTGCAGCCTAGTCCTGCACCATTGGTCAGGGGCTTGAGGCTGGAGTAGTGGAGGGGTGCAGCTAGGAGCCCCACTGACACCCCTCCCCCACTCACACACACACACCCTCCACCCCGGTGTCAGATGTCTAAATTGCTCCCTTCCCTGCACCTGCAGTTACATCACAGGACCGGGGTCGGGGACAGCCCCAAGAGGCGCCTTACTGTCATGATACGGACTGGACTGGAATCATCCTGAATTTACCCTACTTTAACGTACAGCGTCACACATTAGCTTTGAAAATATCGACCCAGGCAAAGTACCCTCTATAGTAGGGGAAGCAAATCTGGATGTCACGAAAGCAACCCTCCTCTATAAGACAAGTATGGTGGATGATAAGGGGAATGCCAGGCTAAGACATTGCCAATCCATGAGCACATTATAGTATGGGTTTGTAGTGGGAGGAGTTTTGACCCTCCTATATAACCCCTGCCCACTGGTGGGTATACGCCAGACGAGTAGCAGCAGTAGTCATTACCCCATGTGGCTGCATTGATAGGGTACCCCCCTCCACCCACCCACCGACTGTCTTCTCATGTAATATAAACACGTGGCTTCTCTCAGTATAGTACACAGTAGCTTCTGACATGCTCACACTAGGTGGCAAATCCTCCATTACCTTTCTCTCTCTATCCGGCTAAGTAATTGCAAAAAGGGGATATAGGATCCATCTGCACTTATTCCCACAACCAGGCTATGTGTATAGAAAGCCACAGAAGCTGATTGCTCAACGAGTGATGTGCCAACGCCATAGACTGATAGAGGATATATAGGCTCCTACTCGTGTCATTACTACTGCCACTCTTGCCCTCGTTGTATAAATGATGTCTACTAGTTTATCAGTCCCTTTGCCACAGCTAGATGTAGCTGGCAGACTTATTTCCCTAAAAAAGCTCTCACTGGCTGCAAATGCTCACCTTATTCTGTTCTCACATTAATACTTCCCCTGGTACTCTAACACATGTCCTGGAGGGGGAATCATACTATTACCTCAGTGTAGTAAAGGGCAGATGACACGTGTCTACTTGTTTTACAAGACATTAAGTTGGTTATCAGCCATGGTTATTTTTCAGACATTGTGAATAGTCCACCTGTCTGACATGGAAGGGATGCACATCGCCCTCTCATTTTGAAATAGATTCTCGGTAATTTAGGGATTTTAGTGCAGACGACTTGACAGCAATGCTGTTCACATGCCCTTGGATACTAACATTCCTTTAGACAAATGCATTATATTTTAGGAATAATACTGCCAACTGCTGAATAAGTCAAAAAGCCGCCCACACAGCTCTACATTAATCTGTTTGATGGGATATTTGGTATTCACTTAGTGAGCTGAACAGTGGTGTTTTAACCTGGGTCCATCATGACATGAGATGTGCAATCCTGTGGAGTGTTCTTAAATGTAATAAGAAAAAGGATGGGCGTATTTTACATGAACAACAAGTCCTAACGTCTGTACTGATATGCTGGAGCTTTTGCTGATACATGTATATGTTGTTTTGATAATGATTTATGACAACATAATACATTCAACACCTAACTGTGTGCCAGACTGAGAATAGTAGCTCTAGGCCTGACATTTAGAAGGGAAATAAATTTGCAAGGAAAATAAAAAACGTCTTATGTCACCAAGGGTAGGCATCCCTCGTATAGAGGGCCACCATTTCTGTCAGTCCCGCCCACAACAGACACCGGGCTAGTCAGCCTTGTCATCTGATACCCACGGAAGGTCATCGGGGGTGACTCCTCCCAAACTGCCCACTGGCCATATCCAAGGCTTTGGTGCTGCTATTGAGACGACGGCAGAACAAGGAGGTTATTGCTCTTCCCTTTGCCCCGGGCTCAACATCTTCCTTGAAGCCCAGGGATCTGGGGGCACACGAAAGCGCCCCTAGCGGAGGATGGCCGCGCGGAACCCTTGCGGAAATGGCCGAGCGCGCTTTGGGAAATTGGCCACGATTATGGGCAATGGCATGTAATTTTGGGGTAACAGTGTTGTGGCAGGCTGTCACTGGTGTTGCGCCATGCAGGAGGATTTAGGGGGTTAGGGGGTTGTTACATGTAGAATGTAAGGATTCTGGGAGGGAATAGGGTATTGGGGAGACTTAGGGGTGAGGGTTATCGTGCTGGTCAGTGCGGGCACAAGGCAGACATTGTTTCTGAACATGCCTGTGGCGAAAAAATCAGAGGTGGGGAAAGAAATTTAATTTAATTTCTTAGAGCATTGTTTATGAAATAGCCCAAGCATTGTTTTGTGGAAACGTGATTCTGAATGAATTGGGAAGAGGGAAAGGTGAATGCTTGCAACTTTTGGGCATTGTGTTGAAAGACAATATTGATTTCTCAAATGTCTTGAATTTGAATTTGAGAAAACTAATTTCCATAAGTGAGTGGAAATCGTAAGGAATTGAATGATGGTAATGGCTTTGTTAATTTATTACGATACTCATGTATAATTCAACTGTAACGTTGACACACATTTATTACTTATCAGTCAACAATATATACAAGGATTAACATATATAGGGAGGGAAATGTTAAAGCCGAGTTAACAAACGAAGCAACAAAATAAAATTCATGCTTCTTCATTTAGTGACTTGCTGGATAGGTTTTAACTTACTTTTTTTATTAATCTCATAGCTATATACGTCAGTATGAGGTCAATCATTTTCCCGTTTAATGTCACGCTGGCAATATCCTTGTATTTCTTTCTCTTAAATTGAGAGACACTCCATCGTTCAGATGACACTCTCTCTGTCCGAATCTCGGGTCTCCTCTCATACAAGGCAATAAAGACCACAGAGGGCTTGTTGATTGGTTGGGAGCGGCTTGGGTGCACACACTTGCCGCTGGGTGAAGACGGACACACACGGATGCTGGGCAGACGACTTCAAACAGACACAGAGTACGCATGCGTGGCGCGTGCCGTCACGTCACGTCCGTGCGACGCGTCCCACACGACGTGGCGCGGGACGTGAGCGGAAATTAAAGGGAAAGGGGAGGCGATTGGTGCCGCTGATACTCCTCGTCTGGGTGTTTGTATGGGGAAGAAGGTGCGAAGATTGAGGGAAAGGGGGGGGGTGTTGGAAATGGGGATGGGAGGGGACAAGGAAATAGGGAGATGAATAGAAGAGTGGATATGGGTTGAGGAGGCTGAAAGAAGGGGCCTGGTTCAAAACAAGAAAAGAAATGGGCATTAGAGGATGAGGTTTTACAGTATGCCACTGGGAAATAACCAGGTACCGCCAGCATTTAGAGAGGATCGGAAGCGTCACTACGTACCGTGTCAAGGCTATAAAACTAGCAAAATGGGTTCTCCGTTTTGAGAGGGGACTAGGCCAATAGGGTACTACCCTGAGAAAGAAAGCCTCCCTAATGGTGTTCTTTGATGCTTGTAATCCGTGAGGAACTTTCATCAGCACCCACTGGGCGATAAAGTCGTGGTAATGCAGTGCCTGTTCTACGTGTTATTATAATTAGCCGCATCTCCAGTCAGCTGTAGAGTCCGTATTGATGTGGCCACTGGCGATAGGAAGCCAACCGGAAACGGAAATCGACGATGAATCCAGGTCGATGGGTTTACGCACGCTGTCATCACACTGGTGGTGGGTCGGTGTGGGTGTGTGTGTGTGGGTGATTGTTACACTCGGTTTGATTCTGTGTGGGGGCGAAAGGGGCAAATAAGCATGTGACAGGACAACATGTGGCGACATGCTGCTTGGTTTTGTATCAAAAATAGAGAAAATCTAAAAGGTTTGGCATCATTAATATCTGTTAATGAACTGATGAATCTGACCCACTTTTAGCTTACTTGTGAGTAACAGATTCTTTCCTGTTGCTGAATGTGTAGGATGAAATTCTCATATCGATTTTATACATTAGCCATGTCTTTAAATTGTTACTAAATTTAAACATACGCCGGAAGCATGCAAAACATGGATGAGCCTATTACTCCCATTTTTGGCATAGGTGTATAAGACTGCTGGTAAAGATCCAATAGAGGTGTTTCAATGAAATTCACTACAATTGCTTCAGCAATTTCTAGCCATATTCTAAAGCTTGAGTGTTAAAGCGTTTGGAGGTTGCACAGCCTAAAGAGGCCTTGTTGTATAATTAAATGGAATAGAATCACTGTTATTTATGGGCAGAGATTACTAGCTCTTCAATACTAAAGGCCTATTGGTTTAGGGATGGCGGCCTGGCCTTGTTGGACGATTTAGAAAGGGTGTGTGGATGAGGTGAATGCAGTCATACTGCCAGCACTGCCACAGCTATAGAGTAGACCGACATTAACATGGCAAATGATTAATGACTGTGATTATGACACTGATATAGACTCTATTTATAAAGTGACAATAATGGTTGAGGTTATAATTATTGCAATTTTTGGATTTAATTTAACGCTCACCATTTGCACATCTGATGCTCCTGTTGAAAGATACAGATTGACAGCTGTCTTCTAAAGATTGAACAGTCCGTTGATGCTTTCCCTCTCACTCCGACACTGCCAGCTCCCACCAGAGGTGCCCCTGATGTCTTCCCCCAGGCTCTGCTCTCTCTCTCACAAACTGACATAGTCTTCTGTCTGTCAACTACTTGACAGAAACTGTTGACTCTTTGAATATTGTCCATGTCTACCTCTTGGGTCAGAAGAGGGCCTACCCGTGTCAGTAGCGGCTGTTTTGCCAGCAAGCAATGATTAGCCACCCCACATCTTGTCTTTGATCCAGACTTTGTGGCCAGATCAAAGCTACAGGCACTGGAGTGGTGGGGGTGGGAGAGGATGGCAGGGATTCCCACAGGATTTCTGGTGGGAAAACTGCTGTCTTCCACTATAGCTTAAATTAAACTATGTACATAAATCGACAATGCATTACCATAAATGGTTCCATTCCATACTATAAAGATATCGAAATTGAAATTCAGATAGTAGTTTTGCCATTTGATTTGACCTGCTCAACGGGAATAATACCCTGAACCTCAGAACATGGATATATATGCAATACACGTGCAGAGTTTAGCTACACTAGGGTGAGATACATGCACCTTGAGGTTTGTAGTTGTGGGAAAATACCGTGTGCTTTGGCTTTGAGTGCTGCTCGAGCCTACTCGGAGGTTATGTGTGCTCTGTATAGGGTTCATCATTTGCTGCATGTTTTAAAGGCCACACAATGTTTTACTGAGGTATGCCCTTTGTCGACATGATGCTTGAATGCAGCCCTCATGCATTCAACCATATTATGCCCACCATACTACAGGTTTCCGGATACAGCCCTGAGGGGTCGGCATGATGCATGAATGCAGCCCTGGTGAGTACAGTAGATTTTAACAACAAAGTGCAGCATTGTGCTAGTTTGCTGAGCCCCCAGGCTGAGCCGCAACACCACCTGACCAGTTTACTATGGTCCGTCAGATACATGTAACAGGGGAGAATGGTATATAACACGTTAAAATACAGAGGAGCACAGTGACATGCATCTTCTACTCTAAAGCAAGGTTCGAATAGCCAATGCACTTTAGAGACCTGGAGTTTCCCCCCCAAAGATATAGGGGGGACGCTATGATGCCTTCACTGTCCCATGTGCGTGCCATCGCTAGTCACATCAGCGCATCACCATCATAGTTATGTCTTAATGCCGGAGGTACCAAGGCGCAGGCTCGAGCCTTGTGGACTTCCGGTGCGTCCGTCCGGGCTCACCAAGGTCATGTCCCTTTCCGGAAATGACTCCAGGGACCCTGTAATAGGGTTACAATTATTCATTGCCTTGTGCTCACGGACGTAATGCTAAGGGTCGGGTGGGTAAATGAATTGAAGAGCAGAGGCCTCAAGGGTCGTTGATATGATCTAGGATCCAGTGGTTTATACATGGAAGTTGCATTTTCCTTCAAGTATGTACCCCTCCTGAGAGTGATGGATTTGGATGATCTGATGATGTCTCATTGGGCTGTCAGGATAGTCTTTCCACATTATACATGTAGCTCCTCTATGGTTCAACAATTTTATGCGCATGTAATATAAACCTGTACCACGGACCTGATTCTCTAAATCCTCGACCCTCATGAGTACAAGTAGTAGTCCCAAAGGTGGTGACAGGTGGTGATAGAGCCAGGGGAGATATCCCTTTTGTTTCTGTGGTGGAGATACTTACAAGTATCGCCCTCTATTGGGGCACGGCGGAAGTATAGGGCGCGGCTGTATTGCTGGTATTGTCTCCCACAAGTAGTGGCATTGAGGGAGAGTCAAGGTAGAGAGGGTTATCCTAAGGGCATATGAAGCTCTTTTTTTGTTGCGGGGAGGGGGGGGGGGGTCCAACCAGCTCTAAGTTACGGTTTATGCTTAAATGCGATTGGTATAGAAAGCTAGTGTTTGCCCCACTCTTATTCTGGGGGCTCTGAAATTTCACTTTACTTTCTACACACTTTGTGGTAGCAAGAAGTCAGGTTACAGACTGATTTAATGGTACCGTAAAAAAACACTCCTTAGATATGGCGCTACTAGGTTTCTTCCCAGGGACACGGCTGTGTGCAGTTTATCAGATATCCAGGGATCATGCATTCTGCCAATGTCATCCTCCTACTCCACCCACAACCCACAGTGCCGCCCACAGCACTGCTGCAGAGAACCTCTCTAATACGATATCACCAGCAGCCCTACGCCCTCCCACACCCTCCTCCGCCAACAAGCAGGGTGGCCGCCGGCCGCACTCCATTCCCCACCTGTCAGTTACACTTGTCCCTCCAGGCGCTGATTGCTGACGCTTGCAAACGAGCCAGGAACCAGCCAAAAAGATTAAGAACCAAAAGAAGAAACGGATAAGGTGCCAACAAGAAAAGAGGAAAATCACAAAACCATCGGCGGTATGGGTGGTAGTTGTAGTACTAGTGGGTGCTGGGTTTGAGTTCAGTAGGGCCTGGGAGGTTTGGCAAGGTGTATTGTCGATGTGAGTTTTTGTCTCGGTGAGTGTTGGTTAAGTGAGATCTCCAGTTGGTTGAGTTTATCAGGTGCAGGAGGAGGTGCAGCCAGGGCAGGCAGCAGCTGGAGGCACAGACCTGTGGGACTGCACTTGTACCTCTGACACCAGGCCACATCTGCCTCTAGTCACTGAGTGCCATTATTAACGCCAGAAACTAATGGAATGTAAAGCCTCAAAGAGAACCTCTGGTACAGTCTGAACTGTTGCCAATGACGCAGGCTATCTGCTTCTTTTCCTCTCAAGTATATTGTTTCAGTGAAAATGTTGGTGGTTCCTAAAAAGGGCAAGTTCCCTGAGTTCATTCAGAACTATTATTATCCTGACTAATGTAAAGAAATCTATATTTCCCTTCCTCTGGATGCAACACATTTGTTATGGTCATTTTAAAATTCTAACGGTACTTCAAGGCGGTTTCCTTTAAATGTTTCTAAAACCACATATTTTATAGAAATAAATATGGCAATCAATCTAGACGGGATATATTCTTATTAGCCCATCCCCGACTGCTCACTTTAATTACTGGGAGAAAGCAGATGACAATAGTTTGTTCTTAGGGAGTGATCATTTTTTAACAACAGGGGGGGGGGCAAAAATATTTGGGCCCCTTGACTGGGGGGTGAAAAAAATTTGGACCCCTCTTGAGGGGGGTAGGCAAAAACATTTAACCTGTTTTGAGCCAAAAATCCCGAACGTTCCTATGCCTGACAGGGCCCGCGCGCGCCGATTTTCGACCCGTAAAGTGGGGGGGATAAAAACATTACGACCCCTTGACGGGGGGGGGGGGGGGCGTAAAAATATTTTGCGCGCTTCCCCAAAATATCCACCATTCCACCCTGTTGTTAAAAAATTATCGCTCCCTTAAATCAATTAACTTGTCGACTCGAAATTGTGCAATAATAGACTTACATGATCCACATGTCTATCATCAATCTAACCTTCCCCTCCTGGCATATCCATTTCGAAGGTACTTTGAGGGCACTTTCATTCATGGAGTATATATTTCAGTCATAATTTGTAAAGAAAGCAAAAACATCTTTGGAGGGGGGGGGGGGGGATTGCAAGGACACCACAAGGAGTAGCAGTCACTGGTGGTAGAATGTGATGCCCTCGGCGGCCCCTTCTCTCCCTACCCTCCACTTAGCACCAAGCCAAAATAACAACTCCACTAAGCAGTTTTTGCCGCGGCTCGCTGGCAGCAACGTGCTGACGACGGGGATTTATTGAGTCCCACGGGGTCCTGAGTGGCACCGAGAGCTGTCCTAGTGAGCCGTGGGTGGTCGCATGAGCTGTCCTTGTGATCGGTGGGCGGTCTACAGGCAGTTGGTGTCTCTGTATCTGTTAAATTGAGAACCGAATAGGCATTTAAGAGCAAGATGGTCATGGGGATTGATATTTTAATGTTTGAACCTATCAGCTTAAAGAGAATACTGAAACGAGCTGTGTAGAGATTAGTAATGTCCTATGGTTGACTTGAGGGAGTGGACTTTACCTGTTTGTAGGCAGGTTATCATTGTGACTGGTAGTTACGTGAGAGAGCTCCCCTTTACCAGCTATATGGGTGTTCAATGGAGGCTAGCAGGAGGTCTCACCACAGGGCTTATTTCCGTTCACAGGCTGACCCTGGTCACAAACACATATTGCCTCCTGGCTACCCCCTGGAGTCACATCCTACACTCCTGAACATGGGCCAGGACCACCCTACAGCGTGTACTTTGGTATTGGACATAAAAGCCCACTGGGCGGTCATTTCTTTTTTAAATATGGCGAATACTGCTTTGTGACTCTGCTGATGCTTTGACCCACCCTGTGAACATTGTAATGATGGCGAAGTGCCAATCTGCCCCCAGTGTCCTCACTTCCTCTCTTTTAATACTTCATATAAATAAGGTTTTCCCTGAAGCAGCTCTATTAAACATTCTTTCTGTAGAGCTGTACTATGTCTTGTTATACATTCCTGAATTGCAGATGATATCGTAGGAGCTATGACAAAGCCCTTTCAATCATATTAAATTAGAATATTCACATTAAACTTTCAGAAAGCTTATTAATTTCTCGCCTCGCCAGAAAGTCTTTGATGGTGATAGCATATGCTAGCTCATACCTTCATTCAGCTGTCCATAGTATGATACAGCCCACTGGGCAAGTACCTACCTCTTTGTTATATGTTCCTGCCCATCGTAACCAGTCTCCCCACGTCAAGCCAATCACTCTCCATGGCGATTAGCACATCATTGTTATTATGCACCCATTATCGCCAGCACAAGCCTCTGGTCTCATCCCTGTCAGCCATTTGCATAACTCTAAATATAAGCTGCTCACCATGAAAGACGTGGCTTCACTACCACAGAGAACAACACTCAATATCACCCACCATCTCTAACCTATAGACATCAAGCATCTCTATCTATGCCATTATGAAGTTACAGGAAAATTGCATTATACCCTCTCCTAATAGTAGCAAAGTATTATATTTAAGGGGTTTGTCTGAGAAATATGGCATACTCCATCCCACCACCCTCCGGTGAAAGCTTACCCTGGAGTGAATGGACCTGTCGCTTATTACTACCAGCCCCCAGAATGCATGCCCCTGTATAGATTACCACCAATATGGAATTAAGATTGCTGACAATTTATTTACTCACATACATGTAGGATATTATACACACAGTTTATAACTGCAAGCTGCAATTAGGTTAACCTTGAGATAGGAAAAAAAGGCCGATTTGGATACAAGGATATTCAAATGATTAGCTCTTGACAGATGACTATAATTTCCAAATAACACATTTGTACAACATAAATGAAAGAGCTTTGATAGTATACAGATAATATTCTGTCTAAAGTATAGGGAGTATTATCGGTCCTCTTGGTGAAGAATATACTTCCTGCTGTTTTTCAACTATCTTCTAGCATCTCACCTGCTATGATTTTGCACTGTCCTGATTTCCATTTTCCAGGCAGGGGCACCAGGTTTTGGCATACCTATGGAAAGGTGTTCATACAAATATAATATTCAAAACCTGTTTTGGACAATTCAACAAAGGATATTATTCTATCCCCAATTCGGACAATAAGTACATATTCAGTTAATGCTTGGTATTCAAACATGTGCTCCTATCCAGAGGTTTTGGAGGTCAACCTTGACCGAATGTACTGGACAGCATTCTGTGGAGAAGCAAAGGCAAATGAGAGAACTAACCCCTGTAGTGTATTGAGTATGATGAATGTGTACCAGAGAGTATCTTCCTTGGTATAAGAAGCAACCAAACCCAGTATCCAGGATAGGCCCATTAATGTACAGAGCCGGATGTTAATTCGCAGGTAACTGCGCTCGTGGGTACTACTACTTGCTGGGGCGGCAATTCTTCTGATGGTCATGATGGCTGAGAAAATCAGAAGAACGTTAGTGCTGATGAGAACACAGAAGGGTATGACAAAGAAGTAGAGAAGTGCATTGGGGTTGTTCAGCCAGCATGATGTGTCTTGGCCATAACGTGGGTTGAGATCATTGCCGTCCATTTGGTCTAGGATCACACAGGGAGTTATCAGAACAAAGGGGCTCAGCCATCCATGCAGAAGAAGACCAGCAAGGCGGCCTTTGTATGACGTTTCTGCTTGAACATGGACAAGAGTCTTCAGACTATTGAATGCCCTTGCCATTTCAATGGCTACAGAGTTCATCATGAAGAAGTATGCAAGCCAAGCATAATGCTGGAAGATACCCACAATCTGACAAGCAGTTGCATCCTCTCCAAAAATGCCTTGGAGGAGGAAAGTTGCTTGTGCAATGAACAAGGCAAGTGTGAGGTTGATCAGCAATGTGCGGATAGTGACCTTTAGATTAGGGCTGATGCAAAGGCTAAGAAACCCCAAGAATAAGGAAAGCAGTGAGACCACATTGCCTATCAATGTAACAAGTTCCATAGTAGTGATAGTGTGGTAGATGTCTTCAGTTTCTTTTTGTGATATACATACCTTCGCTGACACTTGATATAAAGCATTTTTGCCATCATTTGACTGATAAACAGTGATGGGCAGGCGTGACGTATCCCATGTGTAACCAACGTCACTTACAAAGACATTCTCTTTTGAGTATCCAACAGGGTAAACAACAACCTCTTTACTGATTATTACTCGACCGGATGTACATTCTGGAAGACCAGAGATGTCATAGTTATAAAGATATGTACCCAAGATACTGAAAGGTCTATATACATTTAGAACATGATGTTCAATCTCTTCCTGAATCAGCTTGAATGTAAGTGAAGAAATTTCAAATGCATTTCCAATGTGAAACTTGATTACAAAACATGCAGTTGCCTGAGAGAGATTTGCTGGACCATTGCCGGGAAGCGAAGCACATCGCAAATCATAATCCATGTAGTATAGCTCTGATACCAAGGCAGACCTTTTCACTTTGTTTATCAGGTATGGTAGTCGATTCTCATAGTTAACAGGAAAAAGAATTCCAAAGAATACGATAGTGTAAATGTCCTGCAGAGTCTGGAAAGCTTGAGGTACTAACTTATAATGTTCTGAGCAGATGCCATCCTTGAGAACAAGACCAATTGGACAATGGACAGACTGGCAACGATCTCTTAAATTATCATAGATCTGATCAGTACTACATCCACTATAACCATACACCATCTGCTCAATGGCTGGGTCCTCAGACTGGGCAGTATCAACTAACATGGTAAAGGACCTCAACGCAAAGCTGATAAAACCACATTTAGCACCTAAACAAATGGAAAAGATCTCCATATCCTCTAGTGAAACACCATTACAAAGAGCACAATGAGGATTATTATATGTGGTCATTTTCTGTGTCGAATCTACTATATAAGACATTGATTGGTATGCTTTGCATGTGCTTGCTGATTCTGACTCTGAACTGGGACAGCCACTTATGATTGGAATGCCTGACCATTCGTTTAGTACACTGATGAATCTTAGAGATTCTTGAGGGATATGACTGATGTTGTAGGATATTCCACATCCATTAGTTCTAATTAATTCAAACGCTGTATCAACATCATGGAATATTATAGCAATCTGTATCTGAGTGTGGATCTTCTCATTAGCACACACTATGCCAAAGCCAATGGATGTTGTTGGGCTTGCCATATGGTGGCAGAGGGCACAGTTTTTGTTTCTAAATATAAAGCCATTTTGAACAACAGGGAGGTGAAACAACAAGGTAGTTTTGGAGAGTGGGAATGTGCCTTCACATTGTTCCTTAAGGATCTGGTTGACACCCTCAGGACATGTCCTAATCCACTGAATCTCTTGTATTCTTGAGATCTGAGTACCTATCCAGTCATGGCTGATGTAGGACATGAGGTAGGAATGATTTTGCAGTTGTGATTCTGTGAATGCTTCCTCTGCCTCAACTGGGCACTCTTCCTCAAAGTCTGGGCAGCAGTCACTGTACAGTCGGCATCGTTTGTCACAGAAACAAGGAACAATCCCTATGCAGCATGGAGCAGCGATTGTGCCACAATTAGATTTACATGTGCTGGATGGAATTAACTTTAATGCCCAGGTCATTTGTGCAGTTCTGTTAGTTATCATTTCATCTTCTTCCCTTGTAGTAATGATTGTCTGGGCTTCAGGTGTCGTTTGTAGGAAATTACCTAGAATGCAAACAAACAATTTTACTGTCAAAATAGATGTAATTGTGTGCTGAATTTCCTGGCCAAATCTATGTCAATGAGCAAGAAAAATTATGCAAATTTTGCTTTTTACCCTAATGTACACTGATAACAATATATGCACCTGAAAATGTTAGTAAGTACTGACTACATTTCCATAGTCACTTGGCCATAGCAAAAACAACCTATGTCTAACGTAAGTTAGTCAAATGTTCAACCTATTGTAGAATTTAACTTGGATGATTTGGGCTATATTGTCAAGGGACTATGAATTAGATGCATGCTTTAATGCTCTAAAGCAGTAACCATGATTAACAATATAGTAACTCATGAGGAGGCAAAACAGTAAGGGAAATTTAAATGCTGGGGATAGGAAAGGGATCAGCAGGGCAAGATAAGGGAGAGTACAATGACAGATACAAGTTGATAATTGGTGAATGAAAGTAAAAGTGAGTAAGGCAGGTCAGGCATACTTAGTCAGTACAGGACAAGACTGTATGAGTGGATAAAGACAATGTAAGGGTAAGGGACAAATGTTAGGTCAAGGCAGGGAAGGGGAGAGCAAAACAAAGCCTGGCCAAATGCATGAAGGCAGAGCATGGCAACATAGGAAAGAGAAAGGTAGAGCAAGACATGTCAGAGCAATGTAACGTATAGTAGTGCGAAGCCAGGAAGAATAAAGCAAAGTAAAGTAGAGTAGAACAAGGCAGAGTTAAGCATATTTAGGGAAGATTGAAGCAGAGTAAGGCACACACGAGCAATATAGAGTAGAGCAGGGCAGCGTTAGACAGAGCAGAGTAATGTAGATTAGAGCAAGGCAGAGCAGATTTATGTAGAGTAGAACAAGGCAGTACACAGTAACGTAGAGTAGAGCAGGACAGAACAGAGTAAGGCAGAGCAATGCATAAGGGGGCAGAGCACTGGATAGCACTGAAATGAAATAGTAGAGCAGGGCAGATCAGCATAATGTAGAGTAGAGCAGGTCAGGAGGTCGGACAAGGCAGACTCGAGTGATGTAGAGTAGAGCAGGGCAGATTAAGGCAGAGCAATGCATAATAGGGCAGAGCAAAGCATAGCAGTGCAGAGCAACGCATAGAAGTGCAATGTAGAGTAGAGCAGGCAGAGTAAGACATGGATGGCAAGGCAGGACAGTCTAACGTAGAGTAGAGCAGGATAAGGCAGCGCAGAATAATGTTTAGTAGAGCCAGGCAGAGTTAAACAGAGCAAGGTAGAGCAGAGTAATGTGAAGTACGGCAAGGCAGAGCGAGGCAGAGTAGGACAGGGCAAGGTAGAGCATGACAATGCAAAGTATTGTCGAGTATACGGGACTAGCACATCCTGGAACCTGAAGTAGTCGGGGGCTAAACCCCATCTCCTTATCAGGATAATCCCCTTTCTTCACACCTAGAACAAAGGTGCTAATAAGAAATTTTCCCATAATGCACCTTTCTGGAGTCGGGGGCCTAACCACAATGCATTGCTCTGAGCCAAGATGGCGGCCCCCATAGCCTAATCCGCTAGTCCCGTATAGCAGGGCAGAGTAAAGCAGAGTAACGTAGAGTATAGCAGGGCCGAGCACTACAGGGTGGGACAAAGCAGGATGGTACAGTATTGGAGTAAAGGTGCAGATGATTCAGCATACACTCCTATTTATTCTCATGACTTTAGAGACCATGGAGAATGAGTAAAAATGATTCTGGGATTATAACAAGCTTAATTGGATTCATGATGTCACGCAGAATAGACAGAAAGGGGGAAAATGAAAGTTTTATAATATCTCATAAGGTGACAGATTTTAAAAAAAACAGAAAAAAACAGCGATGCCAATTCACATTCCCAGCAGAATAAAGATTTCTGAATAGATTTGACGCAGGCAGCCTATGCAGAATTAACTTACCATCAGAATGTGTGCTGTGCTGAGGAGTTTCAGCTCGTGTGTCATGAGGGGCTAGCAGGAGGATGAACCAGTAGATGAGCCTTAAGGTGCTAAATCTGCAGCCTGCAGGAGGACCCTGCCCACATGTACCAGCCATACTGTATACCAACAGATGTCTGCCACGATCATGGCTACTCCTCCTTTTATACATCCCTACTAATTACTACCTCTGTCACAAACCTGTCATGAAAATAGGTGTGGCAGTGTATCATCTATGGGATAGTTTTTCTTTTGTAACATAGTTGATCTGCCTTTTATAAACAGTGTTATTTCATCCTGTACGTGCAGTCATGCAGTAATTGAAATGACATATATTTATCAGACTAATAATTATGTTAGACACTAAACTTAGTTTGGACACATCATTGTGTTAGAATAGGCACCATTCTTAGTAGAGGTGTTTGTTGATATGTGTCGTGACATTCAAATTAGCTGTGCCCTAAGCACTGTATTTTGTTTATTACAAAACACAAGGAGATAGTAATTTGCGTTGCATAATGGAATGACGTACATGCATATGACACACCGTATGCTCACACCACCCATGTGCGCTTACCCTACCATCATGATTAGTGCCAGAATACCTGATGAATGCCTGATTACCCTCGCCATCTATCGAGCTGTGATATTTTAAAACAAGCCTACCATTGCAGATCGGCTCTGAATTGAATATGTGGTTATAATGATGTATAATTACCGATAACAATTAGGATGCCTTATTATTATGATATGACATACTGTGTAAAGGACCGGGAGCTTTAAGCAGCATTAAGCTTTTTGTGACTACTGGTGACTACCTGACCTAGGTGAGTAGGGTCTTCAATAGGGAATACCCGTCAAGTACTTTAGACCCCATTAGACTACCAGTATACATCGTATAATCTATATCAGTCTGTTTCTGTGAGCATCAATGACACTGGTGCTGGAGGAGGTGGCCCTGCTCCTTTAGGACTGAGAGAGGTGAGTTAAGCTGATCCGATCTAAAACACATCTGGTGGAGACAGGTTGACTGCGTAAACTTCAGGTTCTTCCTAAAAATTAAGGCTGATAAACCAAGGATCTAATATAGAGGGAGCAGCCTTGATCCCGGCCTTGATGTATTGGACACGAGTGGGCATGATTATAGACACACCCCAGTGTCTCATATGATCTAGATCCCACCTTGGCACGTTTATATCCTCGGATTGGGATTTCTCTTTTTTGTTTCCAATCAATGAACGATTCCATGGGACTTACTAGTATCTTCTTTCCCCCGGCTCGACTAAGGCGACCTGGATAGCACATCAGGAGAAAAAGTAAGATATCAGATGTCTGGCTAGTCTTCGTGGCCAGATTGGTTAAGATCGGGAAGACGGTGTCACCCCGGCAACGACCCTATCACCTGACACACTACGGGATCACCCCTGACCCTAACATCTCACACCTGGGCTGGACACATGAAGGAGTCCATGCATTGGTCAGTGAGGGTCAGTGAGAGTAGTAACTAGCCAGTCAGCTCCAAGTGCTACCCGGCCCTGGTACGAGGTGCCACAGAGATCAGTTATCACCGGAAACACGTGACTGTATCAATAATGAAAACGAGACTGTCTATACCTCCTCCCTCCTTCCCAGAAAGCCACCACGGGTAGCTCACTGTGAGGGCCCTGGTCTGTTTTATATAGTCACCTTTTTTTCAAAACCAATAATAGCACTGCACAATGAGCATTCAATGGGATTAATTTCCTGATTAAATCCCAATTTAGGGAAACCCACTTTTTGTAGGTGTAATTAGTCGATGTCTTTTTTTATCTGGTTAAAGAGTCGGATTCCTGCAATGGCTTAATCAGGTCATGAGTATTACATTTGATAGACGTAACTGGTTTTAGCCGCGGAATTCATCTTGCGACACCCGCTTTAATAAGATATCCATATCCATGGGAGAATATCCTGTTCCAGATATCAAAGATGAATGAGATAAAACACCGGCTCATCAGCTCATTAGTCTCTTTTAACGTGACAAGGCGGTGTAGTTCCCTTGTTAGCTGTGAAGAACTATCCGGATCGGCGCCTCATCCTTTGTTAGGATTAATTTGATCTGCGAATCATATTTTGTATGTCTATCAGATCAGAAGCCTTGTTTGTGAAGTGGGTTGAAACTGGGGCTATACTAAAAGGCATGCAGAAAAGCCTCGAGGTATACAGATTCACTGGGGACGCCGCTCTGCTCACATGTTGGGTCTCCATGGGATTTCTACCACACATAAGGCAGTGGCCCTTTAAAGCTGTAAACTCCCAACACATAACATGACAGACATAATATGGAATGTTAAGATCATAGATAGCATTTTGGCAACACTTTGTGGATGTTCATGGGAATTACCATGCTATGGTATACCAGGTGCTCGTTGACGTACCTAGCTACCTCACCTTGACCAGCACCGTCACCCTGGTCCCTCGTTTGTATGCAATGGCAGCTGCCGGACATTGCACGTTCCGGTTGGATGGAGACAAGCCGCATTGGTGGCCACCAGATCGCGACCCACGTCCCGTATGGGTCGTGATGGGGCTGGATGCTGCTCTTTTACCTCCCACTATACTCTTCTACTTATGTATTTTCCTCTCCCTCCTTCTCCCCTCTCGCACTGCTGTGTCTCCCCTTTCTTTCCCACTGATTTCTCTCTCTTATAATATTACCATGCAGCTGATATTACAAATGTATCATCATACTGCCTATTACCAATACTTACCCTGCTATATACTCCTGCACTACACATTCTTATATATTAGATTGTGCAAAGAGAGGGGAGGCAGGTGCTCTTTATATTCTATGGCTGTGCCTGTATATGGTTGGTCTTTGCCCCCTCTTTTTCTTGAAGACGTCATATCTCAAGTTGCAGACATGCACTTTCCCCAAGTCCCATGGTACGCCTGCTCTATATGCAATGCCTACTGACATTTGCCCCCTTTGTATAACCTCTGACCCTACTTCCCCAATGACCTCGTTAAACTGGCCATGCCCTGACATGCTGGTGCGAATTGCTGATCCATGCCAGTCCCAAGGGTCATGCATTTGGGGGTGCGGATTGAGACATTTGGGGATTGGGATGGGGAGGAAGAAGTGAGATGGAGAACACAGGCTGGATGCCTCTTCTCAAGGGCACTGCTTTTGGTGAGCACCCCAGGTTCTTTAATGGAGCCGTAGATGTCCTGCTCGGGGCGGGACGGGAGGAAGGTCCGGCGCCTGTCCTGTTAGTGCCGCCATTACAGGCAGAGATGCCCACCCAAGTGAACCGTCCCCACGTCCCCTGGGTGCCCTGGAGGAGATGCCCCTTCCTCCAGCACCGTCCCTGCACTCCCCTTCGGCACCTGGCCACGCGTGAAGCTGAAGCCACCTGGGAAGCCAGACGGAGGCCACACACTCTGTCTCAGTAGTGAAGCCAAGTGTGAAGCCACATGCAGGCTCAAGCGGAAAGACGCTATAGTCACAGCGGCTCATAAAGTGAACTGTGTGGCCAAGGATGAAGCCACTGGAAACCGGGCTGAATGTGACACTTTTGCTCTATTGAAGCCACAATGGGAAGCCACATATAACACGAATGGCCTTGGGACGTGCAGATGCAGCCTCGGAGACGCATGGCCCTCTGCTGGGGAGGACTTGAAGCTTTTGTTTGGGTTTTGATCTTAGTACCTTAGGTTGCGAACCGCTGCCAGTCTCCACTTATCCTAGACTGCCTACCGTCCCCGCCTATGGCAAAGGGGAGAGGGGGAGTGGGGGTTAGAGGGCATCTACTATACAGACTTGAGCAAGTCAACAATTACCCTACAACAGAGGGATGTCCACACCCAGAGATTACAATACCTTGGTATAATGGCACCCCCTCCCCCCCCCTGGTGCCCCACCACCCCAAACAGCGCCACCCTGCTGTTAGTTGTGGCATATGGCATCAGGCCAACACCGCCCCCACACGGCAGATCTACCCACGATACCCACCCCTATCCACCAATCAGCTACCTTTCAGGCACTGCCCCTGGCCTTGGCACTGCGGCGCACTTAACTTGTATTCACAGCTAATGCTTATCTTTGTACGCTCCAAATTAAGGCTGGCTGTAGTCACTATAGCTGGGGTCCAACACTACCGCCACCACCCCGCCCTGTATAAGGCGCTACCATGGGGATCCCTACTTAGTATGCCCTTCCAAGTTGGCGCCTACACACAATGGCACCAATCCTCCCTTCACTTTACTTGGTATGCACAGAGGTCTGCGCACCGGCACTAATGGAATCTCATAAGTATTACATTAATCTTATCCTCCAGAGAATTTTCAATTGAAAAAGCCATAAGATGCTGAGTCTTGGAATAGATATTGATACCGTCGATTTGGGATACAAGGGTTTGTGGTAGAACTAGTTTAAACTATTTTGTTCTTTTCATTTTAAATTCTTCTGTTCTTTTCTATTATGCTCCTGACGTGTACACGGACATTATTAAAATGATGTGAAAGTAGACCTGACAGAGCGGTATACCTTGCAGCGCCAACCTTGGCCATACACCCTCATATATCAATCTTGTTTTAAGTAGGGTCTCGCCGAGGGGTTTCTTGGTGGCGAGTGAAACTTTTATCGGAAATCAGGAGCTGGTGATACGGGCGTAAAAAGCTGTTTTAATGCAAGTCATATGCGATCCATCGGTGGTGTGGATGGTTGGGGCGGCAGGGGTGTGATGGATGGGTGGGGATTATTGGCAGGAAGGTTGATGTGATATATTAGCAGCTGGCAGCGTGGGGGCAACGGTTGAGGGGTTCAATCCCATGACGTGTATCCACTGGGGGACGCCAATGGTTATCTATAAGGTGCAAAGTGAGTTGGAACAATGTGAAGTATAAGTAGTTGAGGCTCAAAGTAAGAGAGGGCCCCGGGGGGGGGCACTCACTCTATGTCAGTACCCGCCGACTGCCAAACTACCGCCTGCCTAAAAAGAGGGGCCGCCAAACCACCGCCCCTAAAAAATACAAAGGACCGCCCCCTGATGCCTCACATATGATTCACCGCCCCTGTTATTTCAGGTATGCCTGTAAAACTACATGTATTTCCTGATGCAAACAATGCAGTCGACATAGATGATAATTGTTTTCTTTACATTTTATGTATTATATGTAACTTAGACCCAATGACTGGCCCCTCCTCTAGAGTTACCGCCCCCTATTTTTGAGGTTACAAAGAGTCACCGCCCCCTAATTTTTAGATGCACCGCTACCGCTTCCGTGGGGCGTTTGGAGGTGGGTAGTCATTTCAGATCCGAGTGCCCCCCCCCCCCCCGGGGAGAGGGCTAGGGAGGTGCGCATGGTGCAGATTGAGATCCATGATGTATAGATGTACATTGTAATTTGTATAATGCACATGTGTGTATATATAATTATATATAGGCACTGACATGCAGGTTTTGATTATACTGCATTGCTAGCATCCCAGAGATTTTGCTTCAAGTAGAACCATCATATTCCTATCATTTGACCTATTTCTGGCAATAGACCTGGATCCACTGTACTTGGAGATAATTCTAGCCCTGCCCCGTACGCTATGAAGTGCAGTTGGAATACAGAGGCCTGCCCTTAGAGCCCCTACTCCCAGCAGTCCCAACCTCAACCTGCCACGGCCGCCTACAGCCAATATAAACCGATCCGTTGATCCCTGCGGCGTATTATTATTACCGCGAGCGGCTCTGTGATCGCCAGGCCCGTGACGGATCGGCGGGCGCTAGTTCCGACGCCGATCGCTCGGAGGGCCCCGGGGAGGGTGGCGAGATGCCCCCTGTCGTCAGTGTTGGGAAGCTTTGATCGTTGCTGGCAGCGGTTGGTGCTATATTGAAAGGACACTGCAGTGGATGGGAGGGAGTGGGGACAGGTCAGATGGCTGGGGATCATTGGGGGGCTCAGGAAACAATCCGGCCTCACCCTTCCCTTTGCTCACGGTGCACAATGCTCTGACGAGTGTAGCTGGGCTGCTGGGTTAAAGCGGACCTTGGTGTTCATAGACATATATACGATGTTACCAGAACCCCCCTCCCATTTACAGAGATGGTAGAAAGACGGTTTAGTTCAAGGCCTTCCCACAAGAGTATTTAGGGGTCAGGTCAGTAGCATTGTCATAATAGACGCCACCTATTACATGATACAATGGAAGTTCCGATGGCTGCGTCCAGGATAACTATGGGGAGTTGTGTGATAGTTCTGACCGACCGTCATTTGTGAACGTTCCCGAGCTACGTACACGTTAGGAGCTTTGTAGAGCAAAATAAAAAGATGACCGACCCTCAGCAGGACCAGGCTAAATCCTATAGTCATACCTAACAGGTAACAGATATTGCTTACCCTGAAGCCTTCCCCATCATTCGTTGATTTATATGGCTATAGTTAATATCACCAGACTGTAAATGCCAAGGGAGTGAAGAACTGTGTTGTTTTTTAAAGGGTTAGAATCGATTCAGTTAAAAGCAGTTTTTTTTTGTCTCAGAGCTTTCCCAGAACTGTGGTTGACTTCAAGTATGAATATCGATGAGTATGCTCAGCAGGGGGCGCGTCTGTCATTACTTCCGGTGCGGCCGGTCGCACGTGATAAAGAATTCAGATTGAATTACGCCATGTTTCACAGTTCACAGGCGCGGAATTATCACCAGATCGCGCATGCAAATTGCCTTTAATGGGTTAAAAGGTATTTTTCATGCCTTCCCCTGTTATCACACTTTTGGCCAGAGTTTTGTGGCTTGATCGTTTTGTGTTTGCCAAGGGAAAGTGTGATGGCCAGTGAAGGCAGTCTTTTTCTGCCATGAGAGCATCCAAGATCACTAGGCATGCTCCACCGGAAGTGGCTCAGAAAAGGGACACTGGGATTGGCCGCTTGTAGGATGACCTGCTTTTACTAGAGGTCAACAGGTGAAGGGTGTAACCTTTTTGACCTTGAAACGATTTGCCAATAAAGTATGGGCCAATCCATCAAGGCATGACAGTCCACTCTGAGTGTGCCATCTATGGAGGACTCCGACACACTACAAGATATGCGCTCCATCGTAAAATATGATTACTTTCAGTCCACTGGAGGGACACTTTTACCCGTCCCCCTCCCCACAGGAACCTCTCCAAACTTACAGCCTGTGTCAGGCCATTGTTCACGGCATGCCCCCACACAATGCCCGGTTCACTGGCAAGAAGGAGTCCATAAACCCATTTAGCTTGGAATTAGCTCAATCCTAAATCAGCGGACAAAAGAAGCAGTTGCCATGCAACTAAGCAATAAACTAATTATGCCATGAAAGCAGTTCTCACAGCAGCCCAAGGTCATTTATACACAATGAAGGGGCAGCTGTCTATTATGATAATACAAGGGCGGTGTAAGAGCAGCAACTTGCAGTTAGACCACCTGGACAACGCCTATCGCATAACACCGGGTTTAGGGCATAGTAACGACGTTTCATATAGATACAAATGGAACATGAACATGCAACATTGTTATTAACTTTTTTTAAAGGGAACCATGCCATGTAATATGCAGCCCCTACAAGCGGGCAGATTATGCTGGACAGGTGTTTGGTAACAAACATACTTTTCTCCCCATTTAAAGCTTGGTTGTATATGATGGGCTGAAATGGGCTATGATGACATCTTTACGTTGAAATTAAGGCATTTGCAGTCGCTATGGTTGAATTCCACGTAGACATAAAATGTATGTGCATAACATGATTATATAAATGTCAGTTGTTTTGATGCCAATGGATACATATACAATATATACATCATATTTCCATGTCTACTCTTGCCTTAAATCACCACCTCCGTTAACCCTCGACCTTCACCCTTTCCAGGTGACGGTGAGCGACAATGGCTACCCAGAGCAGTTCTCCACCACCCGGGTGGTCGTCAGGGTGGCCGACCTTAACGACGAGGAGCCTGCATTCACCGACCGGATGTACCGGGTACGCATCCCCGCGTCCCCGGCGTCGTCGACGATGCGACCCCTGTACCGCGTCCTGGCGTCCGACGCCGACATGGGCAACAACGCCAACATCGACTACAGCCTTAAGAGCACCGGGCGCGGCAACGGGCGCTTCCGGATAGACGCCAAGACTGGGGTCATCATGTCGGATAAGGAGTTCGAGGCCGGCAACCAGTATGATCTAACGGTGAGTGGGTTGGATTGTGCTTCTTTATTCATGACGGCGGCGCAGAGTGCACGACACATAATTATGTATCTTATGCAGGTGTTTGTATATGTAACATAGACGCGCATCCCTTCCCTGGTTTTCTTTCCCCACCCTTTCGTTGAGTAAGATATAGATTCTAATGTTCACATTAAAACAAATTGAATGTGCGTGATTCCTCATGAACCAAACGTCGTAGAACATCCCCAGGCCATGGATTTATAGGAAAAATTCAGGAAACATGAATCCAACCTATTATATTTAAATAATGATTGCTGACAAGGCATGGAACAAGTCACCCAAAATAGTACACAGGAGCTGTTTTACCACCCAGAATTTAATCTTCTCTTAGCCAAATGCTTTTTTCGGGAAATAATGACACTGTGATGATTGCTCGAATCCATGAAAACACATTTTATCAATGCAACGCAAAAATCGTTAGGAGAAAAGCAAATCAACATTTGTCATGCCAACAAAATGTGCTTAATTAAGCGATTCATAAAATAGAAATTACCCCATTGCTTTTGGCATAGTTTTGATTCAAAATCATATTCCATCTCAGGGAGGCCCTTTCATATGGCTCAATACTGGGTAGATAGGAATAGACCTAGGCTGACCCATGTGTGGCAATGGTGGTGGATGGGGATAAAGAGATGTTAAGGGGCTTGGGTCTGGGAGAGGTCGAAGGAGATGGAAAGGGAAATGAGTTCCAGACAGTTCAAAGGACGCACAGAATTTTAAGTAGACAGAAAGAGGTTTGACCCCTGGAGGTCGGTCTGGTACGGTTAGGGTACCAAGGGGCTCTTTTCTACAGTGCCACTTTCAGAGTAGGATTGTCCTAATTATGTAGAATTCCCTAACGTCTAGAATAGTTGTGTTTGTGGCATAGAAAGTTGTGATGGTACAAATGAAATCAATGGCCGTCGGATATGTGTGACTAGTGAATCAGATTATGTGCTATTGCCATTATCATCCACATTGATCGGTTCCCTCAATGAGGAAGATGCGTATATGTAAAGTTAACAGAAATACAAAATAGATGTAGTTTATTGTCTGTCATATGGCTTAATAGGTGAACCTTGCCTCCTGTAGGTGAAGGCTACTGACAATGGCCGGCCCCAGAAGCGGCAGTCGGCGCGGGTCTTCTTCACGGTGGTGGACTGCCCGACCACCTCCTCCATGGCGCCCCGCTTCCTGCACGAGAAGGAGGAGAAGCGGGTGGTGGAGAGTGACGGCGTGGGGCACATGGTGGCCATCATGGCCGCCAGTGACGAGGATGGCGACAAGATATGGTACTCCATCGTCGGTGAGTACAACATGTTCGATTGTCTCTTTTTAATATTTATCAGGAAAGGTATTTTGTGAGCAGCTCAATGGACGGATGTGATCTGGGGGACTTCTATAAAGTATGTACGTAATAATTATTTATTTTCACAGAAATTGTATTCCCTAAAGGTTTTGTACGCATAGAAATATAGATTGTCCGTATGCAAGATAACACATAAAATGGATCCGTCCTTGGTGTGGACATACTGTACTGAAGCCCCCTAGATGTAAAGTACTATGCTGTACATAATGGCATGAAACACAGAGGGTTCGTTTTTTCTTCTTCTTCCTTTTCATGCAGATGGGATATTGGTTGTCAGAATGATACCCAAAAGCTATAGAACCATTGTGTTCTTTATGTGGTGCACCTGTTCGCTGACACAGTGTGTAGTACTTGTACCCACCCATCTCAGTTTGCTACATTTGGGATCAAGTCCTGCCTTTCTATCTACAACTGCGGTGTATGATGAAAGGTTAATGTAATCCAACTTCTCTGTACAGAAACATCGTTTAGTAACTCTACCGAATATGGTTTGAAACTTTGAACTGAACATGTTCTTCAAGGAATTTTCCACTTGAACATTAAAGCCACCTCCCCCGTGCACATATTGCCCACAGACGGATGCCGATGTAATTCTTATCAGCTTATACATGCACAGTAATGAGATGCCAGACTTAACTCCACCTTAAACTGCCTTGCTTTCATCCACTTTGTAGCAATGCGGTTGGCCATACAAATAATGTAGTACTGTCAGCTCTGTTAATGTAGCAATCTAACTACATACAACATGAAGCCTTGGCCTCTATGTACATCATAAGCTGTCATCGTGTTTGTGGCGAGCAGCAAAGCGAATAACAAGTTGTGCCGTATATAAAGGCAGTTCTACATACCACTCTGAGGGAGTAGGGATGGGAATTGAGGGTTAGAGTATACAAGCAATATATTCAGTATAAAGCAAAACCAATAACAACCTGATGAAGCTCCTAACCGGCTCCTAACCCTAGCCACATGCATCAAAGGGATGCAGACGTCAAGGTTACCCCGGAGGTTAGATGGCACCGGACTAGCTCTATACATGCACTGACAGGAACCGGAAAAGACCAGCCCAGACCGCTACCCGGAAGTATTAGCCTCCACTGATGCATTGTGTCTATTTTCAACTTCACCAGAGCCATTTGAGCCCCCTGTGAACAGAAGGGATCCCTCAACTAACAGAGGCAGTGCATCTGTTATCAACCGGCTCTCTGGTGGGTACTGCACTGTCGTGAAGAAGCGCCCCAATGCTTATACAAATTTGCAGGGCTGTTCTACTTCAGTCCTCCTTTTCCCTGTCATTAATATGTGACCGGCGCTTATTCAAAGCCTGTCGCTTAAGCATGGCTCCATTAGATATACCCGTATTCTGAAGTTATTAGCGTTAGAATAGGCCTTGCATTAATTTCATCTACCGATATTCGTCTGGCTTATTCAACCGATGACTGATTGGTGCATGAAAACACCAGGTCAATCACAAAGATCACTCATTATAATCTTTTTGAGGGATGTTGACTCACTCATATTGCATCCTAACCATCTGCTCCTGAGCCACTCGTCAATATGCCTCGTGCAGCAGAATATGTTAATATTTCACCCGTTTCGCTGTGTTTCTCTCCATCTTTAGTAGCAATCAATCAGTGGTCGTAAGCACGTCTGGCATGGTCAAGCAGGCTAGGATGGGAGTTGGGGAGACCAGAAGGGTGGGGCAACTGACCAGGGAGAGGGGGGCAGAGACCGTCCCAGGGGACAGGGCGTGCGTGGCATGAGGGGGTCTTGGTGGCAGGGCTAAGTGATAGGGCCTCAGATGGCCTTCCCTTGTTCCAGCCCACTTGGCCAAAGTCGCACCTCGCGAATCGTTGCCAATTTGAACCCGACCAGCAGTGCTTCTAGGTGCTCAATATGTCGGCCGAGGTACCGCGAGCTGTAGATTCCACCCTCTCCCTCAACACCCTCCCACCCTCCTCCTCATCACCTTCACCTCTTAACACTGAATCCTCCAGCCGACCTTAACACCTCACTATATGGACCAGGGCATTGACCCTATACTATACTCACTGCTAAATACGGAGGTGGTTGGCGTTTATTGCTCCTCTGGTCTGCAGAAGTGGCTGAATGTTTTGACCTTTTACTGTAACTGGTTCAATATTTCACCAATGCCATCTTCACCCTGCCTTAACCCCGCCTAACCATTGCTGCCTCTTCCTATACCACCCAACTAGTGTTATCAGCAGCATACAACGTAACAGCATCATCATTGCTGCCTCCATCCCCTCTTCCTTATCGTAATATTTGTCCTTGTATTCCCAATGGCTGAACAACGTTTATAATCTCTGTGTTCAAGCCCAGCCCAAAGCTGTTAATTCTACCATTCCACATGGCTATGCTTGTGATGCGGGAACGATGGACATAAACAAGCTTGGTTCAGCGTTCCAGGGTTAGGTTTTGCTCGATTCAAAAGAGTTTGGGAAAAAACCAGCAAAGTTGGAACCTGGAAAATGTCGGGAAAGGAACTGAGGGGGAGAAGGGACGGAACCATGTATACATGTCGGCGCCTTTGGAGACAGCAATTTAATTTCGAAATTTTGAATGTTCTAAAATATTAAACCCTATGAAAATATAATGGCCTTTAATTTGCGTCAACATCAATTCAGGCATTAGATGGAACTTGCTCTATCAGCTCTGGCTGTTCAGACTGGGAATTGACATTTATTTGTGATGAATGATGGACAGTAGCTTCCATAGCGGCCTCTAATCACTCACTCAGGACCTCTATAATCCGAGACACAAAAAGCGCCTGTTCCTACTTGCTCCATTGGATGATGCTTACAGGGAAAGCCAAGTTCATTATGGAATAGAGAAAAAAACGGAGAGTGATGGATATTTTTTGCGAGATTGAAAGCTTGCAAACTAAGCGCGATCAGGTAGCAAGCAGGGTCGTTTGTTCATTTCTCACAAAATCACTTAGAGCTAGTGCAGCGGAGGTAGTTGTGGGGAGGGGAGGTTGGTGATGGGTGGGGGATCTATGGGAGTGTCTGGTAAGGGCTATATTTCTTCATATGCTCATTCAGTGCCAGCTCGCTAGTACAGAACCAGTCTATGATAGGCTGTCTGTGCAACAGACTCGTGAGAACAACTATAGAACTGTAGGACCTTATGGATATACTTTGAACACTCTGGCTTAGGGATGCCTATACGAATCCCGTCCATCACTCTATGCAACAAATAAACCACCAGCACCATTGATTGCTTGCTGGGTCAGGTCAGCTGAATACTCAAATGCAATACTATATTATGTATGTGTATAAAATGAGTTAGCCCGCCTAGTGAGCAGTATGTGAGCAGCTCACACTAGCCGCAGGTATAGGAGGCACCAGGTGGACACACGGCCAGGTAATGGAGACATGAGCGTGACCAGCGCCGCCAGGCACCAGCTGCGACCTTGTGAGAAGGCAGATTATGAGAACAGTGTCAATGAATACAGCCTATTATATCTAAAAATCTAGGTGTTTTTTCACAAAACTATAAGATGACCTTGCATTTTGTCATCGGTAATTTGGTTCCTTGGAGTATTTGGATGGGACAATGACCAGGGGCTTCTATTTGAAGGAATGAAGGGATCCACTTAATGGCCACTGAACATGGACTTTCTGTAGTCTTAATGAAAATCCAAATGGCTTCCCATGGGTTCAGTGTTCCTTGCTTGGTTAAAGCCTGTGGAAAGAGGAGCGTTGGGACTCTGGCTCGTCTATCAGGAACTGACTGATGCCTACCCACTGATATCAGCAAGGGGATTTATATGGCTAATGATGGTTTTGTCTTAGGAGAAGATGCTGAGATGGAAGCCAATCAGTCCTTTAATTGAATCTACTCATTTGCTGAGGGTGCAGTATCATTGGTCTGTGTGTGTGGCTTTGTGGTTTTATTTCCAGGCTGTCCCTCACTAGACGGCCATATTAATGATGGACAGTCGGGCTGATTGCTGCGGCGGTGTCTTTTTACACCATGTATTGGGGGTTTAGAGGAAGGCCTGATTCATAGATATGGGATGGATAAGAAGAGCAACTCCTCAGTGTTATGAAACCCGACCACTAGCCTCATAGTGTTGTGCCTGCCTTATGAGATTAGGGATTTAAGGATTAATATAACGTGGTACAGTTTGATAAAAAGCAAATTTCCCTTCAACAGTTTATTCACTTTTCTTATTTTATGGTGTTGTATCCCCGTGCACCGATTCATGTCACCCCGATCTCTGATTCAGCTCGATGGGGATTCCTCCTCCTCAAACACCTTATTGTGTTTGAGCTCCTCCCTTGTTCTCCTCATTGCCCCAATATTATCCATCTCTGTGCATTCAATCTGCTCAGTTTACCCTTTCCTCCGTGTAACTCAACGCATTGGTCTCTGGTGCAACATCCTTATTTCAGGCATATTTCTCTCAGCTCAGCCTCACTCCCTTCCTCCTCTGCCCAACTCTCACCCTGCCCTTCCCCTGGTGGTGGAGTGGCACATCAGATAATTGTGAGACTTGACTGAGCAGCTCCCCTCTCTGCTGGCCACTCGGGGTCTGCAGGGAGCTAACGAGCCCACTTGGCCTCCCACTCCTTCATCCCTTTACACCGAGCCCCCCATTTAATGCTAGTCTTGCGCAGCCCTTATTGGACATCGGGAGGCTACATCAGCTAATGCGGACGCCAACGAGACTAATATCGTCCGTCCTTGTTAGGCGTGAGCTGCTCGTTCCGGCACTGAGCACCTCGGAGCTGCTTCCTCTGTCTCTGCCTGATGGGGCGGCGACATGCTCGTCCCACCCGCCATATGGATCGTCCACGGCCTCTTGGGCAGCCCTCTACCACTACCCCCTCAGCCTACCCACCCCACATGCACACACCCCTCTACACCCAAACTCCACAGAATGGCCATTGGTAGTAGCCGAACCCGGCCACAGTCCACCACGATCAGTAATGCTCGTTGGACGTTTCGTCATTGACCCAGGGATACCCTGGGTCTCTGTGAGACGGTTTTCCAGCAAAAAACAGAGTTTGGTCAGCTGACTTTGAACTGTTCCCCTGCATTTGTTTTTTCATCTATCAGATCGAAATAAAGACATGCATATAAATTGAAACAAACTGTACCTCCCTCTTTTTTTCAGTTTGTAAAAAGAAAAAGAATTGTAGTAGAAAAACGCTCTTGAAAAATTGTCAAAAATTACCCGAAAACTGAGTCTGTGTGAACTAATGCTGAAGATAGGGCAGTGACCTTGAATCCTGACTTTAAAAGATGCACGTTCACACAGACTTCCTATACCTACAATGGTTAAGAGCAGGTGAGACGTTTTTATGAGACGCTTTTGAGCTGAAATTAAAGGTACACACAGAATAAAGGCCCTGGTGGGCTAGGTTGTGTATGGGAGATCCGTCATTGAGGTCTGTCATTGAGGTCCGTCATGGAGGTCCGTCATGGAGGTCCGTCATGGAGGTCCGTCATGGAGGTCCGTCATGGAGGTCCGTCATGGAGGTCCGTCATGGAGGTCCATGAAGGGTTTAGCCCCCCCCCCCCTGAGTCAAGTGTGATCAAGTGGATATACATGTACTGGAATACTATATACATTATTGGAAAAGCCCTGGGTCACTTGTGATGTATATCACACAATCCATCTTTATAGTGTCCCTAACACCCCAAGTTCAATTTGGACCAGTTTCTTTTTAGAAAACCTTCACTTTTGTTATTCTTTTTACTTTGAAGTCCAGTGCCACTATAGGGTCCAATAAATCCCAAGACTAGATTGACTTCATCTTAAGCAGTTTTGTAAGTTGAGTTCCATTTGGGTTGAAGGAAAAGCTGAAAGGAGGAAACTTGTTGGAAATAAATTGGATTCGGACACGCAATGAGGTAATATGCAACCCACAATCTGAAGAAGGTTGTGAAACCTCCTGATCATATCGAATAGGCTGCTTAATAACCAGGAAGCCCTTAAGCTCAATTTTACGGATAATATTGGCCAGCCTGTGCTCATATACAAGACCGGCGCTTAGTTGAGACCGAAATGTATATAGTGCATTGACTTATTCTAAGGCCTCTGTACTCTCCACGCTTATTCGATATAGGAGCTTATATGAGACACCGTCGTTTATATATATACGGGCAGATATGGTAGTTGGTACCCTTCCTACACATATACATACCTCCAAGAGGCTACTGTACATGTCGATTTTGCAGGAGTCCATGCAGGTGACAAATAACCCAATAGGAGGTCTGGTTAATTGAAGTTGCGAGCAGATGGTAAATACTCCTTTAGTCGGCTAGACACCCTCCTTCAAGCAGACCCTTAGTATGTTCTCAACGTAGCATGTAGATAAAGGCTCTGCTTGAAGAGTGTCGGCACCCTGGTCACACGTGACCTTGCCGCTGGTGGCCGGGCGGGAGGCGAGGCTATCTTCCGGCTGGTTCCGGCTTAATGGCAGCGGCGCATCCCGCCCTTGACCGGAATGGCCAATGGGTGATCTCTCCCTCCTCCCACATCCAAGCCGTCCCTTTACCCAACCCTTCCTCCACTCCCAGCACCTTTTAGCCTTATCTAAGCGTGCTGTCTAGCTGCCTTCTACTTTTAAACTCTACTGCTGACTTGTGCGTCCTCCAGCTGCCCACCCTGAGCTCTTAGCGCCCGGGCGCCACCACTAGATACCAGCTTCATTAGGGACCCTGGGTGGGCGTCCTAGTGGCGCAGGTACTGGTTCCAACCTTGGTCATACACTAAGGTACGCTGGTGATTGGCTCCGGAACAGGGTCATGTGGACTACTTATAGGTGGGAAGGGGACATTGAAGAACCTTAGAACCAACCTGAGCCCTCATCGATATGGCAACCTTTCAATCTTCCCAACCCTCATTCTGTCTAATACCAAATTTAGATCCCTACATTCTCCTGTTTTGTTACATAGCTAGCCAAACTGCCAAATTTTCAACAGCTTGTCCGTGCTTTGGAGTACCTCTCTCCATTCTTTTAATAATACACTGAATAGCACCTGATAGTTTAGGCGATCCAATGACCTATTTTGCATCAGTGGTGTACCAGATGTAATTGATCGTGCGACTCTATGTGAGGATATAAAGGTACCTGAGTGAACGACTACCATTTATTGAAAAGCCTTTTTCATTAATTCCATTATCTGAAAATTAACTCAAAAGGCATCTGCTCACTGATGGAATATACATATACACTTTGAGCTGCTCGCCTATAGTGCTGGATCCTCCTGCGTCCTTCTCTATCACCCTGTGGGCATACATACCGTGTAATTAATACTATACGCCTGCTTCCTTAATGTAAATGGATTTGCCCCATAGCGGCATTGGGAATAGGAATATCTGATGCAGATTAAAAAGAATGAGAGAAAAAGGTTCCCATTTAGAGTTGTTCAGGATAAGCCCATGCAGGACTGAAGTGGTACAGCTCAGAGGCTCTGGCTACCACTGATGGTATAATACTGTATAGGGGAGTTTTGCCTCATGTGTTATATTGGTTGTGGTCTATTTGGATTATGCCATGCAGTATTGTGGTGATTAGATCTATATATTATTGTCTGGAATGGTGCCTGCTATAGTAGGTGAGCTGTAAAACCACAAGGCCGTCCACAGGGCACAATAATATTACCTCGTAAATCACACACCCACTATTTCATATGGACTAGTGACTAGTGCTTCTGTTTCTGACCACTCACTGTACATGTTTAGGGATACTATGTCTAAATCCGAAAGTTTATCTGGTGATAATGTGCTAAAATCAAGACCTTAAAATACAAAATAACCATTGATAATAATCTGTGAAATGTGAGACTATGGCATTCAATTTGACAGGCAGACTTGTGATTATCACCAACTGTTAAATCGATACTTCGCGTTGCAGTTGACACATAGCATTATATTTATAGACACAGCGCCTATAGTCAAAGAACCATATTGATATTCTTCGCCTCAGGTCTAGGCCATGAAGCCGACACCATGTCAGGGGCATGATAAAGATAGCCGTCAGGACCGTCTTGCTGATATCCCCTATCACCCATTAGTTATACCTGGCCGTGGCTGTAACCCCAGCCCGTGCTGATAGCAACCCGCCCAGCCGCCCTCCTCCAGGTAGCCCGCCCTACAATACTGATAGCCTGGCCGGAAATTTGCAGGGGGCGGCCGCCAAGCTGCCCTCAGTGGCTGAAATATGGCTGTATTTCAACCCGCGGCCAGTATACCATTTCCCCGGCCGACCAGCCGCGATTAGGGCCTGGGCTGTGGAGACTGGTTTATTGCAGACCTGAGAAATAAATGATGTGTTATTTACCCGCCAATCGGATCATAATTCGCTGGTCGGCTCTCCGCACCATAAGGCTTAGGGACTGCCGCATGGCCATGTCCAGTTCAGGATATCCCTCTCAGCCTCCCTCATTCAATCCGTCGCCACCTCCTATAGTAGGGCTTGTTTTCACCGCAATGTCTTTCCCATTGCCTTCATCAATAGACTTTCCCTCTATCCTACTCCATTGCAATTTAGCATATTTTGCTCGATATCCTCTTCTTGTAGCCATATTGGCTCTCCCATTTCCTCCCTCATTGGTATGCCTCGTGGCATGTCCCTCAATATATCCATCAATGCCTTTGGGCCATCCCCTGGCAGCATATAACATATTGATTCCAACATTATGCAGCTATATCAGATTCCTCATACTGTAGTCTATACCTCATACATGCCGTTGATTGACTGATGGTACATTGGATATTGTATCTCCTCCTCCTATATCATTATATGCATATCGGTTTATTTCTGAATGTCGCACAGCATATAGTTATATTGTATGATACATGTACTGGCCTTGTGACACCTCTACATGACTAGAATCTATATCCATATTCATATTATATTTCAGATCTATAACTCATAGGAGATATAGATAAAATGCGTCCCGGACATTTTTGTAATTGAGGATGCAAATGGGTGCATTTTCATGCGTAACGTGGTAAACTTTATGAATGGACCAATTTACCTAGATATCAAACTCAGTTGCGATATAGATTGGTCGTGAAGTAAAATATGGTCATTCAGCACAAAATTTGGATATTCAAATAGTCTGCCATAAGTGTATTGGGGATGGGTTGCACGGAGGGAATTAATACACGTATAGGAAAATTTTATATGTATTCTGGTTCAATTTTGAAGTGGATAATGCGTTCATACCAAGTTGGAATATCAACAAAAATGCTTTCTGTTTTACAAATCTTGAAACCGGAAGATAATTCCTTGGGGGGGGGGGGTAGGGCGAAAATTATCGCCAATCGTATGCGACATTGAGAAAGCTCCACATCCCTGAATTTCCCTTGAGTCACATCTTTTTAAACTGTTTCGGTTTCGTCCCCGTTGCACTAGGCAACAGAAATAGGAGAGTAGAAATACAAAAATCGGAAACCCTATTTTCCTGACTACATCCCAGTTTTTGGCCTTGTCAATCTGACAGTTATTACGGTTTCTTGGACAATTATTATGGTTTCTCCATAGTAAAACCTGATGTGATTTAACTTTTGTTATATAAGGGACCAGAAGAATTGTTTCTTAGAAATTGAACAATTAATTGATTCTTCATTGATGATAAATTTCTTCCCGAAATACATGAAGATTGGACAAAATCGATAAACTGCCCAAAGAATTTAATTTACTCCCCCCCCCCCGTCTTCCGTACTTGAGTTAATTAGTGAGGTGTCCGTAACTCACAGAATGATAAAAGAGTGTCCTTCTTATAAAATAATAATGTTAAAATGAGGCATTATTGGGGCAGTACTGAAAGGCTTGATAAGATGAAAATGAGATGTGCAGGGCTGCAGTAGCGTTGCCCACCTTAATACACACCTGTGCCGCACCTGACAGCTTTATTCGCCTACCTGGCCGCTTGGAGGGCGGCACCAGTAATTGGGTGGCGTTAATGCTGATGCCGATGCGCAGATTGGGCGCTGTTGATAAATATGGTGGGGGCCCAGTGAGGTGTAGCCTGGATAAACTTGTTAGCCATATTCTCAGGCCGTCCTGTCACTGTGTGATTAGTGGGAGAGGACAGTGGCTGGGATGCCCCATCACCTTCACATACACCAGTCGGTTATTATTTTTTCCGGCTTTGTAACCGCAAGTTAGTCTTCGCCACAGCTTCATAAGCAGTACATGTATGCCTTGTTATATGGCAAGGTAACTACATGAAGTCCTTGTCTTGATGGCAGCCCTTTTCTTGATGTAACTTAATGGCTTATCTTTTTTAATTTTCCAAAGAATGTAATGGTCAAAATACTGTGCTGTTAGGTTACCCTCTCATCTTAATTGGAGACCTCTTTCTACAAGCTATCGTTACCTTCTCATCGATCACTGGCATTATCACATCCTATCAGCCCATCCTCTCAAATAACAATCTCCAGTTTTTATCACAATAAGGAATATGATCACCCTATCTCTCGTGTCCGTAAAAAGATATTCACTGATACAATTTTTCTGGCCAGCGAAACAGCCGCCCAACACTTCAGATCTCATTTTAACCATAAGCTCATCCTGTTAGAGCCTAACATCTTACCACCTCCACTGTGAAATATGGCGGTCTCTGCTAACCTTAATTACGTGTTAATGATGTAGGTTGTTCACCCTACACCTTTAGTCATTAGTACCTGATCCTGCAAGAAGCATTAAAAAGTAGACATCATTAGAGTCTGGGTAACACCTCCAGCCGGCCAGTCTTTACCCAAGGTAATCGATCTGCTCCTCCAGGGATCCTGGAGAGGGGTCTCTTTAACGTACATTGCAGCCTTCTCGGAGATCTTCAATATGATAATGTCTATACATATGCTTCTAAATCATAAAACAGATAAGACGTTCACATCTTTACAATATGCAGTGACCACGATGCTCAACGTTGTAAATAGTATTATGTATAGACACGTTTACTAAAGTCTTTACTGTGGCCAGATATACATGTGCATGTATACGAGACATTATAATACACGACTAATAAAACATTTTGAGCTTTACACCAAATCTACCAAACACATGCTCAAATGATAATAGACAGGTTGCAACCTATGTTTAATTCCTTTGTATATACTGTCAAACAGACTCGTGGAATCCAGTAACACGTAAAGAGGATTGCCTGACGTGTACGTATAATTCTGTCGGGAATTTTGTTCACAGAATTCTGAAGTAAGGTTCCCCCGGATCCTGTTATTTGCTGTGCCAGAACCCAGTATCTCTCCAATTGGCTTCTTCCCGCCTCCGGCCGCCCAAGTAGAGGGCTTGGTCTGAGGGTTCATGTAGGTCATTCTCACTTTTCACGTCTGTCTCCTTCTATTCATAGCCATCAGTCCATATATAGACAGCGCCAAGTGCCTCAGCCCTAGGCATGATCGATCCTTGGGCGCCGCCCTGGGCCAAGGCGAAAATCTAATTTCTCCCACACAATAGTCCCAAATCCTAAGACTCTTGTGTCAAGAAAAGAAACAAGAAAAAAAGTTGAGCCATTTCTATGGAGGATTCTATGTGAGCTGCATCATAAGGGAGGAATGGGTGTAAAACTGGGACATTGCTGTGCTGTTTAAAGATGTACACATGTGAGGGTAGAGGTTAGAAGTAGTGGTAGAGCTTGGTGTAGTGCTTGGGGGTAGTCTAGGGGGTGGGGTTGTGAGTTAAGGGTCGTGTCAGGGCTGGTGCGGGCAGCAGGAGGCAAGGTTAGTCTCATTTATATACAGGAGGAAGCCCAGAAGGCACCAACACGTATGGATCTTCTAACCCCCCTGCTCCCACCTCCCCATGCTGTAGGGTGAGAGGCTGGGGGAGCAGGAGGAGGGGTTTGCCACCTCACACTCTGAACTGATGGACAAAGCCAAAGGTCACCGGGGTCAGGAGCCTCACGTGACTGCCCACACCGGATGTTAGACCGGGTTGACCGCTAGCCCTTTAATGTTATGTGCTGCATACTGTTTTAAATCCCTGGGCTCTAAGCTTTGTCGTCAAAATGCATTAATGTAGGCCTGGCTGCATTCATGCATCATAACGACCCTTCGGGAGTGTATCAATCCCGTAATGTCGGCACGATGCATAATTTGGTCCTTAAAGAGCTAGGAGCTGCCACCAAGACTCGAAGGAAGGTGAAGGTTGTAGACCTATATGTCGGGGGTGGCCTAAGAAGATATACATTGAATAAGATATAGGGCTGCATGGCATTAAAGTGTAATGCCCATGCGTATCATGACCTGGGCGTCTATTTTATTGTCCAGACTAGACCCTAAGGGTTAATCTCAGTAATGGACTTGCTGAGACCCCCAGTTTATGAATATACCTAGTAGTAGTCCCTCGCTGTATAGATGGGCGGACACATATATCTTCACGTTTTATCACGATATGATGGGTCATAATGTCACCTCTGTACATATGTATGTAAATGGGATCTATTTGAGAGACTGTCATAATAAACACGTTCATAGTGTGGTCTATTCATGAAGATTATTACTCAGTCCATAGCCCCTCTCCAACCATGCCAATCACTTCCCCACCAACCTGCGTCCATCAATACCTCCCACCCTGGAGGAGGCTCTTATGAAGCTGGACAAGGTACTCAGGACCTTGAGGAGCAGGGGGTTGGCTGGATGGGAGAGGAGGCTAAGGTTCTTCATCTGGCCCCTACACCTCCAGCTGGCCCCAGGTTGAGTAGAGCACTGGCTGACTGGCAGCTTGGTCTGTTAGGGCAGGAACCCTTGACCAAGGGGTCGGCCCTACAAAATGTTCCAGGTCCAGCCTGCCGCCACCTCCTCAGCTATTACTTCCATTCAGTGAAAGCCCAGAGTGAAGACCTGAAGTGTCCTGGCAACAGTTGCTAATAAAATGAACATCTACTGGCGACGTTTAAACTTTGATTACTGTCTGGTCTCTCATCCCTGGCGCCATACGAGGCTATAACATCCTCATGCCTATAATCATATAGCACTATGGTGCACTCAACATAACTAAGAATGAAGTTCATTGTACACCTCCATCATGCCAATTACATGTTCTGCCAGATCCAAAGTCTAGAATATCCAACCAGGGTGGAAAACCCACAATCCTGTCTTAAACCCTTGTGTTCGATTTTGGTGTACACTTTGAAAATAGTATAGGTAAAGCGTCCAACTTAAACAAAGAAGACATTCTTGTATTGGGGGACTACAATCAAGCAAAGTGGTCCTGGCTAAGATTGGATTGCAGGGGAGGGTCCACCTTTCTGCCGTCTCGTACACTGGTTGTGGTACTATTGTCATCTATAACCTGCACATCTCAACATAAAAGAAGCAGATTATGCTTCAATATTCCGATCTCGAATTGATACATCATTCTCTATCCTGACACAGTAGCTATCTAACCATTTATCGTATAATAAATTAAGACTATTTAGGCTATAATAAGCTATGGTATTGTACACAATACTCAGCCCTATATAAGGGCGGTAGGGGTTTAAAACCATGCATGTTCTTTTGAAGTGTGAATGAATCAGGGGAATAGCTGAATAACTCCTGAGGCTTTCTAGTAACATCTACAAGTCAAGGACAGTCAGTGTACAGGAGAGCCAGCCAAAAGCGACCCATCCCTTTATAACATGCCATACACAGGGCCAGCACCCAGCCCCAGGGGGAGATACTACCCCAAGGGTAGGGATGGGGAGGGGGACTAGGGGATACAACCAGTACCCTGTGATCTCATCTGAGCTGACCATCCCTTTTTGTCCCCTCTCCAGGCCCTGACCACATGTTACAGCGGCTGGAGGTGCCCACAGGAGGAATGCATCACAGGGCAGCAGGAGGAACAGGCTGCAATCTCCTGCCGGGCTATTCTCTCGGCTGTCTGTATATGGAGGCTCAGGCTCTACCCAGTGTGGTTGGATTTGGTTCAAATTTGAATCTGATTGTATTTAGTCTAAACTGAATTTTCTGGTTTGTTTGAAAGAGCTAGGGAACTAAGGGGTGACTACACTTTCGAATACAAAATTAGGTCTCAGATAGTGCCCCCCCCCATTTTCTTTCCCCTCTTTCCATCATGGCCGAAATAGTCATTTCAAGATAGATCTTTTTTGTCTCTGAAATTAGAAAGCCGAGTCGGACATTCAACCTAAACTACACAGACAAACAAACAAATTAGTATGCCAGAAATTTATGCATTAAAAGATGCGATTATACCCAGTCGTACATGTTACATACGCCGCTCTACTCATAGCTACAATACTTCAACCAAACTACATTAGAACCTAGAATCAATGGCATGCGTTGAGAAATAAACAGTAATCGTTGCCTAATTGCCGATGTACATACAACTGGGAGATACATTCTCTCGCCATCTAGGCTAGTATCTTGTTTTCTATGGCCTATCCTATTGATTTTAAACCACATCAATAGACAAACGGGCCCCGTGTAAAGTGCATATTGCGTGCCAATAACAGATAAACTGATGTGCTTAAATAGACCGATTGGTGTGTAGAACGCAGGCAAAATAAATAAAGTATAAACATTAGAGATAGATGTAAATGGGTGATATAGAGTGCCTATCACCATGCTTTCATATCTCATTTTTATGAATACGTAATTGACTTTTATATATATATCTGGCATGTTTTAAGGGCCATAGCCATCAATAATCGATATGTATCCGGATATCAACAGGTAAACAGCTGTGAGGTTCCCTCACAAGGGGAAAATACCCAACGAAAATGCAACTTTGCCCCTCTGCTGGTCACACCATGGAGGCTCCTTGGTCACACTTCTAAGGGTTCAGTGTTATTTACCTCCACCCTACCCAAAGGCCATTAACCCCTGCCCTATACGCATTGCACTAACATATGTCCAAAGCCTTCAGTTAGACCTTCCTGCACTGCTGATCAGAGCAGAGTATGGGATAACCCCTGGTGTAAACCCTCAGAAGATGGCCACCATTACTACTACACCCTGACCCCCAGCCTGCCCTTTACTCACACCCCAAACCCTGATAGCCATCTCTCCCACATTCGGTTAGCATCGAGGGGGTTGTGCGTTAGGGGGTGAGGTCTGAACCATGGAGGAAGCAAAGGAAGGGGCACCTGGAGTTCCTACTTGAAAAGGTGAGCCTGGGGTTAAGCCCTAGGTCGTGACCTCAGGGCAAGTTTAAGGAGCAACATCACCTCTGACGTACTGGACTGCTCCTGTGTCGATGCTAATTGGATACAATTATAAAGAAACCAAAAGTTTATAGTCGACAGTTCCATAGCTATACACTTTTAAACGTTAAGAGTGAAGGACCCCTTTAAACTTTCCTAAATGATATTACATTATCTTAGAAAATGCATGCTTAATTTAGAAAATGCATGCTTAATTTAGAAGCTTAAAATGCCGGTCTCAGGTCTTGGTTGGACAGGAATCTACCATGAAGTGATGACAGTAATCCGAGCCCATGTTGAGCTGTTGTATTGCTGTTAATGGGAAGGCAGTAAAATGAGATGAGAGTGTCTTGATTGGTCTAGGCAGTAAGTAATGAGTATACATAGCCCTAAGGGTTGACAGCAAACTTTGTCTTGTGATGCATATACATATATATCTCACCACTCCACTGACAGATCACTCTTCTGCTGTCTTCAATAAAAGAATGTGTATAAGCCTCACCCAAGATGGTGACAAAAGAAAACTGTCAGTGGGATA
The DNA here is from genome assembly GCA_947462335.1 of Harmothoe impar. Classification (NCBI taxonomy): domain Eukaryota; kingdom Metazoa; phylum Annelida; class Polychaeta; order Phyllodocida; family Polynoidae; genus Harmothoe; species Harmothoe impar. The sequence continues at coordinate 54,762,300 of OX381710.1, read as the reverse complement.
ATAGCAGAAATATATAGATATAAAGAAGGAGAGCCGAGGAAAAAGGGGGTAGGGTCGTTCCAGGATAATCTACAACATTAAGTTTAAAAAACACAGAGATCACATGTAAAAAATGGAAGACATAGTTGATGGTTTTAAAATGCAGGTTGAATGATTGATAAGGGAAATGCATTGGCAAAAATAGCAAAGGCGGTGACGTGGGATTGAGGGTATATTGGTGTTATATCCCCCATTCCATCATTCCGCTAGCGAGGTGTCTGCTTTGTTTTCCCTCTACTGAACGCCTGAATATTGCAGAGCTAGGATCTCAGGGGAGAAGGCTGAGAAGCGGCTGTGTGCGCACGGATAGATGGCTATAAGGGCCTGGTCATTATTTCACAACATGGGAGGGGGGTGGATTTGGGGGACCAAAAATATTTGGACCCCTGTTGTGGGGGGGGGGGGGCGGTCGTTATCAATTTGAAGCCCTATCGACCCCCTGTTGTTAAAAATGACCACTCCCTATGGGGATGCAGGCATTTCGGGGCTGATGGTTATGGTGGGTATGATGCACGGGGGCTCATGGCCGGTATAGGGGCGCATACACAATAAGGCTCATGGTCAGTAATGTGTAGGCCTACATGGTCATTTTGAGGACATTGGCATTTAATTGTACCAGGTTCATGGCAAGCAGGGGATCATGACTAGTAGGGTTTATGGCGAATAGGGCTCATTCACAAAGGTTGTGGTCAGTGAAGGCTTTATGCTAGTTCTAGCTCCCGTCTAGCGTAACCCTCAGTGATCACTAACCTTAATAAGCTAGGGATCACCGATGATTGTAGCTCCGAGTCACTTTTGTTGTGACAGCTTCAGGAAATCACTCTTTAAGAAAATATCCACATGGTGATATGAATTTTGCATCCTTCACCTTCCCTCCTTGTATGCTGCTAGAGACATGGGAAGTTTTGAGTGGGCCTAGTTGTGGAATATGTATGTGCAGGCCTGAAGACAACCCTCCAGGGACGTCAGAGGTGTTAGGGGCCACCCCCAGCGTACCATTCCTCTCAGGCTTGACAACAGGTGGCGTGACTGGCAGCGGAAACCCGTCATCTCCCCCAATATCGCTCATGCCTATTTCATCTCAATCAGCATCCATATGGTCTGTTGGCTAGGCTACTTGTCAGGAACGGCGAGCCAGACAGCTCCCTCTACCAATTCTTGTGACAGTTTCTTCCAAGCTGTACTGCTTTCAATAGGACTTTTCATATAGAATACCCTGTGGGACCCTGGGATAGAGCGGTCCTCTATGACCCCTATGCATAGTGCTACAATCCACTAGAGGTGGCTGGAAGGGGGAACATTCTTCAGATGTGCCTTTCTGCTTCCTAGAGGAATATTCACTCTGAAAACTGCGTTGAAATTGATCATAACCCTTGGGAGAAGGGTCATAGACTGGTCTGGAATGTTATTGATGTTTAGAAGCACATGTATATTGAAGGCAGGACCTGTATTGTATTGTATGCTATACCCATTGAGAAGTTCCCCTTATCTTTGAGAAGAAGTAAAATCTGTCGGCCTTATTTCTACAACGGATAAAGAACACCTTCTGCACCATTAATAATAATGGTACTATGTGGCACCACTAGTATAGACTGTATTTAAACTCAGTCAATCACTAGACTGTATACTAGTGCCACCCATCAACTACACATTGTTAAACCCACATAATTGAGTCTTAAAATAACACGATACATGTCTTTCTCTCCCTTTCTGCACAGCCGGTAATGATGATGACAAGTTCAGCATGGACCCGGAGACGGGTAACATTCTGGTGGCAGCCGGCCTGGACTGGGAGAGTCGGCGGGACTACAACCTGACTATAGAGGCTACAGACTGTCTACACAAAACACAGACATGGGTAAGTGAATGCCTCCATGATTATATTTTTCATCATGGGTTAACTTTTGTCGGAAAGGGTCGATTTCTCCAATTTCAATATCTGATGAAGGATAGTATTGTTTGAAATGTAGATATTCTAGAAGATCAGGACTACTGTGACGTGTTTTTTAGTGACGGCCTGTGTGTAATTTGAAGATGTACATCTATTTAATTCATGGTAACCCGTGATACTCTGAACAACCTTGGCGCAGATCAGCCAGCCCCTTTATGATAACCCATTCTACCCTGTACTACCCATGTTTACATCAGCCAGCCCCTTTATGATAACCCATTCTACCCTCTACCACCCCAGGTTTACATCAGCTAGCCCCTTTATGATAGCCCATTCTACCCTCTACCACCTCAGGTTTACATCAGCTAGCCCCTTTATGATAACCCATTCTACCCTCTACCACCCCAGGTTTACATCAGCTAGCCCCTTTATGATAACCCATTCTACCCTCTACCACCCCAGGTTTACATCAGCCAGCGCCTTTATGATAACCCATTCTCCCCTTTACCACCCCAGGTGCACATCAAGGTGCTGGACATTAACGACAACCGGCCGCAGTTCACGGAGCCCGTGTACGAGGTAGACGTGACGGAGAACACGGCGCCGGGTGCCAGTGTGGTGCAGGTGGCGGCCACAGACAGGGACGCGGACTCGCGTCTGTTCTACACCATCCACTCCTACACAGACCTCACCTCCAGGAACAAGTTCACCATAGACACCCAGACAGGTAAGTGCCCCAAGGTCACGGTCAGGGGGTCAGAGGGTCAAGGTTAGTGTAGATAATCATGGGGTCAAGGTCAAATCGGTGGATTAGGACGAGGGTCAAATCAAAGGGTCAGGGTCAAGTTGTAGGATATTGTACATGTCGATTCAATGTTATAACAGGGCCTTGTTAGAGTCATCAAATTAACAAGCTAGATTCAATACCAAAAAGCAGTTCCTAGAAAAGAGTCGCAAGACCATTCAACAATCTCAGAGCAATAAATGCAAGAAAACGCTGTGCGCAACAAGATGCAAGTAGTCCATGGAATTGGAGTTTTAATTATGGCATATGGACAAAGATGTAAGTAGTACATGGAAATAGGGTTTTAATTAGGACATCTTGACAAAATGCAAGTAGTACATGGAAGTTGAATTTTAATTAGGACATATTGACAAAGATGTAAGTAGTACATGGAAATAGGGTTTTAATTAGGACATCTTGACAAAATGCAAGTAGTACATGGAAGTGGAGTTTTAATTAGGGCATCTTGGCAAAGATGCAAGTAGTACATGGAAGTGGAGTTTTAATTCAGGCATATTTACAAATATGTAAGTAGTACATGGAAGTGGAAATTTGATTAAGGCATTAACTAAGACATGGACGGAGGTCTTTTCGAATATTGGCATAGGATCCATGGGATATATTTTTTTTGTCAGTTTATTTTTGCTGAAGGAATGCTTCACCAGAGCAGATTATGCACCTTAGATCTATAATAGAGATTCCTTTGTAAATATTCCAGGTACCCATTATTTTAGCTTTCACATAGATTGCAATTTTACCCTTTGAACCAATACCACCATTTGTAATTAATACCATGCGCCTGTACATTTGTTGCCTTTTGTGAGATAGTTATGTGTAGTATTTGGGTACAGTAGTTGCATTAGAATGACGATAAGTTGGTATGTCTCGATACAAGGCCCCTCCCCTACCCCAGGTCATAGGTGAACCATTCGTTTTCCATTACTAACATACTAACGAATGATGAATACTCAATCTGTTTAATAAAGCATGGGAACGTAGGACCAGGTGCATGGTTTGACCTAGGCCGCTACCATAATCCTAATTATCTCTTTTATTTATCAAATTAATAAAGTTTTGAAAAGTAAATTGTCAAGGAAGTGTAAGAATCTTCTTAAATTTGCTTTCCTTTGAAGATGAAAATGATAAGTGTTCAAATTACAATGAATAAATTATAATATAAGGTAAATTGGCTTTTCTCTCTCTAATTTAATAACAAAATGAATACGGCTTAATAGTATGGTTGAAATCTCTGACTTGAAAGTGTTGGTACTAAGATGTGACCTTGAGCCAGTGACCTTGACCAACAATCCCATCCACAAACCATATTACCATCATTATTGTGAATGCCCCCAGCGAAGTAATCCCTTCTTCACCATTATACATGAAACCGTGCACCACCATACGCAATAATATTATCCCCAACACAATGCCTCATACTCCATTGTACATAGAACACCAACGCATCATATCAGTGCTAACAAAAATCCATATAGAACAAACAAACATTGCACAATTAAATCAAACTAAAATTAAAAGCACTAGAAACCAACAAACGAACACCATTGCCTACCCCTCCAAACTACCCGAGCCCACATCCCCACCACCCAACACCTCACTGTCATTGTCACTTTCCTTTCAGACGAGCATGGCAACTGGAAAGGTAACAACCCTGTAGCCACTCACATGCACACATGCTAGAGCTTGTCAGAGCTGCTCTGAGCTGGGCTCCTGCTCACCCTATAGAATCAATAAGATCATCTATAAAATCCTTGGTGTGTTCTTTACCAATTTGTTTGCTCAAAATTGGAAAGAGATTATTCATTAAGCTGTTTCTTTCACCCTCCCTATCCACAAAATTCATTTTGTCGGCTGATATCACTTTTCTAATAAGATGTACTAGCTCACCCCAAAGATTAAATCTGCTACCGACTGATATGATAAAATTGAAAATCATTACGGCTATTATTCATAAATTCTGTTTTCCAAATTTCTCTCAATGTGTATGTACCACATCTAAACCTTTCAATATAACAAGGATTTTTAGAAATGTGCAATGATCTCCGAGCTGGTGGGAGCCCAGCTTGAGCTGTGTTGACACTAGCGCCCCCTTCTGCCTGCCTTATGTAGTCTCTGTCTGGTGTCACGTGACCTAGGTACCATGGTCATGTGACGGTCATACACCTCTCCTTATTAGCACCCAGCACCGCTTGGCACAACCCTCGCCGCACCACCTCCGCGCTTTATCAGTTAACCTGGGATTGGTGGTTTCCAATATGAGTATGCACTCGAAGGGAGGGGGGGGGTATACATCATTTTCATTCAGGTATTGAAATACGATGATTGGAGGGAACAGCTCAATTAATAAACATCAGAAAATCAGATGATGTTAAATTGGAAACAGCAGATATTACATCAAAATGTCACAAGGGGAAGTACTTGGGTGTGGTTGGCAAATGAATTTAGGGAATATGAATTTAAAGGTGCGACGAGGTGTGGGCTTGAGTTCTGTACGAAGAGGTGACTGACTGACTGTTACTGTTTCACCTCTACACGAGAGTCCTATACAAAACTCATTCACTAGTCCTATATAGCTGCTCATCGATGTACTTGTATTCCTTTGTATCGCTCTTTCCTATATGCTGTCCTTTCTATGTAGGGTGTTTTATACCCGTTTTGTTTCCCCGATTTTGTCCCTTTTCAGAAAGGCTGGTAAAATATGTTGCACTGAATAGGGGATGCCGACTTCATACCTAGAGCACAGTACTATATGCTTTGTAGAGCACTGGTTCATAGAGCCACGCACTTTGTTTTAGGGAATTTTTTGTATTTTGGGACATCACTGTCCTGACTGCTTCTGCTTTCGTAGTGCCTAATGCTTCATGCGTGTAGAATGATGCTCTGATTTTATATGCTGCTTGCCGTGGAAAACCATACACCAGTGTTGCATGAGCACCTTTCTCTTTTCCAGTCTGATGATCCTTTTCCTTATTGCCTTGTATCGTCAACTTAATTAATATTTCTTTACCAATACTTGTTTTTACTTATAGATGTAGCAATTTGTAGTGATATTGCAACATATACTATGATGTGGAATTTAGTACACTAATTGAATCTAATTTGCATAGTTAGAAGAGATGAATTTTATCCGTAGTTCTAGCTGCATTGTGATATGTTGTGTTAATTGCACTAGTATATCCCTAGACCCAAATATAGATTCACCAGGTCAACAGTCATATTCATGTAGTGGGTGTATCTTAAAAATCAGATTACACGCGGGATATTTAAAGAACTATGTTATTTACCTACACACATTGTCCTGTTGATAATGTGTAACAATTTTTATTAAACAGTTTTGTCAAACAATAACAAACAAAATGGATAGAACACCGAATCATGATTAAAAAACAGACTAGCCATTTACATTCAATCCAAAACTGACTGTTTTTCCAGGTAGATCTATATTTATGTGATAATATGCAAAGAACAAAGAACAGCTTCCTCCCCGCTACAAAGCATCAGTGTTATAAACCCTGCAACCATAACATGAGGAACACCTCTAAATCCTGACCACACTACCTCAGGCCGAACTGTTTAAGGGACTTATCACAATACAAATACAAAACCACAACTCACTCTTTCTCTCTATACCCATCTCCAGGTGTCATAACCACTTTGGAGTCACTGGATCGTGAGGCAGTAGCTCAGCACGAGCTGGTGGTGATGGTCCGTGACCAGGGGACCCCCTCTAAGAGGAACCTGGCCCGGGTGGTCATCCACGTGCGTGACTACAACGACCACTCGCCTGCCTTCCTCACCCCGTCCTATGAGGCCCGTGTGTTTGAGACGTCGGTGGTGGGCACCGAGGTGGTCCAGGTGGAGGCCATAGACAGGGACACCGGAGTCAACGCCCACATCATCTACTCCATCCTCACAGGTGAGTTACTCTGCCCTTTGTGCTTACTTAGACTGTGGGCGTAAGAAGAGCAGCTCTTTATCTTTTTGGCTGGCACTATAGACATGCCAGGTCAGTTTTTTTAGATACTAGTATGCTCTGTCGTTTTTATATCGTCCCAATATTGTATTTGTAAACTCAATCACACGAAACTATTGATAATCGCCCCGTATTCTGGTGAGCAGTCGCTGGCAATACATGAGTTTCGCTTTATATAGGGTTTTTGTATTATGATTTTAAGCAAAATACTATGGCGGATCCACCCTGGCCAATGACCAATTGCTTTTAGACAACTACAGTAATACGACATTAAAGGACCGTAGACAAAGTATTTCTCTTTTCTAAACATCAACAATAGTGCCCATATAGAAGTACATCCCTAGGAAGATGATCGCCCATCTATTACTAAGGGAGTAACCCTAAGGTAGTCAGTATGCAAGCCTTACACCCCGATGGGTGGGCTGTACCAACATACCTACACCCACATACTGTAAGGGAACCAGACGTATAGGTGTGGATGGTTTGACAGACTGGCGTGACCATTAACCCAAGTCCTGTAGCCATCCATCAGGGTGGGGCCAGCCTCCAGGGCCCTAATGGTCCCCTCCATGTCCCCGCTCGTATTGATGTCAACGCCAGCAGCTCACGGGCTGCTCTGAGCTGCTCACCAGCCTTCTTCATCACAGGCTGACAGCCGAGTTGCTCACCAGACTCTTACACTGCTGCTTGGTACACACCTTGACAAAATGTACTATGTTCCTGTATGGCCTTAGCATAGTGGCCATCATCAACGTTAACACAGGAAACTATGAATCCGCACTTTGCATTATTTTATATCCTCTCTCCCCCGAATACATGTATATAATTAGTTAAGGCCAGTCATCTGAGCTGTCTCATGGCAGTACAGAACCCCATATATTCTGCAGTGTGAAGTGGAGACATGGCGATGGGAGATGGCCAAAGTAATCAGATTTGCCATTCATGCTCCAACAATAGTGGCCCCTCCATAACCTTATGGTTATCTAGAAGGGTGGATATCATTTTAGTTGAATAGAAGCAATCTTCGCCTAAAGGTCCCCCCTCCCAAGCTACGCATCCTCTATCATTTCACTCAAATTTGATCTTACTGCTCCACCTCCTGAAAAGTGGCAGCACAGTATTTGGAACAGATTTGAGTAAGATTTGGGATTTGGGAGAAAAACTCGACCATAGTAATTAAGCCATTTCTGATCAACGCAATCGCCTTCATTGTGTAGCATCTATTTTAATCTGTATTGTGTCCCGTGGTCAAACCATTGTTAACTTATAAATCTAGAACAAAATTGCAATGATAATAAGTTTAATCAGGATAGATAAAACCAAAGTCCACAAAACGGTAAAGATTACGTTTATTTATACTAGATTTGATAACATTTTATTGTAAAGCTGATTGCTGATATCCCTGAATCCCAAACAGGCCTACAGTAGTTCTCATGCGGCTAATGTAATCTCTAACAAGCCCAGACTCAGTCGCTCGGCACAGAACTTTACCTGACTACTAACCATCTCATGTATTTACACAGGACCTTTGCCACCATTCTGTATTCTCCACTTCCATATTCCTCTTGTGACTGCCTTTAATGCTACTAGAAATCACAGCAGGTGTCTTGAAGCAGCTCTTCAGTATTCTGGAAGCGGCTTATCTTAACAGAAACAACTAATGAGATAAAAGCTGTATCTCCTTACCCCAGACCTACTTACTCCATTCCCCATGGCTGTCTGGTCCCCTTACTGCACCTTGAATACTGTCTGGATCTTGTCCCAGGGGAGAGCTGAGGACCTTCACTGGCCTTACTAAATGATTCACACGTCTATAGTGCATCAGACGATGGCCTAGGTATATGAAAATACTTTGATTCACTTACCCCTTCCGCTCAACCCCAGACCACTTTTATACCAACTCTCCAACTCTCAGCCCAGTCATAAATCATACTTTAAAATTGACATATACCTTACACTTCTATTCACATTGACATACATATTTATGGCTGCATGACCTGCTTCCTATTTGAGCAGCTCGCAGACTTGTTAGTGGAGGTATACACACCCACCCACAATACGGGGCAATACGGCTACTTTACAGACTGTTTACAAACAATGGGGTACCCTGCGGACTTTGCAGCATGTCCCCACCTTAACTCAATGCCTAAGGTGTTTCTGTTTCTGATGGCTATATAACCTATTTCCCTACATACTCTACGTTTACCGCACAGGCTTTTCATTATAACCAAATCTAAGAACATAAACGTTCTCTTTCCACAGGAATCTGTAAATAAGCCATTTTCAAAAGTGATCCACATTCCTGTTCAGATATATAAATCTTCCCAGTTTAGGTGCAGTTCTCTTAAATCAGTGTGTTTATTTTTACAGAAGGGCACTCCCATAAAACAAGCTGATGACAGCTTATTTTCCTTGATCCCACAAGCCCACAGAATCTGCGGGGAGTAAAGCCAGGTGTGGCGTGCTAGACCTAACCTCTACTAAGCCTCCCACCTCCCAACTATATAGTGTGGCATATATTCAGGTGTTTGTTAGTATGGAGGGTGGTACCTGTAAACTAGCAATGTACCCTTCTTTTTATTTACTTTAGTCAAAGAGTGCAAGGCTATTATAGCTTATGTATAGACCCAAACCTCAGAATCCAACCCAACTTTCCCTACAATGATCCACTGCTCAAACCAATGTATATCTCTAGGTTGCCAGCCAGAGATATCTCTAGCATCACCAAGCCACCCACATAATGCTAAATGCCTGAGATAAGGGTGAGATGGATACATACAACATACCACCCGCGTACATACACCGTGATACCCAGATAATCAACGTTTGTAGTGATAAATGCCCTCAAACCAGATTAGTTCTATAAATATATTAAGTAGAATATGACTGGTAGAGGTTTAACATTTTCCAGCATACCTTTACCGCCTGAATATGTTTTTGCTCATTATTAAATTCTCTGGACAGCAGTGACCACTCCACCCCTGTCAGCTAACCGATGTTGTTGTGGGACACATATGGTGGAGGCCTGTTTTTACCCCCATCTTTAGTAATAACTTATTAAGGTGTCACATGTTGAGGACAGGACAGGTCCACCAGGTGGTCACATCACGTCAGACACCAAACAACAGTTGGATAGGGTTGAGGTCACAGGTGAGGTTCACACCTTGCAGTACAGGTGAGGGGGCATTACTGCCAGCACACGATGACCCCATCCACCCTCACACCCACCCAACACCTGACACCTCATATTGGATCCCCACCAAGGTCACACACAGCCTCCCCAGCAGGGTCACCTCAGGGTCAGACCTGACCAGCACATTGGCCTCCTAAGGTCACCTGTGGGTCGGCAGGAGGTTGTAGGTGTTGCCAGGTGACCGTGCCTAATGGGCATGCTGACGGTGTGGTGTGTTTGTTAAGTGGGTTGTATGTTGGTGTTGGTGTTATAGCTCAGACAACCTGTGGTAGGCATGTGTGTGTTTGACATACGAAATAATCTGGCCTCTACTCAGCTCAGGTTCTAGAGGAGAGTATAGCCCATATATAACAATAAGGACAGTTTTGTGACACGAATAAACCATCATTTATTATTTTGCTAAATAGATAGCTCCTCAACCTAAACTTCTCACGGGATTGTCAGTTATGATATGTCAATTCAATATCCTTTAATATGGTCATGCGGCTATGACTGAAGAAGTATGATGATGAACTCTGATGGAAATCCTAAAACAAGGACTTTTAATTTCTGTAGCAATACACTTCTGGAGAGCATGTGTATGCTACTTAGCGTAAATTGTAAACCTAAAACTGTACCAAGGAATTACCAAAATGAGCTACACGGAACGAGTTATTGCTTGTTCACGATACCTTGTATATCTATGTATATATTTTTTCTGACCAAACTGGCAGAACGTGTTCTCCCTTTACATGATGTCTTGGTCAATAAAACCGTTTCAAAAAAAAAAAATTTTATCAGAGTATTTGTAAAATTCCCGACTTGGTATATCTCGGACAGATATTGGACGTAGAACCGTATTATAATAGACCTTCTAATGGACCTTCTACTATCAACATACATCTAGCCTTTATTGAGAATGTAACATTACATTGCACTGAAAGTGCAGCACATACTATAAAAAAATTTGCGACGCCAAGTGAGATTCTCTATTCCGCCACCAACATCCTATATGATATCTACTGTCTTTTTCTGAGAACGACTTCCGGTGTAGATTGTCTCATCTCCACCAGAGGTTGTTGCCGGCTGTTGAGTGGTCCCTGCTCGTTAGGGTGGCCACCCAGTAGGGTAGGAGGCAGGGTATAGGAGCAGATTGCCCACTTAGAGACACTCCGTATGTGCACAAAGCTCATCTCTATATAGAGTCAGCTATACTTATGGTGGAATTATGGCACAGATAACGACAGCAAAACCCTCTCTGGGAACGCAGCTCGTGTGGCAGTACTAGCACCATTAAAAAGACCCCACGCAGACCCTGCCTCTGTCATATATTCCCCATATTACCACCTTGTCAAATAACCTTACATACACCTCCTCCAGGGAGCTCCCTGGGAAACTTCTCAGTAGTGTGGTTCACCATTAGAAGACCCCACGCAATGTAGCCACACCCCTACACTGCAAACCTGCCACATTAAAAACGGACTCCATGCCCCCGCCCATGCCCCCACCCATACCCCATGCCTGTCTCTCTGTCTATCCTCAGCTCTCAGTGGCCTTTCGCGTTACCCCATTTCCTTACTCTTCTGCCGGCTTCCTTCAGAGTCATTCTGCCATTCTTATGCCCTGCCCTCATCTCCCCCACGCCCCCCGCCCCAGGCCTATACTTGCTCTCGTTCCTTCTTTCAGTTAGTCAGTTATCCGTCCCTCCCACCCACTTATCCGCTGGCCCTAATCTCACACACTCGGGAACCAGAATCGCCCATTTTGAAATTCGCCAGGGTGAGTGGATATACGGGCCATTTGGCGGTGATTTATGCGCTTCCTAACAATGGCGTTATCAGCCTTTCCTTTTGCCCCTTTTCCTGCCAGCCCAATTTCCCCATTAGCGGTGCGTGGGGATAGCCTGACGTAGTTGAGGTGACGTAGAGGGGGTGATCGTCACTAGTTCAGTGCCAGCCATCCGTCATGTGTTAATACGTCACGTGTAATTCGTCATACGTATCTGAGAGGGGTCCCAACCCGACCTGCATTAGTGTGGGCTGCTGCTGAGCCCAAATACACCTACCACCTATGAGCATAACGTTTTACCTCCCCAGTGCTTTCTGCATAGCTTAAAGTAAGGGGTGTTTTACTAAAGCTAATGAATCATATAAAGATGGTGCCAGCTCTATTGACTAAGGTATAGCCCATACATATAGCATTGGAGGCCTTATTTGCGTTTTGAACGTTACACTTGAGAACAAAGATGGAGAAAAGTTTCTCCAGACAGGACTCAGTTTCTTAGCTCACAAGTTTCACCTTCTCTGCTAACAAATTGGATAGGACTCAGCTTCTCCGATCACAAGACTCATTCCCTAAGAGAATAACAAAGACTCAGTTTCAAAATCTCTACTTGCACAGTTTTTGGAATTTGTAATGTGCACACGTGTGGCACAGTAACTATAAATTGTTAATCGAATATATGTTATCGATCTTGATTACATAGGGTACACCAAGCCAATACATAAACGTTCTTGCGCATTATGACATGAACTGAACTCATTAACTAAATGCCAATCACAAGTTGTGAAGTGTCATTTGTATAGTTCAGATCTGTGAGATACATTAGACAGAGATGAAACTCTGTATACCTCATGTGCAATATGCTCCTTTCACTGGGCCTGCTAATCAGCTATGACTACACCTCCATATCTCTGGTTTGGTGAAGTGTATAACGGACACCAGAAAGTGCTGGTTGCGACAAGACAGCCACCCTGTGTATGCATTAGGGCGGTCAGAACGTGGTCGTGTTCAACTATGATTGAAGACAGACCTGCCGTCTCAGCCACCTCCTGAGAGGCGAAAAAACGCCCTTTCTGAACTTAAGTTCGATTAAAATAATCAATATGTTCTGCACGGTGCAATACGTCTCTTGACAAAAGAAAAAAAAGCTAACAGAGAGAGGAGACCATTTCACAAAGTCAGTGAGGATTTCGTGTGAACTCCTCTATCAATCATCGCCTGTCACAGGCTGTGAGGGTGTCCATGTTAGAACTGTAGCCTCATGCTGTGTCGTCTCCCCTGTCCCGCAGGTAACATCGGCAGCACCTTCAGCATAGACCCCGTGCTCGGAACCATCATGGTGGCCAAACCACTGGACCGGAAGCAGCACATGGACTACCAGCTGCTGGTGCGCGCGACGGACGGCGGCAACCCGCCGCTCTCCACGCAGGCCGCCGTGCGCATCCTGGTCACCATGGCCGACGATGCGCCGCCCCGCTTCCGGCGCGACGAGTACACGACGGAAGTGGCCGAGAACAAGCCCGCCGGAAGCTTCGTCGCCATCGTCACTGCAGCCACTCAGTCATCGGTGGGTGAAGTTTTCCAACTTTCTCTTCTCTTATTGAGGGACTTTTCTTGTTAAGGTTTTAAAAACGTTATTCAGTTTTCTAGGTGTAGGAGTTGAATATATCAAGTCATAATAAAATGGCATTTCACATTTTTCCCTACCAATCAGTATGGTATCATTATGGTACATTATGCTGAAAGAGAAATCTTACACAACTTCTGATAATACCAAATTGACACGATACCTGTTCTATCCCTATGCAGGTGGACTATGAGATCGTGCACGGGGACAGTGGGCTCCGGTTCACCATCAACCCGAGTTCAGGTGTGGTGTCGACCACCCAGCCCCTTGACTACGAAGAGACGCCCTTCTTTAACCTCACCGTTAAAGGAACCAACATGGTGGACACGTACGCCACCACCACCCTGCTCGTCCACGTCATAGACCAGAACGACAACAGTCCAGCCTTCACACAGGTAGGGCATTGTGTGCTTAACCCTTTAAAGACCGCATGCTGCTTTAATGAAGTCACAAGGGCTTCCTTCATGCATCAGACCGATCCTTCGGGAGTATATCAATCAACCTCGTATGGTCGCTGGCGAGTTACTTGTCAGGGCTGAATTCACGCATGATGGCGACCTAGGACATAATGTATTAAAGCGGTAATGCGGCCCTTAAAGGGGTTATAATCTGCCGGTCACGTATTAGCTTGCCTATGTGGAAGATGTCTGATGATTAATCAGTATGGTTGTCTTATGGGACACATTGAATTATCATGCAATGAATTGCAATTTATCAATGATAAGCCAGCATCTAAATAGGCTGTTTGTCCATCAAGGGGATGTTCAGGAAAGTCAGCACAATCAAGACTACGAGTTCCAGAAAAAAATGTTTTGGTCTATGTTTAACCTCTAACGCCAGATTCAAATAACTTGTTAGCGAGTACTAAATCCCCCATTCCCCTACCACAGGCACGCTTCGTGGGTAACATCAGCGAGGCTGCGCAGCCCGGAAGTGTTGTCCTTGACAACTCCAACGCGCCGCTGGTCGTCAAGGCGACGGACGCGGACACCAACCTGAACGCGTTGTTGGTGTACTCCATCGTGGAACCTGCCGCCTCCAGGGTGTTTGAGATAGACACCAACACTGGAGCTATCCGCACCAAGACGGCCCTGGACCATGAGACGGCCGCCAGCCATGTCTTCACTGTGCAGGTGAGTATATGGGGATTGTTAGTCCGGTTAGGACCTCTCAAATGGTCTATGTTCAGCGGAGACATCTCTTTTGCCTTTATTCATAGTTGACACTAGATATTTCTATCTCACAATCATAGATTTATAGTGGCCTACATTGCAAAATGTCCTTTTCTTCATACATGTCTATACCAAAATTAGCGTATTTAGAGCCTGCCTCGAAGTATGTTGTCCTCTCTTACTAAATTTACCTTGTCCCTTATTCCATGCATCATAACCACCCTCTCTTGTCTCCACTTTGTATACTAAAGTAAAATTCATTCAATTAATGAAATCACTTCACTTCTAATATATCGCTGTAATACCCCAACAGGTGTCTGACCTGGGCTCCCCACACCGTAGTGCTGAGACGGCGGCCGAGGTGCTCATCCACGTGGCTGACGTCAACGACTCGCCCCCTGACTTCGTGGAGCAGCTCTATTCTGCTCGCCTGCTGCTCCCCACCTACAAGGACGTGGCCATAGTGAACGTCCACGCCGAGGACCGCGACTCGGACGTCAACAGCAAGCTCACCTACAGCATCTCTGGGGGAGACGAGGACGAGGTGTTCCGGATGAACTCTGAGACTGGGGACATCACGGTGAGGCGCTCGGAGGGACTGAGACGCAGCTACGAGCTGACGGTGAGTGTGACTGACGGCACCTTCACCAACATCTGTATGGTGAGGGTGGCCGTGGACCAGACCCAGTCGGCGGGACTCCACTTCAGTAAGGACGCCTACCAGGCCGAGGTGGCCGAGAACAGAACGGATGTTGTACAAGTAAGAACCACTACCTTGTATTTACCACAGGGAGTAGGGCCATGTACTTCTATTGCTTTCAGTATTATAGGACTAGTACCGAGTTGGGTTAATGTGCTGTCCCTTAAGGTATTCAGTCATTCAGAGCCAGAGGTAGCTATAGTATAGCCGGAATCAAGTTGCTATAATTAGAGCATTTGGCAATGTACAGACCAAAATCCCAATGGCATTTCATGGACGAGAAAAGTGTTAAGTTGACATCCCGAAGGTATTTGACAGCGTTATGTTGAACTCATTGAAAATGTATTTGATAGTGTTGAGTTGAAATCCTGAAGGCATTCAATAGTGTTAAGTTGAAATCCTGTTCAAAAGCATTTGACAGTGTTATGTTGAAATCCCGAAATACTGAAAATCTCGCACTGTGAGCAGGTGACGGTGGTGACCGCGGTGGGACACGCCCTGAACGAGCACCTCACCTTCTCCGTGTTGAACCCCACCCCCGGCTTCAGTATGGGGTCCACCTCTGGGATCGTCCAGACCACGGGCCTGGCCTTTGACAGGGAGACCAGAGATAACTACACCCTAGTCATTGAGGTCAGCGACCAAAGAGACCCGCCACGTGTGGCCCATGCACTGCTACGTGTACGGGTACGGGATGAGAACGACAACGCGCCCATGTTCGTGGGTCTCCCGTACTACGCCGTGGCATCCATTGACGCCCAGAGGGGAGACCTTGTCAAGAAGGTAGGTGTTGATTTTCTTTTGTTCTGTCGCTTGATACGATGAGTTCAGCTCATTTTCCGAGTAATTCCATGGCCCCCCTTGAGTGGCCCTGCCCTCCCACATCCCTTCCATATATTTAATGAGTTACCCTGTTCTCATGGACTCTCCAAGACTCCATGCAAGCCCAGTAAATGTCATTTTATCGCTTGTGTCATTTCCTTTCCTCTCACGATGTCTGTCTGTAATTGATACTAAATGGCGTATACAGAATACCGAGAAAGAACATTCATACTTGGTGAAGCCGATGTACAAACAGTAACCAGCCTCTCTGTATTGGAGAGAGAAAAAAACAATACCCGGAAATGATATTGTCCAATTCAGGAAAAATAGATGGAAATATCAATTCAATTTAATTCAATTCAATTGTGCAAAGGTGACGGCGGTGGACCATGACGAGGGTGCTAACGGTGAGATCGGCTACAGCCTACTGGAGGTGGGCCCGGACAGCCTGTTCCAGATACACAGGAGGACGGGTGAGATCAGCGTACGGCGCCGCCCTTCACCCACCGACCACAACGCACAGGTCCTCCTCAACGTAGAGGCCGCCGACCATGGTGAGCATGTTTGCCTTTTTTTTAAATATAGGGATGTCCTTGATTTCAAATGGGTTTGTTTGATGATGGGAAGACATGTGATATCCCATTGAATATTTCCTTCTTTTTGAGAATACTCACATTTGTGGTGGAGCAGGTACCCCGAAATGCCACATTTTCAGTTTTTTTGCGCATTAAACTATGGAACTTCCTGCATTTTTCGACCAGGGAGTGCACTATCCCTAAACTATAAGTATATAGATAAGCATCGGCTTGGTGTGCACAAGCACATTTGTTCATAAATGACTCACTATATAATCAGGTCAGGGTGTGTCTCTAAACTTTTCTACTAATGCTAATTGTACTTTTTACCTCAGGTAACCCCCCACTGAGGACACTCGTAGAGGTGCCTATTAAGATAATGAACAAGGCAACTCCGGTGTTTGACCAGCCTTTCTACGAAAAGTGGATCCCAGAGAACGTGCCGCCCCACACGGCCATCATTACTGCCACTGCCCGCTCCCCCACCGGTCAGAAACTCATCTTCTCCATTGCCGACGGCGACATCTACAATGAGTTCACAGTAGACTTCAGCACAGGTGAGTTACTCGACTACAGGTGAATTAGGATATCCCTTTAGTGCAATTGTAGTGAATTGCTCATAACTGCTCTTGGGGAATTGTAGAGCCTAAACGAGCAGCTCGATGTGTTTGTTATTGGGGATTCGAATCATGTTGCCATAAGGTATTACATTGTAGCAAGTATCCGATGCCTCACGAGATATTGGTAATATACAACTAAAGCAGGAAAAGACACGGAATTTAAATTAGTAGCAATTTTAGTATTGCAACATGAAAAGAAAGAAGCAAATCGGCACGTTACAAATTGGCAAATCACACTTTTCCCGCCCCCTGTGGCAGCTGCTGGCTCACATTGAGTTGCTCATGTTCTAATTGGGGGGTCATTACATGAGCTGCTCCCATTATGGGGCAGCTCTCTATCCCGAGGCAGGGCAGGCTAAGGTTACGACAATAATACCAGGGGCCCTCACGACCCCAACCCACTTATGTGTTAAGTTGTTGTAAAGTGAAGTGCCATGCATGGTCGTTGGCTCACTCCCTGCCTCCATGGTTTCACCCCCATCTCCACCCGCTCATACCCCACTTGTCACATGACCAACCATGTGACTTGTATACTCACATGACTTGTAACCAAGTACACTTTATTGCCCCCCCACCCCTACCCCCATGATATCACCTGTATTAAAGTTGTAAGGCACAGTGACAATTGTTACCTGTATCTTGTGTTGAACTGTTGACTATTATGGCACACATGAATTATGGTTTTCTACAGTTTTGCGCACTTTCTGCATTATTCAGTAACCGATGTATTTAGTTATTTTAATACAGCATATTCAACTTTTGTTATCCAAAGAATAATATTTTATTACATACTAATAACCTAAAACGCAGCTACATGCCTTATCATTATTGCTACGGGTTCTTGTTTCCCTCTGGTTACATTAACTGTAATATATCGGAATTTTTACTTCATAATATATAACGCTATTTATGATAAGTTCTTAATTCGTAGCGAAATCTATTTTCACCCTACTTCAGCAATTTCATGGCATCGTTTCATTTTAAAACTAAAACTATTTTATCAAGTGAATGATTGAAGTCCATTTAGACAACAAAGAAATGTGTCAAAACTGAAAGCACCACCAACGCCTACACAATTACTGGCATATTGTGTATCCTGAATTAGAGCTCTATTCAACATTCATAATCATTATTTCCCAATATAAAACATGCACCGACCTTTTGACCACCAGGCACTGAGTTGAATGATTTATTCCCGCAGAAAAGAAGCACCAGGGTTTTAGTGCTGCCATTACCCCTTAGGGGGCAGCACTGAGACCCCCCTTTTTCCCCAGTTGTTGTGTGGAAGTCAGTGGCTAACGTGCAGTTTTGTGTTATTTTATCTTCTTCCTTCACCCCCTGCGTGTACCAATATAGACATGGATGTATTGGGTCCTTGTGAGTACTGATGTAGAAATATGTGTATACATATATATTATACCTCCTTGATTTATCATCATTCACGCTTTCACCATGCCAACAAAGATAAAGATTGAAGCGCACCAGTTGGCAGAGGCTATAAGCATCAGCAGTATAGTAGATTACCAAGTTTACTTAAAGTTGGAATGTGTATTTTGGACAAATTTGGCTTTTTCGTAATACTGATGCCATACCTGCACCAAAAATCGATCCTCTGTTAAATAAACATAATCTTCATACCACATAATCCATCACTGTTTATACTTTCCATGAAAACAAGGAAGACAAATTTTACAGTAGGGCTATTTAGTATTCACGACATATTCCAACTTTAATATTGACTCTTGGATCAGATCTTGGTGATAGATTTGCCGAGCGCCTTGATGGAAAAATAATACCAATCATTTTCACTGCAAATATTGTTGATCGCCAATCGAAATCTTTCCAGATTACTTTATTGACCCCGGTGCACCTTAAATTGGAAACTGGAATCCGAATCAATTTGGTTTAAAATTTGTCAAAATTAATTAGTTTTCAGTCACTGCTGATGTTTTTGATAACCATTTCTGGATCCTGAAGTGTCATAGACTGAATGATGTAGTGAAATGTGATTATTTCAATTGCATATTACATACATACCATATATTCTGAATGCGTTGTAGGAACTCAAATAAAGCCACATAGATAATAATGAGTGATAAAATGTTATACAATTTTATGCGTTTTTTTTTTAATGAAAGGGGGGGTGTTTACACTCGTATATAGTTAATTGGTATCTGAATATGATAATGGCTACTTTGGTTTCTACATAGAATGCAGAATATACCGTATTTGATGTAATCAGTAAAACAGCAGATCCAGTCTTGGTTCATCTATTATACGCCTCCTAAAATACAAATACCAGCTAAATAAGGCCTGCTCACCAACGCCAATTCCATTGTAAGGACCTAGAAGAACCATTTTCCATAAGTGATAATTCTCCACCCTATAAAGGAAGGGGGAATAGAATGTTAATGTCATTCACAAACCCTGATTCCACTCTCCCCGTAAGGGGTTGACACGAGCACGCGCTATGCTTAAGGCCTACATTCCCCACCACTGCTGCTGCAACCACTTGAGGCTATATGGTGTTTGGTGTTCCTTGTTGCATGAACTGTTGCCGGTTTATTTTTACCCTGGAATACTTTTTGATTTTGAAGTTCTATTGTGGTTTTTGTGATGTTTTAAGTTTGACCCTCTGATTGAAATGACCCCTAGATAATGGATTTTTATATTGATATACGATATTGGTAATAGGGACTGTCACAATTTTGTATTACATGTATATATGGGATTTTCGAATATCTGTCATATGTTCCCCCAAATCTTTGTTTTTTAGAATGAAATTCAACCATGAAACAATAACAATATATAACACTTTAGTGTACATGTACATATCTAGAGCAGTTACTGTGGTAGAAGACATTGTAAAAAAGTGCTTTGGCAAGGTAAAAGTTATATTCAATAATACACAGAATACAATAATACATATGGTGTTTGGTATTCTCTAGTATACAAAGCCTCTCCCGACTTAGATAAGACAATACAATTAAGACATGAACATGAAAACTTCAAGAACTAATATGACATTTAACACATGTAACAGTTTCCTAGCATGATTTCCTCCGGCTTCTCAGTTGTAAAATCTGAATGAAAATGCAGCAGTACAATGCATCATGGCCCCCTTAAGAAAAACTTATTTTCATTTTTAACCAATAGGTAGAAATATGTTGCAGTTATAGGTACATTAATGGGTAGTCTATTTCGTGTGAGTAGCTCCAGCTGAATAGAAGTGAGTAGTTGTGAGTCGTTAGCATAAAGAGTAGGTCAGTGTGTTTAGATTTGCTATAAAGGAGTGCCATCTTTCTATTGAGTAATAATGATGTTTTCTCTTCAGGTGCCATAAAAGTTATAGATTACTTGGATTATGAAATCCGCAAGAAGTATGAGTTGACTCTCCGTGCAACGGATACAAAGACCGGTTACTACGCTGAGGCAATCATCCATGTAAACCTAATGGTATGTACCGGTTGAACCCTATGCTAAAGACACACAAAGATGTATCCGAGCTCATAAGCTCTTAAAAGTGATAATCATTTTTCTCCTCTGGAAAAGTTTCAAACTTTGGTTATTGGTTTGTCAAATATCAACTCCACTTCCCAATAGTCTTTTTTGCACACACCAATATACCATGTTTTAGAAATTTGTGATTGGAATTATTTTTATGTCTGTGCAATAATGCATCAGGCTCAGCTGAGTTGCTGCATTAAAAACATAATTATGTGCTCGATTTTATGATGACATTGAATACTCTCTTTATTAGATTATTATGACATGCTTATTCTTTACCCTATCCCCAGGACGTAAACGACCAAGCACCAACATTTGAGAGTCTTCTCTATAAGGCCACAGTGTCGGAGGCAGTAGGTATTGGAACGTCCATTCTGACTGTATCTGCCTCGGACAAAGATTCTGGCCCCAATGCGGAGATCTTTTACCATATCGAGCCTGTCCGAGCGGACAGCAACGACAGCGGTTACTTCCACATTGACCCTGAGCGCGGAGTCATCCTCACCAAGCTTAAGATTGACCACGAGCTGACCACTCGTCTGGCCTTCCTCGTGGTGGCCACCGACCATGGAGTACCCTCCATGAGCTCTTCGGTGCACGTAACCGTTCTCGTCAACGACCTCAACGATAATGCTCCAAGATTTGAATCACCCGTATATAATGTGACCATCACTGATCTAGTCAAGCGGGGACAGTTTGTCACCATGGTTACTGCGCTAGACGCAGATAGCTCAGACGCTGGTCACTTGATATACTCCATCGTTGGAGGCAACGAGAAGCAGACTTTTGTGATAGCCGAAGACCGAGGCCTCCTCTCGCTCTCCAATCTGCGAGCACCGGACGACCTGCAGCCTGTTTACACACTGAACGTGTCAGTGACAGATGGAGTCTTCACCAACTTTGCCCGCGTGTGCATATCGATACAGAACTCGAATAACTTTGTGCCGGTGTTTGACCGGCCCGTTGTGGTGGTGGATGTGACAGAGAACATGCCTCCTGGTCAGAAGGTCCACACTGCCGTGGCTACTGACGATGATCTCGGGCCCTTTGGCTGGATCACGTACAGCCTTAGCAGTGAGGACGCCAGGGAGTTCTTCCGTATAGATGAAGAGACTGGTAAGTTCAATAGTTTCCATGAAGTCTGCTGTGTAAAGTAATGTTTTCTCTAGTTCTATATTAGCAGACTGTGGTGTAGTGTCTTATGTTCAAGATGATGATCTGTATAAGCCCTGGCTTAGCATACACAGCTTTATTAAAGTGCCGGTAGTATACTGATTGCAACCCGCAATTTCCTCGGAGGAAAGCAACATGTATGTCATAAAGAGTAGGCTTCAATAGTGCCAAAAAAAACATCAAGTAAAGGGCATCTAAAAATATCACTGCCATTCTCACTGATATAGATAAACATAAATCTCCTGTCTCTGACCATGCATGAACCCTCTGCCCTCTGTCCAGGTGACCTATTCACGGTGTCGCTCCTGGACCGGGAGGTGCGGTCCGTCTTCCACGTGCCTGTAATAGCCACAGACGGCGGCGGCCGCTCCGGCCACGCCTTCATCACCGTCAACGTGGCCGACCAGGGCGACAACCGGCCCCAGTTCAAGATGAAGGAGTACAAGTCCAACATCTACAGCAGCGCGCCAGACAACGCCTTTGTACTGCAGGTGGGCATGCACAGTAATTCACATGTACAATGTATTAACCCTTTCAGTGCCGCATACTGATATGCCTTTAGTCATCAGAGCTATGCATCATGCAGACCATAATGGGATTGATGCACTCCCAAAGGGTCGGCATGATGCACCAACGCAGCGATTGATGTCCGCATACACTTTTCAGATTGAATGTTAAAATGCTTGGTAAATATCGAAGATATGTATATGTAATACAAGTGTGTGTATATATATTATATAGATATAGATATATAAGAATCAATTTTCTGGAATATTTACCAACAACGTTATAATTACAAGGTATAACCGTATGGTGAGTCGAAAAATCAGAAAAACTTATACAGGAAACATGAATAAAGACTGCCAAGTGTAAACACAGTATTTATAAAGTACCATTCTGCTTCTTGTCTGCAGGTATCAGCCACAGACAAGGACCTGGCATCTAATGCGGCTGTAGAGTACAGCTTTGTGTCGGACGGGGGAGGAGAGGTCAAGGAGTACTTCACCATTGACACCAGTAGTGGTGTCATCAGGGTGCTCAAGTCTCTCACCTACAAAGGTGAGTATCAGGCCGTGGGAGGGGAATTAAGTGCACCTTGTATAATAACTGCAGGTGGAAAGCAGTATTGTGTTGTAGCTCTCTTTATTTATACTGATTGTAGATAGGACAAGCCTGTTATTCTGCCACTTCCAGTACAGAATCGGTGTGCACAATGCCATGCCATTTGGAGGTAGTATTCTCTCGGGTTTTACTGACATTGCATAGAACACAGTGTTCTCTGAGTGCTTGAGTCCTACTCATTGTAAAAAAAGCATTCATTACTTTAATTTTATGATGATAACAAAGATTAATTATTTTGTACTTCTCCCAAAGGCAGTCTTATTCATCAGCTTTAACAATTTTAACAAAACATAATTCTATCTTTACAGAATCCACGTTGTTCCAGTTCTTTGTGCGCGCCACTGACAAAGGTAGTCCCCCGTCAGATAACGAAGTACCCGTCAGCGTTTATGTCATGTCATCTGATGACCATCCACCGAGTTTCGAGAAGGAAGTGCACACCTACTTCATCCCGGAGGACCGACCGACCGGCTCTATCATTGCCACAGTGTCGGCTGTCTCCAACACGTCTATTGTGTACAACATAGTGCCAGGTAGCCAGCCTTACACCAATGTGCCCGCTAAGTTCGGCATCAACCAAGATGGCAAGATGAGTGTCATCGGAGAGTTAGACCGCGAAGTGACTGAGACGTTCGAGTTAACAGTGAAAGCCGAGACTGAAGCCACTCCCTCGCTGGTGGCCTATACACATGTAACCATCCAGATCATGGATGTTAATGATAATGTGCCTCACTTTGCCTCTGATCCCTACATCATTAGTCTCGCGGAGAACGCCCATGTCGGTGCTAAAGTATTACAGGTGGTGGCGAGTGATGCCGACGCGGGTGTCAACGCAGACCTCAGCTATGAGTTTGCACTGGAGAACACACAGATATCCAATGTCTTCGCCATCGACCCCAGCACCGGCTGGATCACAACTCTCATCGAGCTTGACCGGGAGGAGGTCAGCGAATACAATTTCAAAGTAATTGCTACTGACCGCGGTCAAGAAAAAAGGCTTCACAGTTCAACCTCGGTTAAGGTATCTATTCTAGATCATAACGACGAGCCTCCTATTTTCCACGAAACACGCTACAAGGGAGCCATCAATGAGGATGCGCTGCCAGGAACCATAATCCTGACCATAACGACTACTGACCGCGACCTGCCGGAGAACGCGAGGACCAGGTACTACATTACCGATGGCAACCCGCTAGGTCAGTTCAACATTCGAAGCACCGGCGAGGTGTATGTGAACAAGGCGCTGGACCGAGAGGACACACCCTGGTACGAACTCACCGTGGCTGCCACTGATGGCGCCTTCGTCACCGAGGTGAAGGTGGACATCACTGTTCTAGATGCTAACGACAACAGTCCACAGTGTGAGCAGGTAAGGCCAACATCTTTCTCACTTAAAAATATACCAATTCGGTTGTCGATGGTATGCTGAAAGGGGTCTGTTCTTGTAAGTCCATTTCCCTGGAGGACCTGTGGATTTTAAAGCAGGTAGGTAGGTTAGTTGTACGAGTATTCTTAGCGCTCCTGCTAGAATACCAAAATAGTTAGGCTGAAATAAGTTCTGTAAATTAAATATGTTATGATGCATGCATTGTTCCTTCATAGGTCATTGATACTAAATTACCCAACTAAGGTATTGTCCCTAATCAATAATGGGATAATCATAATGAGTTCTATCCGAAACATGACGTTAGCTAAGAATAGTAGTTCATTAATAGCACTCAATGTGAAACATGTGTATAATTGGAATGTCAAATCTAGAATTCACCGGAAGTCACATTACATGCTCAACGACTTTGAAACCCAAACCTATGTGGTCACAGTATGAATGATCACAAAGTACCCTGTATCATATCAAAACCATGACTACCCCAAGTAGTATACACCGTCAGCCCTGGTCACTGCAGTATGTATAAGACAAAGTGTCACTTGTGTTCAAAGTGTACTCAAAGTGTCATACGTTATTTGTCTCTATGTGTCCCACTCTCCAAGTGTTCAGAGTTAAATAGCCACAGTCACCAAAATAAGAATCACAGTTGTATGTTTTGTGTTTGCCCCTTGTTGCCCTGTTGGTATCAGAATATTCCACATTGGGAGGTAAGTGTGTGAAGTTTGGGGAATGCCTGTCTTCTCTCACTCCAAATTACGTATAATGTGTACAAAATGACAGATTTACATTCTAATGTTGTCTCTTTCCAGCACCTCCTCTGACAAACCCCCCAATAGTTGATAATTGTTTGATCTCTTAATAAAGCATGTACAGTATGAACAACTGAAGGGAGACTGGCAGTGATTTATTATCTAAAATATTACCATATATGTAGAAGCTCTAACCTACAGCTCTGTATACCTTATATGGTCGGCTATATGATGTTCCATATAACCCTAGTGCAATAGAGGATGGTAATCAAAACCAATATCTATTTAGGCCATACATAACACAAAATTCATTCAAATCATTGATCCAGATGGGGTTTGATTATTGATTAATGCAGAGCCTAATTTGGGATTGGTGCATAGTTACCCTTGACAAACTCCATGTTGGTATCTGTATACATACATAGTCTAAGATCCGCGTGTCACCTCATGTAACCATGTACATGTATATATAATAAACACGGACACCTCACTGTACAGACAGATCGTGCACCCAGTGTCACCCCTCACCCAAACCCTCACAAACCTCCCAATACCAATCACATAGTCACAACTCTCACACAACATAACGGCAGATTTCTAATTATGGATTTCTTTTCTAGAAATGATTATGTGTGTTAGTTACTAAGTGCATCATTAAAAAGGAAGAATGGCTTTGATCTTGACAATGGCAAGAAGCCTCTATAAGTCTTAAATTTGTTTCAATTCTTTTTTTGATTTAAAGTGATTCATCAATGTTGGTTTATGTTATAACTTATATCAGTTGAATTACAGATTTAGGGAAGTGTGGAGAATTTATCTGGCTAAGCCTTGATGCTCATCCATTTTACGGGAAAATAATGCATGGAGCATCTTACCGAAATTCTAAGATGTACTTTCATAAAGTATGAAAATAGTGTTTCTGTTTGAGAGGAAATACTCCCTTAGAGAGGACATAATCAAAGAAAGTTGATATTCAATAATCAAGAAAGAGCTTATTGACAACAATGGAAGTTGGGCTACCAACAAACCTACACACTATATGTATATATATTGTCCGTAACCTGTGAAAGTGAGGTTCTATACAACATATCCATGTGCTAACTTGGTTTTATTCCCACACCCTCTACAGCCCATTTATGAGACGTCCATCTCGGAGAACATTCCAATTGGCAGTTTCGTCGTCAAGGTCGCGGCAACCGACGAGGATGAGCAGGATACGCGTAACTCACGCGTTGAGTACCGCATAGACGGTGAAGGGGCCAGCACCTTCTCAATACACCGAAACTCAGGTGGGTCTCCGGCACTAGTTAAGGAATATTATGTCCATGTAGTACTGTGCTATTATACCAAATACCACCTTGCTACATTTCCAGTACTAAAATGTAGCCGCACTATACAACATTTAAATATACTTCTATGCTATACTTCAATATTTTAGAATGTACTAGCAAGTGTTTCCACTGCTAGGCTATACAATGTACTTTCATATACTACTTTACTATACTATGTACGCCTATGCCACATGTCCACAATCTATGCTACATTTCCATATACTATAAATATACGACTATGCCATACTTCCCTATAATACGGAAGTATAGCATAGTCATATGGAATATACTGTTATGCCATATTTCCACAACCATGGCATGTACCACTATGCACCAAAGCCCTTCTGTTTTACATCTGTTTTAACCTAAGACATTTGTTACTTACAGGCATCATAACCACCCGACGGAACCTGGACCGAGAGGCTGTGGCCGAGTACAAGTTGTCGGTGGTGGCCCGTGACGGCGGGGGGTTGGAGTGCCGTATGACGGCCTACGTCACCGTCACTGATATAAATGACAATGAACCAGCTTTCACCCAACCCTTCTACACCATCTCCATACCGGAAGATGCGGGAGTCAACACTCTGCTCACCCGAGTCTCCGCAGTAGACCGCGACCTAGGTGAGTTTAACAAGAAGCTAAACAACTAAATTTGTGGCATTTTAAAAAGTAAGAGGCAAAAAGTGGGCCAGGAGATGGAGAAACTTTATATGAATGCCTTTCTCTGGTCTCCTACTCCCGGTTCACTCCACAATGTATGTAGCAGAGTGCTGATATTTCATAAGAATAAGATATGTGAGATTATCATGAGAAAATAGTAAAGCAGCATAGTTCAGGGATTCATAGTGATTCTAATAAAATATATTAAATATATTTTATAAACTCACTCCCCTTTCTACAGGCATTAACCGCAAAGTGCGTTACGCAATGAAGGAGTCCAACGGGCACTTTAACATCGACCCGATCAGCGGCATCGTCAGTCTGGGACACGTACTGGACAGGGAGGTCCAGGACCGCTTCAATCTCACCCTCTACGCCTATGATCAGGTAAAGTACTCACATGTGTACTCACGTTATCAGCCTTATCACTGTCTCTATGGAGAGGTATGCATCACCTATGTGTGCTGGGTGCCTGTGCTTGTTGCTATGCTGCAACACTGGTTTGCTCTGCAACGGTTTATACTTATTCTGGGATTCGTTCGTGGTAAATTGTAGTAGCATTTTTAACATTTAGCTCTTTATATGATAATAGTGTTTTCTTACATTTTATATCACTAGACATCTTTTTTATAGTATATGTATCACATGAATAGACGTAGACGCTTGGGAAGTATAGACTTTATCGCATATTTGCACCTTATGACACAACTTTACATATTATTGGGATTTTATACGTTATGGAACAAGAAAACAAGTATTTTCATACACAATGTAAACATTTCAATAACGTGCTAGAGCATACACATAAAAAAGCCTTACCGACAGTTACGCTACAAAGACGCATCATTTTTATGGTCTTGAATCTATATGCACTCATTAGGCCCTACTCAGTTTATACTGATCATGTCAATCCAATATTCGTAGAAAATTATCTCAGTAAAAAGAAAATATTGTACACTAGTCCAAATAACAGCACTTTGTGAATGCAGTCTGTAGTATATTACAATATAACAATGAATGCACACATCACTTATTGTTATTATACCAATAACACTGGCGTCTGTAGTAGTATACATGGGGTGTAGTATGTACAGTGCGTGTGTACAAACCCCCACACACCTCTCACATATTATATATATATCATGATGTAGTAGTATGAGTGAGTGTTGGCTTCTGGGGTAGGATGACTAACCCGCTCTCACCCCGCGCTGCTGTGTGTCATTGTCGCTGTCTAGATCCCCCCACTGGCCAGAGGACAGGTAGGCCGCCACCGTTACCCTACTGTCATACCTAGACCTCCTCCTACTCCTTCTACTCCTGTCCCTGTCTACCTGTGTTCTGTGTCTTTGTCAACTGTAGTACTCCAGTCGCATAGTTCTTATTCTCCATATCATGTTTGTATATATGCTGTATGAAATTGCTATCTGAGACTGTATGACAGTGCCAAAATGTATGCCTGTATTTACAATATATGTATACCTGATTGGGCGCATATTTGCGCCTGCATTTTAGCAATTTCTTTCCTGATAATACTGTAGAGGCAATGCAACAGACGCGAAATATACTTTTTCATAGAAACTTCCATACTGCTAGTGCCTTTCTTTCTCCACTTTGCCAATAGTGTTTTACACTACTGCTAGTTCCTCAGAGCTGCTCTGCGGTTCACTACATGGAACGGCTCATATCAAATTGCAGCTCAGTACCCAGTATTATGAGTTGGTCTCCTCCTCTTTGGGGGCTCTCCTTTGAGTAGCTCAATTACAGTTGAATAGCTCATCTTCCTGAATGCATGTTTTCTGAATAACTGCTGAATCTGTAGATGCTTTAGCCCTTTTCGCCACATAGTGCTTTAATGCAATATGGCCATCGTCGTCATGATGCATTAATTCAGCGAGTGATTTGCCAAGGCTGCAATCTTTCATCATGACGTCAAAGGGCATAACCCAGGGGCATAACACATTTAAGCACTGTGCGATCCTTAAAGGGTTATAAATACACACCCCAAGGCTGCCAACTCCAATTTAACAGAGGCTAAAGGGAATCCTTACTGAGTTTGGTTGTGCGCTTCTCTCTAGCTTTTAGAAGGTAGTAGCATCTTCAATCATCACTAGGTTATAGAATAGCTTTCATTCAGTTGCCATATCCATGCTTTATATCGATTATACTTTATTGTGATGTTTGTACGCTGTATGTGAACTATGTATAGGTATACTTTTTGCATCGTATATAGTATTTTTTATTTCTTCTATAACACTCAGTTTTAGAAAGGCGAAATAAGTTGTGCATGTGAATGCTAGTACGTTAAATATGATTTTATAAAGGAAATTGGAATACTAGGGGATTGTAACTCAATTTATTTAAATTTGAATAAAGATATATTGTTGGTTACTTCGACAGATCTATGTACAACCTTTCAAGGTAGTGTTAGAGAAATGATTGGTTTTATTTTGTGGTGTGCTTCTATCATTTATTTCTTTTGAGTTTGAAAACTACACATTTAGACACATTCTTTACTTTGTTCATTGGGTTTTGAAGAAAATCCCAAATGATGTCTATGTAACTGTGAACAATACATATAACACCCCTGCCGTCTCTGCTACAACTGTTGACGTGTGTCTTACAGAGTTTCTCTCCAGGATTACTAGATATACTTTTTGTTAAAGCCTGGCTTTTGTCTAGGCCAAGTTAAGGCCTGACTTCCTTCTAGGCCTAACTGTAGATACGAGTGAATTTGTATACTAGTATGCCAATTAATGATGTGCACCATAAAGGCGTTGACCACTTGGTCATGACCTAGGTTGTGTATAATGTATGACTATGTGGATGTCTCTCACTTGCTGTCCAATGAACTCACTCGCTGCGAAATGATTTCAGAGTTCCCTCACCATTTTCTCCTCATTTTAAGAAATTATGTCAATGTTTATACAATAAGGAACCGGACAAGAGGATTGCAATTAAACCTGGAGATGTCCGAATATTGGCTTAGCCTTTTCACTTTGGTTTTGAAATTCTAATCGGCTCAGAGATATCTCTCTAGATGGGCATACAAAATGAAAAACGTCTGAATTCGATATAATCTTTCCACATTAGGAATGAGAGAAAATATATATTCGACTTAATGAAATAGTGATCTAATATAAGGGATATCAAATAGACAACTAGATGAGCAAATATGTCATTTCAGACATGGGATGTCTCTAAACCGTACAATGATGTATGTGTCTATGAACACACTCTATAGCAGAGGTTGCTGGTTTGAAACGAGCCATCTTATAAGATGAGCAGAGAGAGGGGGTAGCTTAACACCCAGTGTATTCCTAGGCTCCTTTAAAAATCGTTCACGAGTGTGCCTGACCATGGTTTACTAACGTGTCCCCTCCTTACTCCCACCACAGGGAACCCCCAAGATGACATCGGTCTCCTTCCTCATCGTACATCTGCTGGATATCAACGACAACCCTCCCGAGTTTGAGATGCAGATGTACACGCACAGTGTACGCGAGGACACGCACGTGGGTACCAGCCTGATGCGTACATTAGCCACGTCCCGCGACACGGGCGTCAACGCCGAGATCACATACGCCATTACCGGTGGTAATGAACAATCCAAGTTCCGCATAGACTCCAAGACGGGTGAGTGCCTGCTTCATACATAACTATATTAGTGTGCGTTTTATGAGTCAAATTCTATGACTGTGATGGTTGAGGTGGAATATTAAGTAATTTTGTTTTGTATATTTTATAACAAGGGCCAAATGCTCTATATTCTACCTGTATAGAATTGCTCACAGCCATTGCAGTAAGACCAATATATACACTTGTTTAGTCAAGATTAACGCTCATAGAAGTTAATAAATTATTATGACATATTTAACTTTCCCTCCTTGTCTAGGTGCTATGGCGATCATCCAGCCACTGGACTACGAGTCTGCCCGTGAGTTTGTGCTGACAGTAACAGCCACAGACGGGGGCACCCCGCCCCTCAGCAACACGGCAGTGGTCAGGTTCAACGTGACGGACGCCAACGACAACCCACCCATCTTCACACAACCCAGCTACACGGCCAGTGTACGGGAGGACGCTCAGACACAGCACAACATCGTACAGGTAGGGGACTGGTCATTGTGTCAGTAACAGGGAGGGGGCTAGGTTGTGAGGGGAGGGGTGAAAAATGTTGAGGGTTAGGGGCAATGAACGTCAACCCTTTTGAACGAAAGGCCAACCCAGCTAAAAAAAAACACGTTATTTCACGTCAAAATAACGTTTTATAACGTTAAATAACGTTATGCCATAGTGAGGAGCCTTAGAGTAATAGAGAAATGTTATAATATGTTGTATAACATGTTTCTCTTACCAGGGATGCATTACATTAGTTGAAAGGGAGGCTGAATGGCTTTGACCCCCCTATATAATTTAGATCCCATGTTCTAATGGCTCATGATTGTTATCTTTAACTCTACTCATCACACCCTCCTCTTCTCCCCGTACCACACAGGTTGTAGCCCTGGATGCGGACAGTCCTCCCAACTCACAGCTCACCTACATGATTATTGGAGGTGATCCCAAGAACACTTTCGCCATCAACAGGAAAGACGGCTTCATCAGTGTAGCCGGAACACTAGACAGAGAGACGGTATGTAGCTTTACATAATTTACTAAAAATAAAAGCACTATCATTCTTGCAAGAACAAGAAAAACCCAAATGACAAGGGAAAGGAACCGTAGGCTTCCAAAACTGTAGTCTGACATTGATGAAGTATTAAACTTACGAAAATTAAAATCATTAAAGGTCAAGAAATGAGTGTGAAGTTTTGATGATTTCAAAGATGTCAATGAAGTGAATGAACTAAAAATAGACCAGAATACTATTAGCCGCCTAGCTGACCTGTGGATGTTGTATTTGTGTGGTCAGATCGCCAGTTACAGTTTGGAGGTACAGGCGGTAGACAGTGGCCACCCCCGTCTGACTGGAATAGTCTCAGTCACCATAGACATTCTGGACGCCAACGATAACGCTCCCATGTTCACACTGGACAACTACACCGCCGTAGTCCAGGTAGGTCCCACACAGTTAATTGTAGAGGTAGTCTCTCAGTATGAGTTGATCGTACTTTTAAAATTCAAAACGTATTTACTTCAACTCTATCAGCTGTTTGATAAACTATCGATTGTCAGGAAAGGCAGGATAAATTATGTGAATCAAAAAGATGGTGTACCTTGTATGTAATGTGAATTGTTTAATGATACATATCGATGTACAAGTAAATCATTAAAACAAGTAGAATACCAAGTTTATAATCCAATTGTAGCGTTAGTTGTTAATACGATTACTACGCTTGGACACAACTTCCATAGAATAGAATTAGAACATGATACTTTGAATAGCTATGACACCTAAAGTATTCATATCAAAATAAATATTATGACAGAATGATAAAAGTATTTAGATATCGTTTGGTGAAAATCTATAGATAATCAAAATTGACAACTCAGATATGTTTTTAATATGTATGTTACATGTATTAATGTTTGTGACATGATAGTTATGTATGTCAACAATTAAATGTCAAGTTATTAACCACGAAAAGTCATATCAAAATAATGTAATGACAGCTACCATAATAAGCCCATGTTATCGTTCAGAATAACACGCATGTCTAATGTAATAATGTCTGTACGAAAAAGGAATTTTGACGCTCACCAAATCTGTGGTCTGAAGCAAATATGTGTTTAAGAAGATCTTGATATTGAGGACTTTTATTCGAATTAAATAGAATGTTATATACACTTATTTATATTTGTTCCAAACCCATATGGCTTTCTTAAAATCTCGGTGTTAGGATACATTTTTTAACTATTTCATTTTTTTCTTGGAAAGCATGATTTTTTTCTTATTATGGATATTCTGGGTCATTTGTCATTGACATGTCCCCAGGGATGGTGACCTTCATTTGGAATGATATATCCCTGCATGCAGTGTTCCCCAGTGTGATTCTGTCACCTTCCACCAGGTGGCCTCACGGGATCAAACAACACTATGCAAATACCAATCATTACCATACACTTTAAAATCAAACCATAACAACAACAAAACCACACTGCACAGGAAATTATATTTACAAAGCATAATGAACGTTTTGATTTTAAACAAGAATAGGATTAATTCCTAATCAGAATAAGCCTTGGAGTTCGAGAATTGAAGTAATATTAGTTCTGGCGATTGGAATTCTTGAATTTAAATCCCCCTCCCAGATAAGGAATAACAGTGATATGCTCAAAAAATAAAAGTGTGTGCTTTTTAAGCAATATTCCTAGATATGATAGCGTTCGGAACTGTAATCCTACTTAATACGAGGTAGTTTTAGGTCATAGGTATATACAAGTGCATATTGAAGACCGTGTCAAGAATTAGTATTTTGAATGTAGGTTACTTTCTCTTACCTTCATAAGTTGGACCCACATAGAATATTACTCGTAGTTATAATCTTGTGAAGGTAAAGAAAATAAGCCAACAGTGCATAATCAAACAGCAAATTCTGATACTCATAAAATCATCCTAAACTATAGAAAAATATTTGAATAAACAATGACAATGAAACTCCTAAGGTATCGATTGCTGTTGGTTAAATATCTGTACAAAGTGTTTGCATTATGGAACCAAACCTACCACCGACCCCCTCAATATTCACCCCCAATCCCCCTATATATGGTTCCATGACAACAACGACCACTGTTGCCATGGTAACTGTCAGTGACGACCAATGGTCTTTCTTGTTTCTCTGCATCATGATGTAAAGGTGGATGAGATGGGCCAACCTTCCACGCCGCAGTCCGTAAGTGACCGGGGGCGACCACCAAGGAACCCCACCTCTGTTGTTTTACCTGCCTTTTCCTCCTCCCCTGCTCCTCCTCCTTCCTATCCACCTGCTTTGGCCATCCTACTGCTGCATTGTGAGCATGACTGTGTGTGCTCTCTGTCCAGATACAAATAGGGGGAACTCAGTTTCTACCAAAAATATATACAACATTTTGACATGACTTTGTATACATCTACATACACAACTAGGTTAGGGTTGTAGGTGTTGATGGGTGACTGCTGTTAAGGTGTGGTGTGTGAGTGTGTGTGTACAGATGATGTGTTAGTGAACCCTCACCCTGCAGATTACCCCTCACATTAAGTTATACTGCTTTGGTATCAGTGGTCCTCCCCCAATAAGCTACCCTTTACAGTACCATCATAAATCTACCAGAGATATAGGCACACTTGTCCCCTCATAATTATACCAAAAGCTACCTAGCAATCTCTACCCATTATATCCCCCATCCGTTACTTCCAGTTTGAGCAAAGATCCATTTAAGCAACTTTCTAGATGTTAAATTTATTTTAAGAAATAGAACCAAATCTTGCCATATGCCTTTTCAATTAATTTGCTCAAACCATGGTAATGGAGTCAGTTACTTGTTCTAAAGCTTTGCAAAGGGCTTTTTAACCACGTGCACCTTAACCTTACCCTTTGGTGATCCCACGCTAGTGATAACCCTCAGTAGATATGTCCCATACACTCACGCATTGATTTAGTGTAGGCCTAATCAACAAGGCTAGAGGTAATATAGATGGTAATATTTTTTGTGACTGAATGATCATTATCAGAACCCCTAACCCTCATGGAAAGCAGAGAACAGGAGATGTGAATAGACAGTTTTGATATTGAGATGCCAGCTTGTAAGGGATAGGTATAAAGGGTGCCATTAGGACTGGTATTTTGTAGAAAGACCTAGGGGAATACTTAATTTATTAGCTCAGTGTACACATGGAACAAAATTCAGGTATTCTCTATTAGAATGGAAGCATGCATTGCTTACTGGATGATTATGGCCAAACCCCTCTGGCTTCTCTCTGGGTTCTGATGCATATTTTCCTCTTTGATCAAGAAATCTGCATTTGGTAATTTCTCTGAGATGAAATCTGTAATCTTTGAAGGATGAATCGCTCCTTTTGTGTCATCTCTGATTTGTTCTCACAATTTTAATTAAGAAAGTTGATTACTTTTGAATAAGAACCACAGTAATTCCATGTGCCATGAAAGCTACAGTAATCCTGGGCCACACTGATGTTCACAATGCAGTAGTAATGTCCAACGACGAGTGTTAGAATTTAGTTGGATAAGGTGTTTAAAAGTTGCATGTTAATTGATTTAAAATGGTTTTGTTTCGATTCTATCCTAAACTTGATTTACCATCTTAACACCTTAGTATTCAGATTTTGAACACACTTTTTGTCCAATGACCAGCACCATTTTGATTTAGATTTTATGTTAGAAGCACTTTCACATGATTGTATTCATAGTCACTCTAACATATAAAGCATAGAACATGATTTTGATTAAAACCTTTTGAATGATATATATTGCATGGATCTATCTGACATCTCATTTTGTATGATTAACCATTAGAAATTTGGAATCTGGCAAGAAGCGGCATATTTCGGCATGTTTTTGTATGGGTTTTGAAGACTTGCTCATGCAGGCGCTTCCCCCTCGGTTTTCCATAAGACCCGGTGTTTCGGATTCGCTTCAATCCAAAAGCCACAGTGTATAAGTATGTATGTTGGTGTGATCAGCATAATGTCTTCATGCTAAGTTGTACTTGTGCCCCAGCAATCCTTGACTCACTCACACGTGTTTGTGTCCATGTTGTGCTGTCCTATATAAGACTGTGCTGTGCTTGTTGCGTTAGGTTTAGCCGTGTTTGTGAGCACTTGAGCTGGTGGTATTTGTGCGGATCCACCTGTTCCGGAGCATTCACACCTAAGCCGCTTTTGAAATTACCTTTACTAACCCTTCCCGCTATGATTTCTAGGAGGACCGACAGATTGGCTATAGCGTACTACAGTTGAGCGTCACAGACAATGACATCGATCCAAATGGTCCCCCTTTCTCGTATGACATCATCAATGGCAATGATGACCAAAAGTTCCGGATTGATCGCCAAGGGCATCTGAGTACAGTTGCCCGCTTTGACCGCCAGATCAAGGATATGTATCATCTGACGGTGCGAGTGTTCGACAATGGTAATCCTCCAAAGTTCACTGATACATCAGTTGTTGTAAAGATCATAGAGGAGAGTGCCTTCCCACCAGTGGTCACCCCACTGGACATCACCATCACTGCCCTGGGGGATGAGTTCCCCGGTGGGGTCATTGGTCGCGTGAAGGCAGTTGACCCGGACATCTATGACAGCCTTCGATATGGTGTCGCGACTGAGAGTCAGAGCCTGTTTGACATCCACACCATGGATGGTACCATCCAAGCTGTACAGCCACTCGACACCGGCAGCTACCGCATCAATGTCAGCGTCACTGACGGCAAGTACACCACCCACACCGAAGTGCGAGCTGAGGTGGTCGGCATCACCGAGCAAATGATCCAGAACTCGGTCGTCATCCGCCTCCAGCATGTACTGCCGGAGGAGTTCATCGCCCAACACCGCGATAACCTCAACCATGTCCTGGCTACTGAGCTCTCAGTCAACACCATCGACATCCTCATTCTGTCCATTCAGCCAGCCTCGAATACCATAGTCGCACCCTCTCGCACTCGCAGATCAACAGACTCCGATTTGGATATCCTTGTGGCGGTCCGCAAGTCACCCGATTCTTTCTTCCGTGGGAACTCTTTACGGCGCAAGGTCACCCAGATGGTGCCAGCACTACAGGACAGCATGAAAGGGGTCAAGGTCCTGAGGGTTTTCAATGACGTGTGTGAGAAGGATACGTGTGATGACAAGATTTGTGAAACGGAGGTACAGTTCATGACCATCTTCACCATTATCACAGACAACCAGAGCTACGTGACTGCACGACATGCATTGGAGGCCAGGTGCAAGTGTAGATATGGAGGTGAGCCAAGTTTGATTATATCGGTTATAGCTAATGTTATTATTGCAGGCTTGGAAGCCCATGTACTTGAAGTTTACAATTCATTCTATTTATGGATGCATGCATTCATTCAAGTTACACAAGGTATGTTTAAGTACATGAATAGCTAAGGTAAAGTACAAAACTCCGACTAAGTGACGCTATGTATAGACAGAGTTTGTATTCTTTTGATGATGAATGAACTGTTCCTGTTGGACAAAAGAGAATGGCCATGTTTCCGTTAGTGTTATAACATAATGAAGGCTGGAGAGGGAACAAAGCCAACCTGTGTAACAACTTTCAATACTCTCATGTACGGATTGGACTTTCACGCCATATTGATCTGAGATAAACAAAGAAATGTCCAATTGTAACCCCATGTGTGTTGTTTCAGCTCGTGGGTGTGACATGGTGGACGCGTGCACCCCAAGTCCCTGCGCGCCCCCTCAGGTGTGTAAGCTGGAGGGGCAGCTCGGGTACAAGTGTGACTGTCCCGAAGGGAAGACGGGTGAGAACTGTGACGAGGACCTCACCCCCACCTGCACAGAACCCAAGTGTAACGGTATGTAAACTCTGATGTAGCACTTGTACAATGGTTAGACCTGTGTGTTTTATAAGCTGTCATAAGGCTATGACAAACTCCCCGCCGGTCATTATAGTACAATAATGCATTTGCATTACATATATATCCAATGACCTAACAGGCCAGATACCTTGTGGTATAACAGTTATGCATTTTACCCTTGATACAGAGGGCAAGCCGATGACCTTCACAGGACAGAGCTATGCCCGGTGGCGGTTGACGGACACAAACGAGCGTCGCTTCAGTCTGCAGCTCTCGCTGAAGACGATGCAGGCCTCTAAAGCCATGCTCATGTACGCCGTCGGCAGGGTCGACCACAGCATCCTAGAGGTAGGTCACATTTTACGTATTATTAGTTTCTCTCTGGTGCCAAAGTTTGTTGCTTTCAATCTATATAATTTCAGTTCACTGGTTGATTCTCTTTGTGTAGAGATTCGCCGGAAATACATATAATATTACTGTAGGGTCAATTGGAAGATTTATTCCTTTGGTGAGATCATGGGGTGAGGGGAGAGGAGGGGGTAATTATCAACCTCCCCTCCCTGCTTTGGTGCATTTGTCGTAATGATGCACCAATGCAGCTCTGGTGAGTTACTCGGCAGGGCTGCATTGGTGCATCATGTGACACAGATACTAACCCTGTGCCCCCTGTGTACTGCAGATGGTGGACGGTCACGTACAGTACCGGTTTGACTGCGGCAGTGGGGAGGGCCACGTGCGGGTCACCTCCGTACCCGTCAACGACGGCAACTGGCACTCCATCAACGTAGAGCGACGCGGCAGTAATGCCGAACTCATCGTAGACAACGTCCACAAGGAAACTGGAACCGCCCCTGGCACTAACGATGTCCTCAACCTCGACACTAACGCAGTGTACTTTGGTTCTGAGGGGACCAACCCCACCCAGGGGTTCAAGGGCTGCATGCAGGATCTGAAGATCAATGGAGTATCACTGCCGTACTCTGGGAGCACGTCTGTGGGGAGTTTCATCAAGTTTGAGAATATCGAGTTCCACTGTAAGAGAGCCTACGTCCCAGGTGAGTTGTTCGTGAAGCTATAGTTGTACACTACAGGGTGCTGATTGATACTTGGTTTAGGAAGGTCTGGGCTGGATAATTTTGATTCGAGTAGGCATACTAAAAGTATTCAGGAAGACATTTCAAGATGTGCATAATGAAGATACATAATGCATTGAAGAGCTACTTTCCGAGTAATTCCCTGCCATGGCTACATTCATACCCCACGGGGTTGATACATGGACATTCCCAAAGGGTCGGCACGATGTACCAATGTAGCGCCAGTGAGTTACTCAGCAGCCATGCGTTGGTGCATCATGATGACTTTTGCTTTAGGGTGACATGCTGTTTTTAAAGGGTTAACTAACTGGAGCTGTGTTTGTCCCCCAGGTGTGTGCAGCAGCAGCCCGTGCTATAACGGCGGTACGTGTATCCCCAAGGCAGGGGAATCCTACATCTGCCACTGCCACAGCCGCTTTGTGGGGGGTCGCTGTGAGTACGACACTGACCCCTGCGCCTCCAACCCCTGCAAACACAAGGGTGAGTCAAGCTTTCCAGTCTCATTGTTGAAACGTTATACACCCCAGGACAATACTAATGCAGATTTCTTTCAGTTATGACTGCCTTTTCCTCAACCTTTGGGTGACCTGCTGAGATAACAATTTTGGGGATTGGTAAGGGAGTGCTCATTTTTTAACAACAGGGGGGGGGGGGGGTAAAATGGGGTGCGAACGCGCGCAATTTTCGGCCTGCCGGGGGGGGGGGGGGGTAAAATATTTCGACCCCTCTAGGGGGGAGGTGAAAAAAATCTGCGCACTTCGCGTGAAATCTCACCCCCCCCCCCCTGTTGTTAAAAATTGAGCAATCCCTAATCTCAAAATGGAAGAAATTCAATGTATGCTGTTTCCTATACGAACAGAAAGATAATACAACCTGCATGGAGTATTATTTTAAAAACTGTCCTTAAAAGTACAGGATTATTTACACCTACATTTAGAAATAACGATAAAACATCAGCCAGAGTTTGGTCGGGAAGATCATTTTGTATCTTCATGAAGACTAAATGATAAAAATAAAGAAATCCACCTCCAACTAAGGAATTCGATTAGAATGGCCTTTTGACGTTGCAGGTGTGTGTGAGAACGTGAGTAACGACTACAGATGTAAGTGTAAGGCTGGTCTGTCCGGTAAGCAGTGCCAACACGGCTTCTACTGCCGCCGGCCCTCCAACCCCTGCCAGAACGGAGGCAGCTGTACAGACGGCGACACCGGACCCATCTGTACCTGCTATGGATATGAGGGTGAGTAAAGGTCGAAACCGATCCTACAATTCTTTCTGTCCATCAAGACCTTGCCATATCGTTGCAATAAAGGCATGGTATTGTTACGGTAATGACATTTTAAGAACGTGGAATTTAGTTTAAAGTAAGAAAATAAGGAAAGCTCCTGTTATTACTTTGTAAGAAAACTTTTTCGTGCCCCAATTGAAAAAATTGCAAATGCCATATTAGCCCATGGCTGCAATAATGCCGAGCAGATATAGATGGGTATTTAATAAACTGAAGTCAATAAGGATACTCTCTTCATATTTGGTCAAAGAACGACTAATAAGACATCCCAATGCCAAGTTATCGATATTCGGTAGGGTAAATTCAATTTGGCAAAAAAACGCACAGAAAATCCAATAGTAAGGGAAAAGTCAATCAACAGATATTCTAATTAACAAAAAGAGCAGTAACACTCTCTTAAAAGTTCAAAATAAAGTTAATATAACTCATTGAAATATGAATGAGCCGTAGATCCCATATTAGTCTAGTAGATAGAGCATCGAGGTTGGCACTTCTGGCAGGAAGCATGAAACTTTGCTTATAGGGGTTTTTCAATGTGCTGAATCCATTTCTAAGTGGAAACATCATTTTTGAAAATTGTTTCTACTTCAAAAATGACTTTGAAAAAAAAAGTAAAAATCATTTTTTAATTACTAATATGCAGGCTTATAAGGCAAATGCAAGTATTTTCAGGGGGTATATTCATGACAAACTGCTTAAATCTGACAGGGAAAAACTGCTGATTATGAATTGTGATGTCGTCTTTTTTTTTTAAATGGCCCAAATCACAGAAAATCCAAGATGGCCCCCAAAAAATCAAATATCATCTCCAACAGCCTAATTATACATCATAATACCGATCTAACATTACCTAGCCCCTCTAAATCATACCCAAGGAATCCAATGGTGTTATTGGTTTATTGCTAGGACAAGCAGTTGCCTAGCAACCAGGATTTTGCATAGCAACCAATGCCATATAATCATAATACAGTAAAACTTCGTTATAACAAACTCTGATATAACGAATTTTGTTTATAACAAACTAATTTAAAAAGTCGTGGCTTCCTCCTATACATTTCTATAGTAAAAAAAACTTCTTTATAACAAAGTATTGGTGCTTTAATTCGTTTATAACGAAGTAAAATATGGCTTTCAGAAAGAAAAAAACAAGTTTTCTGTACCTTTGAACACCGACAGGTGTCTGAGGAGGGCTTCTGTCCCTTTGAAGTTACCCCAACTCCGGGGGGTGGGGGACGGCAGGGGGGGGGTGTAAGGGCGACTGCTCCATTCCCCTTGATGCCCTGGCTTCCCCAGTGGGTGGGTGCCGGCAGGGGGGTGTTAGGGCGACTGCTCCGACTTCCTTGGTGCCCTGGCTTCTCAAGGGGTCTAGGGGACGGCAGGGGGGGGGGCGTGTTTGGGCGACTTCCCTGATGCTTTGGGCAGCTACAGGGGTTACAAATGCTATATTTGGTTACTACGAAATTCGTTTATAACGAACTAATCTGGCTGAAAACATGGTGTTTGTAATAACGAAGTTTTACTGTATCATCTCCCATAGCCTAATAATACATCATAAAACCAATCTAGCATTACCTACCCCCCTAAATCATACCCAAGAAATCAAATGGTGTTATTGGTTTGTTGCTAGGACAACCAGTTGCCTAGTAACCAGGATTTTGCATAGCAACCAATGCCGAATAATCAGAATATCATCTCCCATTGCCTAAGTATGCAACATAGAACCATTCTAACATCACCTTCCCCTAGACCATACCCAAGGAATCCAATGGTGTTATTGGTTTGTTGCTAGGACAAGCAGTTGCCTAGCAACCAGGATTTTGCATAGCAACCAATGCCAAATAATCAGAATATCATCTCCCATAGCCTAAGTATAATCATAGAACCATTATATCATTACCTGCCTCCCTCCCCCTAGGGATGTCATTGGTATCGAATCTTATGAGTTATCAGTTATTCACTATTTTGGTGTCGATTTAGGTAATATATCAGTTATTCATTATATAAAAAGAAGAGGTATATTAGGCCACATTTTCTCAATTTTAGCTTACAGACACTGTAAAAAATCATAGTAGAGACAATGAAATGAAAGAAAATCGTAAAATTCTTATTTCTTGTGATAGAAATAAAAATAAAATTTGTAATATTTAGAATAACATTTTGTCTTTCGCATTTTACTACTTAATTACCTTAATAATGGTCCGATTTACACGCCGTAAAAACTGACATATAGCAAAAAAAGAATTCAAGATGGCGGCGTATCGATACCCATTGTTTGCCGATTTGGTTATCAGCTACATCAAAAATAGCGATGTATCGATACATGTGATACCAATGACATCTCTACCTCCCCCGTAACCATACCCAAGGAATCCAATGGTGTTATTGGTTTGTTACTTGAACAAGCAGTTGCTTAGCAACCAGGACTCTGCATAGCAACCAGTATTTTTTTGTTGATTTGCCTAGCATCTATATACACTAATGATATTTGAATAGTTAATGGCACCAAGTTAAGTTGGTTTTGACTGTATGGCAGCATTCTAGAACGTAATGGTCACATGCAACATTCATTCAATTTGTTAATGTCCCTAGAAACTGCAATGGGGCCAAATACAGTGGTTATAGGTGCCTTCTGAGCACTCACAATATATTCCATATATTGTTACATAGCTCCCTACCTAAATTGAACCCGAGCAACCCATTGATGTTATTGGTTTGTTGCTAGAAGTGCTTGCCGAGCAACAGTGATTGTTTTCCCAATTCAGCCAGTGAGGGTACTATTGCGCGTTTGATATGGCACTGACCCTATATGTGGCCAGGCTATAAGACTGTCCTTCTTTTATTTTGAACCATTGCTCTTATTTCTTTTTGAGGGATGGGAATACATGGTCTAGGCTTCTGTTACATATTCATCCATCACATGTATTCCTATTATTTGACAAAGGTTATCGCAGGAATAACCCTACTGTTTTAGCATAAAAGAGTGTGATAAGAGGAGGCCTGTGGGGAGGAAGCAATTGCCAGTAGTAATACAGTCAACTCCCTCTATTGCTACCACCCTGGGACTATCTTAGAGTAGTCGCAATGGCTGGGTGG
Source organism: Harmothoe impar (assembly GCA_947462335.1). Classification (NCBI taxonomy): domain Eukaryota; kingdom Metazoa; phylum Annelida; class Polychaeta; order Phyllodocida; family Polynoidae; genus Harmothoe; species Harmothoe impar. Next base: position 54,719,239 of record OX381710.1, on the reverse strand, counting down.
TCAGAGTATTGGGAGTTAGGGATTTGAAAGTGGAGTGTTGGTCATGATATGAGGGATAGCAGCTTGGAATATAAGTTCATAGAAGCTCCTATCACTGACCTGGGCATTGGTTGTAAGGGCCAGAAGCTTTGTCACTTACCTGTCCAGTGGTCAGAGTTGTAAATGACAGAAGCTCCAGTACTCACCTGACCATTAATGTGAGTTGTGACTGCCACCGTTCAGGCATGTGTAGGGGGCTTCGGTCACTCTCATCTCCAACCACAAGTAAGGTGTTTGAGGAGCCTTCTGCCCTTTTAAATCTGTGACAATTGGTCAGGTGTGTAAGGGCTGTTCTGTCACTTTCAGCTCTGACCACTGGTGGCTGAGGGCCTTCTAAATGGACAAAAGGTCGCTACTTTCTAAAAATGGTTGTGGTAACAGGGGATTGGTGAATTTCTATGCTAATGCAAACTTCTGACTCATTTCCTGCCAACTCCACCTCCCAGGCTTTTGATAACAATTACCCTCGCCCTTTCTTTACAGGTAACCATACAGTAAGCTTTCTTCAGCATGCATTTACAACTGTCACTATGAAGCAAGTACGATACATTGCATATCTGCTTGCCAATAAAGGCAGATGACAATGAAAAACCCTGCAGCCCTTTAAGGGTAGCATAATCCGATGGGAGAAATAATGGCACAAGAAGTGTTATCCCTGCTTAACACTCACATACAACTACTGTAAACTGTCCTTTACAGGTTTAGCAACAAGTTGGATAACTTTTGCTCAGCGACCAAAACTATTCTTTTCAAATTTAAGGTATTTGCAATCAAGACTGCAATCAGTTTTTGGTAGTTAGTTATTGAAATACACTGAAAATCATATTAGGTTCTGAGGTTATTAGTCAATACTTTAGGGTGATCACTGGTCTGGTGTGGACAGGACTTATCCCTATCATCATAAGGGGCATCATATAAGACCACCCAAACCTTTTTCTTTAATATTTATATATATGTACATAATGATGGATAATATAACACTTTTTATTGATTTTAACATGACTTTTGGTCAGAATACTTCATAGAAAATACATGAAATGTGAGGACTTTAGGTAGTCAATGTGATTATGTTGGGTCACCATCAAGCTTATCATTGAATACCTGTTGCTAGGCAACCAGTTGCAATAGCAATAAACCTATAGCATCAATGGGTTCCTTGGATTCAATTTAGGGAGGGAGCTATGCAATGATCAATATGGAATATATTGTTAGCAGGGCTAGCTCAGAAGGCACCTATATAACCACTGTATTTGATCCCATTGATAGGTAGTTTCTAGGCATATCAATGAATTGGATGAAGGCTGCTAGGTGACCACTAGGTTCTGATTTGAGGTCATAGTGTCAAAATCAACTTTGGGGTGTTAGCTATTTAAATGTTATCAGGTCTTTATAGATGCTAGGCAAACCAACAAAACGATACTGGTTGCTATGTTTACAAACTCCTGACTGCTAAGCAACTGCTTGTCCTAGCAATAACCAATAACACCATTGGATTCCTTGGGTATGGTCTTGGGGAAGGTGATGTTAGAATGGTTCTATGATGCATACTTAGGCTATGGGAGATGATATTCTGATTATTCGGCATTGGTTGCTATGCAAAATCCTGGTTGCTAGGCAACTGCTTATCCTAGCAACAAACCAATAACACCATTGGATTCCTTGGATATGATTTAGAGGGGGTAGGTAATGTTAGATCGGTTTTATGATGTATAATTAGGCTGTGGGAGATGATATTATGATTATTCGGCATTGGTTGCTATGCAAAATCCTGGTTGCTAGGCAACTGCTTGTCCTAGCAACAAACCAATAACACCATTGGATTCCTTGGGTATGATTTAGAGGGGGTAGGTAATGTTAGATCGGTTTTATAATGTATAATTAGGCTGTGGGAGATGATATTATGATTTTTTGGGGGCCATCTTGGATTTTCGGTGATTGGGGTCAATTGAAAAAAAAGACGACATCACAATTCATAATCAGCACTTTTTCCCTGTCAGATTTTAGCAGTTTGTCATGAATATACCCCCTGAAAATACTTGCATTTGCATTATAAGCCTGCATATTAGTAATTAAAAAATGATTTTTACTTTTTTTTTTCAAAGTCATTTTTGAAGTAGAAACAATTTTCAAAAATGATGTTTCCACTTAGAAATGGATTCAGCACATTGAAAAACCCCTATAAGCAAAGTTTTATGCTTCCTGCCAGAAGTGCCAAACTTGGTCCAATATGATGCTCTATCTACTAGACTATATAGCTCACTGCATTTATCTCATTATTTCTCACCACCTAATATTTCATTTTTAAGGGAATGGGTCCCACTTTTTTTATGTCTTATTTCACCAATATGGTTACTTCCTTTAGGTGAGTTTTGTGAGCGGGACATTGACGAGTGCCTGGAGTCGCCCTGTGCTAACGGCGGCACGTGCCTCAACACCCGCGGCTCGTACACGTGTGTGTGCGCCCCCGACAACACGGGCAGCACGTGTGAGGACAGCCCCTTCTCCTCCATCAGTTCCACACCCTTCAACATCACCATAGAGGAGATCATCGGCATAGCAGGTGAGAACGGGGTGTTGTGTTATTGGGGGTGTTGGTTGGAGATTAGCGAAGGGAATATTTCTTATGTAGATAGCTCTCCATATTAGATGTATGTTTAGGGTCTTTGAATTGTATGCACTGTCTGTAAAAAAGTCAAGAAGCTGATGTGTAGCTGCTTAAATGCATCATTCTGAAAGCTATGACAAGACCCCACCTTGAAACAGAGGGAACAACAGATTACAGAGCAAACTTGAATGATACAATACTAATTCCTCCTCTTGATCCCGTTGTAACAGGCGTGGTGCTAGGACTGCTACTCATCGTCATCATCTTTGTCGTCGTGGTTCGCTGGAGACGTCGTAAGCGTCGTGAGCGCCTCCAACAAGCCGGGGCCAGTAATCGTGACACGAACGACTTCATCTACAACTGCGACGACATTAAGCGGTCTCAGAAGGTCAAGAACCTGGAGTCTCCCCTCGACATGGTCCAGAACATCCCGCCTTCACACAGAAACATCAACCCGAGTCCGCGACCCAGCCCGCGACCGCCACCCGTCCCCAACCGCCCGGCCTCCTACACCCCGAGCACGGCCGACTCAGTCAACACCTTGAATAACTTTGACACCATCTGTAATTACGGCAGTGCCGGGGACGAGCTGGAGAACCTCGGGACCATGCAGCACATTGAGATCCCCGAGTTTCTGCAGAACTTGGACGTGGAGAAGTCCCCCCACCACCACCACCAAGGTGGGGCGGGGGTGAGGACCCTACCCCCACCCCCTCCGCCCGTGCATCTGGAGGATGGGCGGCAGAAGGCGAGCTGGGACCACAACAACCCTAACATTGCACAGAACTACCCCTACGGTGAGTCTCTGTGATTGTTGACTACCTACTGAATCCACAAATTCTCAGATATAAATCAGAGGCATATTTAAACTCTGGAAGACATGTAGAAACTTTGGCCAAGATAAGGGGCCTCTATAACCAGTATATATCAGAAAAATGTAGAGAGTCTACGATTATATTTTTCAGTTCAAAATGTAAAATATATTCCCTGTATTCCTCCCACAGATGAGTTTAAGAAGCACCACAAGACGATGCCGACCAACAAACATGCCTCACCAGGCCTAACCAGCTTTGGAACCCACGACCACGATGACGAACAACAAGGTAGGCGTTGACTATAGTATACTAATGGCGCTGCCTTTTGACGTCACCATGGTGTAGCCTGCTCATATGCAGACTCTGATGTGTTGCATATACTAGCTGTTATTTGAATTGCTTATTGCCCTTTGGGTTTTAACTAACCATAATAATGCTTGTAAATATAGACACATCTGACTTGGGATGTTGCCTGAAGGTTGCCTTATAAGAAGGGTGTTGACTGATAGATATGGCTGCTCTGCTTTGTATGCACCAAAGACATTGACAATTGATGTCTCTGGTATGTATGGACTGCAAACATTGCTTAAAATCAATAATGACCTCATTGCCAATTCACCCATGCCTATTACAAAGAAGATTTCATTTCCACAAGTCAATCTTTTCTATTTAAAAATTCAATTTTGGTGGAATTGTGTTCAAATTAAGACTTGGTTCAGGACGTGTCATTTAGACTATCACTTTCATTCAAATGCTATGTTAGATGGAAGTGCACCTGATCTGAATTGTAGCTGACATAAAATGGGCATCATGGTTGACCTGGCAATGCTGCTTGTGTTACACTTATAATAAGAAGCTAACAAATAAAGAATGTTTTTAATATAAAGGATGCAATGTGACAATGAATGTAAAGGAATGCCTTGATGTATGCTACAATATTACTAAAATAACTAACAAGCTGTGAATGAGCAAAGAGTATGATGAATGTATATCCAAAGACATTATGTATGGATCAGTAACAATGTTAACCTCTAACAGCTACTAAGACTAACCAACAAACATCTCTCCCCATCTTTCCCAGACAAAACTGGCAGCCAAACGGCCACGGACAAGAAAGGTAACTTGCCCCAGTTGCTGTCCTCGGGCTGGCTGCCCCATATGTTGGTGGTGCTGAGGCCCCTTAACCCTCTCCTTACTGGTGTCTCCCTTTACTGTGGTCATCCTCCCCCTCCTCCTGTGTCCCTTCCTTCTACCCCTTAACAGCTGCTTCCCACAGCTACTAACCCCCTCACCCCAGCTGTCCGCTCCGGCCCTAGTTACAATGGGAGGCATAGGACTCCTATATAGTTTAGCCATTATAGTAACTCCTCGTTTACTCGAATTGTTTAGGGTACCCGGTATAAAATAGTGGGGCTTTATGGATATTTTTTTATTTGGAATTGCAGTCAAGACATGGCTAAATACATTTTTTTATGTTACTTTAAAATTGCAAGTTTTTGTATAAAATGCACATTTTTACATGTAAAAGTCTTATGAAGCTTTTGAGTCGGTTTAACCCAGCATATGTCTAAATGTTATGAAAAGGATCATAATGTAACTCTGCGATAGTTTGCTGTTGCTTTCACTCGTGAATGCCTTCTTCGAGTGAACGAGAGTCTACGGTAAAATTAGACATTTATGTGTCTTAAATGTCACTAATCAGTAGACGATACACATGAATGATCACAGCATTAATTAAACAAGATAGTGCACAATATCCAGTGATCTATATGGATAAAATAAAGTAGTTCACCAAAGGCATATTGTTGAGATCAACATGCCTTTTGGGGCATCATATTCATTAGTTGTATAACTCAAGACTAGGTATCAATTTCCAACCTTGTTCTAACATAATCTCAAGTAGTATATCTGATAGTGCACTTGCATATAGAACATGTGATTGATATAAAATGCACCTCACTGTAGAATTGGCATTTAAGAACATCAATTAGAGCATGTTATAACCTAAGCACAGAAATGGGATGTCTAGCGATAGTCCTGATCAGATTAGATAAGTCGATGTAAAGCTAGCCAGCTGATTACCATAATGTCTATTTATAGGACCTATTTAACCTAACAATAACCCACTCATAGTCAGATAGAGACGGGGGTGAAGCCCCCCTGAGGAAGGTCTCCAGCCTACGGACTGTTGAGGCTTTCAGATGGAGCAGGCAGACGGCCGATGTCTTGTCATTCAGCTGTGTCATCTTTAAACTAAATGTGCCAATTTTCTCCTCCTTCATGGTCTCCTTTTATCCCCTCTCCTCCTCTTCTTCCCTCACCACCCACCTCTCTTCTAGCCCTCTATAGAGGCTGACCCCTCCTCCTCCCTCTCTGCATGCTGTAACTGCCTAGCTGTCTCTACGACGGCTTGAGTTATAATGACATCTAACAGTGTCCTTCTGTGAAATTGATTGATCACCATTTTGTACAAAGTGATATTAATAACCAGAACCTGATTGTTAATATGCTCAGAAGAGAAACAGCTATGCAGGCCATATAATTTCAAAGACTACTGACTTCTACCACAAACCAATCAATTGTCTATATGTAACTCTTTTTGAAGTTTTGAACTTCTGAATTCTCTCTTTGAAAAAAAAGTAGATTGCATATAATTTTGTTGCGCACAGTTTGATTTTCGGAAGAAGATTACGAAGAGTCAATTAGGCTATTTATGCGTAATATTTTAAATTTCAGTAATCATTTCTTGCTGATACGTTATATCAATTTTCTATTGTATAGATACAGGATATTTATTTATTTTGATATTTTTGATACATAAATATATATCTATACCTGACCCGCAATAATAAGTTTATCCCTCTGTATGCAGCATGGAAGTGTGAGCTTTGTGCTCTGCATACAAAGGTAGTTAAGTCCAGCTTATTTTGATTAACACCAGAGTCCACTTGTGACGTTATCAGTTTGTGTGTACTTTCTGTTACGTCATTGTGCTGCATGCATCGTCATCACTTTGTGCTGCACACAAGACCGCTTGAAATCGCGAATGACAAAACATCGTGTGTTACTTCTACATATCAATTAGGTATCATTATTAAGATAGCCACCATATAAATTGTGATTACATTTGATACACGTGCGTATAATTACTATATTCATGATATTAAGTTTGTACATTAAGATCTAGTTTTCCATGTCGATTACGTTTATACATGTGCAGTACCAGTATAGTGTCGTAAGCATTGGTCTGAAATTATACGTCGTGGAACTGAAAGTGGTAATTTATATGAGTGAATTCATATGTCCTGATAAGATGAGATATGTTACATAGCATACATCCCATGTCTGTCAGTATTCAAAAATAGTTTTGCATCCCAGATAGCTTTAAATGGCCAACAGTCAACTTAAATAGAAAAATAGACTATATAATTCCATTGCTAAAATATATTGATTTAGTGCTAAGTTGAAATAGTGAAAAACAAGTATTTAAAGTGTTGCAAGTTAAATTTTGTTTAGCTCCGTGGTTACCATGGAAACCGTATGAAAGTGAGCTACGCCATCTCGTCATAGCTTCCCCCTCTGTGTCCCCATATTGTATTCTGTACACCCCATGCCCTCATTTAGTTCAACATTTATTTTCTAACCGCCCTTTCTTTATCCCCACCTTGCCATGCTGGCTTCTTGGGCTAACCTCCGTTATAATCGTTTTACCCCTCACAGCAGTCGCTGGGCGCGGAAAGAAAAAAGGTACAGTTCTTTTGCCCGGTATGGTTTGTATGTTGCAGAATGCGCGACCGTCATCTTTCATGCTTTCCTCTAATTATTGGCTTGTGTAGACCCTCATTGTAGGCACTTCAAAAAATGCCTACCATTTCGCAAATGCCTCTTGTGTACATCCTTTCGCTTTTGCAGTTATCACAGTTGAAATTCGTTTGTGTGATAATTATTCAGAAGTTTTAAAATATCTATAACCATTTCCAACCCCGAGTCAAACACAGCCTTTGTGAATGCATGAAAGAAGATGGCTAACTTGAAGATTGCTTCATGTAAAGGAAATATCTGTCTGAAAAAGTGGAAGGTTTGCAATATATCACAATATCACGCCGCTTCGTTTTTGGTCTCTTGCTTTTGTCAAGAATACATTTTGTTTACGTCCAAGCAATTTTTGAACACCTTGAATTGTCCACTTGGTTTTTATATAAACTTTAAAAAAGTATTCCATAATCACTTTGCTAATACCGATATTTTAATTTGCCGCTATTTGAGCTAGCACATGAAGCATTCTTACTGCCAAGGTTAGCGGCTTTGTCATTCAATGCCGCTCTATTCATAGTCAAGGTAATTTGACTCAATGTCCAATGTCATAGGTGTCAACCGTATTGGTTATGACCTCCTATGGACACGAACACCAACCCCCCAAAAAATCCTCAATGGTTATGATCCTCATGGCTAAGGTCAATAAAACGATGGTCATGCTAGGCATTTCAGTGGTGGATCCAGGATTTTTAAAAGGGGGTGCTATTGGACAAGTTCTTCTTCCCAAACCTTTTGGTCATATTTTACACTACAAAAAATGCAAGATTTGCCTGAAAACATGCCCCCCCCCTACATCCGCCACTGATAACCACCGATACCCAAAGTCATGAGGATCACCATATACTATGACCCTGTTGATCAAGGTCATTAGGGTGAAGGCCGTATTGCCCTTTTGACCAAGGTCGTCAGGGTCAATGACCTGTGTTGTCACAGACCATTATCATGATCATGCTGACCTGAATAACCACTGACCTCCTTCTTGCCCTTCAATTACCCACGGATTCTCCATACATACTATACACAAAACGTATACACAGTTAAGCCGACCCTAACCCAGTGTCAATCACTTCATTACACACACATGAAAATGTGATCACCCACCACTCTTATTTAGTAATCTATTGATGCTCTATGCAGTCTCTGCTTCTATATGTATGGAGATCCATTCACCCTCTGTTCCTCTTGGCCATTGTGATTGCTGCGCCCTCTCGTATTCAACCTCTAGTGTATTTGGCATCATGTTCTGACACTCACCTACTGTCGCCCTTGTGGTCTCGTGACCATTTTGTAAACATAGTACATACATGTATGTTCATATACACATGTAATGTTAATGAGATAGAACCTATAGACCTAACTCATCTCGGGATAACTCCCAGCATGTTGGGGGTTGCGAGATAACTGCTTGAAAATTATCCATATGTAAAACAATTATACTTCTAATCTTTTGGATGCCATATAATGGGGGTATATCTTTTGGATGCATATGGGAGTTAATGTTTGAAATAGAAATGTGGTATGGTGTTGGGCTGCTATGGATACTGCAGAGTAGGAACTGTAAAGGAGTAAAAGGGAATTTAAAAAGTAATGGGGGAAACGCATGTGAGTTAAGGAAATAATAAATGGTATAAGGGAGAAACCACAGGAATGGTATGTACGGCGTATTAAGGTGTTCGACAATCTTAAGAATCTCAGATCTAGTGCATGTTACAAAATGTATTCTCTTCGACAAGGAAACTACCTCATGGTATGCATTGAGATAAGACTATAGCTATGCCTTCTTATATTCCAATCGGATATGTTAGTAAACACTGTGTACTATTAAGTGACTCTCTAGTCATTGATATCGGAAAAGATTCAGTTGAAGCTAAGCAGCTAGTGCACAAAACACTCTGGGAATTATACATTTGAAAGCTCTACAAAAGTTCTCGACATCCACACAAAGCATGAAGTTAGGATTCCGGACCCTGTTAATATGATTACCGCTCTCCATAAGAATCACCATTGACAGAAGTGTTTGGCTTTGATTTTCTTAACAGTAATTATGGACATTTTAGCACGTGTGTGCTGATACATTATTTGAACACTTTTATGAGGTTAAGAGTGAGATGTAACATTGTTTGTTTCCTGCTTAATATTACGTTTTATTTTGTCACATTATATCATGATGCGTGGTATTTCTACTTTGCTGCAATTATTGTTTGATACAAATTTTGTAATCGCTTGAGTATTTGTAACAAACTCCTTTAAGTTGCAGATCTACAGTAATGCCTTCACCATCGGCCAAGCATGTCTTCCCTGTTAATATTACACTAAGATTTTGAGAAATCACATTTTCATAATAATATTTTCAGGTTTTATGCTAAGGCTACATTTTAAAGCATAGTATAATGATTCAATGATGTGCTACTTTTGTTATGAAATGATGCTTTCACTTTAGATTGGATACATGATTTGTATGTGATTCGCTTTATACATGTTTTCATTTGGATATCCCTCATACGCTTTCGTGTTGTCATTCCCTTCCCCATCGTCTAGTATATGTGTATCAAGTGTCCCGTAACTACTGGTTATGTAGTTAAGTGTCATGTTGAAACGTTGATAATTGATGGAATCCTAATGGTATTTCATAGCTTTGGATCTGGCTCCCTGCTTTGGGGAGCAGATTCCATTTCAAAATACCAGTAGGGTTTAGGGCTCATGCCTAAGTTTAATGAGATGTGGGAGTAGTTTGATAGTGTAGTCCCGTAATTAAGATAAGTTTGATGTTTCCTTACAGGGTACCACTGGGATACCTCTGACTGGGCGCCAAATCCGACGCTACCCAATATCACTGAGCTCCCGATGAAGGAGGTGCCCGACTCGCCGAGCAGCTCACGCAGCAACGACTCGAACCTGCACATCGACCCCAATGATGAGTATGACTTCACCGACTACCACGACGACACTGACTACGTGGACGGCAATGAGTCGGAGTACGTGGGCGACTCGGAGTATGCGGAGAACGAGTTCGGTGATGATAATGATGATGATGATCTTGATATCGACGACCCGAACAGCTCCTTCCCTGAGCCGCCGAACTTTGAGCATATCCTGGCTATGCACAGTGACCTGCCCCAGTCGGAGGAGACGTATGCTGCTCCCCCAACCAACTACAACCTGCACCCAGACCGCTACCTGCCCAGCTATCAAATGGCCGAGAGCGGTGCTTCGCAGGAGGATGACGGCAATGGGAATGCCGATAAGAACGATGATGACGACGATGTCATCCATTACGGCTTCCCGCGCCCCAAACAGCCGCGCTTTGTGTCCCATGACTACCCCACGAACCAACTGGACTACAATACTGACTATAGCACTCTACACTCAGCCATTGATGACATGAGTGTGTCCATGGGAGGGTATACCTCAACCAACGCCTCCTGCTCTGACATCTCTGGCCTCTGTGAGATTGAGGACAGCGAGGTGAACATGAGTGACAATGACAGTGACCCGGAAACAAAGATGCTCCGGCCGAAAAAGAAATCTTCGCACTCCCATACCCACACACAAGTCTAGTCCCCTGTGTATGTTATATCGATATACACGTCCCCTGTGTATCAAAGGTGTATGATCAGGTGGTCCATACATAGACAAGTACTATTTTATCTACACACACGTTTTATTTATGTATTGAATGTGTTTATTTTGCAATTTGGATGTCATGGTGGCCTACCAGAAACACTAGTATTGTAGTGAGTGCTTCGCTTGGTGACTTGTCCGCAGATTTTGGACCCTAGCCTATAGCTACAAGCATCAGGTTGTGAATGTCTAGAGCTGCTCATCCTCATGGGGGAGCTGCTCATGGTGATGACTGCTTGGTGCGGTGACCTACCGCCCCGCCTGCTCATGACTGGACCCCGGCCACCACCCGCCTGCTGTATTGACTATTGTAGAAGCTCTGTTCTCAGAGAGCCATGCAGTGTGTACAGCAGCAGCACCAAGTGCTATCTTACTCTATTATTTTCATGGAAATTGCTTAATCTTTCGTTGGGGACCTGATATATCCTTCTTCGCATGGTGCTCAGAGGAGACAGTGTCGGTGCCTGAGACATCTCTCTCCATAATAAGTGTACAATGCAATGAAAAACTCTATCGTCATGTGATAGGCAGAGGCGACAGTGGCGCAAGCACTTTGCGCCACCGGCTCAATGGCTCCCTCTGTCGGCAGCAGCAGTAGCCATATTGAAGCAGACTGTGGCCCCACCTGCCCAAAAATATCCCAATCCCAATTCCCTTTGGAAGTCAATTTACCAAGGGCCAAGCAAAGCAGAGACTGTATTGAGATCACATAGCTTGGGCAGGTCTCTCATGGTAAGGGACTTCATAGGAACGACCTTAGAAAATGATAAGACTTGGGCGCAATTTGTCCTTGCGTCACAGTCAAATATTGTATACGAAAATCAAAAAGTTTACGCTGCCTAAATGGCGAGACAGCGAACTTTGTATATATGGTGCTATTGCATTTTCGATGCCGATATTGCTGGGCAAAACAAAAATAGTATGAAGCCTGGTGCTCTTAACTGCAAATGCACAATCTTATCCTTCTATAGTTTGCCTTTGTTTATTCACTTATGTATTTGATTTGTCGTATGATAACTGATGTTTTGTCAAATACTATATGAAAAAGAAAGTATTTATGTTCATATAGGGTGTGGGTGGCCATGTGTTCCGCGATGATTCAAACTCAATGCAGAACCTGTTTGATTGTTTGACAGCCCCACTCTACTACCCCACATAATCTCCACATCTTCAGCGGTACTTGTCTTTGGTTACAAATGAGTTTGTTGATGTCACATATATGATATACCATAAGCAGTAGGTTAATCCCTAGAGGTTGACGACCTTGTTCTCATGTTAGGAAGTATCTATCAGTTAACCAGTCCATACTTTGTACTGCTGATTACAGTTGGTTTTAAAACTTAGCCAAATGTGCAAATCACTGTAGTGTTTCACGAACCACCTTGTTTCTTGTGTTGGAGAGTTTTAAATGTCACTGCGGAGAGCAAGTGAGTGGTTTTATGTACAAACATTGACGCTCAAGATAGGCATGACAAATATTAACATGAGATCGGTATGTCAATACCATGGTTTGATTGTCTTGAGGATACCATTTATAAGATCATATGTGAAATGAAGTCATCGCTTGCTTTCTCTCCGTAGAATCTCAAGAGTCGAATAGAGCGAACATTTTGTGTTGCCTTTAGCCATCGTCTAATTTGTAAAGTGTTTTCGGCAACCCGGGCTCTAACCAGCACCTTTGGGCTTGCGCCAGACCTCGAAGATTTGAAAACTTAAATTCAGTTGATTTTACTATGAAAGTTAAATTACTATTATTAGAAAATAAGTAAAGTATATATCCTGTTTTTTACATATGAACTAACATAGAATTATATAGGCCTATCATAGTATTTCAAATCTAAATGAAAAATAATTGATTAAAGATGCTATTTATTGTTATGTGCAAACTGGTCATTATACCTACCATCAACTCTTCCAAGTCTGGAGCAAGAAGTAAAGACTTGATTCTAGCACTTTTATGTTTGCACTGCAGGCACAAAAATCAGTTTGACAGAAAACAGTACTTTCTGTATTTGGTGTTACAATCAAGTGATTGCTTGGAATAGTGTAGAACCCTCCCACTAGGGGGGGAAATCCGCCCACTCAGCAGTGCTATGGTGTCGACCCCTGGTGCCTAGAACAAAGACCAACTTGAAAATATAACGCCAACAGTCATCATCGACTTGAAACACTTGAAAATTATCATCTCATTTTTAAGAGCCAATTGACTATTTAATCCTCATCAGTCATTGGCTTGTAGGGCTATTTAACCTAGCGCGTGATTCATCATTGTCAGTATATTATTGTATATAAGTATATACTCCATCAAACACTGTATGTATGTAAGTATGTATGTACCAGATCCTTGTGTTCTCAGGGAGGGACAGAGATCTTCCAATCACTATGGAAACCATGTAAGAAATCCCACATAAAGGATATGGTGTGAATAACAAATGCTGTACGAAAGGGCAAATGTTCTCATTTTACAGTGAATATCTGAAACAGTGACTGACTTTGAACTACCAAGAGAACTTGTGAATTCCCATTAGTTCTCTCTGAGTATTTGAAACCCACCCAAAAGACCCTCATCAAATACCTTTTCTATTAGGATGTTGACAAAGATTTTTATGCATTTGAATGCGTGGTTATGCTTATGAGTGTGGTGTGAGTCTGGAGGTGTGATTTTTACACTTGTATGTGAACCCTTCTCCTGTCTCTCATGATATTGGTTGTACAAACTGGCAGGGAATATACCCAGTTATATAATATCTATAATATACCCAGTTTAAGTTGAAGAGCATACTCCTTAGACTAATATCTCCCCTGCCATTTGTTAGCACTGCTGTTCCTATGTATACCATTCACTTTTACAATAAGTTGTGCATTATTTTAGCTTAATCATTTTGTAAATAGTTGCACATAGGTATTTGAGCAATTGTACATTCTTATTTACAGCACCACTTGTAAAGGAGAGACATATATAATAATCAACCATTGTTATAGAGCCTTCACGGAAAACGCTGCCTTGCAAAAATCCCTTCCAAATAGGTCATTACATTGTGTAGCAGAGGTAACATCATCGGACACATAACTATTGTAATAGTATGAAAAGTATGTCCCACATATATTTTGATTGTCGTCTCTTCAGAAGTTTTAGTTAACAAGGTTTAGCTCTGTTCGAGTTGGTATATATGCTAAATTGTTTTCCTGAACGAATGAAGCTGACATTGCTTTTGGCTCAACTATCACATTGTATCGTTATAAAGATTCATTAAGGGTGGTTATGAGGGAAGCGTCTGCCTTGAACGAGCACAGATCTGACTGTGTGGTCACCATACTAAAGCCATATCCTAATAGCCATCATCATCAAAGGAATGACACTGTAGGCTCTGTGTATTCACCCTCTGTATTCCTGTTAGGCCTCTGACTGAGCAAAATGTTGGGTGTCTGAGGATTTTTATAATTATAAGGCTAATAACATGTATTAAATTTATACTGATGTGGAAAGGGAACTGATTAGAAGGAACAATGTAAAAAGGAGTCTAAGGCGTGGCTGGACAGAATCTTGTAGAATTGTGTCGTAAAGTTATTTATTCTTTTACTGACTGAGTGATTGAGGGAGTGGATGGGATATGGTTGATTTAAATGAGAGGTTTTAAACATGCACTAAGAAGGAAGCAGTGATATGTGCAGGAAAGAAGACAACAATTGATGTGTAACAGTGTTTTCATCGTTTTTTTTATTCCCAATGAATGTTTCGAAACAATCATCGAATATAACTATGAAAGAATAATTATGAATTTTGTGGTGTGAATGTCACCCTGAGAGGTGATTTCTATCTGGTCTCAATAGCTGATATTCCAATCATGAGGAATGCTTCATGCAATTATTGCCAAACTAGCTAAATAATGCCTACCATTCAGATATACAAAAACAACCAGACATCAGAGAAGCCAGTTTAAATTACACATGAGGCCTCTGGTTGAAAATATAGAAATAACCTGTGTTTTGTTTTAATATAAACCATTCAAAATATAATAAGTCAGATTACCCAAGCTAAGCACGGTATTTAGATGCAGTATTTGTTGTTGCCTCTATTAATGATTGTTCTTGTGTGGATGGAACACACATGTTGAACAACATATGGTCACAATTAAGTGGTTGTGTCAATGAGGGTAATCAAGTATTTCTGCGCTTTGTAGAGTACATGTACTGATGTGAATGAGATGAATCTGTGAATGTCTTTACATAGGGATAAATCATTCATAAATGGCATGTCTTCATCATAGTGCACTAATTGGTATATCAATTGTATACTGGAATCTATGCATAAGCACATGCCATTATGTAGTTGGTTTATTCTGTTCACTATGAGGAATTGCACTCTGCATCGGACACCTTAATACAGAGGGCTGTGCCCTGACCTACATGTGGTGACATATGGTATGGCCTGACACGAAGCATGTGTTTTCTGTGTGTATGGGAATCATAGAGGGTTTTACCACAGTGTAAGGGACACTAGCCCAGGTTATATCCATTGTTATTTGTATACTAGAGAGCTGGAAAACATGTTTATTTTTGTGTCATACGAAATAAAGATCATTGTAAATAATTACAAAAATAATTAGTCTGAGTCTTTATTGTATTTACCACTGTCAGAAAGGAAAATGGTGGCCCAATTCTTTAGTCAATATGCATGCCATCCATGCATTGATTAATTCCATTACAAAAATAATAAATCATATATTTAATTTCACAATATTTCATGCTGTAACTCCCCTTGTGCCCCACTGATGCAAAGAACTCAATGATTCTATATTGATCAGAGGTGAAATTAGGCCTTTAGATAGTGGGATATATTGTCTGATTTTTTATGGCTCTTAACGTGTCCTGCTCAGTCATAATGTGTTACCCATGGTATCTAAACATTGTGGTTTCTTAAGACCAGTTTAATATATATGTAGCTAGCATCGGGCTTGGTGCCTGAATATATTGTATTCATGATATGAACCTATATTCTTCAAAATGTTTAAAATTAATATGAACGCAGATAATTGATAACTTATAGTGTCTGACATTTATTGCTTAAGCTGCAATCATCAGAAACTTATAAATGCATATTATACATTGACGCACATGCATGGTCATATACCTATAATGAATAGGGAGAGACACAATAGATACATATTTGGTCTCATTGTCTGTAGTGGGGATTTAATATGCGCTAATTAATTTCAATTATAAACAGACAAAGGAAGGAAAATTGAGTCCAATTCCTGTGGGAATGTAGGGGACTTCCGATAAGTTGCAGTAAGTCATTTTGTGTGGAGAACAATGATTGCGGTCACCAGTTAGCAACTTCGAAGACATTGGTCACTGCGGCGACACGTATAGATAATCAGTTCTCCCATTCCTTTATTAACGTGCCAATGTCATGTGCATCAGAATTGATCATGCAGTATTTGGTATATGCATACCCTGCACATGTATACATACGAACGTGTACGATCATAAATGGTCTTATTGATGGCAGCACCCTATTACAATTTACATGTATACATTTAAAATTATCCAGGATCTAATCAGCTCTTCTAAAGCCCAAAGTCCACGGCGGCAGGAACCTGCATTAAAATGGTTTCGCGCCCTTTTCGCGCCTGTGCCGCCAATGACCACGGCTGCGTTACAGGGGCGAAATCGCCGCGAAACCATTTTAACGCAGGTTCCTGCCGCCGTGGACTTAGGGTTAAAGGGCAATTAAAGGTACTGTAATATAGTTTTTTTAAAGAACTGTGTTTAATAATGCGTAGCAGTGAGTCCGGCTGTAATGTCACATGATCAGTTAGCACATGACGACCAGAAGATGATGTTGAATAGGACAAAGGCACAGGGGTACACAATACGTAGCACCCAGTCCACGCGCCGCACGAGACCCACACTCAGGAACGTGACTTCTGGTTCTCCATTGTTCCCCTCACCAGTCTTGCTGGTATCCACTTCTTTCTGCAATGGATGTTTTCGACTTTTGAAGAGAAGCATTTGGAATCTAACATACATGTGTAATTGTGTGTCTTATTTGGGAACTGTGGTCAGATAAGGGATGAGCTGCATTTTGGATTCGATACAGTTTCTGGCCGGAATGGGCATTCTACTATTCACATACTTGTTCATTAAATTTTCCTTTCCTACGCATGAGGTACACATATACATTTTGTATTGTTTACATATTATTGTAATATACGCACATCTGATTTAGTACAATATGATAAAGCTTAGCGTTTAATTACTCTAGCTATATTTCATATAATAACTTATTGCTCAGTGTTCACACGTATGAATGGTAAATGGGAAGGATGGGGTGGATCACTGAAAAGCTAAACATATAAATTCACAGACTAATGTGTACAGGCAAGGGAAAAGGGTACTCCAAGGAAAAAAACAACTTTAAAATTGATGTCATAAGCTTTCCAATGATATGTTACATTAGAATATATCAATTCTAGTTTTTTCATTCCTTAGGCAATAACATTTGATCTAGGAATGGTAATTTAAGTTTGCTTTGACCATAGCAGTCCTCATGATTCAATCTTTAAATAGGTCTCATTTTTTCTTGTATCTACATGCTGATAAAACACTCCTTGAGAATATAGGGACGTCTGTATGCCATGCCCACTCCCTCATGGCACATACAGTGTATTAGAATGCAATAAGACACTGAGACCAAGCAGATTGCATTTGAATTGTTCATACCGTGTTGGACTCTGGGTCGCTTAAATATTACCCAGGTCGAAATTGTGAAGAGTGATGCTATTTTGTGCCAGCTTGGTGGAACCCATGTCTATGTATATTATTAGCAAATATTATCTTACCATGAGTTCAAACTGGTCGGCGTGGGCCTGGTAACCAGCACTCCTAGCGAGTAGGTAGAGAATGACCACCTCCAGAACGTTGAAGAAGAGGAAGATGAGACACGAGACCACCCACACGTCTATAGCCTTGACATAGCCCACCTGCAGGAGAAGAAGAGGGAACAGCAGCTTTACAGATATTACACATACTCATGTCAAATGAAAGAAGTCTAACTTGATTATCTCTTTCAAAAGAGGTACTATATAGGAATAGCAGGAAGAAAACTACTGCTTTTACAATTGATACAATCATGTATATCGAGCTATCATAATGACGTTTAGATTTTTGTAGTATTGCATGTATATGCAAATTCACGTGTCAGTTGTAACTCTGAGGTGTCTCATGTATAAATCAGAGCTATTTGTAGTAACCCAGCTAACGAAATACATTATTTCACGTCAAAGCCACGCTTTTACACTTATAAAACGTTTTACATGGCGAGGGGGCATAGGGAAACGTTGTATAACCTATTTGTTTACTGGGAAGCTTCAATGAGACAGTTATGTTGGAAAACGATGGCAAGTTTAGTACAAGAAAGTCACCACCCTCTGCTGAGGGTGAGTAATCATGTAGATTGGTTTCTGCCATGTCATCCCGCTCTGCTCAGTGAGTGTATCTGAGGAAAACTCAATTGATTGTCTGATTGGTTCAGGTAGAGGTTAGAGTAGTCTTACACCCGCAGGCTCTCCACATGTCCTCGAAGTGGTGTGCATCAGGTTAGAGGGCCATTATACTGTACGATGTTACTTTGGAGCAGGACTTCCAGACAGGTAAATACCTACCTCAGATGGCGTCAGCCCATAAACTGCACATGAGCTTGTTGGGTAGGTAGAGTGGTGGGCAGCGGGCTATTTCCTTGTGATACAACATGTTGACTGGCAGAAGACAGAGCTACCATAGACAACTTACCTGTGGTAGAGCATACTGACTGGCAGCCAACAGGGCTACCATAGACAACTTACCTGAGGTACAGCATGCTGACTGGCAGCCAACAGGGCCACCATAGACAACTTACCTGTGGTACGGCACACTGACTGCATGGTAGCCAACAAGGCTACCATAGACAACACTTACCTGATTTACGGCATGCTGACTGGAAGCCAACAAGGGTACCATAGTCAACTTACCTGTGGTAGAGCATGCTGACTGGCAGCCAACAGGGCTACCATAGACAACTTACCTGTGGTACGGCATGCTGACTGGCAGCCAACAGGGCTACCATAGACAACTTACCTGTGGTACGGCATGCTGACTGGCAGCCAACAGGACTACCATAGACAACTTACCTGTGGTACGGCATACTGACTAGCAGCCAACAGAGCTACCATAGACAACTTACCTGTGGTACGGCATACTGACTGGCAGCCAACAGAGCTACCATAGACAACTTACCTGTGGTACGGCATGCTGACTGGCAGCCAACAGGACTGTCATGGACAGGAAGAGGAAGGCAGAGAAGAAGGTCCTCTCTGACAGCGCCGACAGGGGGAGCCAGTAGATGAGGCAGGACAGCAGCACCACGCAACCACTGGGCAGGAATGTGGTGAAGAGGTAGTGCCCTGAGATCCGCCTCATCTGGAACTTCGCCTGCAGTCTCTGGTAAGTACCTGGTAAGGAGATGAGAGGTGAGTATACCTAGCCTGTCGAAAGCGGTAGTTTAAATTTTGGATTTTTTTCAATGACGCCTGTCACTCACCTGTGGCCAACATCTCTTTAGTCTCGTTCTTTTCCACATGGAGCAGGAAGAAGGCTGGAGGATTAACTCCTTGTGACACAGTGATTTTGTCCCAACTCAACTCAATTTCGGCCATCGTGAACATAACTGTAGCGAGAGAGTCGCATTTTGTTAAATATCAAAATCAGGCCATTCAAAAAAATTAGTTGTTTCTGATCACCAAGCAGTGAAAAATATGACGAGGGCGTTTTTTAATTTAATTCTTTTTTTTACTCGGGGCATAAATACATCAGGAAATTTGGACTTTTCGCGATCAATTTTCACATTTTAGTAATTCGGAGTTTATTTATCAGCAAAGGTTAGTATAATGCAAGTTATTCCTATTTGACAGCATAAGCTTTAATTTTAAATGTAAAAAAGAAATCTTTTAAAGGTCTTTCCCAAATTACAATTTTCATGATGCGCACGGTGATGAGAAACAACTTTTTTTAGTGGCCTTATCAACCACTATTAATTTCCATGAAAGACTGACTTGTCTCCGGATTTACTACTGTATTTATTACCCCATAGATTTAGTGGTTTGTATTACCGGGTACCTGTCCATTTTCTGGGAATTTTCCTCCCGTTTTCATTTAGACTTTCTCCCCAGGGGCCCTTCAGAAACTGGATAAGAAGGTTATTCTAGTGGCAAGATGATCATCCAAGACACAAAATCAAGAATACGAAGACAGTTTATTAATTAAACTGAACATATTGATGATATATTTTGGCTGGTTCTACCATCAATGTTATTGCTGGACGCTGATACATTTCTAGGTAATTTCAGAACATTGGTACTCACAACTTTCAATATGCAGATCACAGGACTGCACATCCATTGGGAAGTTGCGCAAATCCATATTACAGTGGATGTTTGCAGATAACCTACAGGAAACATAATTTACAGTGTCAATCTTTTATATCGCCCCTCAGCATTGACCGCTGTGTTGCTATAATGAATTATTGTATGCTAGGTATGATAATTATTGCTCTGTTATCAGCATTGTAAACAGCTTTAGTATTGTTTCCATAAGAGTATCTTATAGAGGAGGCAAATGATTCGTGAAATTTAGTTAATCCCAATTCCGTAGAGCTTTGGTCACACTAAACGTCAAGAATGTTTTTATTTTCATATGTACTGGATAAATGTACAAATGATGAAGAAATGCTTACTTAGCGCTGAGTTTGACATCACCGTTAGGTTTGACCCAGGCTCCCAGGTTATCTTTGAGGACACTGTGGGTGTCCACACCTCTGTAATAGGAACACACTTAATTCACCTATAATTTTTGCATAATTCCCTAAATCTAATCAATGAAAGGACTACTACCCACACAGTTTGACTTGAAAAATATGCCCTAGTAGCAAGCCCAGAAAGGGCCAAATCGTTTTTTTGCTCGGGAAGAGTATGCTTCGGCATTGGATGCATTAATCAGCAGCATTAATCCTAGTCAATAAGTTGTTTGGTGTGTGTGTGTGGGGGGGGGGGGGGGGGTGCTGTTGGAGAGCGCATAATATTTCCACTCTCCCAGAGGGGGGGGGGGTTATTGGATCGCCCTAAAACTAACTATGTTGCACTGTGTTTGCTACTTGGGTGACCAATATTGCCAGTCTGTCAATAATAAATATATAGTCATATTGAATATGAGTCACATGCTCTTTGCAAATTAGTGACTTGAGAACAAAGGAAAAATTCCTGTTTTTTTTTTAAACAGTTGATGGATTAATGATTATATTTTTATTGTAAAAATGAGCATTCATTGTAATGTCACAAAAACTCATCTCTCAACTACCATAAACAACATTTCATTAATTTGATAATTTTATCGATACATTTCATATTTATATAATATACTTTTGTCCCATGGTAAAGAAATAATTTTACCCCCCCCCCCCCCCCTCCACCATGCCTAATAAAATTAAATGCAGTGTCAAACTGGATACTTTGATGAATCATACTTTTGTGTTTAATAGAGACTATATAGCCTATCTTTCTAGCTGCATGATTATTTTATGACCTAAGGGGCATGAGCAAAATTAACGCTTGTTTCGATTACAAAATAAAGGTAATTAACAGGTAATCCACTGTTGACAGGCCTGCTGGTATATACGGTTATTAGTATTATATAATATAAATAGGTTAGTGACGTTTCACACGGCTATCACTGCTTGTATGCATGTGTATATTTAGCAGAGGCTGGATATACTCAGCCCGGAAGAGGCAGATGGTTGCTAGGGAGGACTAACTGGTCAGATGGAGATATATATCAGGGGTACATGGTACATGGTACTCTCGTTCCCAAATCCTTCCGAAGGAAGGCTCTGGTAACAGCCAAATGACCTTGAACTTGGGATTTTGCTGGGTCTGGGCAACCCCTGCTGGTAGGCTGGAACCAGCGAACAGGAAAAGGAAATGGAACCAGAATGTATGATGGTAGTTTTAAGTAGTTTTACCATCAGCCTTTCTGGTTCCATTTCCTGTTCCTGTTCGCTGGTTCCAGCCTACCAGCAGGGGTTGCCCAGACCCAGCAAAATCCCAACATTTGGCAGTTACCAGAGCCTTCCTTCGGAAGGATTTGGGACCGAGAGTAAGTACATGGTGGCTGAGGATGGTTGATGATAACCAAGGAGATTATAGAGGGTTGGCATGTGGGGGTCATGTGTTGTAAGCTTGCTGCTGGTTGAGCCGGAATTGTGCTGGGTTTTACCATTTATACAATACCCTGCGTCAGAGAGTATATTCAAGGCTATTCGTTCTGGGATTTATCTGTTCTTGGTTTCATTAATTCTGTAATGGTAGAGCTAAAAAGGGCTGAGCAGAAATCACTGTAGGCCTACATAATCTATATAGAGTATGGAGATACCTGGCATTTGGGAAGTAGAGGTCGGGCAGCCAGAACCAGTCGGTGGCGCCCTCTGGGTTGATTCTCACAACATTCGGACCATCTTCGTATTGGAGACGGGGGTCATTCCACGTCCGGCGGTAGAACATGTCCATAGAGAACTCCTGCAAGAGAGCGCATTGTCAGTGAAATGGAGGAGTATGTAGAGTATCCCTAATAGTAACAAGGCGGCCAAAAGGATGGGCCTGAAAAAGCTCATTATACAATTCAAAATGTAATTTTTATTTGTCGCGCCAAACTTGTGAATATTATATGATTCCCTACAAGGTGTTGCAGCACCACAAAATAGGTCCCTATCAATAGGTAATACACATAGATTATCTCCTAAACATGCAGTTCACTGGAAAGGCTACAGGGCTGTTTCAGGTCGCCAATACTTACCATTGCCTTTTCATCAATAGCATGGAAGTTGGTTATGTGAAGACTGACAACGACCTTAGTTGGTTTGTCTGAAAAAATAGTTTCATCATTCTATTGTAGGTATCATATAACATACATGTTTATTATAGCATCCACCTAAGAATGATCAATAGAGAACAGATTGCAAGTCTTGAGTAAAAAAAACAAAAACTATTACCATGCTATCATAGTTGCAAATGCTATACGTGCCTATTATCTTGCCTAGAGAAAAGAGTCAGCTTGACATTGGTAATGTAGAGGTCGCGGAAAACTTAGTCATTGGATCGGCCGGGAATCGAACCACAGACCTCTCGCACCAGTGACAAGCGTGCTAACCATTACACTACCAACCCGTGTCTGACTGTTCTCCGCTCCCTACGTTACTGGATCGGTATGGTACAGAGGGGGAGGATTACCCAGGTGTTTCACCCCTTCGGGCTCTCCACCAGGGTACGGGGAATCCGACCCCTACACTACCCCCATCAGCTTCCATCATGTCCTCTAGATTCGGATTTTCCGGGGGTTTACCAACCCTGGGCTTTCTCTCCCTCCTAGAAGGGGCTTTATCAAGCAGTTACAGAGAGTCCCAGCCCCCGGAGTATAGAGGCACCTAGCACCAGGCATTCTCACCCACTGGAGACCGAAGGTCCCAATGGGGCTTTATCAAGCAGTTGTTGAGATACCCTGACTTCCCAGTGATGGAAGCTTTCTACACCATACCGATTCAGCCAATTTGTTGACTGAACTCCATGCTGAACTCCAACTGCCCGTACTAGGGACCAACACTTCCCAACCTGCTCCTCCAACTACCAACCGCCAGCAGGTGGCCAATCCCCAGCAAGCTGGAATGCTCCTACCGTTCGCAGTCAACGTACTACCCGATTCATCGCGGCAGATCCACCAGTGTAGAGGTCGCGGAAAACTTAGTCATTGGATCGGCCGGGAATCGAACCACAGACCTCTCGCACCGGTGACAAGCGTGCTAACCATTACACTACCAACCCGTGTCTGACTGTTCTCCGCTCCCTACGTTACTGGATCGGTATGGTACAGAGGGGGAGGATTACCCAGGTGTTTCACCCCTTCGGGCTCTCCACCAGGGTACGGGGAATCCGACCCCTACACTAATGTCTCTCTTCTTATAATGTAGAACCTAATGTATTTGGCCAATTAAGTATCAACAACACTCTTTTTTTTAAGGATCAAAGTTGACCCCAGAAAATAGTCAGAACCGCATGATTCTATACTTTGCCAGTCACGAGGGGCACGAATTGTCTCTAACAAAACCATGGTTACACCGATAATTTCTCTGTGTGGTGTTTCAGCCGACATACGTATTCCCCGTTGCTATGGGCTATCTCTAGACTCCTTGAATCTGGTGTTAGTCCATTCTAGTTATATCGGCTTGATGTATATAATATGTATAGTTGAATAAAACAGTTCACTTGCCTAACCAGTCAAGAGGCCGAACCATCTTGTTGGAGAATCGCGATATCCTCCTAATTATTTCTGTTGCATTTCTCTTTCTGTGGAAAAAAAAGTATCATTTCCAATGAGAGTCCACATAGGGGAACTTTTGATCGAAACCTAGGTTTAATACGATAGAAGTGTAATATTCATAACGGTTTTAACCTATACCTATCCCACATAACCAGACATAACTGTACATGGAGCATTGATGTCGCCTATACATAGAGACATACATTGGATATTTATTTACCAATGTTTTTGTTGCATGTTCCCTCACATTGATTCAGAGTGGGGCATGTATCCGGTTTATTGTCAATTAAGCCCCGGGTTGCCTGCAATTGACCATACACCGTACAGCACTGTCTACAGACCTAAAATCAAAATCTATTTTGCCGATTTATTGCACTTTCATAAGCCGACTTTCCTCTCTAAAGTAGATGGTACAATTATAGGCAGGGTTTTGACAAATACGATTAGGACTATAGTTATACCTTTATCTGAAAATACCTGCAGTTTTGTTATTCAATTGATTTAAGTCGAATTCTTTTCTCAATGTAGGTGTTGACTTCTAAGTGGGATTGGCCTATAGACAATGTTTATAGTATGGCTTAATCTTACCCCATTAATAATCATAAACAATACTCTACATCAGGACTTTTTGCTATAAAGACCTAGGGCTGTATTTCGGTCATATAGTAGACTTGTATAGTGGATGCCAATCATACTTATCAAATATTATTTTAGACGAACCCCGACACAATAAATACCTATGTATGAGTTGACATTAGAGTCTTTAATTGTCCGTTGTAGAGACCTCCTGGTAGAGTAGAATATTATAATGTACAAAAGTGTCTATAAAAGAAACCTACTTACCCATGAGCATGATGAATTATGCTCAACACAGCAACAAGCAGATATAGACACTTGGATCCAAACATAGCGTCAAAGCGTAAAGATACTTAGTTATGGGCTTTTATCTGCCTATAATGGAACGGTAAAATTTCCGATAACGAAAGAACTGGACTTGATATATCACTGCGCCGCTGCCTCCCTATATCATGAGCCTATGAGTGACTCACCCTAGATGAGCAGGGCTGGGAGTTTACAGAGTGAGCTACACAACATGGCCTACAAGTAGCCCTCACTATTCCACCCACCACCCGCCCCACTGACCTGTTAGGGCAGAGGCTGACCCCATCAATGGGCTAGGTTAGGGAAGGGGGTAGTGGGTACAGGGACCACTGTGGATCATTGATGCGGTGGTCAGAATCCATAGGGGAAGGATGTATGGGATAGGGGAGGGTGAGGGGTGATTACAGGGCGATTACAGGAGCTGAAGGTCATTTACTATCCACACTCCCTGTTTAGATAATTGGCTGCTGAAAAAGACATGATATCATTAACAATCTAGATCACTAGTTATTAGCCCAGATCTTCTACAAGAATAATACTATCGGGACAGGCTGAACTCTAGGGCCTAGTAGTGCTGATAATCAGAATGGTGGACCAATTTTTAAGCATTAAATCTGATTTTGTTCAAGACCGTATACCAAATTTGACTTTAGTTGATCGATTCTTCCCCTCCATCACGCATGATTAATATCTAAATCAGTCTGATGGTTATGTGATGGAAAACCTCCGCGGACCTGTAGAATATGGTACATAACCTCTGAGGCACAGCCGAAGAGGTTATGAACCATATTCTACAGGTCCAAGGAGGTTTTCTCACTTATACTCCACCCACCCATCCATAGTAGATCAAGAAAATGATATATATTCATCTTTTGATAAGGAATTTACATGGTTTTCGAAATTTGTTTTCATTTGGATAATCTGGGATACGAACCCACACATTGATTACCCTTGAGCTAACATGATTAATTATCTAAAGCAACACACAACTTTGCAAGTTACCTGGTGGCCAAACGGATAGGGCACAGGGTAATATAAGCAAAGGGTCCCAGGTTCTATTCACATCCTGGTCACCATTATACATTCTGTAACTTGAGATCATTTTAAATATCAAATCATTATTCATCATGTTTAGAAAAGAAAATTGGAAAAATGGTAAGAAATACAGAAAGTCCTAATTTCCCATGATATCAATGCATTATTGCAATAGTGATCTCTTTCCTCAATAAAATAGTGAAAATAGTTCTAAACATTTCCACCAGGTATTCCTCTGCTAACCTCTTAACATGGCAACCTAAGTAGGAGGTCTGAGTGTATACCTTACAGCCTGGCCACTATAGTATTGTGGTCATGTCTTTGGACTTGCAAGCAGAACATCTTGGGTTCAAATCAACATGAGGCCAAACACATTTTTAGGCAATGATATCTTATGAGTAGAACAATAGATAAGTAACCAGTAGTTCTTATGAGATCCTTCACACAGGTGTTCCTCTGTGGCCTACCTGTTAGGGCAGAGTTCATCAGATTGGAGGATTTACCAGCCTAGGTTCGAATCCACTAAAGGCAGGGTTTTAAAAGGAAACATTGTCCTACCATTTGATATAGTGGCTTAGTGATCATATATTGAGATAAAGCGAATCAGTTTTGTTTTTTTAGATAAACCGAAACATTATCTAAAGTTGTCTTATAATTAGTTTTGGGGGCATCTGTAGGTCCTCCGTGGCACTTAAGCATATTATGTGTTTATTTTTCGGAAATGGCATATACAGACATACAAGTGTGAGTCAAATGATCGACCATTTCCTCCATGTCATAATATTATATCTATACATTGGCTGCATTTAGCAAGCTAAACCAATAATTATATATTTTTACATTTTCCCTACGTTTTGGAGAGACATCAAGGTCGAGGTATGACAGAATATTTTAGTCTATCATCATTAACATTTGACCAAGTCCACCTGAATTTCGCACGTCTCAGACTCACAATGTACAAAAAGTCACCTCTATAGAGGCATGCTCCCCTGGGATGTCCAGGACCTTAAGGTACAGAGAATCCCCAGTAGACCACAGTTCAAGTACAACATAAAGAAGCTGAACTTTGTCATTGAATAGTCAGAAGGTAGTGATAACCACTGTGTTGAATGAAAGGATGCATAAGCACATCAGTGGAAGATAAGATCATGATAAAAACTTGAGTAAAAACGGGTGCATAAGCACATCAAGAGCTAATCTTATCTTAATAAGAAAAATAAAGTTATAGTTATTCCTGTCATTATTATCTTTAACTACATTATATTTATGAGGATTGTCACTAAATAGCATAGCTATTATCTTCATATTATGTTATAAGCTAGTAGTATAATTGTCAAAGATAGATTTCCTCTGCTAACGGGCAGACCTTTTCAAACCGACAGAAACTTCTCAGGCACTTTGTGCCATAATTTATAATGTGCACAAGCACATGAATAAGCTCGGGAAGAAGAAAACACATCTACGCCAAATAGCCAACTGGCTACAAGAAGGTATTTTATAAAAAAATAAAGGTATATGTACATTGCCTGATATAATTTTTGTCATTGAATATCATGTGTAAATGCATGTGATATGCCGAATTAAACCAATACCAATACAATTACCAATTCGTTCTCTCTCTCTCTTCTTGCTGCCATGAGTTTCTCCCTAACTCGTTTTATGTTAGTACTTGCCTTTTACTAATTCTCTCTTTGAGAAGCACTCCATGAATTAGGAGGCATTTGCTCATTAGTAGTATTAAGACTTTATTACAGAGCTGAATCCCTCTATAGGTTGGGCTTTTATCATAACTAAATTCATTTTCATATAATTTCTAGATCTAACGCCGTTTCCCCATTGGGGTGGAAGCCTCTTGGCTTTTGAAAACATACATGACAATAACTTTTGCCTTCTGAGCTGTTCACAAAGAATATGAACTGTGTCCGTCGACTATCACGAGACGTGACCGTAGCATTCTGTTTTGGACACTCTGCAACTTCTTCACATTATCTTGGGATGTAATTTCTCCCAAACATAATGGCAGAAACAACAATTTATATCATTTACACCACAGTTGAGAGAAGCAAAAAAGTGGCTTGACTGTATATTAGGTACAGGGCTGAATGTCTATACGGTCTATTGAGCATACTTGCCTACTGTGAGTGTAAGTCAGATATGGATAGTAAGATAGTAAGATTTTTATTTAAGCAATAACCACGGTTTACACTGCGATTTTCAAAGGTTGAAAATCAATTATCTGGTTAATTACCAAGAGACAACATCTACAAGAAAGTGAAGTAGGATGTAATAGACAGCGACTTTATTGTATCTGTATTAAGTTAAACCGTACAACCAGCTCGGCAACCCAAGGTATACCGTGGAATATGGCAATATATAGATACCGTGTGATATATAGGTAACAGCATATTCAAGGCATTCACAACCTGAGTTCTAGTTAGTTTGCCAAAGCAACGTCTAAGCTAGACTGATTTGGTAGCAAACCAGCACTGTTTATATATGATATAGGATTAGGAAGGGGCACGTGACCATCCCCACTAGAGACCTCTAGTGGTTGGTAGTCATGTACCAGGATAACAACCGTATGAAATGACAATATGAACCGTCGGTAACAACTTGATGTCGGTAACATATACCCAGTAGTAAACTGTAGACTTTAACGTCAGTACAATACATGAATATTGTCGGTAACAACTAGATGTCGGTAACATACAGGGTTCAATAAACTTGTTTACAGAAAACAAGTCTTGGACAGCAACTAACATGTACACAAATATGGGCTATTTTCAACACCACTCACCCCCTTGTCCCGCTTTTCCCCCATACCTTCATCATTGTTTGTCACACTCAGGCCAACACCCCCACCCCCTCGGGCGGAACATAATTTGTGGACCGCCCCTAAGTAAATCAATGAAAATCTTATTGTGAAACAACTCCCCAAAATACACAATAGCATCATGGTTGTCTTCTGTACAGGTCATAGTCCATTAGTTCATTATTCTGGCCAGTTATAAAAGAATGCATCATTGGTGTTTCCCCCGTTGTTGCTGTTGTTGTTGTTGTTGTTGTTGTTGTTGTCATTGATGTTGTCTCTAGGAGACTCATTAACTGTGTACACTGCTTCACTCACATCAGCAATGGGCTCATTCGGTGTGTGCACTGCCTCATTCACATCAACAATAGGCTCATCAGGTGTGTGCACTGATTCACTCACATCAACAATAGGGATGCCTGATGTATCCATGGAAACTGGATGCTCTTGACAAGTACATGTCCTCATCAGCTCCATAAACATCAACTTTGTTTCCCTCCGAAATACTGTTCCACTGACACAATACAGAAGGAAATTCACAGCATGGTTGGATCGTCTCAAGAACTCAGAGACTTGGAGAACTGCTAAGGGCAAAGGCCATTTTATATTGATCATCAGCAAAATTATTCTGGGTAAGGTTAAACCAACAAACATGAATCTATTTGTCACAAGCATCACAGAGATATTGGCACTGTATGTTTTGAGACGGGAAGCATTGGCCATGATTGCAACACTTACTTTTGTGGCTTTACGCAGCCTGATGATTATCATGATATTGCAGGTCACAATAATGATCATCGGCGAGAATATATAAAATACGACAAGCACTGAAAACTTTATCAAAGTTTCATAGCAGATGTCTTTAAACTGTGCTGCTAAAGAATAAGTAGCACAGCCAAATATCCAGAGCAGCAATGTGATGATTACAGTAACTACAGATTTATTGTAAGTACAGTACACTCTAGCAAGGTGGGGCTTGTGTACCATGATGGCCCTCTCTATTGTCACCAATACCACCATCCATGAACTGGTGATGCTCGCTGTTGCAAAAGCAAAGATTTCAAATCTACATTGCCATTCCATCCCTGTAGATATGACAGTTCTAGAAAAACCGTTTGGATAAAACATGTCCAGTGTCCTTGTGTCTACCCACATGCAAAAAGTGTCAGCAACTGCTAATGTACGCAAATACACTGAAAAGCTCTTCTTGGAAAAAGGGGCTCTTGACAGGACGCACAAGGTCAAAATATTCCCAATGGTTCCTATTGTAAGGATTGGGATGGTTGAGGCATAAGTATACGTGTCAGTGTTGTTTGAAGACATTTTGATCTGGTCAAACTCTAAAAACAAACAAGAGAAAAATATCTGATTCATTTCACCACGTATGTTACAGAATGGGGTGACTCTGGACAGTTGAAATTTGATGTAAATAGTTGGATTTGGGGCATATATCAAAGACTGATGTCCTGACATATGGCAGAATTGGGCATATTTCTAAAGTTTTTGTCCATTGAAAAAAAATGTTGAAAGGAAATTCTGTATTGGAATAGGGTAATTTAGGCATGCCGAATTTAAATCTGCCATATGTCAAGACATCAGTCTTTGCCATATGCCCCAAATGCAAGATGGCCACCAAAAAAGCATTATGCCAGATGAAATTCTGGCATTTTAATCAAGAATTATGTCCAGGTGGTGGCCATCTTGGATTTGGGGCATATATCAAAGACTGATTTCTTTAACATATGGCAGATTTGAATTGGCACACCCAAATTACCCTATTCCAACTCAGAATACAATTCTACTCAAAAATGCTTTAACCTTTAACATATTCTCAAAGAAGCTCAAGACCATAAGGTCATCAATTAGATAATAATATTAATAGAGGTAGGAAGGTATTGGTTCCCTAATATAAAGGTAGGTTCATAGCTTCAAATATCATGAATTGGATACAAGAGCAGAGGCGAGCATTGCCTTTGAAGGTGCATCCAACCATGGGACACAGTGTTGTTGTAAGTCTTTACTCAATGGACAATGTTATTGCCGATTGTCAATCCCTTTTTGTATTGACATAATTAAAAACTTAGTACTCATCTTGTTGAGTAAACCAGTGTGTAGGATGTTAATGTCCTACAATAGGAACCTCTCTGGTCAGGAGTAGGATCTGGTCAATGGGGAGGTCAAGCTGAGGTTAAATGGTTATAAAAATGTATTGACTTTTTGACAGAAGTGCCTATCGAGGTAACCTGACTCTTAACCTTAATGACATAAGTTTCCACTTTCAGGTTATTCACTCACCTATCCACTCACCTATGCCAGTCGGTATTGAAGGTCAGCACCCTTTTGAACATAGACAATCCTGTGAATTATAGGTGTCCAATACAATCCTCAATATAGTTGTGAGGGCATCTCAGCACAAGGAAGTCATCAACAAGCAGTCTCTAACTAGGTTAAGTCTGTTTTTATCATTGCAATACCACTTCCTATTTTGCACTAAAAGTCTAAGTGTTGTAAGTGATCTTGAATTCTTTGACTTTTTCGGCGACTGGAGAATAGGAATAGTGGAGGAAAAACGAGGTCCCGTATACATGCACTATATATTTGATGGAGTGTGACACAGTGGTTGACCTGAATAATAATGTACATTATACGTCTTAGTGTGTTCATTCTCTAATCATATTAACTCTATTACATGTACAAAAGTGAACAATCAGACGCATTTCCATGTTTGTGTAGCTGTTGGCTATTCTAAGATAGACATCGGCTATGAAAAACTCCAGATTCGAAAATAGGTTGTTCAGAAATTACACTTTATTCATTCTGACATACGGCTCGTAATCATACAGACGGATAGCAATAATCAAATAGGCTTCTGAACACCAGTGGTCATATGAACATACAGGAGGTATACGCTCACGGTCTAGTACATAATTCCCGAGTTCCAAGGCTCTCTTCCATCTTGGTTAACTCCACTTGGATCAGACTCCACAGAGGGAGTTCTGTACCCGGAGTTGTACACCAATGCGTCTATCTCCTCTAGTTCCCCCAGAGGGTGGAACAGAGAAAGACGCAGGGTGACCAAGGTGGAAGCAGCGACAGGACTAGGCCTAAAAGGTACAACAGAGTTCGGGGAAGCTCTGTTGTGGAGCAGTCGAGCTGGCCGAAGTGCGCAGCAAGACTGGGTCCTCGATTAGCAGAACCCCAGGTCTTATGTACTGGTCGTTATGTAATTCTCTTCATTACTCGTAAACACTTGAGTTCCCGAGGAACTCCGGGTAACCACGCGCCGGTGCATCCGAGCCGACACTGTACCCGAGATATGTCGGGTGACACGTGGCGGTCACGGCTCAATGCACATAACCAGGCCGCGCTCCACCTATCCTCAGGTGTGGGCTTATATAACCTTATACTCGGCAGTAGACAGGAGTGCGGCCTGGATACACGACAACACATATACCAAATATAACTCAAACTGGTTCCATAGAAATAGTACAGCGGCGACCCACTACACTACCCCCCTTCAGACAATATCACAGCGTCTAAATAGCGGCACAAAGTGCAGTATTATTATACTACCTTGATACAATGACAAATTTTATCTCCAAACAACCCAAAAAAACAAATATATTGTCTCCAAACACATACATAGTGGAGACAAGCGTAACTCTTTCTATCAGAACCACTAATATATTTCTTGGGTATCATAGATATGTATTCATCCTTTTTGATATTAACGTCAATCATATCAACCATCAGGATCCAGTTACACAATAATCGAGTATCATCCTTCAATAACAGTCATGATTTATGGGACTAAGAGGATAAACTCCACACAGCCAGTCAAGCCCTATAAAACAAACTTGACTATATATCATAAAAAAATATATAAAACCTTTAAGACGTACTTATCGTAAAATAACCATGTCTTATCGAAAACGATTTGTTACAACAGGTATCGTATACATACAGATCAATATGAGCACTTCTCCTTAAAAGTTACCAATTTTTAGTACGAGACATATTGGAAACAAAAAAGGTGGCAAGTGTCGACTCTATAGTAAACCTTGATCCAACCCGTCTATTTGAATAGACTCACTCGCTTTACGTGCCAGAGTAAGGTTTGAAAGATCAATATTTTTGGAATAAATGAACATATAGCGTAGATCCGGTAAATGCAGTTTCAATCCAATCAAGGACTTCAAAACCTTATGCAAACCATGGTCACATAGGTGTCCTTTTTGATGTACTCTACACAAGTGACATTCTCCATATAGGAATGCTAAAAGCAATCAGATCAAGTGTCATGGTAACATACTTCAACGTTTCAGGGAGAATTAGTATCCACATTCAGTTCAAAGATCAAAAACGCAGTAAGCTGAAAAATAGAATGATCCGGCTCCTCACTTGATACATTCCTTCTGAAAGTAATCAACGAGAACCTACGGATCTCCATAACAACTTACGCAATTTCCACTCTCAGTACCTGAATAAATTTCACGTTTTTCAGGTTCATTGATATGTTATTACCACAGATCTACACATAGTACGAATGCAGTCAAGTAACCTTTCACCTCAGCAGGTATCATCAGGATCCAGTCCCTTATACCCTTACTCATTGGACGGTTAATTCAGAGTATCACAATCGGCATACAATAATCATACCTATAGCACATGTCATCAAATCAAACAGAACCCGTTTTACAAATACTGTCTTATGGCAAAATAGAACACTCTTTGGTGATGGTTTTAACAGTTTCTTCTTATATGACGACAACTACAAACCTAGATCATATCAAAGTCTTTTCATGAATAGGTGATAATGATCCACTGTTCTTGTCATCTCAGTCTTTTATAAATATATATATATATATAGTCATCTTGTGACCCATAGTCTATGGTATTTTAAAGCATCATACAGTCCGTGGTGCACTAATAACCCCACTACTGCAAAAGTTCAACCTTGATGACGACACATGGTAGAGGTTCCATATATGCTGCAACTGGGAATGTTTTTATGACTCGCCACTCAGCAAAAGTTCTTCATTTCTGGACACTGGCGACATGCATTCACTAGATCGGTTGTCACTCATCTCAATGGATATGTCCATCCCAGACCCTAGCTGCAAAGCGTCAGGGTTAGGAAAATGCACTTGAGTACTCATAGGTACACTCGCCATGGATATAGGAATGTCCAGGGTAGATGGACGATGGTTCCCTGACACAGAACCAGTCGTCACAGGTAGGTCCATTGGAGGATCCACCATCATGGATTGTTCAAGTTCGTTTTCAGGAGCCATAAGCGCCTCGGCATCACGGATAGACAGACGTAGGTCAGCCTCTGTAATTGCATCGGTCAGCTCCATCAGTATCTGAACCGCCTCTCTAGTCTCACTTTCCGTTATCTGGTAAGGTGACTGACAAGAGGTGGTGTCGAGTATTGGTGTTGAGACAGGTGTCGAGTTAGGTGACTCTGTCTGCAGTTCATTCACCACCATCCTCGCTAGAGTGGACACCCCGGCTGGAGTATCCATAGTCTCAAGGGAAGACACGGTTGTGTCCACCCCCATTGTAGTATACTGCATCGTCTTAGCATCAGACGACCCAGAGGTGGACGTCACAGCAACAGGCGTCACAGAGACAGGTGACACAGGAACAGACGTCACAGCAACAGACGTCACAGGGACAGGTGACACCGGAACAGACGTCACAGCAACGGACGTCACAGCAACAGACGTCACAGGAACCAACTCCGATGACCCACAGGCCATGGAGGTGGCAGCCACGTAACTGCAGTCAGCCAGGTGCGTCTCGTCCCCTGCAGGTGGAGGTGGAGGACTCCGAGGGATATCACTAGCCCTGGAGTCAGCTCTCAACCTTTGTGCGTATGCATCACCGTCAAATCCTAAGGGAAGAGGGGCAGAACCCCGTTCAACCCTGTACACACTCTCGTCGTACCAACTTGACAATGGTATCTCATAGCAATCTTCGAAAAACTCAGCCAACTCTTCATAGAAGTCATCGTTCTGCTGAGCTTCCTTTTTAAAGCTAGAAAATTCCTCTGTTAGACCACCAATTTCGTGTTCTAACTTCCGAATAACTTTGGTTTTTAGACTAATTTCAGTCCTGGCAGCAGTTAGCCTATGTTCAGCAGAACTGACCATATCCTTACTGCGATCCAACTTGACTTTGAGATCGTCAATTAAAAATTGACTTTCCATACGAGATTTTTCAACGTTCAATCTCAAATCGTCTACAATTCTGCTAGAGGTTGCTACCATGTCATCTCGTTGTCCCATGTCGTTTGAGGGCTTCATTCTCCTCAGTCATTTTGGACATTTTAGATAGGAGTTCTGCTTTCGCAGTCTCCACTTTCTCTAATTCGGCCAAACGACTTTCTTTTACCAATTGCTCAGCTTGAGCCCTAGCCCCTTGCAGAGCTAGTTGACAAGCGAGATCCAGTGTGTCAAATGAACTTTTCAGTCCAGTGACATACTGTTCTTTCAGAAGATTCCTGATACTAATATTCTCAGGGTGATCAATATCACCAGTCAGCTTAGGCAGAGGGACCGACTCCAAAGAGATATCTTCCTCACCCACTCCAGGTGATGGAGAGTTCAATGAGAGACCCCCCATACAGGTAGATGGTGATGGAACGGAGGATAGTCTACGACCAATCTCCTGTTCCTTCCTCATCTCTATTTTACTTGATTGAACCCTGCCTGTGGGTGGGGTGAATTTCTGGTCCACCCAATCGTCTCCCTCAGATTGGAAATCAATCGTTCTATAGATCATCTTAGATTTGGAATCCTCTTTCCCACTTACTGACTCTATCTTCCCTGTTACATACCCTTGACTATCAGTAGAAGTATTTTCTGTCTTTAATATCTTCCTTGATACTCCCGGGTTCCCTCTAGCTTCAGAGATTGTGGTAGGAGGTATTACCTCCTGTCCCACAAATACACAGTCATCCTCCTCCCCTACAGGAGAAGCCAACAGGTCATTTACCATTTTCTCCTCTATGGCTAGCCTTGGGCTAACAGCAACCCTCAGTAATGATCCGCCAGAGCCCTCCTTGTTGGATTCAGTAGTGTTCCTACTAAACCCACAGGAAGACCCTGGAGCACGTCTTTTGGTTGGGGTAGATCGGCCGTCAGGTGATGAGTCTAACCCAGCAGAAGCTGAGGACTCCTCTGAACCTGTGGTCCGCATCTCTCCTAAGGTAACCGAGACAGGAGTATACACTCCCTGGTCCACAGTTTTACCTTCAGACAACATTTTACCTTTGGGAGGAGTGGCCAACTCCATTTTACTATGATAATCAGAGGCTTTCTCTGGAAAGTCCTGAATGTAGTATGGCCACGCCTTTCGATTCAGCCACAACCTTCTCGGGTTATGGTTGAACACCAAGGTGTATGCCAACCCCTGTGGTACCCTCACACACTTTTCTCTGTCCGTGAGTCCTAAGGCCTCCGGGCTATTCTCGAGAATATCTAGATTGGACATGGCAGTTTCAGCCTTCATATGGTGTACATCTACCAAATGTCTTACCATACAACCCTTTCTAGATGTGCTGAAAGGTTCACCATCTTTCATACATTTGACTGAGCGATTAGACTTGGACCGGCACTGCCACATCATTTTGGAGTGCCCGTGGAACTCCACTAGATGTCGTGCGAACTGGTACAGGTCCAAATACTCGGCCATTGGATTTCTATCCATACACTCATTGAATGGGCACTGCCCCGAACCTACTCTCCAACCTCTACCAGTTTTATAAGTAGGCATACCTGGTGGGACAAATGTCATCCAGGCCCATTTCAACCGGTCTCTATCCTCGTTGGAGAGGTCGGCAGCCCTGTATGTCCCCATACTTTGCTTTATAACCTCATCCCAGAACTTGTAAGCTTGATGTGCCCCTGAACTAGCATGCTCTAACCAGAACTCCATATCCCTCTCTGTATCTTCGTAGGATGGTAGCCTAGCTCGGCTCCCTATCTCCCCAGTAACCGCCCCTGTATAGGGTTTGGACTTAGAATTATCGGAAGGAGGTCTGAATAGCTTAGTACATTTCTTCTCGTTGAATTTATCTAATTCTTGGATGTATGCCCCCCTGCATATCTTACTCCCAGGAATTACTGCATCCGGCTCAAATTTCTCAAATTTAGCTGCCAAATGCATTACTGCCATGGCTGGAATACGTTCCGGAGTTGACTGTTTAGGGGCATTCCAATCGGGTACAAAGTTACCATGCACCGGATGTAAACCATCCGCACGGTCATACGACATAGAACCCCACGGAGCACCCACTGGAGCGTGACTGACCGAGTGCACCGGTATCCCGGGCATATTCGGGTCAGTCCGGGTCACTCCCGAAGAAGGTGGTGACGCAATATTCCCAACCTGGAACAAGGGGAATCCCCCGGCCTCGAGTCCTTTTAACCCCGGCCCTGACACGAACCCCCTAGCCTGCGCCACTGATAAACCCATATCTACCAGTTTCCTTACATGTTCTCCCCGAGCTAGGAGATACTGTGTGGTTTTAACCTGTTCAGTTTTCCTTATCTCGGAGATATTACTGTGATTTCGGCGTTTCACACCCCTATTCTTCATCTTAGTCGGTGGTTGATACACGAATCTAGGTAAATCCGCTTCCCGAAATTGTTTTGGAAGATTACAATCGACCGGAGCTGTTGACTCCAGGTCCCCCAAAGCTAACAACTCTCTCTGTTCCTGCGACAGAGGGGTAACTTCCGTCGAGTGACTCCTTCTATGGGAGTCTCCCGACGGATAGTTATCCGCCATGATAACTACACAGAGGGCGGCCCAGAGGAGCCCACTCTTAAAATGAGCTTAAATGAGTATTAGAATCAGGAAAATTGTTACAAAAGTGTCCTCCTGTACTACCTCACTTTAGTGTCTCCTCTCTCCCTCACATGTAGATGTTCTAACCGCTGATTACATACGCGGAGAGAGGTGCCTTTGCATCCACCCTCTCCAACGGTATGTGCAGGACTGACGCTTTCCGCGCCAAACCAGCATGCGTGCGCATCCAAGCGCAAAGGATCACGGGTACCGGATAGCCCTTCCCGAAGAAGTTATCCGGTATTATCCGAAGAAAACCGGGTAGCGAAGTAAACTGCGTAGTAGTTGCAATCTTCGCCGGGTTATCTCGGATTGTATTTTACACATCATTTCAAGTAATAGCAGTTCTTTAGTTCGTCAAGGCTGTATTAAT
Source organism: Harmothoe impar (assembly GCA_947462335.1). Taxonomy (NCBI): domain Eukaryota; kingdom Metazoa; phylum Annelida; class Polychaeta; order Phyllodocida; family Polynoidae; genus Harmothoe; species Harmothoe impar. Next base: position 54,680,984 of record OX381710.1, on the reverse strand, counting down.
TATAGCTTATGAACTTTAGAACGCTCTTTAAACCAACATTATAAAAAAATACGTGTCAAAGTAAATTTCTTTGGTTGTCCGAACAAATTCGGAAGACGTATGAGTCCCATTCTCATGTTGTTAGAACGAGTTCTACACCCGTCCTTTTCACATAATATTTCTTAGTAGGATCCTCATATTATCCTTAGAAAAATTACTGACTAGGTTTGATTGGATTTTAATCCAAAACTATCACGACAAGTACTAAATGGGAAACCAACTCACAGACCATAGCATGTAAACATTCAAAACTAACTTTAGTAAAGCAGAACGTTGGGTACCCCAATGCCATCTACTGGTCAATTTCACCATTATTCCCGTCACAAAGACTAAAGAATAAAATCCGGTATTTCTCGTTGTGTTTTTGACAATTAGCACCAGTTACGCAACTTTCCGGGGTTTACCGGGTAAATCCTTGGAGACCCGAACTATTCCGGGTAACCATAACAAACAAACCCAGCCCCGCCGTTCTTACGTAACAGCACCTCGACCCGCTATACGAGCACTTCTACGTATGGGTCCTGGGTTTTTTTTCTTCCCAATTACTGGAGGAACCTCTCTAGTTTCCTTTTCAGTAACTAACTTCTTCTTCTTCTTCCTACCATCGACTTTTTTAGCTGGCGTTGCTTTTCTAGTCTTCTTTGTAGGCGGGGGTGCCGGAACCTGTGTCTTACGCACCCACCTGGGTTGGGGCATTGGCACTTCTACCAAAGGCTCATTCTCATCGCCGGGCCGGCGACCTAGCCAAGGCTTCAGGCGATCTACATGGCCTGCAACTATCTTGCCTTTCACATTCTTCAACAACACAGTAACATCCGATATTACTTTTGTCACCTCAAATGGCCCATCCCAACCTTTCGAGATTTTTCCATGCACAGGTGGTTTCAATCTCACCACCTTCTGTCCAACTACATACTTCCTCTCTCTCAAGCCTGTATCATACCCTACTTTCTGATGGATGGCCGCTTTCTTCAAGTGGCCTCTCACCAATGCATAGCCTTCCCGCAATTCTCTGCGCAGAGACTCCGCAAATGCCACTCGGCATGGGACATCCTTCCTCCGCAGTACACTGCCAAAGACCAAATCTGCAGGCATTATGATCTCAGATCCAAATACCAGGCTGTTAGGAGTGCAGCCAGTTGAAGCATGCACTGTACCGTTGTATGCATGAGCCACATACTGGGAAAACGTGTCCCAGTCATCCTGATTAGAATTAACCAGCGTGGTCAGCCCCTGAATCAACGTGCGGTTGAATCTCTCAACCATCCCATCCGACTGCGGTCGGTACGGATTAGTGCGTGTCTTAACTATGGCCAATTCTTCCAGCATCCCTTGAAAGAGACGCGATTCAAACTCCCTACCCTGGTCTGAATGTAACATGAGAGGTGCGCCAAATGTTAGTACCCACTCCTCAACCAAAGCTTGTGCGCAAGTTAATGCCGTGTGATCCTTCATTGGGATCACCTTCACATACTTTGTATAGTAGTCTTGTACCACCATCATGCACACGTTGGAGTTTGGAGTTGTCTGGAAGCCAGTGATTATATCAATGGCTATCCTCGCAAATCTGACTCCGAACAGTTCTTGTCTGAGAGATGTTTTACCCTTCCCAGGGCCCAGCTTCACCAGGCAACACGTCGGGCATTCACTCAACCAACGTATTACGTCCTTAGACATCCCAGGCCAGTAATATCTCCTCGCTAGTTTGTCCAAAGTCCGTTTCCTGCCAAAATGAGCGGAAGTCTGATGACCATGGAAAAACTCGAATACTTCCCATCTCAGAGAAGCTGGCAAGACTATCTGTAGCCTCCTCCTGGCTTTGCCTTCAAGAGTTTTCCATCTACACAATAGGCCGTCTCGCACTACCCACTGCGACCATTGGCCCACTAAGTTCCTTACTTCCACACATTCTAATGACAGAGCAGGTCTGACGGGACGAGCAGCTCTCTCCAAGATCAGATTCCGTATCATATTGATACCTTCGTCTTCCTGCTGAGCTTCAAGTATGGACTCCGCCGACCAAAACACCAAGTTCTCTTCCCAGGCTGGATCAAAATTCACTATTGGAGCCACCAACGCATTATGTATGCCACAGTCTTCACAGTCTATTCTTGCACATCTTCGGATTGGTCTCCTAGACAAACAATCCGCATTTACGTGCTTCACTCCGCTCCGATGCTGAATCTGGGTATTCTCTATCCCTAATTCAGACAACGCGGAAAGATCCATCTACCCATCATCCCATCTGCCTCCTTGAAATTAAGGAGCCATCTCAAGGATGAATGGTCTGTTCGTAGAATAAAATTCCCACCATACAAATAATGGCGGAATTTCTTTGTGTATACTACTATGGCCAACAACTCTCTCTTGGTGGTGCAATAATTGCGTTGAGTTTTACTCAAGCTGTTGCTAGCAAATGCCAAGGGCACTTCCTTACCCTCTTGCACTTGGGATAAGACAGCGCCTATGCTATCGTTGCTAGCGTCGGTGTCTAGGATGAACTGATCACCCTCAGTAGGATAGCTCAGCACAGGAGTTACCGTGAATAACTCCTTCAGCTTCTGAAAAGCCTGTCCAGCTGATTCCGTCCAAATAAACGGTGGTAGCTTCAACATTCCTTTCCTTTTTCCTACTACTAGCGCCTGTAAAGGAGCCGACACCTCAGCAAATCCGGGAATGAAATCGCGGTAGTATGAGCAAAAGCCCAAAAATGACCTCACTTCTTTCTGGTCCTTTGGCGTTGCCCAACTAGCTACTGCCTCTAATTTTCCTGGATCCGCCGAAATACCTGTGCCACTGACTATTTGGCCCAGATATTCCACTGATTGCCTGAAGAACTTGCATTTCTTAGCTTTCAGTCTAAGGTTGTAGGATCTCAGTCGATCCATCACCTTGGTCAAATTTGATAGACACTCCTCCCGAGTTTTTCCGAAAACTATGATGTCTTCTAGATAAACTAGACAGTTTTTCCACAACAATCCCCTTAGCATTGTCTCCATCATATTCTCGAAAGTAGCCGGAGCATTGCATAAGCCAAATGGCATTACATTGAACTCAAACAACCCCCTGTGGGTTGTGAACGCTGTCTTTTCCTTATCCTCTGGGTGCATCCCAATCTGCCAGTACCCTGACTGGAGATCTAAGGTACTAAACCAGTGATTGCCTCCCAAGGAATCCAGACTTTCGTCAATGCGTGGCAAGGGGTAGGCATTCTTCCTCGTAATCCCATTTAGTCTCCTGTAATCTATACAGAATCGACAGGTGCCATCCTTTTTGGTAACCATTACCACCGGACTAGCCCATGGACTATCTGAGGGCCTTATTATCCCTTCCCCTAACATCTTGTCTACCTCATCCTCCAATGCCTGTTTCTTAGACAAAGGGAGGCGCCGGTATGGCAAGCGCAATGGTTGGCTAGAACCGGTGTCTATCCGATGAGTTACTCGGTCAGTTCTACCCAATTGCTCCCCTGGAGCAGAGAACAAGTCTGCATTCTCGCACAATAGCTGAGCCAGACTCTCTTTGTCCTCTTCTGTCTCCAAGTGGCTATCTGTTACTAATGGTAAAAGATGCAGTGGTAATCCATATCCTTCCTTCCTATCCTGCTCCCCAGTGTCTTGCAATACCACTGGCATACCGGATGGATCCAAAGCTCCTATTTCCACTGCTCTCTTTACTGCTAACTCTACTTCTGGTGAGTCAGCTCTTCCTACCACGTCAGCATATGTTACGTCCCCAAAGGTCGTCCCTTTTTCCAGGTACACATCCTGAAAAGTCATATTACTGACTGGTACTACTGTTTGTCGTGAACTCTGCACTAAGGCACTGGTGGAAACCAACCCCAGCTTACTCAAATGCTGCTGATTCGGTTCCACCACACCCATGCGGTCAAATTCCATTTCCCGGCAGTATACAACTACATTGCATACATGGCGGGGAGGAATTCGCACTGTCTGAGAGACAGACGAGACGCCTGAAATCCGGCGGAGCACACACTGGACTTTCATCTCTTGTGGATATCGAAGAGTGAGTTCCCCTGTCACACTATCCAATACCGCTCCATACAGAGAACAAAAATCTACTCCCAAGATTCCCTCATCCGTCAATTCAGCCACAGTTGTTGAAACAACAAATGAATGTTGATTCACCCAGAAGGGTATCACCTGTCTGCCATGTGTCCGCATATGAGATCCATCAGCACTTCTGACCGACCCAGACCCCACAGGGTTAGTCGACAGACCTGCGAGCTTCTTGAAAAAATGGTGACCCATCATGGAGTGACTAGCTCCAGTATCGATCAGAAATTCCCCCAAGCAGCCCTGAATCTGCACAGGCAAGTACCATCTCTTCCCTTGTAAAGGAGAAGGTTGCAAGGCAAATCTCTGGATTCCAGTTTCACCGCCCAAGTCATATCCCCTCGAGTTGAGAAACTTAACTATAGGATCATCGGGTTTGAGTCGCGAAGCACAAAACCTTTCCACTTCTTCCGCCAACTCAATTCTACGGACGGTGTCCAGATGAGCTAAATCTTCAACACCCTTCTCGTCCGTTCCCTGGGGCCCATCTCCACCTGGCGGATCAGACTCAGGTGCGGCTAACCCCAGCGGTTCCCATGAAATGGAATCTTTTGATTCTCCCCTGATAGTACCTTTGACAATCACAGGCGGGGTTGTTATCTTGTCATCGACAACAACCCCTGTTAGTTTTCCGTCGGTGGTGGGCTTTGGTCAGAAGAGGGTCCGTCTTTTTGTTTCTCAACCGATGATACATTCCTGGTATCCTTGGACCAACATGTCCTTGCAAAGTGACCCTTCTTCCCACAATTGTAGCATTTCGTGTCTTTGTTGGGTTTCCCCTTACCGCGACCACGAGTTGCGACCTTCTCAGCCTTCTCAGCTTTACTACGCTCCTCCATGACTTTCCCAATCATGGTCTTCAATGCACCCTCCACTGGCGCTTGAGCGTCTGATCCTGGAGCCTTTCGTCTTACATAAAAAGAACGACGTCCCTTCCATTAAGGATCTATAGCTGCCACCTCTTGCACACCCTCTGTAGCCAGTTCAACCTCCTCTACAGGCATCTCTATTACTGCTACAGGGGCTGCCTCTACAGTTTTCAACAGCTTCCTCTTTCTCAGAGCATCTTCTGTAAGCTCGAAGATATCTGCTAGTGACATAGTGGTCTTCCACTGTGAAGCAATCTCGCTTGACAATCTCTCGTCCTTAAGTCCATCTATATACAGGCTGGACAACTTCCTTACCAGCCATGGATCACTTGGACTCATAGATGCAAATGCTTCTGCTGCTAGCACTCTGAGAGCCATTCCAAACTGTCTGTGCCCCTCACCGGGCTTCTGAACTCTTGCCTCTAGCTCAGATGCAGGATCCGCACCGGATGTGGAACCCAAAGCCCAAGAAGCTGTTTCCACTAATCCCTTGTACGTTCTTCCCCCGCTTAATTCAAAGCTTGTTAGGGCGGGATCACCAGGACCATCCCGCAGACACCATGACAAAGCTGCAAGGCACTCATCGCCTTCCCAACCATTATGTCTCATATCTGCTGAAAATCGTGTGAACCATTTCCTCCATGGAACCGAGCCATCATACTGCTTCATCTTGATAGCCTGCTTCTTCACAGGTGTCATTCCCGTTCTCAACGGTATATCAGCCTGACTCAAAGCATAGTCCACTGCCTTAAAGTTCCCCACGTCATTCGGTACCGCATCAATCCCCAATCTTCTAATTGCTGGATTGTTCTGGAACACTGCCTCATCTTCCATTGACATATTTCCCCTATGTTGATAGGGTGTCCCACTCTGATTAGTACCTCCGGTCCTTGGTGTATACATGCTTCCTGGAGTTACATGACTGCCAGGTAATGGGGGAGGTGGTGTATTGAACATAGGCCTCGCGTTCCCATAACAGTTATCCGGTCCCACATTGCTCCATCCCCCATAGGAGGTGTTAGGCCCTGCCAGATTCCCTTGACCTGGCGGCCGAGCATTCATGTTTGCTCCCCTGGGCAAACCTGGTCTACCTACCGTAGACACATTTACCGGAACTGTAGGAACTTGCCTTGTCCCTGGAGCTGGAGTAGAATGAGCACCTGGAGCTGGAGCAGTGTTAACTGGTCCCACAGGAGGCTTATTCCCTGTAGCCTGTGCTACCGGAACGTCTCCCGTTTCTCTCTTAGTGTCATTCTCCACACTCACTGACTCTGTTTCTTCAAGAAAGCAATCTAACTTCTCCTGAAACAGCTTTTCAACTCTACCACACAGTTCTAACATGAACTCCTCATTCTTATCAAACTTACTGCCATGCATGGATGAATGTCCACTCACACTGGATAACATGTCAGCTGTATGTATCACCATGGAACTATCTAGATCCTCAGTGGCAGGTGGTTTCACTACCTCCTCCGCTGTACTGACTATAAATACTGAGGGCTCGTCGGCAGTCACAAAGGTCTCATCTCTAGACACCTCTTGTGCTTTTCCCACCGAGTCCCCATTTACCTTAGTCTCTTCTGGTTCTAGCTTGTTCACCATGTGATTCTCAGCTTGTTGAGCTAGTGCTTCTAACTCCCCTAACTTACTATCCTGTTTCTTCAACAACTCATCATACTCTGCTACTTGTAACTGTCTTGCCAGAATCTCGGAACTAATTTCTTTATTCCGCACCACTAGCTTCTCTGTCTCAGACTTCAGTCTGACTTCAGTACCTTCAAGTAGACCCACATTGACAGAAATTTGTTCCAGATGTTTTATCTGAGCTGCATGTTCCCCAATGTTTCCCGACCTTTTTGCCAAAAAACTCTTTTCGAAAGCTTCCCTTTCCTCCTTCAACTTTCTGAGGGATTCTTCCTCTAGCCTTATCCCTTCCTTCATATGCTCATGCTCATTTCTCAATCTGAGCGTCCTTATGTCATCCAGGCTCAACCTCTCCCTGGGTTCATAAGGTGGAACCTCTAGACCGGGTATTGTCAACCTAAAAGGATCTGGGAACAGCTTATCTCCTCTGGAGATCACATCTCCCCTGGAGATTACCTCAGCTGTCTCTTCCCCTTCCTCAGGAGTTTCCACTAGGTCGTCTCTTTTGACAACCTCAACTCCTTCCTGACTAACTGGGACTACCACTCTAGTCCCTTCCACTGCTTCTACAGTGGGTACTGGTCTACGTTCCCATCTCACTGGTATATCTACTGTACCCTCCAGACTAGGTATACTAGAGTCACTATCTTCTCCAATATCTTCCATGGTAACCGGTCCAAGCATCACATCCTCTCGTGATGTATTTCTCACCTGGACCTGTCCTCCCATTTCCCTATCTGGTTCCAGAGCTGGACGTTTCGCCGGAGGGTCCCCTTGTGAATCCTCAGATCTCACCTCGTGGGCTTCATCTTCCCCTCCATGTCCAATTTCCCTATTCTGATTGAACGTATGCACCTTCTGCCTAGCATTAAACCTCACCCTAGATCGTAATCTAGGACGCATACCCTCCCCTTGGTTAGTAACCGACGGGGGAGGTACCTCTGTATCTGACATATCTTCACCACACAAAAGCAACCTGTAATAACTATCCTTGAAACCTACCAATTCTGGTTCAAACATATAAGAGCTTACCTCTCAATTTCAGAAAGAAAAATGAAAAAAATAAATGTAAATCAATACTTACCCAAGGTGGTCACGGCACCAGTGTAGCTGTTGGCTATTCTAAGATAGACATCGGCTATGAAAAACTCCAGATTCGAAAATAGGTTGTTCAGAAATTACACTTTATTCATTCTGACATACGGCTCGTAATCATACAGACGGATAGCAATAATCAAATAGGCTTCTGAACACCAGTGGTCATATGAACATACAGGAGGTATACGCTCACGGTCTAGTACATAATTCCCGAGTTCCAAGGCTCTCTTCCATATTGGTTAACTCCACTTGGATCAGACTCCACAGAGGGAGTTCTGTACCCGGAGTTGTACACCAATGCGTCTATCTCCTCTAGTTCCCCCAGAGGGTGGAACAGAGAAAGACGCAGGGTGACCAAGGTGGAAGCAGCGACAGGACTAGGCCTAAAAGGTACAACAGAGTTCGGGGAAGCTCTGTTGTGGAGCAGTCGAGCTGGCCGAAGTGCGCAGCAAGACTGGGTCCTCGATTAGCAGAACCCCAGGTCTTATGTACTGGTCGTTATGTAATTCTCTTCATTACTCGTAAACACTTGAGTTCCCGAGGAACTCCGGGTAACCACGCGCCGGTGCATCCGAGCCGACACTGTACCCGAGATATGTCGGGTGACACGTGGCGGTCACGGCTCAATGCACATAACCAGGCCGCGCTCCACCAATCCTCAGGTGTGGGCTTATATAACCTTATACTCGGCAGTAGACAGGAGTGCGGCCTGGATACACGACAACACATATACCAAATATAACTCAAACTGGTTCCATAGAAATAGTACAGCGGCGACCCACTACATTTGATATGTCTGTCTCTGTCCTCCTCTTCCTCTCTGTCTCTTTCTGCCTCTCCCTATAATTATATCCCTGTCTGCCTGTCTGTCTCTATCTGGAAACTTTGGACATTTGAACTTTAGTGAAGGAAGATAATTGATTTGATGTTGAGGTGGAAGGCTAAAAACGTTACATGTTATTGTAGATTCCTGTATAGCTGTGAAGATAGTGGTTTTAAAATACGGATCCATTCTCACAAACCAAAATCAGTGAACTTTTTAAGATGGTGACAACAAGGTTTACACTGATCGACAAGCTGTTCATGAAGGTGTTCCAACTTCGCTGACTGTTTTCGGTGACGTTCAGGTGAGGCTCCACTAACCGATTTTATTCACAAATTAGTGCTATTCTCACGAATCTGACTCAGTTATATAGCATATATATAGCCTACCATAGTAATTGCATACCGTAAGCAGGGACCCAGCCAACACACCCATGTGGGCCCCATATGGGCGTGTCTCTGGGCACCATGGGCTAGCCCATATCTGGGTATTTACTGGTAATTGTCAGGGCTTCCAGATGGGGCCCATGTGGTCGAAGCCCAGTATATCAACATGTCATGTTCGCACTGCAAATCCTTTAATTCATACTCATTTCTGAAAATATTCAATTACTTTACATTTTAAATTGACATTATTAAAATCTGGGTTGGAAATGGGCAAACTTGGCCCATGTGCTCAGCATAGGCAGCCAGATAGGGCCCACGTGGGCTGAGCCCATGTACTGAACTTAGTTTTAAATACATTTTTTGCATTGCAGATACATTAATTTATCCTCACGTGTCCCCTTTCTCTAGAAAATGCAAGTTCAATTTATTTTTCTTATGCTATGTTGTCTACCTGGGTTTCACCTGGACTAGAGCTGGGCTAAGTGGGCTGAGGTCTGCATGGGTTTTCCATGGGCTTGGTGTGGGCTGCCAGGTGGGCCCCATGTATGCCAGCCCATCAATTTCACTTTCTGGTCTAATTCTACCAACACAACTTTCATGATCACATTTCAAAGACCTTTCCCCAAAAGAGTGGGGTTCACCTCGGCTAGCCCTGGGCTAAGTGGGCAAGTTTTGTTCCTGAGCTTACCACTAGATGTCATCATTGAGAGTACATGGGTTTGATATCCTATAGACATCTTCTTGTCTTTATTACAATGAGCCATAAACTCACAATTCCTTTAAAACCATTGAAATGAAACAGTTTTCACAATACGTTCATATTATAACTTATATGAAATTGTCTACACAAGTTTGCATATGAATATAGAAACAAGGAGCATTCTGATACTGACACCTTTCCACGGGATATGATCATAGTGTAGTGGGACGCTGTACTATTTCTATAGAACCGGATTGAGTTATTTTGGTTATGTTTGCTGTGGCGTATCCGGGCCGCACTCCTGTCTGGTATCCGGTATGTGATTACATAATCCGGCACCTGAGGATTGGTGGAGTGCGACCTGGTAATACGCACCAAGCCGAGACCGCCACGTGTCACCCGACATAACCCGGGTACCGTGTCGGTCCGGAGAAACCGGTTTCAGGTTACCCGGAGTTCCTCGGGAACTCAAGTGTTTACAAGTAATGGAGTGGAGTTACATAAGTCTCAGTATATAAGCCCATGGGTTCTTCTCCTCCAGGACTCAGTCTCGCTGTGCACTTCGGCCAGCTTGATTGTTCCTCAACAGAGATTCCTAGAACTCTGTTGTACTTTTCAGCCTAGTCCTGCTGCTGCTCCTAACTTGGTGACCCTGCGTCTCTCTCCGTTCCACCCTTTGGGGGAATAGAGGAGATAGACGCATTGGTAGATAACTCCGGGCCCACCTCCCTCTGAGGAGTCCGGTCTATATGGAGTTTACCAAGATCGGAGAGAGCCTTGGACATCCCTCAGAATCTAGCTAAATTCGGCCATTGATCACCTTTATTGTTTAACATAATATACATTTTTTATTCCTTTAGCTATGCATCACATGAAAGATTCTATTGATTCCGAAACTGAATTTCAAAAAAGAAATTAAAAGGTTAAATTTTAGATTCATGGCAGGTCTTAGAAGATGTGTGTTCCTTGCCACTTTTGTATAGGCCTAAATGGCTTGTTTGGCCTATAATTTCATTTTTCTGCAAAATCTACTACATCTCCTTTTATGGCTCAAATCCCATGAGAATTACAACAATTCTGGTGAGAAGACTTGAATGAAATAATTCTGTGTTTAAGGAGCATGAGTTCCCGATTTAAATGATATATAAATTAAATCAATCATGGTGTAATGTCTAAGTAGAATCATATTTTATATATGCTTGATTTATACCTTTTCTTGTGGATTTTTCAGTAAATTCATAATTCTTTGACCAAAAGAAATCAAGATTCTTGAGATACAATATTTCTATTCCCCTTAACTTTAAATCCTCTCCAAATATACATATATAACCTAAATTACAGTAGGTTTTTACCAACATATGACGAGCTATCCATAATAAATAACATCAAACTCTTTTTGGTATGTTAGCACCATTTTTATATATTTTAATTAGGGTCTAAAAACGGCCGTTCTGCGGCCGGCTACGGCCGTTTTGGGGAAATGAAACACGGCCGTTTACGGCCGTTTTGGGGTCTAAAGGGTTAAATGCAGATAAATTAATTGGAATACTTGTTGGTATATACTCTTACCATATGCTCATCAACTACATGACAACTAAGCTTATAGCTAAAAAAATGTTGTGTCTGTCTCCCAGCCCCCCCCCCCCCCCCAATTATGTGTTACCCAACTAAAGGAGCCCACCCGGGTCCCACTTAGATCTGAACAGGGCCAGCCCACTTCAAACCTGGGCAAGCCCTTCTGGGCTCCACCTGATAGCCCTGGTCAAAATGAAGCGAGCCCCAGATGGGCAGCCCATATGGGCCCCATAAGGCAGCCAATCTGTGACCCACCTAGGGCCCACTACACTGATATTCCTAGGCTCCCTATACGCCCAACCTCTCAGTCGCTAGTGCCTAACCTAGTTAGTCATTTTTTGGCTCCCTATACGACGAACCTAGGTCTGTTACTATTGTCAGGTTGGTGAGTACTGACCAACCCACCTTAGTCTTTTCATTTCCAGGGGGAGCCACTGAGTGGTCATGACAGGTGGCCCCAACTTGTGGTATACAAATACAACACACCAATGATGAACCTAGGTTAGCCACTACTGACTGACCCCTCGGTCATTTTTGAATATAACTTTGCCATTATGACTAACACTCATATGAGCAACCTAGGATAGTCCGAACTGACTAACCCTTTCAATCTATGGATTTTCTGTGTAGGGTGTGTTGACTGGGGAGGTACTGTAGACCCTGCCATAGGTTTATGTTTATAAAATTAATAATGGTTGTATTTATAAACAAGCGGAAAATAGAATTGCCAAGGCTATAATTATAACACGATTTCTAATAGGTCCCGATTTATGTTCCGATTTTTGCAACCCAGGCCGACTTTGGCTCCCGATTCCATATCTCCTAGGTTTGATTTTTATTGGTCTAGATGGTACAAATTCTAGACCTATGCTTTTACCTAATAAAACTGTAGCCTATACATAATGCATTTGATGTAAATATAAACAAACCCTAACACTTTATATATGGGATAGCTAGGGGTACCAGGGTATGGACCGTGAGAATTAGCCTACCCAAAATAATAGGCAGCGGTACCAGTGTATGGACCGTGAGAATTAGCCTACCCAAAATAATAGGCAGTGGAGTCCCAACTCACTAGGCCCTATTGCCGTCATCGGTAGGCCCTCAATGAATATACCCAGCAAATCGTAGTGATATTTGGTGATGCTACGTTAGGGCCTCGCCATTGTTGCTAGAAACGTGTACATTTGGTGATGTGTGCGTGATGGCAGGATATGACAACACATGACCACATGCGTGAGGTCACCAGACATCACCAAACATCACCAGATATCACGGGATTTGGGGAACTGCCCCTCCCCACCCCCTGCTGAGAGGTCCCAGGGGATTATAGGGGAGCTGCGGGGCAACCAGGGTTGCTATGGTGAGGAGGGGAGGATTGGTTGCTATGGTCATACTGGGTTACACTGGTCATTTCTTTGTTTACTTTATTCATGACATCAATTAATCCTTCTGAGTCCATGCAGCTATCTGTAGGCCTACGTGACTGTTGTAGGCCTAACTATAACTACACATCTGTGTTCCTGAGACCATTTTCCATGAAGTGATTTAGTGCCTGTAGAAATAGAAAAAATGTAAAGTAAATGAGCATCAAGTCCTAGCTATCCCATGATGATTATGTTTGGGCATGGGGATGGGGGGGGGGGGGCTGCTGACTGGATGTTGTTGGAAAGATTGTCCTAATCTGTAATCCCCTTGACAGGCATGGGTGTATGGTTGTGTTAGTGAATGGGGGGGGGGGTGAGTGGAAATAAACAGAAACATGATGGCAGCGGATTTTGCATGGATAAATACATAGACATGTTAATACTCAGGGGATAACCTGTCAACCATCCAGCAGGTCGTTTTAAGGAAATTCTCATGTCACATATATGTAGCCATGCCAAATTTAAGAATAGGGTAGTTTTCTGACATGGGGGTTACCCCTCTGCACCCCTAATAGGGAATGTAACTATGTCAGATTTAAAGAACCACCCTGTTGCCATGTCAAGTGTAGGGGTCCAGGTATTCTGAAAATGTATAGATTGTATTCATGGATTAGAGTATGAATACTTTCCTACCATCAAAACGATTTTGTATCCCCCCCTCCCCCTCTATAAAATCCCAGCCACCTGCATCAGCTATGCAACTTACCAGTGAAAACTGCTTCCATAATTCTAAAAGCAGACAAAATAAGACATTTAATTAAATCATACAACACAGGATTATGTATATGTCTGAATGATTGAATATTTCACAATTGACTAAATGTAATTATAGTATAAAATGTTTACACATACAAAATGAATACCCACCCAACTGCTCTCCTTGGTTGAACTGCTGGTACTGCTGTAGGGAGGCCCAGTAGACTACTATTTTGAAAGGACCAATCAAAACCCAGAATGAATTTGCCACTTGTCATGTGATCTGCACAGTAAGCCATGTGTTGCCATGCTGAGTGAGCCAACAGTGTGGCTCCCACAGCAACTGATATGTGGGTGAGTGTTGGTGATGTTGAGTGGGGCCTCACCCACCATCACCAACCATTACCAAATGTGCCAAAGTGCCAAATGCACATATGGTGAGAGTTGGTGATGGGGAGTGGGCCTCACCCAACATCACCAACCCTCACTATATACGCTATAGCGATAATATGCTTCACACATGCATCACCAAGCCTCACCATTGATGACGGCAATTTGCTGGGTAATCACTGTTGTGACATATCCCTGCAAACAAGATCTCAGGCAGAACTCGTGCGGTTCTTGAGTCACAACTCGGGATCCCTGCGAGAATTGTGCACGTATCTGGCACGAGAATATGTGAAAAGCTTTTGACTTTAAATTTCTCACACTTTCTCACACGTTTACAGAACATTGCCTCATATGTTTACTTTTGATTTCTGGTCTTATTTTAATTCTATCTGCTAGCACAACTTGGCACAAGCCAATATAAAAGAGGTATATTTAAACCGAAAATGCAAGAAATTGAGGCATGTAGAATATGGAGCAATCACAAATCTTTGACTTTCCACTGTGATAAAAAATACCCACCTGGTCATTTTTTTCTGAGAACATAGCATGCCCCTAATGCCAGCATGGCAGTGTGTACACAGAGATAAGGCCTACTTGCTGCATAAACACTGACAGAAAAAAAAGGAAAATCTTACAAACTTCTTTACTTTAAAAGTGCATAGCTTGGCTTCTATGGGGCCATTCAAATATTACGTAACAGCATAGGGGGGGAGGGGGGGTCATGAAGTTTGTTACAAAGTGTTACAGGGGGGAGGGGGGGGGGGTCTAGCCAAGTGTTACATAACAAATATATATACAAGAAGGAAATCTCTAATTTTGCATTGGCGGATCCATGGGGGTGGCCCGACGGGCCTTGGCCCCCCCCCCAAAAAAAAGAAGAAAAAAAAGAGGAAGAAGAGAAAAGAAAGAAGAATAAACGAGGGAAAGAGATAAAGAGATTTGCAGTACTATTCATAGGGCCTGACTGAAGGCCTCTGATCTGGATGGGGGGGGCTGAGTCTTAAAATATTGTGTTCAAAAATGCATCAGAATGCACCATTTTAAGTCTAGATCAACAAAGGGGGCATGGCCCCAAACCCCCCAAGTATAGCTAATGCGCTTCGCTCGCGGGAAACACTAGTGACTCCGGGTTGGCCAGGTTTGGGCCCCCCCCCTCTAGACAATCCTGGATCCGCCACTGTTTTGGAAAATGCACCACCATCTAACAGCCAGGTCTCAGCAACATTATGTTTCTATCACCTCATCCCTATAACATTGTATACAAAAATTTGGCCCTCCCCCTACCTGCCCTGCCGAAAAAAGGTATTGATTTTGTGAAATGGACTCATCTCCTGACCGCGACCCGATCTTGGAACACTGGACAGGGTAGAGGATGCACAACCTCAGGTCTCCCCTAATATAATAATAAGGATATTCATAAATGCATTGGGTGAACTTGGCAGGCAGAATCTAAGTTCTATAGTAAACCAGAGAATGATTAACTTTTGGCACAGGGTTGTCTCAGGGAAAACCAACAAGATCTCCTACATAGTCTATGGTATTATACATAAAAAACATACAAACGGTAGCTTACAGTCTAAATGGCTTTCCCATGTACATAACATCCTAAACACAAGCGGGCTTGGTAACCTGTTAGACAATGCCATGACCACAAGACATAACCTTATAAAGACCACTGTTAAGAGAAGGTTGACTAACATTGAACACCAGGACTGGCATAGCAGAGTTATGGATTCTGGACACTGTCTGAATTATAGAATATTCAAAAAAGAACTGTGCTTTGAAAGATATTTGCTCAACCTAAACCCTATGAGTGCAGCAAACCTGTGTAGGTTTAGATGTGGGAATCACAGGCTCCCAGTAGTTATAGGTAGATACACAGGAGTTGAAGCTGGGGATAGAAAATGTACCCACTGTAACCGTAACAGCATTGGGGACGAATTTCATTACCTGCTCCAATGCGACATGTTTAACGAGGAACGGGCACTACTCATTGCCGACCATATAACACCCCGTCCATGTGTACCCACATTCGATGAACTATTTAATAGCAAAGTCCCCCTTGTCCTGTCAAACCTGTCAAAGTTTTGCACCATTATAATGAACAAATTCAGGCCTGACCGGAAATCTAAAAGAAAATCAAGAATCAAACGAAAAAATAAGAGATCAAAACAAAAACAAAGTAGCAAAAAGTAAAATTCAAAAATCAAGATGATAATAACTGACTGCACATGTGGTCCCTAACACATAAGGGAGTGATCATTTTTTAACAACAGGGGGGGGGGGGGTTTTCCGCGCGGAGCGCGCGAAATTTTTTTTCACCCCCCCCGGTCAACGGGTCGAAATTTTTTACCCCCCCCCCAAGGGTCGGAAATTGGCGCGCGCGCGCGGGCCCTTTGAAGCATAGTAACGCGCGGGCTTTTTGGCCCAAAACAGGTTAAATTTTTTTGACCCCCCCCCCCAAGAGGGGTCCAAATTTTTTACACCCCCCCCGGTCAAGGGGTCCAAATTTTTTTGCCCCCCCCCCCCAAACCAACCCCCCCCCCCTGTTGATAAAAAATGATCACTCCCTAAGACCTCTAAAGAGGCAAGGTGCTATGAAGCTAATCAAATATCTATATCACCTGTCTCACAACAGGTTAATTGTGGTGCTCATTACTTAATATTATGCATGTTATATTATATTGGTGCTGACAGCTGGTCACCGACTGGAAAGCATGCCACCAGTCAGTGGATGACCAGTTATACCCACTTACTATACGCAAATGTTATTACTAGAAGTAGATATATACATACTTGCATACATGTCCATACGACATGATACTCTATACTGTTTGTACAGTGATGCCAATGTAACTATCTGCTAAATCTGATCTCTTTTCTTCATTCCTTTACCTCTGATGTGGTTGTGAATAAAAACAAATTGAAATTGAATTGAATTGAACATAAACCAGTAATCGTAGATCACTAGATTACAACTTTTTTGCACTAAGGGAGTGGTCATTTTTTAACGACAGGGGGGTGGGGGTCGGTGGATTGTCGCTCGAGCGGGTCAGAATTTTTTTGGTCCCCCCCCCATTCAAGGGGTCGAAAGTAATACACATAGGCCTGCTGTCAGACATAGGCCAGCGGATACAACTCATGAAATAATGTTGGGGGGGGGGGGGGGGGGGGGGTACAGACCTGTGTTACGTAATTATGGAGGGGGGGTCTGGCATTTTGTTACAGTGTGTTACAAGGGGGGGAGGGGGGGTCAAAAAGTGGCCAAAATTGTGTTACGTAATATTTGAATGGCCCCTATAGGCCTAAGGTCCTTTTCTATGATGTAAAGTGCATTGTCTTTCTCAAGATCTGTACTTTCAGATGCATAAATGTTATTTTAATATACCGGAAAAATGATTTTGGTGTGTTATCCCTACCTATAGCAAAAACTGGTTCGGTTTACCTGAAGCGACCTTGCTGTAGGCAGCGCGGGAACCACTGCGCAATTAGGCGGCAGCGCCATCTCTTGAGATAAACTCGAACCAATAGTAGTTCCTTAAATCCCTCCAGGTGTCACTCCATACATTTAGCTGACGACGACGCCAAAGATCACTGTAAACAAGTAGGTAGAACACTTTAATTTCATTACATGTAATGCTAAAATCCTAGTTTAACATAAGATTACGTCGGCAGCTCATCAGGGAGTCCAATGGTGTCTGTAGACACATTAGTTTGCCTGTTAAAATCAGAGAAACATTACTCTCAATCAGCAAACAGTGGGCGATAATTGGGCAGATTAACATTACAACCAAGTATGCAATGCATGTATGGTGTACGGTAGTGATGTAGGCTACCTCACCCCCAATTCTAAAGTAGTCACCTTCTGACTAGTTTAATAGTAGTTAAGAAAAGAAAAAGACACAGAACCCACATAGGCAATGTAGATCTAGGCCTCTACCAGATCATAGACAATAAAATTTATGGACAGTCACTCATGATAGATCTAGCTTCATTCCTTCCAATGTCCATATGATCTATATATAAAGCATCTCAGACTGTAGTGTAGCCTAGGCCTACTCACAGCCAGCAGGCTAGATCCACGGTAGGCCTACGCTCCCGATCCTCTACCTAATCAGGACACTAGACCAGAATACCTCTAGTGCTAGTCAGGTAGGGGGGGGGGGGGGGGGGGGGCTATAGGTTAGTCATGGTCTCAAATACTCTACATGACATGTAGGCCTACCCAGTGTCAGTGATGAGTCATGGTATTTGATAGGCTACCGGGTAGGCCTATGGTAGTTTAAGGACATAAAGTAAACCTATGTTAGATCTGAATTCCATCTTTTTGTCAGATCTTTACCGGTATCACCGGCAGACCTATCTAGCTATAATCAAACTATTAAAATCACATAGATCTAGAGTCTTACCCGATACCGGTATTTACAAAAGCAAATGTATAGGCCCCTACCGGTATCATAGTGTACACGTATGCCTATGCCGGTATATTGTTCTGCAGGGGTGCATGTGAATTAAGAGGAACCTTTACTAACACAAAGATTTATGTTTTACAATTAATTAGACGGATTGTGGTACTCTTCTCTATCATCCATCATCAAGCTATCGCAGATCTACAATGATAGGAACCGTACTGAGATAGCAAGGCATAATGGATGCACAACCACCTGTCCCAAAGGAATGTTGGGGTGTAGACTCTATAGAGGACGACCGTGACTCTACACTGGGCTGCATTGATATAGACCCAGGGGAGAGCCGGGCCACCAGTGTCTTGGCCGAAGTAGCATCTACTAGTACGCCTACCAGCCCCACAGCCGCCAGTGCAGGGTCCGTAATCCTAGATCCACACACTTACAATGAGGTCGTAGGGGCAGGCCGACTAGACATCGATGCAGTTGAGCTGCATAACGATGATGGTGATGATGATTATGATGATGACGATGATGGAGATGATGGTGATAACAAGGGAAGTGATTCCCTCTCAGACTCTGCTATTGTATTAAAAGGCCGCAGTGGTATAGTGTATTGGGATCTGCCAGAGGGACTAGAGGACTTCCCCGGTGGAGAAGCGTCCTTGGAGGCTAACCAGGAACTAGATGCTAATAAAGCCTCGACAAAGCAGCGAGACGAGGTGAATGTATCCGAGTTCTCGGAGTCGGTCAGGTTACTAAAGGATCACAGCGGTATTGCTTTCTGCGGTATGCCAGAAACAATCGACGACTCCTATGCTACACTGCAAATATCAAATCTCATGTCCACGGTGCTCGAAGACATTCAAGGGAAAAATGTTGGTGACTTTGATGAATATGAACCAGCCCATAGGTCAGCAGATAAGGATGGATTATTTAGTCCGCAAAAGCCTTTGGAGTATCTGGACATTGCTGACCACAGTAGTAGTAGCGGTGCCTCACACAGAGAACCCTTATTGGTGCCAGGTGATAACGCATTGCATGTTCATGATTTACCTGATGATGTCATGCATCATGTATTCTCCATGTTTGCTGTTAATGAGCTGTGTTCCAATGTTAGCCCTGTGTGTCAGCGCTGGCGCCGACTGGCATCCGACCCCATACATTATCAACAACTCACTGTTGGTCACCTCCCAACCGAGTCGCTCTGTGCCATTTTAGAGAGAGCGCCGCTCCTCAAGCGACTCGATCTTGGATCGCGCGATGAGCTCACACTCGAAGAAACCATTCTCTTCTCACGGAAGTGTCCGCTACTACAGGAACTGAACTTGGCGTTTTGTGATACCCTCAACAACTTCCTTGTAAAGATCATGGCAGACACGTGCAGCAACCTGCAGCAGATTAACCTGGAGGGGTGTCTGGCTGTAGATGACACCACCCTGGAGTTGCTCACCCGCCTGCCGCGTCTGAGCCGCATCAACCTCTCACACTGCAGTATGGTGCAGACTGAGGGCGTAGAGGCACTCGCCACCAAGCTACAGCGACTCACAGAACTCAACATTGACGGCATTCCTTATGTCACAGACAAGTATGAACAACCTTCTAGTGGTAGAATTCTCTCATAAGAAAATGTCAATTTAAATACAAGATTAGCATATTTAATCAATTCAATTTAAAGCGCTATGATTGGTTGGGCGGGGTGTCGTATTACTACATGTACTTTTTTTGAGTAGTATATCGAACTGTTCTTTTTTAGCTGGTACTATATTCCTCCTCAGTAGTATATAAAAATGATATTGTAAAGCGGGTATTATATTTTCAGAGTAGTATATGGAAATGATGTTGTAACGCTAGCATTATATCTTTAATGTAGTATATTCGACTGATGTTGTAACGATAAGTAGTGTATAGAAAGGTGTTGTACATCTAGTCATACATATATTTCTAATTACAATACGTGTCTTGACATGATGTTGTGATGCTTGTATTGAAGATTCACAATTAGCCTACTGCCTAACCAAGTTCTGGCCTCTATTTCAGTGCTGTGCGATTGTTGGTAAAGCACCATGGGCGACACCTAGAGAAGTTAGTGGTGGATGGGGCCGAGCTGTCGGACGCTGCCATTAAGTCCCTCACAGACTGCTCTGTCTTGGTCGAACTAAAACTGTCCTTTGCTGAACTGATCACCGATGTAGCCCTGTATCATCTCAAGGTTAGTTCTAGTTTAAAAGCAGATACTGATATATATATATAGATAGAGATAGAGATAGAGATAGAGATAGAGATAGAGATAGAGATAGAGATAGATATAGATATATAGATATATAGATATATAGATATATAGATATATAGATATATAGATATATAGATATAGTGTGTCATATCACATAAAACATGAAATCACTGGTGCCCTTTCTGAAAGGAGGATGGGGACCAGGGGTTGCCTGGCCATTTTTTCTGAGATTCTGGAGACAAGGAATTTAGGGAAATTTCCATTTGATCAGTTGGAGATTTCTAATATATTTTCTCATAACATTTTATGTTTTTATCGTTTTGTAGAATTTGAAGAAGCCTCTTAAGGCCCTCAAGCTGAAGAAGGGCAGTGACTTCAGCACGGAGAGCCTACTCGACCTGTTGCTGTCAGGGTGCTTGTCATCTTTACAGTCACTAGACCTCAGCGAGTGTGTCCAGCTTCTAGATGACGGGGTGCTAGCAATGGTGAAATGGTACAGTATTCAGTTTGACGTTCCTTATTATATCAATTATTGGTAATATAGGAGGAAATAATCATTTCTATTTTGGCATAGTATCCCACGAATTGCTGTACTTAATAAGGGTTCTGTTTTACATATTCAATATAAAGTTGCAAACCATGTGAGATATATTTGCTCTCCCGGGGATCCGCCCCTGCGTCTTCTAGACTAATGCTCCGCACCAACTATATATCCGATGGTTTTCCCTATTTTCAAACAGTTGCGGAAAGACATTACGTCACTTATCGCTATGTTGGTGCTGGAATATTACGGATCCCGGACTGGATGCTATTGTCGACAACTGCCCGTAAGTTGTTCATTATTGTATCATACATACAGCTGTATCACGAATCATACAGACATGCAAACAATGCTGTAGGGCGCCAGTGATCAATGTTCCCAATCCAGTCTTAAACACAACCACAGTACACTATTGGTCTTCTACTAATTAGTGAGGGAGGGATGTGGGTGTCAAAAGACATCCATAAGTTACACCAAGTTTCGCTCAAGTTCTCTCATACATTCACATATACATGTTTCCTTGTGTATTGGCTGCAGATTACTAGAGACGCTAGAACTGGTGGGTGTACACAAGGTGAAGGGTCACTGCCTGGCCCGTATACCCACCTGCATGCCCCACCTCACACTGCTAGATCTGCAGCAATGTAACCAGGTAAGGGGTTGTTATAGGTGAAACTAAGAGAGCTGAAATATGTCCGTGTAAATATACTAGGCACCCGGTACTTTAACGTCAATCTATTCATAAGGGCCATCTATAAATTTGCTATTGGCAATTTATTGGGATGGAGAGGGGGTGAGGGTGGTAGGAAAAAACGAAATACAATTTGACAAACCTGTAAGTAGAACATACAAGTAAGTACAACATATAAGTAAGTTCAAAAAACCAACTGTGGCGAGTAGCGCGCGGCAACATGCGTCGACACAGAGTCCCCTAGTGTGGAACTATAATACTAACAGAGCGCAAACCAACACAGCACCCTGGTAGCAGCAGCGGACACTACAGGGTGGGTTAATACTAATCCAATATACACATGTTAACCTCCAGTTAACATAGACAATATTGTAGTACCGTATATGATTATAATAGACTAATATAACAAAGACAACACAACACGAGAGATTATAATGGTGCTTACGCGTATGGCTGGATTAACCTGCCCAACACGAAGTAAATGCCAAAGCGAAGCACATAATAATCATAATAAAAATAATTACATAATACATACAACTAATCACAAATAACCTGGGAAAGCAAAGAAGCCACCCTCTCATCCAGTGCTACCCTGTCTGATATAGGCCTCCTCAGGTACTTCAAAACCTGATCAGACTTCCAGTCCCCCCGTTCTTTTATGACATCTAGATGAATCCCAACTCGCACCAAATACGTAGAGCCCCCCGCCCTGAACCCATGAGAAGAAATCCTATCTGACACAATGCCTGCCCTACTAGATACAACTCCAAGGATCTCAGAAAATAAGTTATAAGACAGGGGCTCACAGTCGTCTCCCATTGGCATCAGAAACGCGGGGTGAGTGGGTCTGCCCTTAACATGCTCAAAATGTTCCTCTACCCAATGGACTGCACATAAGGAACGATTTGCCACCCTACATACAGGTATCAACAATTTCTTTTCCTTAAACTGAATAGTCTTGGTCTTAGACACGATGACCATCATACCCCATGGAAAAAATTGAAAGGCGTCCCTACACAACATGCTATCAGATACAGTATAGTGACATTTCCTTAATAAGGTACGAAATGCAAACAAGGCAGCGGCCCAGAAGCACTCATGCCCCAATGAAACCGGGAGGTGTTCAAACATAAGAATCAAGTGTTCTGGCATTATAGCCAGAGACTGAGTGGGAGCGTCTCCTAACACACGCTTAGCACCCCTAATAGCCCTCGCCACCAAAGGGTCTGCGTAATCAATCTCACGAGCCCTATGTGACTTTAAATAATAATTAACTCCTGATAAGTAACCAGTGATTGAGGAATACACATGAGTGTTGGATAAATAAGCAATATAGAAACCAATGCCCTCCACACCCGGGTTGGTAGGCTCCACACCATACAAGGCGCAGAAACCTAAATACTTCTTATACTGAGAAGCTCTAGTCTTATTAGTATTATCACAAGTGTCGTTCTCCAGCAGAAATTGAAGTCTTTTAGCCAGCTTTGATCGCGGTCCTAGAAACAAGACAAGAGTGGCAGCATAAGGACACGTCAGAAGTAATATACAACAACTTATCAACTGACCCTTTCTCCGCCCACCTGCTCAGGCAATCACAAATAACATTATGCTTAGTACTAATATATACAGACTTGAAAAAGAAATTATTCTGAACAGCTAACCAGAATAAATCGCGTATCCACGACATGCATTTGCCATTGGAGCTGCGGCCCGTATTTAGCATATGCATGACTTGGGTATTATCGGTAACGAAGGTAATTTCACTATCCCTCCATAGGTGTCCCCACCTCTCTGCTGCAAGTAATACAGGGTAGAATTCAAGCTCGTTAATATTTTTCTGATATTCAGAGGGGGCTTCCACCCAATGATGAGCACATGTAGGGGGGAGTGGGCTAATCCCCGGTTCCCAGTTACCAATCAACCAATCACTATTATGATAGGCAGCAAAACCACCAAACGAAGAATCGCTATATACGGCTAGGTGAGAACCAAAAGGTCTCAATATTTTTGCTGACCCATTAAAAGTCTCCGCAAAGTCCAACCACCACTGGATATCCGCCCTGGCTTCACCAGACAACCTAATCTTATAATGCTGTTTTTTAACAGAATTACACAGGTTGTATATTCGGCGGGAGAAGCAGCGGCCCCCCCTCACAACCTTACTGGCGTGAGCTAAACTGCCCGCCAGCGACTGCAACTCTCTCTTCGTCATCTTCATTTTCCCCTTAGCATTGTTCAATTTCATGAGTAGATTATGCATTTTGTCATCAGGTAGTGATAGGGTCATATTCACACTATTAACCTCAATGCCTAAAAACACGACACTTGTTGAAACCGGGGAAATTTTTTTATAAGAAATAAAAAATCCCAAGTGACGAATTACCCTGAATAATACATGTTGAGCAATGACACACATCTCCATTGTGGGATAACACATGAAAAAATCGTCTAAATAATTGACAATTTTTGAAACCCCCCTGCGCCTAGTACATCTGACCATGAAGTCAGATACAGAGTTAAAAATGAACGGGCCGCTGGCCAGACCAAAGCAAAGGCGTCCGTCCAACATGGTAACCTCGCCACACCCATCACCAAAGTCCCATCTCAAACCCTGATACACCCTATCCCCATAATATATATGGAGACCACGATATGCATCGGAAATATCAGTACAGCACATTTTAGCATTTTCAGTAAGAATATTACAAACATCATCAAGAGAGTTATACACAAACTTTTCACATACCTCATTTGTAAACTCATTCACAGAGGGAGAGTTATTACCAGATCTAGAGCAGTCTGTAATAGGCCGAATTTTTTCACCTACATCCATGAATTCTGACTTTTTTACCACAGCCCCTAAGGCGTGAATACACTTTGGAACATTATCGTCATTAGCAAACATAATTTTGCCTTCAATTAATTCTTTACGTAACTTATCATTCATAGTGTCCTTCCTGCCTTCCTGAAGGATTGAAGCATAATTATCATTGACATATTCGCACGGACAGTCCGGGTTCACAACCCTAAACCCAAACACAGAACCTTCTAAAATATAATGCCAGTCTGAATCAATCTCCCCCCATAGAAAACATTCAGTAAAAACACGACATGGCTTCATAGACACTGGAAGGCCGTCTAATACATATTTACATGAACAACTCCCTACAAAACACTCTCTAGAGACAATAAATGACTCCTCACGACTCCCAATCGATTCCTGTAGCGATACATGTAATTTTACAAATTGATCAGGCTGCGGCCACCCGTTAACATTCATATGTATAACGTCCTCAATCTTCAAATTACTGTACACAGAAATCAGCTGATTATTGACCCCTATATCTACAGGGAAAGCAAACAATGGGTCAATACACTTAGTGCTGTAGCACCCACCCGTGTCCGGCAATTGAGCAGCGGCCACCGGTATGTCACACATATTATACACATTAGTAACACCCTCATTAACTTCAATTAATGAGGCCACAGGTGGAGCTACCTCCTAACTGCTATACATACGCACATTTTTACAGTCAGGTGCCCTATGGGTGGGATCATGGCACTTGTTACACACATGCGAAAAGCTGCAGGATTTCGAGTCACAACCCATACGGTTGTATCTATCACATGCCATTACATGACCAGTCTCATCAACTCTTAAACCCTGTTGGTTTGAATAAGGGCGGCCAGCACCCTGAGCACCTTGAGAGTTCTGCCTACTGGGATTAGGCCTGCCCCCCCCCCCCTTTTCGAATTTTTTGGCTCATCTCTGACCTTCTTGAGACCCTCAGTCCCAAAATGACGAGTGTTAAGTTGGTCATTACCAAAACTAAACTCATCTATGTCCTGACCATATACACATTCTTGGCGCAGGTCAGAATCATATTCGGCAAACACACTTTCTCCATACAAGTCACTAGACGCTTTAAAAGAAAGAAATCCTAAATGCCTCAGGTATTTCTTCATCTCATCTAAGTCCCCGAAAGTACCCTCGTCTATACCTGTTACAGCCCACTGGAGAGACACATACATAAGTTCGGGATAGGATAAAGACTTAGGTTCCCTCCCCCTAGTAAATCTTTTCAAGTCAAATTTACGTCTGCTTTTTGTGAGTCTATCCGCAGAAAAGTCTCTACCTTCGAAGTCTCTTGGGTCGAATATTCTTGTGCTGGATCTTGGACGATGGTCTGGAGAATTATCCCTCGACCGCACTGGCTTGTCCGGCTTGTCCGGGATGCGCTTGTCCGGGACTGGCTTGTCCGGGACGTGCTGACCACCGGCACCATACCTCCCTTGGATACGACCACGAATCTTACTCTCCAGTTCAGCCACCTTCTCCTGTCGCTGTTGATCTGCGTCCAGCTCCTCCAGGTAGTCTGCATACTCCTCCGGGCTGGAAAACTTATCCTCCGTATGGATCTCTGCTAGGCTGGTTTCCAGTTCTTTTTGAGTGGCGGCGGCCATCTCCTCCTTGGTGGCATTGGGGTCATGTACCAGAGGTTTCCTCCTAGATGGCAATCTCCTCCAATTTTCCGTAGGGGGTTGCTTACAATTTTTCCCCCTGGGGGCTGGGTGATCCCCCCCGCATCCATAGCACCACGCAGTAGCCATATCTCCAAAAATTAAAATCAAATTCAAATCTGAACGACAGTTGGCATAGCCAGCCTGCACCTGCAGAGCTTTTGGGAGGAAGCGTCCTCACGGGCCAAGTTCAAAAAACCAACTGTGGCGAGTAGCGCGCGGCAACATGCGTCGACACAGAGTCCCCTAGTGTGGAACTATAATACTAACAGAGCGCAAACCAACACAGCACCCTGGTAGCAGCAGCGGACACTACAGGGTGGGTTAATACTAATCCAATATACACATGTTAACCTCCAGTTAACATAGACAGCTAAACAGTTCTGGGAAACCAAGTTATCTGAACTGACGGTGAGGCCTTTGAAATCAGTTTGAAGCATTATACTATTGTGACTAGACTAGAGAGCTTTAACTTTAAGCTTTGTACTTTTTGTAGCTGTAAACTTTAACGTTCAGCTTTGTAGCAAATAAAACTTCCAAACTTTACTTTTAGGTTATCGATGACCTGGTCGTGGAGGTGGTACGCAAGTTGCCGAAATTGATCGCCTATAATTACTATGGAGAGCGTTTTCAATTTGTTAGCAAAGATGTGCTTATGATTAAGTAATGTTTATATTAGCCGCATCATAATATCCAAGCTACTGTGATATCTCCTGCATATTTGGATTCAAGTACATGTAGTTGTTATTTTATTGGAAAACTCATGAAAGTATTCACATGCTCCAATCTGTGTGGTACTTCCAGATTCATTTCTATAACATTATTGCTGTAAATTAGCATTTTTTTATTTGCAAGGAATACAAATATATGGAATGAGAGCTCATTTCTATGTGTGAATAAAGATCAATTATAAAATATATCGTATGTCAGGTTATATAGAATGGTGTGAATTTAGGCTACAGGGCTCTCAGTGATTAAACCCAATGGACCAGGTTCCGTCAGATTATATGGGCCTTTTCTGACATTGGTGTTAAGAGAAAGGGCTATTTGCCTGACAAAACATTCCGTTTGCCATACAAACCATAGTATAAGAACCATTATACAAGTATCAAATTGTTATTGGTGTTAATTGTTAACTGACAGCATTGTAATGGATGCTTTGTAAGCTACGACAGTTATGAATAAATTGTGGGAGAGAATATCTGCCTATTGAATGCTTCTTCATTATTTATCACATTGCGTCTTATTTAACTCCTGTTTCGAAACAGGAGTCGATCTAGGATTGAACTTGTCCCATTGGGCCCCATGCTAATGTCTCTTTGCTGATTACTATCGATTGAAACAGGAGGCAAACTAACGCTTCTTAGAGGGCAGAGTAGCACAGTTCTACACCAGATGACGGAGGTCAAAGGAGAATAACCTCAGTGACCACAACCCTAGATACATCTGACCATGTAAACAGGGCCACAATTATTGTTTTAAATTTTGATGACGTTTTTGTTTTTCCTTTTAGATTAAATTGGCTAAAACTCCGGCTTTAAAGGCGCACTGAACCCACGACGTCATTTGCGTACAGAACTCGGCAGGGCTAGGTCCTCAACTCAGTGCGCCTTTAAGTTTACGTGAGTTTAGTGGGGAGAAATTTGGCTTATACTGGGAGGGGGGGGGCAATTAAAAAACAAACGGGTTCGAGGCAGAGGCCCCCCCCCCCCGATATATACAATCTTACCAGATGAACTACCAGAAAAATCTAGCGTGTGATTGTAATAACAAAAGACTCAGGGACTTGGATCTGTATTGAAAGTATGCAGTATTGATTTTATCATTGCGTGTTCTATCTTTTGTTCTTTATATTGTAAATAGTAATCAAGAGGAAATAAAATTGATATAGTTATATAAATTGCTAAAATAAAAAAGATTTAATGTTTGGTGAATAGAAATGAATAAGTTAATTTTAACCTAGAGTCAGGTCTTGATAGTCTGTACCTTGTGGTA
This sequence comes from Harmothoe impar, assembly GCA_947462335.1. Taxonomy (NCBI): domain Eukaryota; kingdom Metazoa; phylum Annelida; class Polychaeta; order Phyllodocida; family Polynoidae; genus Harmothoe; species Harmothoe impar. The sequence goes on along the minus strand of OX381710.1, from coordinate 54,652,874 downwards.
GGAGGGAGAATGATGGTGGATATCAATTCGGGCCGATTATCAAGTGACATTTGTATACTAATGCATTAGAGGTGTAGCAGTGCAGTATAACGGCGATTGTCCGTCGATTTTGTCCACAGATGGTTTTCCTGCCCCTTGGTGGAAGTTTTGGTCTGACGAAAAGCGTTCTCACCCGAGAAAGAATTGACACTCCCATTGGTTTAGCACTGAATGTTCATTGATGTTTGTCTACACACTTGAGAAAACAGCGTTTTTTGGAAAGGTGTATTTTGATCAATTTTTTGGGATAGAACTAGATGGTTTTTGCGTCATTGAACAGAAAAATATTTCCACTTTCACTGAAAGTGGAAAACATTTTCATAGGCGAAATTTATTTTTTGCGCCCCTGGAAAGCGTCCTGCAGAGGCGTCGCATGAGACTCTGGGAGCATAGCTCCCTGAGTTAAAATAGTCTTCCAAAGATATAAAGTTGGAATATGATACATACGTATCTCATCTAACACATTTGTATGAAGAAAGATCTGTACTATAGCACACAAACTCTATTACCCAGAGCCTAGTGCCCATCTCAGTGTCCTGCTACCCATACATTCAATAACGCAAGAAGCATAAAGTATTCCATGTGTTTATTGCAGAAATCATTCTAACAGCAGTGTAATAAATACATTGTAAAAGCAACATTAATAATGAATAAATTGTGGTGGAGAATATCTTCCCATCCAATGCTGCTTCATTCTTTATCACAGTCTGTCGTTGTATTTTTCCGTTTATGAGCTCAATCTTTGTTTTTCCTCCTTATAATATATTTTCCCTTACGTTTATGAAACATGAAGTGTCTTCACATTCACAACCGTTTCCCCAGTACATAGACTGCTATAAGATCCGTGGAAGATGTCTCAAGTTCCATATGCTGTATATAAGTGCTTTCTCATTTTCCCCCTCGAACTGGTAATCCAAATATCCTACTTATTATACCTATATACAATCAAATGTGTATGATTCTTCAAGTGCATAGATCTACTCTGTTGACGCAAAAGTTCTTTGAATGAAAGTTATATGAATGTATGGGGTGGCGATTTAAGACTAGGCATTATTTGATTCCTTTATCCTACAGTTTTTGATAGTTGAGCGCTTCAGGTGAATCCTCGCGTAGTAACATGCCAGGTTGGTGTATCAGGTCCACGATGTACGCCTTAGGTGGGAAGGTGAGATTGCCAGTCTGAAATAAGGTTTTACAAATCGTGTGAATAATGAAGGGAATTTATGCAATCCTGAACTGATATTTCGACTTTATTCTTTAACAACAAAATACTGCATAACCTTGGACTACATCAGATAAAAACGTTGGTCAACATATTCTACGCACCTCACAGATTTTTTTTCAAAGTGAAATTCGTACACCAACTTTTTCATTTGGTGTGGCCTTATCATGATGTACACATGCAACCACACAATTGACAGACATAAATCTAGACACAGCCTAGGTATACCCAAGCTGAGTAATGAATGGTATTTGTGATAGATATCACATGTGCACCAGGGCATTTTATCTTTTGTGATACTGTGGTTTACATTTTTTTGTCACGTTTCTTCTTGGTTTTCGGCGTTTTTTGTTCACTGAATGAGACATGTTAACATGACATGAGTCTTCATATCATGCTGACCTGCGAGGACAGGGATTTTGTGTGTTATGTGACATTAAGATACTGTGTTGAGGTGACAACGGAGTCTTTTGTTAGCTAGTTTTATCTGCAACTGACAAAAAATTAAGCGTGTGAGTGAACTCACAGAAGACTCGGGTCAGGTAGAGGTGTGAAGGGAAATGTATCATTTATTATAGTAAGAAAGAGAATGGTATATTGGGAAAGGGCGCACTGTTGCATTAATAGGATGCTTAAAGGCGTGATCTTTGACCTTGATTTTGACCTTGTTCTGACCTAGATATCACTCTACACATAACAGAAATGGATTCAGCACCCTTGATTTACCCTAGACCACTATCAATATCATCCATTGGTTACCATACAAGGTTCTCTCCAGGATTCCTGACTGGCTCTCCTATTATATCCTGGCTGCACTGTTTCGGATAGCATACCCAAATTGTGCATTAGTGACAGAATATAATGGATTTTATTTTGTAAAAATCGCAAAAATACCTGTCGTATAAGAACCTGGCACAGGGGTGCCCCGGGTCAATAATTGACCTTTGTTTATTATATTGATAGTGTACAATACTCACTGCGGGGTCCTCATCAGGTAACATGACCACGTTCCAGGCCCGGTTGTACTGACCGCGTACTAGTGAACAGTTGACAGCAATCCTGTCAGCCAGTGTCTGTTACAAGAAAAAAACACGTATACTGAGAATGAGTCCACTAGGTTTACTACATGTGTTTAAGACTTAGACATACTTAAGGTACACCAAGGAAAATGCTTTTAACCATACTTTTTGAACGATTCACTTAGAGAAAAGGGGGGACTCATATACTGAGTATTTTTATACTGAACATAATAAGACAATGCTACACTTGTGATACAGATTTGATAGCTCAAGTTTAGATACCGAGTTCAGGTGTTAAGGACCATATCAGACTTACCTTGAAGAGCAGTGCCCTATGGTAGTGGATACCTGTCTTAATTAAACCTATGGGGATGACGTTCGACTTGAGGTCTAGTTTGAGTTGGCTGACCGGTAACTCCCAGGAGAAGTTTGTCACCTGGCCTCGGTCGATGGGACCACCCATCTTGTCCGCCACAAACCTACGAGGGGTGTGTCAAAATGCATTTGTACAATTTCCGCGTAAGAAGTACACACAATATGAAGGCAAATGATGGATAGCGGATCAGTCTTGAATACTCGGTTACCCGAGCTTATTACAGGGTAAGACATGCTAGCAGTTAACAGTTGCTAGGGACTTATTTGCCACGGGGACGGAAACATAAAGTGACTATCTTGAGAAAATTATGTCCTATGAAGGCATGAGTATCAGTACTTGAAATCATAAGGTGAGCTTCCAGATGAAAGGAAATTCCATTTACCTCATTCTTCACTCGTTGAATCTGTGCTGTATCACACTTGGCCTACAGCTTCATGTGATACAGCCCAGACTCTACTCGTGAAGAACGATGCAATAACAGAATTCATGGTCGTTGGCCTTTGTCTACATATCTGAAAGGCACTGTTTGAAGAGTTTAACAAACTCACTGTGCTAGGGCGTACACCTGGTCACGTGTGGTGGGTAGCGGCTGTATTCTGTCCTTGACCTCCTCCATGTCCTTAATGAGTGCAGGATCACCTGGAGCACTGAAAGGCAGCACCTCTGGTGGAGTCTCCTCTGGGTCTTTGGTCACATCCTCCTCCTTCTTCTCCTCCCGATCACGATCACTGCGCCGCCCTTTACTAAAGAGTAACAGGTCAAAGGACAGAAAATGAATCATACATGGTTACATTGTTTACCGCATTTGTATCATCGGGTTGTAAGATGAGGGGTTTAAGTAAGGAGGGGATGGGGGGGGGGGCAGAGAAAAACTGATAGATAAGGCATGTACACATGTATATGGTACGGTTAATTTAGAGAAATCAATGTGTATGGAACATTAATTTAGAGTAGTCAATGAGTTTCTGTTTATCTATTCCTCATGTCATTCTTCAGCTTGACTCCAGTGGATACCAAGTGAATGGTTGGTTAATGCCTTAGAAATTATACTCTTGAAAAATGGAAAAATGTTATACAGTGCTTTACAGAATTGTGTGCCACATATACTATCAAATCGGTTTAGGAAGCACGCTTGGAAAAAAACATGACAAATCACTGATGTGGATGGTTATCTCAGTTCTGAACACAGTGCCACACATGAACTGTGTCTTCAATAGAGCAAAACAAATAGTTATTAATCCACCCTGTGTTCAATGCTTCCCACCCATGTCTCTATGTACATCTATGCACCTCAACAAAACCCTACCACTATGCAGATCACATGGTAACTAGGAACACATCACCTTTTGTACAGGTATTAAATTTACCTTGATTTGACCGATTTAGTTCTGTAATGTAATGAGACTGACTCAATCAGTTGATGCATTTACCATGTGTATACAATTTAATACTTTACGGATTAAAAAAGTGAACTAAAAGGTATAACCAAATTCTTTCAAAGCTTCAGATGTATGTATTATAAATTTATTTGTATATCAAAAGGCCTATATTCTCCATGCACAAGTGGGCAGACTCACCCGGGAGTGTCAACAAAATAATCTGTCCAGTCTTAAACTTTCTTAAACTGTCCAATCTTAAAAACGTTAGAATATTTATTTAAGATAATAACCTTGATTTAAGAATGCACTGTATTGTATCTGTTTTTTATTTTTTATCAAATACAACAGCCCCATTGATTTAACCAAGGAGTGCCGTATCTAACACCCCCCGTGAAATAACCCATGGCCGTATTTCACGGCCCTGTGACGTCATCAAAACGGCCGTTTGTTTACATTTGAACGGCGTAGAAAAAGGCTATTTTCAGCCCTCCACCCCCCACAGGCCCTAATGACTTAATTTGAATCGGAAAAGATAAAAAATAAACACAAAGGAACACTCGTTGTAGGCTGCTGACTGGGTTATTTCACTTGTTGGCCCCTGGGCCGCATTTCACTCGGCCTGCGGCCTTGTGAAATACGGCCCAGGGGCCAACTCGTGAAATAACCCAGTCAGCAACCTAAAACTCGTGGACCTTTGTCTATGTATCTGTTTTGTACAGTGACTTGTATCTGGCATTCTGCCACCTAGTGTCACATACCCACACTATGCTAGCTGCGGTCTGCCTTTATAGTATATACCCTACACCCAGATGAGACAACATAAACATCTCAAAGAAAAAACAGGGTTGGGGGGCAGAGCCCCCCATTACATACTAGTCGACAAGCCTATCCTACAATGGACAGTGGAGTCTAACCAGTGGTTCATCACCGGCGCCATCTAGGGAAGAGAGGGGTAGAATCAGTTATCTTAAATAAATGTTTTGTTTAAGATAGTCCATTGACAGATTGGACAGATTATTTTGTTGACGTTCCCGTGCGAGTCTGTCCCGTCGAGCATTCTACATATACTATAATAAATAGGTTATAGGAAATCAATATTTAAGATGTTGGAATGGTGCATTGCTACAGCAGACTGTTCTATGGGATAAAATAGTGAATGACATACATCACAAATGCCCAAACAAGGAAGACACCCATTAGTTCTAGTTTAGACAAAGCTTGGTTTATACCTTTCAAAATAGTTCTTGAGAGACCAAATACTTATTCATTCTGCTGAATAGGCTTCCAAAGTTCAAATTAAATCTACATTGGACAGGAAATCTCACGCAAACAAATTGCATAATTTCCTCATATTCTTGAATTCTGTAAATTCAGCAGGAGGTTTATGATATAGTCAATGTCCATCGCCTGAATGCCACATATTTACAGAGATAATCGATCACCGCAGAATTAGATATTATTCCCGACCATGCAGTATGGGTAGTGTAATAATAATAAAGTCTTCAATACTGAGAGCATCAACAAAAACTGCACACTGTGACCCCTAAATAATACTTACTCTGCTGATTTATGTCTGCGGCACAGTAGGAAAAGTTCAAGATTACTTAATAGGCTAACAGCAGGGTTGATGAATAGGTAGAACATGCTCTTATTAAGCCTAATGATAAAGCATCTTGTACTAGATAAAAAAAAACATGCTATTAAGACAGGACTGTACAAACAGTATTTCTTACAATAACATAGACTAGCCTCATAGCACTGTTGATGTAATGCAAATAGCACTTCTATTTGCTGATATGCAATATGATATGTTAGGAAAGTCGGCAGCTCTGGGATAACAGGGGTCTTGGTGTTTATGTTCTGTCAGAGCGTGTAAATCTATCGGGGTTTAGTCTATGGATTAGTTTTCTAGAAGGGGTTTGTGATGTTCTTAGGATACCACAGCAAATTAGTACCTTAATAAGTAAGATTATTACATTGTGTATAGACAGGAATCTGGTGATGTTGCTTTTGTATATTCTAACATTGACAGTGTGTGTGTACTTGTTAATCTAACCTGATATATACATCAGCTTATGAAGGACCAAATATTTGATATTCCAATCCAAATAAAAATGAACACATGTTTATTCAATTACTAGATAACAATTTCTCATTGTACGGAATTTACAAACCATTAAAACCAATAGAAAATGTTCAGTTCATTCCGGAAGAAGAATGCATCTGGTACTTAATATGCCGGAAAGAAATGGATCTAAAAAAAGGGACAAATCTTATCCACTGATGCCTAGACATGAGCATTGATGTTGGGCATTGAAATTGCTACCGGAACATTTCTATGTAGAATAGGCCCAACTCCTGGTTGATCTGTTGGATTTGATAGTGTATTCAAAGAGGTTAATAAGAGCACAGGAATAGGTATTATTCAGTTGAGAAAAGGCATTAAGAATTAAGGACCTATCACCAGAGTTATATCTTTGACAGCAAGGTCGTACATCTGTATAAAATGGACTCAGGAATGAATCGTGCTACACTTTGATGTACCATTTGATGTAAGATTTTCCAAAAGGAAGATAATCAAAAGAAAAAGACAACACACATGGGTTTATATGATACAGGAGTTTTCAGTAGTCAGCTGAAGCAGGTTGGGGGGTCACAGGGGGGTGGCAAGGGTTTCAAAGTAGGGGGAACAAAGAGGGCTTCTGACATATTATTTAGCCCCTTTTCACTTGACCTTTCATGTCTGGACGTTTTTTGGGTTGTCAAAAGTTGGGAGGGACATATCATCCTCGCCTGTCCCTAGGGCCTATGATTGCCACGCCCCTGCACCACAAAGGAAGGAGCAGTAGAAAGTAGTCTGTGGGAAGCATGCAGTGACAGTTAGAGTGTGCAGGAGTGCAGATAGTGCCACGTGTGGGGGTTATGTAGCAGGTGAGGAGTGCGCATGCCTACCCTCGGCCCCCCTGGCGGGAGCTGCGACCAGTGACAGATGACTTGGAGGACTTCTCCAGTAACTCCATGTCCGACAACTGCGGAGCTGGAGTTGGCGGTTTCCTGAAAGCAATATTTAGCGCATTCCCACACGTCAAGGCATAGTCTAGGTGATATGTGCAGAGTCGCCAGGTCTGGTCTACTTGTGTGGTCATCTCTATATCTAGCTACATTTTCTAAATGATCTACTGCAGATTTGTGATTTAAGCGTTTTCTTCTTAAGAAATGCTACAAGCAAGGATAGTCCTATTTCAGTCCTTCTATTACATTATGTAGTTAGATAGAAACAACTATGTGTGTTTTCACTATGTATCACAGGTTTCATCCAGTTATTGTATGCAAATTACACAAATACAGTTGCCAAATAATGAAGTGGTAGCTGCAGAAGATATTGACATCTGCTTCTTTTTGTCTAAAATATTTTCCTTAAGTTATAAAAGATATACCTCAAAATGCATCAACACTTCCATGTTTTCTACTCAAAAAACAAATGAGTTCATGCTGTTAAAATTGATGTTGAAACTCCACATGTCTCAGGTGGTTTCACTGACAAGTGATATCTACTTGACAACAGAGAGTCAGAATTTAGGTGAAGAGTGTGCAGACAAAGACTTACTCTGGCTTGGCATTAACAAGGATAATGGGTCGCTTCTGGTTGATGTCGACAGCACAGTACTCCTCCAAGGTGAGGATCTGTGCACCAGGTCTCACCTGGCCGACGTCAAAGAAACCATCAACTATCTGATTGTTTGCACCTGAAAACATAGACATTTGGATATCATGAGGAAAAGAAATAGGACTATCAAACCTTGATTATTAGGAATGTAGGGTTGGGAGGTTACACACTGTCATACCCACTCCGAGGGAAAGGAAATACACCTCAATTTATGACTTTCTGTTGAAATTTGTATACAAGAATGTCTTAAATGTATAGTGCTATGACAGGGCATGAACAACTAAAACCAATACCTGCTCATGATTTTTAATTTATAGTGATGTAACTAGTTATATACATGTAGCTATAGAATAAAGTACTTACTTAAATAGCCATTCAATGCATATTTTGCTGACAGGTTGTTGTCCAGGAGTTTTGAAGTGGCAATCTCTGTGAAGGCATTCTTCTTTGTGTCAGACATCATCATGTTCTGCATTACCTGTAGTCCACTGGAATAGATAGTACGGTCATAGACGTTTGATGATAATGTCATCAACTACAGTGGCTAGTGCAGATATCAAATGGGATCAAGGCCTAACAAAAGCTGGATCACTCTCTAGACTGGACAGTACTGCTGTATGCCCTGGGGGTATCTACTATGCCATTGATGCCCTCAGGACCTAATCCACTTCTCTAAACTGAATAGTACTACTTTATGCCCAAGGTAAATCACCTGCCATCGATGCCCTCGGGACACAGTACCTCTATAGACTGAGCAGTACGCCAGTAAGCCCTGGGGGAATCACCCATGTCAGTGAGGTCCCCTTTAGACTGAACAGTACTTACTGCTGTGTGTCCTGGCAGAATGAATGGTATAGGCGATTGGCATCACATGTGACCCAGGGGAGAGGGGAGGGGGGACGGAGTACAGGGGGTCGAGGGAAGGGGGTCGAGGGACGGGGGTCGAGGGACGGGGGTCGAGGGACGGGGGTCGAGGGTCGAGGGACAGGGGTCGAGGGAAGGGGGTCGAGGGAAGGGGGTCGAGGGAAGGAGGTCGAGGGACGGGGGTCGAGGGACGGGGGTCGAGGGACGGGGGTCGAGGGACGGGGGTCGAGGGACGGGGGTCGAGGGACGGGGGTCGAGGGACGGGGGTCGAGGGACGGGGGTCGAGGGTCTGGGGTCGAGGGACGGGGGTCGAGGGACGGGGGTCGAGGGACGGGGGTCGAGGGACGGGGGTCGAGGGACTGGGGTCGAGGGACGGGGGTCGAGGGACGGGGGTCGAGGGTCGAGGGACGGGGGTCGAGGGACGGGGGTCGAGGGACGGGGGTCGAGGGACGGGGGTCGAGGGACGGGGGTCGAGGGACGGGGGTCGAGGGACGGGGGTCGAGGGACGGGGGTCGAGGGACGGGGGTCGAGGGGCGGAGGGAGGAGGGACGGGGGAGGGGGGATAGGGGATGGGAGAGGGGGGACGAAGGGAGGAGGGATGGTGGAGGGGGTACAGGGGAGGGGGGATGGGAGAGGGGGGATGGAGGGAGGAGAGACGGGGGAGGGGGATGGAGGGAGGGGGAAAAAAAAGATTTGGAAAAAAAAAGATTTGGAAAAGAAGAAAAAAAAACGAAGTTTGGAAAAACGAAGTTTGGAAAAAAACGAAGTTTGGAAAAAACGAAGTTTGAAAAAAAAAAAAAGAAAAAAAAAAAAAAAAAAAAAAATTTAATTAGAGGAGGTAATCACCAGGCGTCTCATATACCGTCTCAAAAAGCGTTCCCCAAGCCTTTAACATGGAGCTCTATGGTTCAACAAGTTGGTGGAGGGCATTAGAGGGAGGTTTTTCCTATACCAGCAATGCTAAAGAAATTAGTGAAAAAAAAGCCAAATGTGACACCTTTTTTAAATGCCTTTTTTGAGAATTTGAGGAAACGCACATTTACAATATTGGTATCGGAGATCGGCATTGAGCTGTACAACTCAAAACACAGATATTTGTTTGGCAGGAAAATTTATTTGCTGAAATATTTGAGGTACAAGTCATGGGAAAAATGTCTTAAATTGGGTTGAGAACCGTTGTATAAGACCCTGAGGCACAGTAGTCACCAATGTCATAAGGTAATGGGAGTGGCGACTAGGTGGCTGCTGAAATCTCTGGTGTCGTTGACTACTATTTTCAGCTCCATGCGGGCAGTCTGTGATAACCCCCTAAGTTCATACATCAGTTTACCTACTTTATACTGCAATGCAATACCTACCCGTATTTGCAGATTTCCACTGATGTGGCGTCATCCACAGCACACACAGCTATGGCCCATGACGCACTGCGGCGAACGTCATCATTTCCAGAGTGCAATAGTTTGACTAATGGCTCTACTCCATTACTTTCTCTGACTGAAAGGAAAAGAGTGGGGTGAATAAAATCAATATCACAAACACAAAATATTTCTTGATAGAAAACAAGATGCCTTGAGTGCATTTGTGATATGGATAATGCCTATATATGTCTTCTCTACTCAAACTATGCCATGTATACATTGGGTGATTCCTCTAAACCAGTGTCCCTTACATTTGATCGAATAGTTATTGACCAGTTTCCCTTACTGTGTAAGGGAAGAACTGGTCATATTTAGGTGCTACGGCCCATTGACTTTGCCTTGGCCGTACCCTCCATTCACTAGCATTGGGCAGTGATCAAGGGTCCAACTGTGCATCAGCTCTATACCCGGTGGTTCCTTAGTCAGGCCTCTTCAGCCCTAGCCCTATGTTGAGTGGCCCTTAGCTCCCCGTCCTCCAGTCGTACCTGTGTACGGATTCCTGCCCCATTGCCCTCAGTGTTTAAGGTCCTAGCCCCCTACCTGCAATAGTTATATGCTTAATTGCTGTTGATAATTATGGCCAGAGCCCCCCCTCCCACCCCCCCCCCCCCCCCCGTGTAAGTAGTGAGCCGGGTATTGGCGCTGGTCTGTTCCGGCCCAGATACACAGCCTCTTGCATGCCGCCCACACCCCATGTGGGTCAGGCCAGTCAATGGGTGAAGGGGGGGGGGAGGGCTGGTCACTTAATACGTACCCGTGACATCTAGAAGTACACAGGAGAGGGGGGAGGGGGGGGGGGTGGTCCTAGCACCTGGGTATTGGCGCTGTGTCTGTTCCGGCCCAGTACACAGCCTATTGCATGCCGCCACCCCCATGTGTTAGTATTGAGCCGGGTATAGAGGCTGTCCCCGCAATAGACACAGCCTACTGCGTGCCGCCCCCCCCCCCCCCCCCCCCGATCCCATGCACCTCAGGCCGATCAGGTTGTAATTATTGACGGCACCGCGGTGGCTTAATCTGTACATTGCGGCCCTTAAAGGGAAGTGGCAAACATGTTTGTGACACCTGGATAATAACCCTTAAGGCCTTCTATATACACCCATTCCCCAACACACTGTACACCTTGTAATACGAATATAGTAATGGGTAATGTTGGCCTCAAAGGGGTTAACTATATGGTGAATGTCGTCTGCTATTTCCTATGCCGCTCTCTGCTACTTACCAGGCCACCACAAGCCTCACACATACCGCTTTTGTCATTAGAAAGTCGAATGAATTATCTAATTTGAGTACAGTACGTTATTTCTCATTTCTGACAGCAGAATCGTAATCGCCAGAAGAATCTACCCTAATTTCATATATTGGAAGTCATATTTAATCGAATTCCAGGTGGTGGCTGTAGGTGAGCAGGTGGCTGTGGGAAAGCAAGTGGCTGGGGGCGAGCAGGTGGCTGTGGGCGTCAGCGCCCGGCAGCGCGTAACCGCTGTTTTACGGTCTCGGCGGAAAAAGCGAGTCGATCGGAGCGTCAGCAGCGACACCATCTTCGTTGCAGCTTCGTTTCTGGTTGGGTTGGCCGGGGGGGGGGGGGCAGCGTGAGCTGCAGATGATTTTGCCTCCAAAACCGATTTTGCCCCCAAAAATCGATTTTGAGCCCCGAAACGATTTTGATCCAAAAACGATTTTGAAGTTCTCCTACCCCTCCGAAAATCGGGGCGATCGGAGCGTAAACAGCGAAGATATTCGCGATTTTCGTTTTGTCGGATTATTGGTACCTAAGTGTTCTCCATTTCTCCCGTTCTCCGTTTCTCCCTTTCTCCGTTTATCCCGTTCTCCGTTTATCCCGTTCTCCGTTTATCCCGTTCTCCGTTTATCCCGTTCTCCCTTTCCCCGTTTATCCCGTTATCCTTTTATCGTTTATCCCGTTATCCGTTTGTCTTTTATTCCGTTTGTCGTTTATAGTGTTCACCGTTTATCCCGTTCTCCGTTTATCGCGTTCGTCGTTGATGGCGTTCTCTGTTTATCCCTTTCTCCATTTATCCCGTTCTCTGTTCATCCCGTTCTCCGTTCATCCCCTTCTCCCTTTGTCCCGTTCTCTCTTAATCCATTCATCCCCTTCTCCGCTTTCCGTTTGTCCCGTTCTCCTTTTATCCCGTTCTCCGTTTCTCCGTTTATCCCGTTCTCCGTTTATCCCATTTCTCCGTTTATCCCATTTTCCGTTTATCCCATTCACCGTTTATAGCGTTCACCATTTATCCCGTTCACCCCGTTCTCCGTTTATCCAGTTCTCCATTTATCCCGTTCACCGTTTATAGCGTTCACCGTTTATCCCGTTCTCCGTTTATCCCGTTCTCCGTTTATCCCGTTCTCCCGTTCTCCCTTTCTCCCGTTCTCCCTTTGTCCTGTTTTCCCTTTCTCCGTTTATCCCTTTCTCCGTTTATCCCGTTCTCCGTTTATCCCGTTCTCCGTTTATCGCATTCGCCTTTTATCCAATTGGTCGTTTATAGCGTTCGCCGTTTATAGCGTTCTCTGTTTATCCCTTTCTCCATTTATCCCCTTCTCCATTCATCCCCTTCTCCGTCCGAATATCAGGGCGATCGGAGCGTAAACAGCGAAGATATTCGTGATTTTCGTTTTGTCGGATTATATTGGTACCTAAGTGTTCTCCGTTTATCCCGTTCTCCGTTTCTCCCTTTCTCCGTTTATCCCGTTCTCCGTTTATCCCGTTCTCTGTTTATCCTGTTCTCCGTTTATCCCGTTCTCCGTTTATCCCGTTCTCCGTTTATCCCGTTCTCCCTTTCCCTGTTTATCCCGTTATCCTTTTATCGTTTATCCCGTTATCCGTTTGTCTTTTATTTTATTCCGTTTGTCGTTTATAGTGTTCATCGTTTATCCCGTTCTCCGTTTATCCTGTTCTCCGTTCATCGCGTTCGTCGTTGATGGCGTTCTCTGTTTATCCCTTTCTCCATTTATCCCGTTCTCTGTTCATCCCGTTCTCCATTCATCCCCTTCTCCCTTTGTCCCGTTCTCTCTTAATCCATTCATCCCCTTCTCCGCTTTCCGTTTGTCCCGTTCTCCTTTTATCCCGTTCTCCGTTTCTCCGTTTATCCCGTTCTCCGTTTATCCCGTTCTCCGTTTATCCCATTCTCCGTTTATCCCATTCACCGTTTATAGCGTTCACCGTTTATAGCATTCACCATTTATCCCGTTCACCCCGTTCTCCGTTTATCCAGTTCTCCTTTTATCCCGTTCACCGTTTAGGGGTCATTCATAAAGTATGTCACGCAAATTTTGGCCATTTTCAAGACCCCCCCACCCCTTTGTCACGCTTTTCCCCATACCTCTATCATTGGGGACCAAGACCCCCCCACCCCCTCGGGTGTGACGTACTAAATGGATCACCCCTTATAGCGTTCACCGTTTATCCCGTTCACCGTTTATCCCGTTTTCCGTTTATCCCGTTCTCCGTTTATCCCGTTCTCCGTTCATCCCCTTCTCCCTTTGTCCCGTTCTCTCTTAATCCATTCATCTCCTTCTCCGCTACTTTAACTACACACTGATGCATTAATGCATCATGACTCCTGTACACTAATAAAAAGCCGGTCACCACACCTATGGTGTGCAAATCCTAGATCTAAACCATTGCATCCTAGTAGGCACATTGAACCATGCACCAGCCGTCCAGCCGCTGGACTGCCTGCCCCCCCCCCCCCACCACTTCGCCTGCTAAACTCATGGCTGGACTGCCTGCCCTGGTCTATGTCCCCCCCCCCCCAGGGGGTCCTTCTCCTCGCCCTTAAGAATGTACACGAATGCCCCTCAATCTCCATAGACACTGAAACTGAAACTGGTCTTGCAGTGTGCTGCACCTTCCTCAACCCTAGCAACCTCGTGTCCCTTCTATAATCTCTGGGATTCCGCTAGCACTCATTTTCTATTAGCCAATTTGGCGAATTTGTATCAATTTCGATTAGCCAAATTGAATATAAATTAGCCAAACAATTTTGCTTTGAAACTTACTCACAATTAATAAATATTCAAGTTACATGTATTGAACTACAATGTATGTTGTGGATCAAATACATGAATCAGACAGTTTGATTACAATGTATGTTCACCTAAACCTAAAAGTTTTTTTGACCATCGAGAATTTACCAGGAATTCAGATTACCTACCCTATTATTAACTAGCAGTATCGGTCATCAAAATTACGCTTGTCCCTTGAACATCCCACCCCTTTCTCCACAAATATCCCAACTGCCCCACAACCACAGTTCGCCAAATTGGCAAATTTTCAGTGAGTAGCATTAGCCAAAATGGCCTTTGGTTCGCCATTGGCGATTTGGCGAGTGGCTAGCGGAATCCCAGAATCTTGTTACAATGGTACATTTTGCTGTAAAAAAGGACGAAAAAGATAAAGTGTTTATTGCAGCCACGTCTTCATTATACATGAGAGTACTCATGATTACTGTACTCAAAATGTATGAGCACTTAAAGTGGTACATGGGTATGAAGTTCTGACACAACTGTAATGTAAAACACTCACCAATGTTCGCGATGCATCATCAGCAACAAAGGCAGCCACTGCCAATGCTGCTTTGCTGCAGACTTCTGTGTTACTGTTAGTGAAATAAATTGTTATATTTTAATAGTGTTCACATCTTCTGTACTTTAACATGGCAATACTCTTATGATGACATACAATTTCTTTAAAAGTTTGATCTTGCAAACAACTTACTACATTAGTCTACTCATGTGAGGATAGGTTGTAATTTCAGAACTTTTGTCAAGAAACACCATCTCCAGAAATCATTGCCGGCAGTTCTATTCACTTACTTTGACTTCAAAGGCTCTATTAGTGCAGGCACAACACCAAGCTTTTGAATCTCTGAGCGGAGACCCTCGTCAGTTGCCATGTTGGTGAGGACACATGCTGCATTTGCACTCGCCAATTCACAACTGTCACTCAACATCTCTATCAGAGGCTCGATACCCTTTTTGTTCATAACCTCACTGGAAGAATAAAAGACATCTTAAAATCTTCTACCAGTACCAATTCACAAGTTCAATGGTGTGAACAGTCCTATACTAACTTAGAAGCTTGTTAGATTACACCCCAGGTTATATATTACCACAGAATAAAAGTAAAATCACACAACTAAAATATCATAAACTTTTGATAATTTTGGATGGCTAATCCACAACACAGATAGGAAATACATGTACTTTAAATATCAGTTCATGTGAGTGTTGATATAAAGTCTATACTTACTTGCAGTTATAAAGGTTCCCCTGGGTCAGGTTACCAAGAGCCATTGCTGCTGCTTCTCGTACATCACCAGAATCATTGCGAAGCATCTTGATCAATGGTTCAATGCCCTCTGCATATGAGAAAAGCATACAGATTAACCCAGTATAATCCAGTTACAAATTTCTCATACCAGTTACTTATATTTCTCGAATGATATAGTCGATATCAATTCCTTAAAAACTAGCTGTCACATTAGCTTTGTTTAGCTATGACCATGTGCACCGAGGTGATGAGTTAATGTACGAATTGTTAAAATTAGCCATATTCTTTTACATATTACTTACCCCATTGACCAATGGATTCCCTTGACACCAGGTTTTCGGCCATGACGCCGAGCGCCTGTGCAGCTGAGATCTGCACGTTCAGGTCCTCGTGTGTGAGGAGTAAGATGAGCATGCGCTCCACTTCCTGCTCGTGCAGCAGCTTCCGGTTGTCAGCTGCAACATTAAAATAGACTTTGTGTTTTGCGTCGAAACTTTCACGCGCAAGCACTAAGGACTTGCCTCTGGTACATATAGCATAATTACATTAAGATGTGCATGCACAATGCAGCAGCATTTCCAAAACTTGAGTACTATATCATTTACTTTCCTTATTACCGTAAATTCCCGCGTAGATGCCGCGGCTAGTATGCGAGTCAGATCGCCAGTGCAGCTTATAGGATGGGGACAAAGTCAAGGTGTTGCTTATCCGCAAGTTTTTAGATGGATACTACAGGACTACAGTGGCCTTAATCAATGCCCCTCTACAGCTTATGAGTTGCCAAAGTCGGGGGATGCGGCTTATACGCTACGCGAGTTAAATTCATACGCGAGAATTTACAGTATACAATTTTACATTACCTAACTCTCTAACGACGAGTAGAAGGGCAATGTGACAGGTTGCACTGCTATAAACTTATCAACAAGTGAGAAAAACGACCTCTTTTGCAGAGGTCACAGAAAGATGATTATCAAAGGTGTTCATACCATTTTTAGCTGCTCGGGCAATAGCCTTTGCAGCGTGTTGCTTGACTTCTGGTAGGGTAGGGATGACTGATTCTCCATCACCCTTCTTAGCCTTGTCGTCTGAATACATGATTTGGATATACATATTAAACACTGGGGAGCAGTAAGTTCACAATATGTTATGGCACTAGACAGTTATACACTTACACAGCTACACCTCAGTCGGAAGTTTTCCTGACTTGAATATCAATGTATAGATAAATTCCAAATATTTTACACCATGTTTAATTATCGTATTAGTAATCTTTGTTAAAACATAGCAAAATTTATCCTACATAATTAGACAAATATCTACATGTTTTATGATAAAAAAATATAACATGTAATGATCGTTATGGCTTTTTTAACCTCAAAGAATACCTTAGGGCATGCACGTAATCTCATATAATACGATAACATACCTAGACCCCTGTTGTAATGGGGAAAAGGACTTACAATGCTAAATAAAATACTGCCAGCAAGCCAATAGTCAACTAATAGCCATACTCAAAGTTTGCATGCATTGTATAATGTTGGCAACTAAACATAATGATATTAGGGCCATCAACTCTGTGGATGTTAGAAAAACCAGCACCTAAAAATACAGTTTATATTTACAGAAAAAAGAGCAACATTGATGAAATATAGATGTTTAGCTGAGAACTTTATACAAAAGACGACATACAAGTGTATGGAATACCGATCATAATTATAGTCAATGATCAGGATGTGTTGTGTATAACAGTTGTTACATGTATATTTATAGCCGCGGTCCCGTTGTAGCTTGGATAGTCTTTACTCTGATGTTTTGTTCAGATGTATACTTGACTCCACCTTAATTTCAATTTTTATTTTGCAGAGACAATGAACTAACACACTGAATCTTTATAAAGCACAATATTGGTTTTAAGAAAATGCCTATTTTTTAGTTTACTTGATACTATAAATTCTGTCATAAAATTGATGAAAGTGGAATTGAAAAGTGTGTACTTGTGATATCATTTCTTAGTGAACAAAGATTGCATTGTGTAGTGAGACATAGAATTCATAAAAAATATAATGTTTCAAAAATAGAGCATGCACTACCCCAAGATGCTTCACTAGGACTGGGTGATGCAATGGATCCTGAAACAGTGATGAATATACTATGTCTGTTTAACATGATACCTTGTATTAACAGTCACCATACTGACTATTAGACAGTGGCAAGCCGTGATTGGAGATACACAACCTCCCAAACTGTTATCTTTGTGTCGCTAACTAATAGCCTGTGATAATGCCGTAACATTATCAGTATAAATCATGCAAATTGTTGATCATGGGGTTTACCGTCGCTATCATCGTCTGAATAATCTTCACACCCGAATTTGAAAGAAAACACAATAGACTTAAAATGACTGTGATGGTGGTCTTGTTATGAAGATTCAGATTGAAAATAGCATATGTACAAGATGCATTATGGGTTTGCAATACCTAGCAGACTACTGATTTTAACATGCAAGTTCATTGATAAGATCTTTCAAGATCCGTATGAAGGGAAAAGGGATTCATCTGCCGGTGCAACAAATGCACTCCATTTCCTACAAGCATGATATCCGAAATCGTGTTAGAACATTATCCACTACTCATCACTGGGGAAGATTCTGCTTATATATTACAGAAAACGACAGCAAAGGGACCTCAGTGCCCTTCTACATGCCACTAACAGCTATACAACGTAGCTTGATTGGGGAATGAATAAGAATGGGCTTGGATGGGAGTCGAGGGTTAGGGATGTGTAGTACTGTATAATGGTAGCGTTCTCTGTTGGACTAAATGCACCAGATTAGTAAACCTTATCGTCTAAACCAAACAACAGCAGACCATCTGCTGATTTCCCTTGGTGTACCCTGTCATGGGAGCTCTTTTAAGAATCTATTTCAAAATAGAAGCATTCAAATGAATACATCATTTTAAAGCTGTAATCCAATCTCAAATTAGGAGTTAGATTCGTGTTGAGGCATTGTGCGTTGCTTCATTGCATTTAGAAGATTAGCGGGGTCCATTTTTATGAAACCACTGATTATGATTATTTCATTTAGAAGGCACCCCCTACAGAAACAATAAGGATACAATGTACATGTTTAATCTAATGATTCACTAGAAGATGAGGTACAGATGGGATGAGTCAGTAAAAGAGCACCGCTGACAGTGTTACCACTATACCATAGCTATACTACAGGGCCATACATTTTGTTGGAGGGATGCAACACCAGAGTCTTCATAATTGAAGGACTAAAAAGCTAAGAAAGAGACAGTTCTGCAAAGATACCTCCGCCCTTGGCCTTCCCTTTAGCAGACCCTGATCGGAAACACAACATGTTTTGATATAATTACAACTTGAATGTATGAGACAAGCTTATAACGTTAGTCATTTACGCAAGTAACCCCCCCCCCCTGTTTTTTTTAATGAACAAAGACACTTTAGGGTGAACAAATACACTTTAATATTATATAAAACGGACATAAGTCTCACTATCTATCAGCAGTAATGATAAATCAATTAATTAGTTCAGCACCCATGTCAATATTATAGATTTGCATGCATTATCACGTTAAATAAACCACCACTTTACCGAAAGAATACAGCATCCATTTTTACTTTAAATTCTATGCCACAAAAATACACACCATGTCCCATTTATTATTATCAATCGCTTTTCATATCTAAAAAAATGGAGTGTGTGAGTGGCCTCACAGATGACTCAGGGTAATCTGTCAATTCTGGCATCAGAAATGAATTCGAATGAGTGATCTAATTTGAGTACAATACATTATTTCTCATTTCTGACGGCAGAATCGTAATCGCCAGAAAAAGCTACCCTAATTTCATATATTGGAAGTCATATATAATCAAATTCCAGGTGGTGGCTGTAGGTGAGCAGGTGGCTGTGGGAAAGCAGGTGGCTGGGGGCGAGCAGGTGGCTGTCGGCGTCAGCGCCCAGCAGCGCGTAACCGCTGTTTTACGTCTCGGCCGTAAAGCGAGTCGATCGGAGCATCAGCAGCGACACCATCGCCGTTTCCGTTTCGCCGTGTCGGTCGGCTACAGGGCGGCGTGTGTTACGCGTCCATGCCTTTGCCGTCTATCCCCTGTCCCCCCGCCACTGGTGTACATTCGCTATCTGTATCATAACCGCTATCTGTTAACATATAGATATAGAGTGGATGTGACTTGTTGCATAGGTCCTGGCGGTAGAATGTGCCCAGTTTTTGCCCGCTTTGGGGGTAGAAAGAGAGAAATACGGGCAAATTCGCTCAAAATGTCATTTCTATCTTGCACCCAAAAACTTAATGCCTTGCAGCCTATGGAGGCCCATGGAGGTGGTAGCTTTTTTTTACTACATTTCCATAATAGTGAAAGAGAGAAATAAATTCGTGAAGATCGCAGTTCTATTTCTTCAAGAAAAATTGAGATTTTTAGAAAAAAAATTGCGGAAAATGCTGTCCCCCGACCTTGCCTATCTCATGTTTTTTTCCGCTTTTGTCTATCTTGAATGATAACCGAAATACAACGATTCTCCTATGTCACAAAATTGTCTTAAAATGCAAAATTAGTAGGTGTATATTACTCAGGGTTAATTAAACCCTGAGTCAATGATATGTAGTGTTGCCCAGATAACTATAGACACGCATAGAGAACCCTATTAAAATCCCCTAGGCCCCTCTGCAAAAAACAGTTGGAAATATTCACCCATTGAACTACCCTATGAAGTACTGATCTGCTTAATTAGTTTCAACACAAATAACCATATTCAACACATTAACAAGACAGGAGATATTCTGAAAGAAATAGCTATGTCAATGGGAACAAGAAATACACATGGTTATGACAAACGTGCATGTTTTAATAGCAACAAACCGTTTGATTAAACACATCCATGGGTGAAAGTTGATCACTGATTATAGTGGTTGTCTTTATTTTAGTGGTTGTCTTCATTCAAACAGCCAAGTTGATTGATTGTTAGTTAGTTTAACGTCCGGAGGGCAAGTTACATTTTGCATTCCAGACTGCCAAGTTAAAAGGGGAAACTTATACTTGCTTAATATCTACTTGTCAAACAAGATTGAGCATCATTAGATTTTTTTTAAATATTTCTAATCAAATATGCAAATTTAATTATACAGTTAATGCATATTCATATGATTTTCCTATTTTCACCATTCACAGAATTATTGTGAAAGGCAGATTTCAAGCACAATCACAGTGAATACTGTAAGATAGATTGCAGCCCCAGCACAATTGTATATTCCTCATACACACCTTATTTAACTACCATTTCCACCTTAAAGAGCTCCTGAAACTTTCACCCATGCGGCATCAGTATTAGTAAGGCTATCCTAGGTTTGATCAAATAAAACGCATCTAAGCCCACCAGCAAACAGCCTCTCTGATCTCATTAATGTAGTCTATTTTTACTGGATCATTTTAATGTAACCAATTACTACATGTAGTTATCACAAATCAATTTAATTTCTGCTTTAAAAAGGATTTCCTATATATTGTAAACATTGATTGCGTTCTCTGGGACCGGCAAACGAGCACACGCTACTTACTCGGTTTGGGTGTACCGCGCTGACTCTCTGAAACAGGGCACCTAACTGCTGACCAACCGGCTTATTTGTGTGACACACTTTAACATATCTCAGACAGCGACACAGATGCACACAGATTTGACCCATACAGAATTACAAAACCACAATTCACTATGAAGAATCACATTCCTCTTGTATTTCTTTGTGATGTTTAACCTCTGACTATTTTAACATATCTCACCCCGGTTAATTTAAACTGGCTGATCAAAGAAGTTATACATATAAAAATTGAAACAATGATCAGATATTGATAATTTAGATGGAAACCAATAGCACTGGTCACTGATCAGACCCCCTACTCTATTTAGAAAAGCGTAAGTTCTATGTTAGAACAGCCATAGAATCATGGCACTGCAAATCATGAAGGATTTCCCATGGCCGCATTAAAACGTCATTACAAACAGCGTTATTACAATGTATGCCAGCACCAATTAGCCTACAAGCCCCATTATACCTATCAGACAGGACCCAAAAGCAAATTATTGTTAACGGTGTAAGTCAACAGTCAATCGATATACCAATGTATCAATTCCATTTACATGAACAAGGCATATATTGATATATGCCCCAACTGCTAGTCTGTTTTTTTTCCCTCATTTGTATCATGAATATCTAATAAACAGCTTCCCATAAGTTCAGAAATTGTTCCTAAACAGTTTCCATCATACTGATCACCTACCGTCATCCTTGCCCTTCTTGCCGGCCCGTGATGCGCCCTTCTTCTCCTTGCCGCCACCTCCACCGCCTCCTTTCTTGTCGTCATCGTCAGCTGGCTGTGTGTCAGTGATAAAGGCCACCAGTTTCTGCAGGCCACCATTCTCCTTGATCATCTGCAAAGTTTGATCATTTTTTAAGCATAGAGTAGTTGTTTTTTTTAATTAATTTTTTAAATTAAAATCTTTTTTTTATCAACCGATCATCACATAGTTATACCACGGACAAATATGGCTTCTCACATACATGTGTATCTGTTGGGTAAATAATGCTATCTGAAAGATTCTTCTATCTATTTAAAAAGCCAGAAAGTGATAGGTTTATTGTAGTTATGAAGTGATAAGAGATTTTAACAGTACCTCCATGGTTTCCTTGTCTTCAAGGCAGTTGGAGATAACCATTACAGCAAAGACATGCAGGTCGCACCACTCGGGGTTCCCGATGAAGTCAATTAGACGGTTCACGCCTTCTAGTTCACGGAATGCCGCTCTGTTTTCAGCTGGAAAAGGGAAATATCATATACAACGTTGGTGTAACTCATTTCTTCAATCATCAGCAGAGAATATGCTGCAAAACTCATTTAAAACCTAGGCGATATACCTTAAATCTGATGGAAATCTATTCAGATGAAAAGAAATCAAGAACACTGAAGAAATCCCATGGCCGCATGAACTGAAGAACACTGAAGTTTGAGTTAATCACTCGGAACAGAGGCGATTGAATGACATTGAAAATCAGATAAAAACGTGCATCAGTATATCAATATTTTATCTATATCAACATAAGGAGAGTTATACTGCACATAAACCTGCTTTTTGAAGGTATTCAGAGGATACTAATATAAAGCTTCTTACAATCCTGGGTTGCCCGTTGTAGTGCAACCAAGGCTTGATGCTGAATGACAGCATAGTCAGATCGAAGCAAGTCTAAGATGGGGTTGAATCCATTCAGTTCGTTAATGGCTGCTTTTGCTTGATAGTCCTGGAGATAGAAAGAAAGGCATACTTATATCTAATCAAAATGTCACTTTGACAGATAGCTGACAACAGTTTTGCTATAAAATTTAAAATACATCTCATTTTATGAAAGGGCTAAGATACTAAGATAAGATAAGGGATAAGATCAAAGCCCTGGAAATCTAACGTTATGTTTAGCCCACAAACTATTGAGATATGAGGAATAACCATGTAACATACTAACCTGCAACAAGAGGGATATTGTTTCTATGGCGTTTTTCTGTACATCAGGGTCAGCGGCACCGAGAAGACGAATCAGCGGCTCTAGCGCGTCATTCTCAAAGATGGTGACTTTACTGGTGAAGTCTTGTGCCAGGCTGACCAGACACATGCAGGCAAACTCGTGAACGATGGTGTCCTCTGTGTAAAGATAAAGTAATGTACTATAGACAATCAGAAAAAGAAATGCATGATAAAATAATGTTTCTTTCTCTATCTTCCCTTTATAGAGCTGAGACATGAATTCTTTTTTCTTCCTACTTCAAATTTAACTCTTCTATAATGAGAGGGTCGTATAAAAAGGTTTTTTATACAAAGAGATGGAGTAAAAGTACTAACCTTCAGGAACAAGAAGGCTGACGATGGATGGAATTGTCTCCTCACGTTTCCT